>CM073595.1:65276138-66476138 GCA_037074705.1 Zhengitettix transpicula | reverse complement strand
CATCGTTGCTGTTAATGGGTGTCAGGGGTTCGGTCCATTTCATTGCAGAAAAGAAGCATAATATTTCAGCATCCAAGGTGGTGGAGTGAGTATTAATGAGCAGGAAACTCTCCCACCAGACACCTCCGGTCGAATTAAGCTTCCAAGATAAATCCTGGAACGATTTTAAACTTTATATCATACTTTCTCCTTTAATATGTTACAATAGTTTCTTTCACTAGATATATAATTTCGTATCGGTTGAAACTGACAAATATTTTGTAATGTAGTTGTAAAAATCCCTTCCCCAGTCATAATTTTGACATTTACATGTTTACGTCATATTTACGAAACAAATGATTTTTAAAAAACGACGAGTATCAAGAACATTATAAACCACTTTATACTTCCATAACCAGTAATATTTATTAAAATAGTGAGCTTTCCTCCGAAATGATTTTTTTGTAACAGTTCATCTACTAGTAATTGTTAATAATTAGAGGAAAATAACGAATGCCTTTTTGTGTTTTAATATCAGACGTATCTTACCCGTACACAATTATTCATTTCAAACAACTTAATTAGCGGCCCCTTTACATATTGACGATCAACTTCAATATTCCACTTATTACTTCATATTATTAGACTGAGACCTGCAAACTTGTGTTTGTCTTTAAGATACCTTAAGCCATATATCTACAATGAGTTAAATTGTCAGAATTTCACAAATTGACTAGTTAGAGTCTCGTTAAGACTCGGTTTTTGTTATAAGAAACATCATATTTGAAGTTGAATTCAGTCTTTTCTTGGCATTTCTTCGAATTGAGAAACTGCAAAAAGTTATGCTAGCTGGATACCGTATAATAGGAGGATTTCTTTTCTGTCATAGGGAATCGTAGTGGAATAAACATACGGGGAAAAATGTGTGTTGCGTGTTGCATTCACGGACGGGCGCTTACTTTTTGTGACGAATTTTCCAAAAACGAATTTCTTATTTATATGTATGTATGTGTTTTCTTACGATACGTCTCCTCAATTAAAAAAAATAGGAAGAATGAATCGGATATATGGATGGATTTATTCATTATTCGGTACTTTCACTTAAGTTTTCAGTCGACTTACCCACCAACATTAGGGCTATCGACATATAGTTAATTTTACTATCGTTGTTAGATTATTAACAGTTGTTATAATACATAATTAATATTTTCTGCAATTACAATTAAAAGTATAAACAAATGACGTTATTTCATTAATAGGAGTCATATCCAAAATTATGATACAGGTGATTAGATTTAAGTTTTCTCGTACGGATTTACGACGTCTGGCTTAGTCACTTTCGTTGGTGGTCGTGGATGTCTTATGGAATTTCCCCATGATTCCTCTGGCATTCGCATGTGAATTGTCGGTTAAGAGCCTCAACAGCACTTCACTAATTCACACCCAATCTTTTCTTGCACAATTCACTACAATCATCTTAGAAGGAAATCTCTTTTGTTAACTGTCCGTCCCCACTCCTTCCCTTCCTAACTTACAATCGATTCAGTAATTAAGTCCTCACTTCTCTGCAAATCTGCTACTCCATGAACAATGCTTGTAATTTCCAGAATAACCGGAACGGAGTAAGATTTTTATTCTTAAGTGACTCAAGAAATACACATTTTTGTAACATATCCTAAATTACAAGCAAGTTTTCACTTACCTCAACTGCACAAGCTACAAAAAGTGCAACAACAGATATGTTATTGACAGATGTCGTTTTTATATCTTAAATCTCTCCAATTCTTTAAATGAGCGTAAATAGTTATTCTCATTAATATCAATAATCTCTATATGGTTTGGAACCAGTTTTCAACATTCTAGCATCCATTAAATACAACGACAAAGATGAGATATTTTAAGTTTCCACTGTAATAATGAAGATTGTGTACCACGTCTAGCAGTCATTATTTCAGCTTTCCCGTGTTTTCCAAATTGGCCTGGAAAATACTAAGAAGCCAGCCTCGCCTTCTTTTCTCTAATAACTTTCTGAAGAGATGCTAATGAACAATAGATAAGAGGCTTTCGAGCGAAACAGACACAAATGATTTTATATACTATTGTTTTTAGTCATATTATACCCATTAGGTCGCTGAATCTTAAATTTGCTCTGTAATTGCATTATATTTATATTACTTTTTCTTGAAAAACCTTCCAATTTGTCTTGAACTCTCTGAAACCTTTTCATATTATAATTGGAAATTTGCTAATTCATTGAGAAAGTCTAACTCTAAATTGTTAGTAAAGACAACGCCATGGTGTTAATATTTTCTATCGTTACTACATTATTTATTTTCTTAGTCATAAATGTTTGCAATGATTATTTTCTTTAATCTTGTAGATAAACGAAATCGGGGAAGAGTCACGTAAACGCATATGCAACAAGGAAGTATTGAGTGGCATAAAATTTTTCACACGTACTCGTAGTGTACAAAGTGCTTTTAATATTCATTGCGGGAAATGCCTTGAATGCTAACATAAAATATATTGATTTGCGAGTGTCATTGTTAAAGTCACGTAACAGACACGTTTGTGTGGATAATTATTTTCCGTTATTTCATAATTTCTGGGTTTTGAAGTTAATGATGGATTTCTAAATTAAAAACAGGCAAATAATAATATTAACAAGAAATAAGTAAAGCATTCCAAAGGAGTGTGCATGTGAACGCATCCCTGTTAGATCATCTACGACAAAGTTAATAAACTTTCCGTGGGATGGGAGGAACTGTAAAGCTAAACGAATTTTAATTGTCGATACGCTACGCGGAATTTATTGCCTGCTGGCTCTTGAATACTAATAGCATTTAACAATTACCAAAAAACCTAATAGGTTCAATATAATTTACATGTTTCTTAAAAATTGAGAAATAATTGTATTTGACATTAATTGTGGTCTCTTACGGCTAAAATTGAAAATAATATATGGAGATGTACATGTTTTCATAAATCAAAAAACGTCAAATATGAATTACCTAATTTAATATGCTGCTTCACTTTCACTCATTCAATATTTCTAAGTGAATAACCAAAGAAATCGAACGTTGAAATACTTAAATTCGTGTAGGTTTTCGCAAACTAACGTAGAAATGGCAAAGACTATCGGAAGAAACATAAAATGAATTGAATCAATGATGCACGGTTTTAATTACGGAAATAAAATCCAAAACACAATGATTTAGAACGTTTTATATGCTCTTAATAGTAGATGAAACAGTTGCACATTAGCAAACGTAATACATATTTCCTCTATCAAAGTTTGTCTTGCATTGTTCCCTTTTAATCACATAATATAATATAGCGTTCCATTCTTCCTGGTTACGTAATGGAACATTGGGCCAGCTTTAATGGTCGTTTTAATGCTGCGTTGGCAAATAAACGATAAATATAAAACACATCGTGAAGTTTAATATCTACACTTTCGTGTTGTGTAAAACAGTCAAGGAGCAAATCCGCATAGAGTATAAACTGCAAATCTAAGAAATTATTCTGCTCGTAATAGTTCGTCACAAATTTTATTTTGCCGACGACCAAGTTGCATAAGTTCTGTTCGCTCTACGCTAGTATATCAAGTGTGGTGTAGGGGCCAGCGTGACTGCCTCACAGAGGTCTGGTGGTCGATTCTCGGCGAGGGCATTGATGTTTTTATGCAAATCAGTCCCCCGACTAAAAAAAATTATTTCCCATACTGAATCGCTAATGACCAGAGCTGTTGATGCTACTGTAAATAAATCACTATAAAGTATTAGGTAAACATTAAAAGTCCAACTGATGACAAATACTGCGAACTACATAAATCAAAATTGTGTCGCAAGAAATTTGCCTAGCTACTTACCTCAAGAATTTAAAATATTCCGAGACGAGAGAAAAATTCCATTTTTTTAAATTTAAGAAAATAACTCAAACATTTGTTCGCTTTTATACAATAGAGTGCTCTTGAATGCCTATCGATTTATAGAACGGTAAATAAATACTCATTGTAATTAAGAATTGATTTGATCGCTGGATGTAGTAACT
Organism: Zhengitettix transpicula; assembly: GCA_037074705.1. NCBI lineage: Eukaryota > Metazoa > Arthropoda > Insecta > Orthoptera > Tetrigidae > Zhengitettix > Zhengitettix transpicula. The sequence continues at coordinate 66,472,106 of CM073595.1, read as the reverse complement.
AAAATTACCTTGTCAATCCAAGGCTGTTTTTGGTAAACTATAAGAAATACATTCAATAATATTCGCATATGATAAAGTACCTCAGCTAAATGCCCCCAGTATTACAACCCCACCGCTCTTTTACGCTCCCCTCCTGCCAGAGTTAACACGCTCATCGATAGGGGATATTATTCTGGTTTCGTTGTCTTCGAAAACAGGCAATCGTTCAAAAAAATAAAAATCGAATGTAAGTACAGTTTGTCTCTTAGATTCATCATCTTATTTTCTTATACTATATTGTGAAATTAAGTGACACAAATTATGTTTAAATATTGCAGAAAAATTTATAATTAGATTCAATGTGAATACAAAATGCTCTGTGTATTTAAAAATGATTTTTATGGAGACATTTACACGCATAAAATATTTCCGGCCATCGGACAATTCAGTGAATATCTTTTTATATTAGTCAAATAATTCATGTATCTAAATTATGAAGTGAAATAAAGAATTACTTAAATAAAGTGTACGTACATTTATTTTGATAAATTAGACTGATCAAAATGTGTAAATAAATTAAATTTTTTCTGTTGGAATCTACACTAGTGTAATTAAGATATTTTAACGGTACGAATAAACATATTTTCACTTTATTATCGATTCCAGAATCCTCATTTCGTAGTGTCGGTTTTCAATAGCTTTCAAACACTGAATTGAATATGTGGCATTTCCGACCACAACCGAGGATCAAGTGTCTAATTTATTGCATTCAAATAGCTGTGACTTAATACTCAAATACTCTTTCTTCAGAATCAATAGGGAATTTCCAAGTTTTTGAATATAATGTTTATAAATGTTACGCAAGACACACAGGACTTCCCCGGACGCAGCTATATTTATGAATTCTCACCTGGATTCTCTTCGAGAAGCATTCTTGGCAGCATTATAAACTCCTGGGTAACTAGCAATATTCTCTTCTGGCTGACTTACAAATTCACAATAAGTTGAAAAAGACAAAAACCTGTCAGATAATAAAACTTCCTTGGTCCGAACGAGTATTCATCGCAAGCTCGTAAATCTCCCGCAACGTTTAGCGCAGCCGCCTTTTCTTTTGTCGCAGTGACACACTTAACGCAATACTTCGCGATCATCTACCTTTTTTTATTTAAAACAAAAAGGCCACCAGAGAAAAATGTGCGCTCATTTTTATCTACTTCCAGAAAATAAGTCTCTTGCCAAGACACGCACTAAACCATTGTGTGCACTAACACGCATTCTCAATATTACTCATAAATTTTCTCGTATACATCACATTCGGCTAGAACAATTACGTGAAGCATAAAAATAAAATAATACAGCCGTGCTGTAAGTGTGCTAAAATATTTCTTGAATTATTTCTAGGTCATAGTTTGGCCACATTGTTGGGATGGGGCTTTAAAATAATCACACTATATTCATGAGAAATGGACTATAAATTTCTTGCTTGTTATAATAAGGAAAGGTAAGTTTGATTATGTAATACGCTAACAACAGGACTGCCAATTATTCAGAAAATATTTTCTATTGTTTCATTTACAGTTGGAAAACTTTTTTTTTTTCGTACTAATTGGTTTTGTGGGAAGGAGTTTTTAAATTATCATGCTCAAAAGTTTTCTTTGATAATACTATCATTTGTTAATTTGATTTCGGGAAGTTCTTTAAGAAGTGTTAACAAGTTGTTAATACGAAAAATAGAGCTAAGTGTACTGAAATCATCTCGGGAGAAGAATTTGGTTGCTCAGAACTTTAATCCTTCCCGAAAAATAATGCATGCTTTAATTGAAGAGAATATGTGCTTATACTTTATATTTTCGTCATTCTTTTCGAATTTAAATATTCTTATTTTGCCGTTTCAAAAAAAATTTCAATCCAATTTTACCTGTCAGGAAATATGGTGACAATATTTTAATTTTGAATAAAAACACAGCAGGATCTCAAAAATGATATATCTTTTGTGTGTGATTAAGATAAAGTAAAAATGTAATTTTCATGTGGATAGTAGAATGAACTTTTAATTTATATTTTGGGCGGCCCTCATTCAATGATTTTATTTAGTGCCTCCTGAATTCCCTTTCACAATTTACGTGAGACCCTCATTCGTGAGTATTTGAACTTTAAATTTTCAGCATATAAACGTAATAAAACTACACGGAACCGGTATAAAATCTGTATTTTCATACGATTGTTTCTTATTAAATACAAATCTCTGGGATAATTTGCTATTTTTATAATTTTCAGTATATCAGTTTGGTTTTATATGCATCTGTTGTTGTCTGCGATACAATTAAATGAGTAAGTGAGATACGAAATAGAATTTCAGTAGTTTAAATTTTATAATGTAACAATATTTCTTTATTTCAAAATTTCGGCTGTATATTGCGTCGGACTTAATTTTTGCATCACGCTCCCCTAACACGAAATTAACCAGCAATGCCCTAGCCGGGATTCGAACTGAAAGTCCGTGACGCAAGACGGAGTAACCTTGCGCAATAATAAACTATGTAAATAGCATGCAAGTATTTACTCGGCCTGTTGTAATTTAATGGCAGCAGTTGAGCAACGTATTTAAGCTGCAGGCTGCATTCCCACTTTATTTAAATGAACAATGATATTTTACAAACTACATTCCGCACTATTTAATTTTCGCCACAGCAAGAGCGCCATTTAGAAATATCAACTGAATGACCCTCAGTTTATAAACATTATGAATGAATTTTATTTTAATTCTTGAGTTATTATCAACAATTCCTTTTAAGTAGCTTAGCCAGGAGAGTTTGTCTTTATATGAGGCTCGGGTCGCAATTTTAATAATAACAAACAACTAAGCAATACATCAATCGTAATTAACGTTCTTATCGCACTATATATTCCACCATTATGAAGAAATGTTGACAATCGTTACGAAACTAGAAACAAAGTTAACTTGGTGGTTAGGCATAATGGAACCAGTTTTACGCGTTTTTTAGGGATTGAATGAACATATCAGCTGAAATACTTTCTGAAAAATTATTAAAATGTAAATTTTACGTGATAGCAACGAAGGATTTAACACTTCATTGTAACCAAAATGAAATAATATGTGTTTGTTAAAAAATATTCAAAAAGATTAATTAAGATAGCGTTAAAATTATTTTAAAACCAGTGTCAGACTGGACCCGAATAAATTTTGTTTGTCGACTATAACATTTTTGATGCACGAGTGGTTGCTAGAATATTATTATTACGCTAATAGAGGAATTGAACGATTAACCTATTAAAGTACGTGTGGCTTTTCTAGGAAGGTCAACGCTTTCAATATTTGTAGAACGAAGTCAGCCTCGTATAATCAAGAGAAAGTAACTTTCAGTTAATGGTCCCGTATTTCTTTGCAATGTTTGTCGTAATTTCCAATTTTTTAATTATATGTTCTACTTGTTCGATTTAATTTTCGCTACGAATCATTGAAATGTGCAAGCTGTTTAACACACAAAGTCGTATTTTAAGGGAAAGCTGTATCATTAAATAATACTTACAAGAAACGATAAATTGTTCTGTGAATCGAATAGAAGGAATACAAAATCTTTCTTTAACGATTTTGTTAGTAACTACGAAAGTGTTGCGGTGTAGTCTAAGAGGTACATTTTAGTCCTGACAGTGACTTAAAGTGCCCAATAAGATTTTTTACCTCTATTGTCGTATTTACTTCTTTATTTGTTAACATATTTAATTAAATATAATTAAATTGACAGTAATATGTGCGTGTTTAATTATATTGAATACTAATTTGTTTTTAATAAATATAAAAGGGGAAATATTGATTTTATTAAGTCCATTATTCCTCGGTTGAGGGAATACATCATAAATGAAATTACAAATTGTTACTAGAAACAATTTTTTTTCTGTACTATATAATTAAGAATACAGTATAACATTTACAAATTAATTAATACACTTACATACAATTAAATAACAATGGAGCTCAGAAAATTGACTTAACTTTAATAAGAGTACAGTTTAATATTTACATAGTATGTTAACAATTCATACTAACAAAGAAGTATTTAAACACAATCACTGAACAAAATAAATGCTCAGTGTAATGTAATTTAACTATTAACTATTAACACATAAAAACGTTAATACTTTGACGAAACTGTGTCATATTTCAGGAATTCTTCATTACATTAATTATGCTAAATTTCTGAATTGTCAAGTAATTCTCTAAATGCGAGATACGTAATTCGAAATTTTAAGTAAAGAGTTATTTACTTTACAAACATATTATTACTTACGAGAAGTTGATATTAAATACAATTGCCCTTACGATGAATACGTAATTATCGAGTAAAAGTTCCGTAGTGCAAATACGTAAAGTTAAATGCAAAAATTTATCTTAAAGAACACTTATTTTGAAATTTTTATAGAACACATGGGAGATGCTTACAAGAATACACAGTACTTTACGTTAACGAATTAATTTAATACGTCCGTATGAAAGAGTTGTCGTCCCCCAGTTCGTTGCACTTAATATATATATATATATATATATATATATATATAAACACGTGGAGTGCGTTTAGTCAGGGGTAACCTTGAGAACACCCTGGAACTTTAAATCGAAGGGGTTGTGCTTCCCAGGCGTTATAGGAAACCATGTGCCTTTATGTCTAGCAGGCGGTGCGTATAGGAGAGGGGAAGATCCCTGAGGATAGAAGCCACCTGGAAGACTGGCTAAACTCTGGGGATCGTGTGAGACTCGGGATAATTATTTTTGTCAGTGGACACGGACTCCTGCAGGTGCGCACCAATACAAAAGAATATAGTGAGAAAATAAATTTTCATCTCCGAGGCATTTATTATTCATTTAAATGAACGCGAGATTACCTACTCTGAGTTACTAGAATCTAGAATTGGTTGTCAAAAATGCAATAGGCGACCTTGCTTCGTCGTTGGAAATAGTTGAAAGAAAAAATTGACGATATTATTGAACCGTATCGACGCGAATCTCCGAATTTTCAAATTGTCTACAAATCTCGTAATCTCATAATACCAACAAAATTCACGTTACTTCTATATTCCCAGTCTTTTAATATTATTTTTTAGATCCACAGTGTCAGTCATATCAATCCATGTAATAATTATGACATCATAGAAAAATTGTTATAGATTTGTTTCGATTTGCATTGTAAGTCTGCAAATTAGAAACCGCATTGTTTAATATAAGTACAGAAAGTATAAAAATCCGTAAGATATTTAAAATTCCCGTAGGAAACTTGAAGAATAGCATAACATGACTAAAGGCTGCAGATGAATGACTTAAAGCGGTATTTTAATAATTAATTTATTTTTCACACCTAAGATATTAGTAATAACACAATATAATAATTTTACCTTTATTTAGATGACTTGTCAGTGGAAAACAATTATTGGTCTGGTTCAATTTTCTTTCAAGAAAATTATCATGCAACTGACGGAAAATTATTTTCTGGTTGTTAGTTTTTGCAAACACTTGGCTTGATAAATTCAAATCGTAATCTAACCACAACAGCTCAAGCACAAAAATTAAATTGTTGAAGAACAAATTAATAACGTTTTGAAATAATTTCAGTTCGTTCGACAGAAGAAATAATGATCTGCAATTATTTTTGATCGTATTTCTTGAGGTGCTCATGATGCAAAAATTGGCGGATGTTAAGAATTTGAGTTAATTACACAGGGAAGTCTTTGTTTCGCTTTCCAGAAAGCTGTAGCGGTTGACAGATTTCGCAAATTTCGATGGAGATACCACACTATTAGCGACACTGTTTCATTAGTGTACATAAGACGACCGTTACGTTGAGTTAAGGAATAATCCACAACAACCTCGCCGCTACAGAAAATACCAATAAGGCAGGTATAGATTTGGACCACGAAGTCATCAACAGGTACACGATTTTGAGTTTTAACCAGTAACATGAGACACGACAGATGATCTGTATTCAATGTTACTGCTTAAAATATTTAAATATCAAGTAACGTTTGATTTGAAAATTTCATGGAAATGAGAAAATCCTTGTCAAGGGAAAAGAAATTTGCTTTTCGTGACGAGATAATATTACTCTTTCTAGAGTTGAATGTAGACAGTTGAGCGCAAAAAAATGGCGGAATGGTCAGAAGTTGTTTAAAGTTGCGCATTAATGGGGAGAAATAAAATTGAGTGTGGCGTGAGAAATGGAAAAGCAGTAAACGCGGCATGCACAATTTCTAAGAATTTCTAGCTACTGTTTCCATAATAATAGTCGTTTCGCGCTCATTCATCGTGTCATGACAGGATAGAAGGATCTTTTTCAACTGTAATTGTTGAAGCTAAATGAGTAAAATACAAGTCTTCAATTGCTGCCTCACCTACCTCTGTATAGTTTTAGGTGTTAAGGTGCCGACGGGATGCAAGAACAAAGACATAATACGTTCTAGTCATGCTTTTGTTTATGGGTCATGGCACGTTGGCGTTTATTAGCTATTATCGTCTCTTCAGAAGGGTGAGAAATTTGGAAAGAAGGAACAGTTAAATCGGAGACTAGGGAAAACAATAACCAGTTGACACGATCCCACTATTTTTTTGGACAATGCGATAATATTACTAATATTATTTGGGGAATAAGATAAGAGTGGTTAATAGAGAAAGTGTAAGGGAGGAAGGAGTAAAAGGCCGACGTTTATAACAGTTAAATCTGTTCGTCCTCAGGGAGTTACGAGCAGAGACACGAGAGGCAGGCATAGTCGGTTCTGTCCAGGCTGCGGCCTCGTCTTCAATTACCTTTCCTCCTTTATCAACATCTCTTTTTTGTCTTTACTACTCTCCAAAAATAGTATCCACCACAGTCCTTTTCAAATGCAAGCTATTAAGACAACGTGGAACACATTATCAGGGTGGAATTTCAACAATTCGTAATACCAAATAACTGCATAAAAATTCGGGATAGTTTGGGAAGAAAATCATTTCATTAATTTAAGTTACGAACCATGCTAAAGCTTGGTCCTTCTGATGGAGATAGATCATGTTCGGAAATTCCGTCCGACTGTTCCAATTCATGTTTCCAGGGCTTGGCCTGAAATTTGTAAGTTCAATAGAAACGTACATGAACTCATTGTACTATTACTAGTCCTACTAACTATAATTACCGTGACGACAACTGAAAGAGCATGAAATACATTATTATAAATTACATTTTCCGTGAGAATGCAAGGATCAAACCCGGAATGGAACTTGCCTGTTTTTTTAGAATTTCATTCCTATTTTTTTCCTTTTTGTGTGGATCACGTAAATCAGTATTTCATTATTAAATTAACATACAGTAGATTTAATAAACTTTTTAAGTAACTATATTAATAGCAAGTGTCCGTATGAGAAATGCTACACCGTCGAAAGAAACCAGAATTAATATATTAACTTGAGATAATGTCCATTACTATTGTATAAGGGCCGCGAGTAGAAACAAAAAGAAACGATCATAATGTAAATTGGAAATCCCCTTCCTCCTATTTGAGGTCTGAAACCTCGTGATTCAGGGTAAAAAACAATGGACCTCGTAAGGCTGTGTCTGTGTTCTAAATGGACCAACGAGCGTCGTGTACAAGTATCGGAAGTCAGTTAATGGTTCACAGTGAAATGACTGCAATGGCCCAGTCACTCCGCCGGTAAGAGGTCATAAAAGAAAACTGGAATCTCGCCGGCCGCACAAACTTGGACGTTCTCCCTCGCTCAGACCTCGGATCAACAGGTTTTGTAAAAAGTTACAACAAAGTACAATACAGATCCTTGGTAACCGAATACATCAGAGTGAATGCATCCAGGTTTTGGATAGGGAACCACTATGAGAAAAATAAAGGCCAGGATTTGTGCTTTGTTGAAACCTTACACAAAACAACCTGCCTCGAGTAAAGTGAGGAACTTCACAAAATTATATAATTAAATTCCACTACTCTCTTAAAAGCTACTAGCAGAGAACGGATGTGTATAGAGAGACAAGAGAAAATTAAAAGAAGGATACAATGAATTTCTTGAACTTTATTCGGTGGCTGTGTAATGTACAAAGGAAATGAATTTGAAAAGTATAAAAATATAATCCTCCAAATAGAAAAATAAGCTTCACTCAGTAAAAGTAAATTTGAGCATTAATTTTATGCACTTTCACTACCACACGGTGTTATTTAAAATTTCTCTGGACTTTGGATCAGTAAGGGAAACAGTATCAAAAACTGCTGCAGTTAGTTTATTGTACTCAGATATTAGGATATTAGGAAGGAAAACTGGCTCAAGTCTGAATTTTAACGTCACGATCGTATTTTAACATATGATGAAGAACAAAACGATTTATGTTAAATAAATATAGGACTGAAAATTTATGTTGCTATTAAATGCAACGGAGAGTACAAATAGTACATAGTATATAAATCAGATATTTGAGTATGTTAAATGTTTTGTAACGTGAATGCTTTGGGGAACATTATGAAAGGAACGAGTTGTCTTTCGACTCCGGAAGGAATTACATAAACAGCTAATGGCTAATAGTTACTGGATGATTGCAGCTTGCAATAGCGTCTCTCCCTGTCTCTCTCTCTCTCTTGTTGACTAATATTTCCTTCCAGTTGTTATCTCTGAGGAGAGTGTTGTATCGGTAAGTTCCGGCAATCCCACGCGCTGTCGCTCTCGAGCGATGAAATGTGCCTCTTCAGTCTTAAAGCGGATGTGAGGAAATGTTTCTGCAACTTGTACGCGATGCGCTCCAGTGTATAACAAATCGATCCGACAAGCAAACTGGACGAGCGTAAAGCAATTAAAAAAATTATATTATCCACATAGAACAACGTATGTCCACGGATGTTTGCGATTGAAGAAAAAAAAACACTACGAGCTTAACGTAAACTGGAAATAAAACGTCATGTGGGGAATATTCAAATCTTCGTTGACGAATGACGAAATCCACATTTCATGTAATACAAACAATTCTATTGTTAAATGCTAATGTTGACATTATTGGTTTAAACTCGAGCTTCAATTTTTTTCTGAGTAAAATTTGAAAGTTTACCTTCCGCCTATTAACGTACAACGAAATATTAAGTGTCGAAAGTTTTACGTGGATAGTTGAATAGTACTAAGTGAAATTTGTTTGGGTTTAGCGATATAAATTTTCTTGATTTTGTTCGCTTTCCACAATACCCCCTTTTCGAAGAAACGTAATAGTGTTGTTATATAGAGTTGTTACAAGGTTTTAAGCAATAAATGGCGAACGATCCACAATCTGGTTTTTAAGTCCTTGGGCAAGAATTTACTCAATTTACAGAAAAACGGAATTGCCACCTGCCACTTGAATAGTTAAAACTTAAAATTGTGATTTCCGAAGTTACTTTTAATTAAGAGTGTAATGCTGCATTTGTAAGCTGAATAAAAGCGGTGACGAAGTACATTCCTTCTTTTATTTGGTTTTCTGCTATTATTAATGCCACATCGTAGTGAAATGTTGCAGATGATTTTTTCCTCGCATTATTTAAGTTTGTTGACAATATAAAACATTTAATTTTCCGGATCTTTCTGATGTTAGTAGGTGTATAATTCTGGTTGTAATATTAAACGCAAGTTCGAAATTGTTTAATTTCCTTCGCGTGTGTTTGTCTTCCTTTCAAAGCATTATAGAGTATATATGAAATTGTGTGTTAGGTTGTCGATGCTGACCGCAGATAATTGATCGTGGATCTGCGTGGTATGTACCGTTTTTGTTTGGTATCTGATGGTATCCTATTCCGCAGGTGGCGGCCCGACCCGTGCAGATGCCACAAGTGTTACAGCGACTCACGCACATTACTAGTCCGCTCAATGTAACCACTTAAATACTCGTACCTAACACGAAGGACAAGCACATACGATGGCGTACTACCCAATTAAATTCTATTAACTAATTTCTTAATGGGCCTGTAAAAACTTTATTTCAACTATTTCCACTAAAGAATATTATTTTTTTCATAGCTGACCTGAGGCGAACTCGTCACTTCTGTGGCGAGAGCGAGGAGAACGTGTCCTGTCGTCCAAGTTACACACTGTAACGTATCTGCCTCAAATGCTAAATCAATGGTTATACTAATAATAAAACAAGAGTGTTGGGAATCAGTGTAAGAATATTTAATTCAAATGCACAAGTTTCTTGATCGTCGCAACAATAGTTGAATTAATTTTTTTTCTGTAAAAGTGTTGAAAACGTTGTCTTGTAAAATATTCTATTTCATAACTTGTATAATTTAAGATTAGTTTTCTCTGCCCATGTTTGTTTCCTATACGTGTTGAAAATACCACGGAAGCTGAGAATTCTCATCATTCAACTCAGAGAAGTGACAATGTTTCTGTATGTCTTTTACTTTATATAATGTCTTACTTCGTGTGTGTGTGTGTAGTTCCTCTAATTGCTTATACTTCATTATGGTATTATATTATTTCCTCATGAATAAATCTATATCAAATCTCTCACCCGCCTTATTTCGTAGCCGCAAATATAATAAATTACAAGTAATTTTTCTAGTGACAATCTACTCTTCCATGTTTTTTTTGTTTTAAAAAAGTAGAGGCCTAAGCGGATTATCAGGATCTTTAACCCCACTGTGCATCGATTGTCTTTTTTTGTAACGTTCAGGAGACGGACCAAACGAACGCACATGTAACCAGGGATGCAGAAGTAGTAAGGAGAGGAAAATTGCTGAACTATCGGACTGGAAATTGTAATTTTACATTTTACAGTGGACCAGTCTTTTATATAAAGGAATTTGACTAATAAAAGTCCGTGGTTTCATTCAAAGATCAATTTGTGGTGATTCCCATACGAGAATCCAGGATCTTTGAGCAGGGAAAAATATCTTAACTACTGACCGTGTCGATTAATGCCGGGGGCGCACCCCCAAATATATACACTTTTCATTCTACAATTTATTTACACATTGGTAGGACTTCAACGTGTTTTATCTACTGAGTCTCAATCATTGTCGATGCCCAAAAGCAGTACGCGTCGTTGACAGACTCTACTTGGAGCCGTGCAGGTCGTGGATGATAATGTTCAATGGAGATCCGCCAGATTGTTTATAGCTTCCTGATCCTAGTTGTACCAACTCTAAGCACACAAGTGCCAGTTGGCTCTTTAAATTAACAGTTGACCTTTCCGTAACTAAGACCTGTTCCTCTAATCACAATTTCGTTGCTCTCTGCCCAAGAAATAAATAAGTCATTTTTCTATAAGATAAATATCGTAAAATATTTATTTCCGCTCTGCTACAATGCATCCATATTAATATTTTTAGTTACACATCACTGATTTAGTTAGAGGTATATAGTGAATAAATGAAATTTATGACATACGTAATATATTCACCACCACGATAGAGTTTAGACAATCCGTCGGAAAGTGTGAACATTTTTGTAATTCTGGGTCGGGAGCGGCAGCTGACTCGGCTTTCGGCACCTGAAAGCCTCGTGAGGGTCTTGTGGGGTCGCAGGTGGCTTCGAGGGGTGACTCCTGAAGGTTCTTTTGCTAAATTCCTGAAAGCCTAAGAGGTTAATGACTCAGGTGAAGCACGATGTACTTCTATGTTAATTATTCATGTTCTGATATTGCGTTGCGACGTGAGAGATGTTGCGCCTGACGCACTGGCCTTGATCAGGTGAGGGAGTTCATGAAGGGGGGGGGGGGTATTATCTCGTAATAGAAATCCAAGTCCAGAATGGTGGCATCGGACGAGGTCCTTAACTACCCAATATACGAGTTGCAAGGTTACGCTGTATTTTCGTTGTTTAACTGTACTGTCGCTTGATGCCAATTTATTTCTGGACTTACTTAAAAGTTGCTGATTTTAAGTCTTAGACAATAAATTCATATCTGAACAGGACTGTGATTTATAAAATAGGTGTATACTAAATTCTAGCCGTTTTCTTTTAATTTCCGGAACACAGGACATCAATTAAGTTTTATTTGCAGTTTAAATAGACTGCGGTGGTTTAATCCGCGAAGTACTTTATCAGGTATGTTTTTATTAAGGAGGTTTCTAATTTTGAAATGAAAATATTGTGCACGATTCTTAACGTTGTCTCTTGGCACAAATAATTGTCTACTATGCGTGCTATTCGTGGAAGAGGGCTTGGATATTTATCTCGTAGCTTACAACTCATTATTCTCGTATCAACGTCCAGGCTACATCTATAAAATTGTTGTAGTTCTCGCCTGACTTAGCATAATATTTTGCAGGTATATTTATGGATTTTAAAAAAATATATTTTCACGGTTGTACTGCCACCAAAAGTATACCGTGATTTCACGATTTAATTTAAATTATGGGGACAACGGAATGACAATTTTACTTCGATTTTGTATAGACTGATTAATATCTGTTCAATAATGTTTTTTAAAAAACAAATTCAGTTGAAATATATTTCTTTATTTAATTTCTTCTGACTCTTTCGATCTTGTTAATGATAATAATCTATAATTTTCTTCTTATATAATTAATCTTACTATCACATTATAAAAACGTTTGTTTTTCTCATACTAATAAAATATATTATAATATAAAATAAATATAATATGATATATTTTATTGAGAAAAACTAACGTTTATAAAACTTGATAATGAGATGAAATACATAAGAAGAATTTATAATGTGATGGTGAGAAGAAATTGAAACAAAAAAATAAATTGAAAAGCAATTTTTTTTATGTAAAATTATGGAATGACAACTGTACATTTTTAATTGAAAATGAAGACACTAAGAGTTTATAGTGACCATTTTTTTTAATGAAACGGGGGAATTTCCATTCTGTTTTCGAATTACTGTTTTTTTCGGTTATTTTTCTGAAAGCCCATTCTCTTTGTTATATTTCTAGTTCCGTATTTTTGAAAAATAATTAAGTTTACAGTTGTCTGTAACAAGCGCATTGCTCCAATGGTTGACGCGGCACATTTATTGTATGCAAGTTGATGTCTCGCCTCGTGGAAGTCGGATTAGTTAGTGTTTATGTTTGTCGCCTCACGCATGTTCGTTGTTTTATGAATAGTCGACGTAAGAGGTGGAGGAACGTCGTAGACCGAGTAATGCACGTGGAACCTCGCATAATTGTCTCCACCGCTGACTTTTAGCTTCCATATTATTACGGATGGTTGCACAACAATCGTGCTAAGTCAAATACGCATCTCGCTGCTAAAATTGGCAGCTCTTGTCATACTTGCGCTGAAAAACACGCGTCTCTGCATTTCTACGAAGCTTAATACGTATTTCTGGAGATACAGTTGTTGTCATTGCGACCCGTGGTATTGTTTCTTCATAAAGAAATTATACGACTGACCGATTTCCTAATAACATAACATTATTATATCGATAGAAAAAATTAGAAAAAATTAAAATAACGTGTGCTTAATCTTTGTGGAGAATGTGCTTCGCCTTGCAGCAATGTTTGGTGAAATTTCGTGGTGTAGTCAGCGTAGCATTTCCAAGAAATGTATTTTGTCCTAATATAAACTCATTCTAAATTAGAACCGTTCGTCTCGAAATATCGGCATGTAGAAGTAGAAGTAGACTAACGTGAATACACAACTACTTTAACGAGCAATATATGATGCCGAGTTCGTGCCTTGGGGAAATATTCGATTTAATTTCCCTTACCGTAGCCAAGCCATAATGTATCCTTCAGCAAAATGTGTAACGTTAATGACGGTGATTTTAGAGAATGAAGGCAATATATCGTCAATTCGGTTGATTCAAATTAAGGCCTCACCTATCCACCCCATACTTTAACCTCACTATCCAACTATCTTACAAACCGCTCTTACCTTGTCAAATATCAAAACCATTTCTCCCGAATATCCCTTATTCCCTCAGAGGCCCCTCAAGGCAGTGTCATATATGCCAGCTTTACATTGATATCCCTCAAACAACTCCAATCTTTAGATCGTAAAGTTTCCTGAATAATAATAAAAGTCCGGTTGACGATGAAGGAGCTGGTCGCAGAACCGTTGTTCCTTCATACGACAGCTCCTGAAATTTTTATTCTAGATACTGATTGTTCAAAATACAAATGATGTTGACCGACAATACCCCTTAAAGTTTTATCTTTCACTAATAATCCCGTAAAGGTCCCAAACTGACTTCCTTTCATCAAAAGAATAACAGCTTAATTTCTGAATATATGAATACATTTCTAAGCTATAGATACTTCCTGCAACTCTTCTAAATTTTTAGCTTTAAACGGAAAGTTAAAATGTACTAGTTTCATTTTTGTATTGTGTTTCTAATACGACAGTTTTTTAATTGTCATGACATCGAGTCCAGCCAATCTCAAATTTGCGTTTCCTTGATGAATAACGCATGTCGGCCATAAGACCTTGCTCTTGAACAGTAAGTCCGTTCACCAGTTGACCAATTAACTATATGGTCCATTATACAAGAATGAAACATTCATAACTCATATCCTCATGCATTACGTCGTTGACTACCCCAGAGAAAGTTGTAACATTTTCATTTCAATTTTCTTTTTCAAGAAATACGGAACGCTTAATTCAATAGGAAGGCCTGAAATTCTCATTTTGGAGCCTGTGGCGTTCTTGACAAGACTTGTCTCCAGTTACATAATGCAGCAGAAGCTGCTGTAGTCAGCCAGTCAGACTCTTCTAATAGAGACGCCGAGTTGTTTGTGTACCGATTGTGAACATTTGCAGAAAGGCGTGTTACAGGCCTCCACAAACAACTACAGCAGCTTCATGAGGCCGTTGACTTCCGTAGCTATTGTGTCTCATCGTATTTGCCGTTACATTCCGTTTCAGACTAAAACATGCGACAGCACGAGGATTTACATAACCATTCAAACTTTAAATTGCTCTACTCTAACTCAGAACAGTGTGTTATTTCATCCCGTGCAATACTTTACCTCCACCTAACTTTAAAATTAACCACTGCAAACGAAGGAGTATTGGAATCTGTCAACGACAAATTTGGCTTGGTCCTCGCCATAGAATAATTTCAATATATGTGGAGCACAATTTCGGCTAGTCATTAAACTTATACTTTAATACTGTAAACAAAAGAAATACATGAACCAAAGTAATTTGTCCACTTCTGCATTTGTCTGGACGCAAAATATGAAAATCATACCCATCAAAATTAATTGAAAATATTTTACATAAAGTTCATGCGATGGTAATATAAATATATTTTGAATTGTGCTCGTCCCGGTAGCGACAGTGAATCGACACTCTGACCAGTTGTCACTCCTAAATCCAGAATGTGTCATGTAAGATGACAGTCTGGCAGTCGTACCGGTAGGTCAAGGTCTTTAATGAGCTGTCGAGCCAAGGAGAAAAGAAAAAAAGCTAGAAGTCAAGGAATGAGCTCTCAGAATTCTTTTTCTGCTTTGTTTGAGTCATTTCGCTTAAAAATTTAGTAGTGAGCAAAAAATAGTCATTTAATAAATATAATCTTTTATATAACACTCATAAAACCTGCTACGAATGGATAAAGTGCGGGTATTAGAACTTTGTCTCTTAATACGTATGGGAACTTTGTGTTGCCAATTTCAGCAATTTTATGAATAACATTCAAAATCCTGTTTGGAGAGGATTACAATTATATATGCAGATACCGTATCGTAAGGATGATGGACGACTTTTTCCTGCTTTCTAGGGCGTTTCTTTAAACAACGAGATACACGCCTATTAATAAGTGAAAAAATAAATTCATGTCAGTATAATATATATTGGACTACTAAAAAGTGTTTGTAATTCATTAAAACATAATGTGGATTATTCAGAGTTATTTTCTTCAATTGTTTTTCATTGCATTTTCTAAAAATTTACGTTTTTACAGGTCAAAGTTTCATTGAGGTGAAAGAAAATTTATTCGAGAACATAAGACTGCTGAGAAATTGCTCTCCGGAATTTTTACGTTCAAAAGGAGTAGGATAATAAGATTTTTGTCGAAGAGGATTGTTTATGTTTAGAGCGAGTATTTTATGATGAAATTATTGCGTACCTTAATAACGTGTTTATTACGTGGAGCGCATAACTTACTTTACTCGCTGTAGTAAAAACACCTTTGTGTTCCTTTGTAGCTGCTAGCAAGGCGTTCATTCTTTGCTCGAATCGTTGCTCTATTATGTTCAGTTTGTCAGCAAGCTCAATTCCAAAAAGAGTTTCTCTTTATTCGGAGCATGCGAGTCAAGTTAAAACTGTCGAGACTGCAGCACGAACTTCGTTTCTTGCTTTAATATCTGTCTGCTTAAATGGGACTAATTAACTGACGCTGTCATATGATGCTTTTTAAGAATCAATGTGCCCGCACATGCATGTCTTCTCATGATGAGTCTCCAGCTTCATTTCTGATAAGTCCACAAATAGTATCAATTTTATTTAAGTGTCAATAATTATGAGGTCATGTAGAAAGTTGTATAGTTTCCATTTGTGTCCACATTACAAGAGTTTCTAAGTATGAATTAAATCGATGGAGTGTTTATAAAATATCTGTATAAAAATCAAGTTTCACTGCAATTAAGTAGTTCACATGACAACTGTCAACCTTTGAAACGTTTCAAGATTCAGCTTAAGATCCTTTCACAGAAAATTATTTCTTGAAATAATTTACTCATATTCTACATATAGAGTATATGTTGCAACAATTCTGATCGTAAAGCTCAAGTTTCCTTTTGTAAACTTCTTTTTAGGTGAAATGAAAGTATTCGTATATTCTTCTAAAATAAAAAAAAATAGACAGCGAATTTCTAATTTTTAGCTATTGTTGAAAAACTCAACTAACGTCTATTTATTTCTTAAGGGTGTTTCCTCGCTTGCCTATGCGAATTAGCGTAACATTCTAATTGTTTAATAAAAGGAGTTTAACTGTACTTACAAATTAATACAATTCATAATAATATTAAATTATACAGAACTTCTGTGGTACTGCTTTGACTTTTTATCATATGAAAAATTAAATGGAAGAAAAAAACAAATCTAAATTTGCGACAGCAGCAATTAAAGTGATATATTCTTACTGGTGACGAAATAACCACATCAAATTTTATATGAACTGCGTATTTATTGACCATTGTACGGTTCATTTTAATGCTGAAAATAAACCAAGAGGAGGAGGAGAATAAAGAAGCAACGGAAAGTCAGCCAACGAATAAAACTTTCTACGAGGAAATCTTTTAAAGATGACTTGAACACGCGGGCGCCAATTCCAGCAATATTATTTCTATTCAAATTTTGACATTAATTAATTAAAATACGGAAGACCGAGACGAATTAAACTTTCTTTGAATATTTCTTTAAATGGGTAAATATATGTTCAGTTAATTAAGAATATACTTGGATGTTATTTATTCATTTGACAATCATAAAATCACAGTCCTGGAGGAGAATGAACAGTATATATATATTCAATTTTCACGTAGAATTCTATTTTTCTTAAATGAAATTTCGTCATAGTTATAGTGAATATAATCGTATTACTTCTATTGCCATTCTCTATTTTTAAAAATATTATGATTCTTTAACAAAATATGTAATGCTTCCAATAGATTTTGTAGGGTTGAGAAAACAAAATTTGAATTTTAAAAACTGGATGATTGGCGTGGAATTGATAATTTTGTAACAGTTGGTGTTAGCAGGCTAACGTAAAGGTGGAAAATTTGGAAACCTTGACGTGGTAGCCTCGTCAAATAATTGAATCATCCGTGTACGTCAGACTAGATGTACAGTTTCACATTTAAAAATTCTGAAAGAGAAATAGGAAGAGAGCTGGTGAAATCTTATGTAATGCATCTTAACTTTGAAGTCAAATAACAATGGCTTTCGGCGACATAAAAATGAGGATATTCTCTCTCAATTCTTTATCTTAGTTATTTTAAAGTGTCGTATTTATCGTTTCGTAACATTCACAGAACGGTATGCAGTCGGAGGTAGTAAATATTTTTACTGTTCTGCTGTCATCATTACGACCGTTACCTCGATTAACATGAAACTTTTCAATATTAGCATAATAACTATCACTGAGATAATCACAATTATATTTTGCAAGAAAATGGGTAAAGGACGTTAATACCAACTAATATTTAATAGCGCACTCAGATGTCACATTCCGTATGACATTCTTTTTGTTGTAGTTTTATCACGGCGCTTCAACGATAAATCATCTCACAGGCGGAACAAACATCAAAACGTCAGTCTAGTTTCAGAGTCATCAATGGTTATTATTTTGTTACTTTTCGTGCGTGAAATCGCAATGTAAGAAGTTAAAGTTCGAGTTTTTTGAGCGCATGGGTTCAAAGTAGAGTTCAGACCAATGGCCTCTTGAACCTTTCCAAGCGTTTCCAAAGAGAAACAAATGTGATATTATATCTCTGAGATGAGTGTTTGGATTTTGTCCTTAGCAGAACACCACATATTGATTTACAATTATTTAAAATAATATAATAATATTTACAGTGTGACGCTGAAGACTGAGAGACGTTTTCCAAGGTTAAATGTCTTAACGTGTCAACATACAGAAGAAGTATTCTCGATTAACCAGATGGTTTTATCGACCAATACGAATACCACACCCTCAATCATAACCCGTGGAAGAGAATTTTGAGCGTTTCCGCGGTCCACTGAGTTTCTAGCGAGAGATATTCATTTTGCCACCGTCATGGCCGATGTACGTACGGAAACGTCGGAGTAATTTGCGGCCAACAAGAAAGATAAGAAGCAGGCGGACTTCATTATGTCTTCCTGAAACGGCGCGGCGCCGTCCGCGAGCCTGATTTACACGAAAGCAAGCCATCCAACATCAAGCTCACTAAACATCCACACTGCTTCAAATAATACTCGTGTAACTATGTCAAAATATACACACATATACATAAAAATTATGAAACGCGTTCAAATACGGTAGGAACAGTTTATACCATAGTCGATGAGGTCGAATAAAATTTTTATGAAAGTGATGAGGGATAAATCATAAACGCGATAGTAACTAAAGCCAATATATTTGCGGACGTTCGTGAAGCATCCATTTCTAAATTAATTTGATCGCTATATATATTTACATAATACTTATATAATCGAGTGAAAGACTTCCACAGGCAAAAATAGTCGTTAAAAACGCTAAGGAGTTTCAAACTCTGTAAGTCATAAGAATTAATTATGTAAAAAAATAATGAAAGTTACATTATAAACGCATTAAGGAACGGTCCGAACATGGCTAAGAGCTTGAATTTAACTGACATACGGATTGTCTTTTATTCACTACGTGTAAGTTTTAAGAATCAATAGCTTCCCGCCAGAGTTGTAAAAATAGCAGAATCTGTTGATGGTCGGTCAAGTCTTTACTACACTCAAGGTTAGAGAGAGAAATGTACTAAATTGCTTTGATCACAGCTTTTCAATTTAATAATTTTATTTGGCAGTGTACGACCTGTCTACTAATTGTGCAGTTCGTGCCAAAGTAGCATCAGACGTGTTCGTGACTATTAATATTAATAATAGAGCTGATGTTATTGCTGAGATCCTTAACATAAACGGAATCTAGCAGCGCAGTAAGTAAATATTTCATTTTAATCTATGTTGTGCACTTTTTCGTCACACCGTATTTTAGATTTAACATTTACTCGCCTTAATCATTTGTCTTCCGCAAGATGTTGTCTGTGCCCCTCCCCCCCTGCCCCTCCCCCTCCCAAGGCTCAAGTGTCTGACTACCGTAAAAAGCGCTAATGGCGAGCAGATGTCAACGTACTCACCCATAATCATTATCATAATCTTAATACAATTTTTAACTCATTCGATACGAAGATGGAAAGAAAAAAATCTGTGTAATAAAAGCGATTTAATTTTATCAACCACATCCACTTAATCTTTTCACGGAGGTCTTTACAATGTCATAATTCTGCATTCCGCAGAAGGCGATACAAACGAACGCATATTTGCCATCAAAATCATTTTAAAGTTTCCCATTTAAAAAATTTAATCAACTACAATTTAAATGTAGAGAGAAAAAAAAAATATTACAAGTATAGCATGTTTAAGACTTTACATTTCATTGCCTTGATCACTTATGATATTCTTATTTATTGAGAATCATAGCATATAAATGATTATAACATTTTTTCGAAACCCTATATAAAGTTTCTGCGCTCGTATTTATTGTTACGTTCCGGAATTTATTTAATCTCTCTGCTATAGTAGTCTATTGCACGAAAAGTGCTGATATCTTATATGTAAAAAAAAGGTAGAATGTATAAATTTATACTTCGTAAATGTTTGTAGGTTTAATATTTATTATTTTAGTATTTAAGCTATGACATCAACAGTCCTTGATTCTGGAAGAACAGTGTTGAGTTGTGCAACGAGCGGAATTTCACGCCTTTACAGAAAATTTCATGTAGCGATGAGTAAGCCAACATCTCTCAGGAACGAATTAATATTTATTAACTGATATGAAGGAGCCGTGTACTGAACGTAACCCAGTGTATCGATTTTGTGATGCGATCGGCGTTAGAGTATGATGAAATGTTTATTCTGAGTCTGGTGTGGGGTTTGACGTGCTCGAGCCTCATATGAATCCCATTTCCATCCCCGGCTTGCTCGGCTTCGTAAGGTTTTCAACGCCCAATGACAGAGCACATTAGACAAAGGGCCGATATCGCTGGCCGTGCTAGTGCGATGATGGCCAGGTAAATACGTATTCCAGCAGTGACAAAGAACCTCGGCCAGGTGGATGGCCGCCAAGTCGACCGAGCCCGCTCTGCCAACGGGCTAACAGTTCACGTATAAAGGAACGCACTCTTTTCTTAATCAACTTTAAACGCGTAATAATTTTCTCGGCCCTAGGCTGTCATTAATTCTCCCTTTCATTGGCTACCCCAGACTCACGGAGTCCAGGCATTGGAGCTCTTTTCCTTCTACGGAAAGCGTAACGCATCCAAGCACCCAACTAAAACGACAACATTTATATTAGGGGGCGTAAATGCAATAAAATAAAGGAATACTACAACTGACCACGTATCGGAATTTAACCTCCAAACAAATATTTTAGATACGAATTTATATATCGCCTGAAATTTCAATAAATACATACAGGGAGACGACCGAATGCAAAAGGAAAATTAATCAAAGAAAATATGAACTGACAATCACACATGCTAGAATTGATTCGAAATAAACTAAAATGTAACTTTAATTCAATGAGTAATTAAAACTTTGGAATGGCGTGTTATTAAAGAAGCCAGACTACTATAACAGGCGCTCTATACTAACATACATTTAAATTTAATTTTCCTATAGCTCTTTTGCTTCTCTGAAAGCGGAGTTGCAAAATTTATTTATAGGACCCTGAAATTTTTGTGAAAGTAAGAAGGCAACAGGAAAAGTTTTGGACATCTGAAGTGAATGAAAATATCATCAGCATGATACGAATCGGTTCTTCCTGTGTACTGTGTTTTGCATCAACATTTACAGGTTACAGTTGAAATGTTTTGAGAAATATATTCTTCTTCTTTTTCATAGTCTTGGGTTGTAACACACGAAGAACATGCAATCGAGTTGTACTAAAACTTGTAATAAATTTAGTGCATAAATAGATTAGGCCTATTCTTTGTGCTGGTTACTATATGAGTTTCCCTCCTTAGACGATGTTCACCCTAAAAAACTTACATATTTTGATATTTCCTCCAAAGTGTTTCCATATACAAAATTAGAAAAAAAAATCAATAGGTCAGCTTAAGACAAATATCATACGATTTCAGGATATTAAATTTGTCGTCACGACCGCTATAATATTATCGTTCAACTTCTTAAAACCAGTATGCTAAAAGATTTTTCCAATTCGATTTGAAATACTCTCTCTCAAATATTACGTACGATAGAAAACTCTGTGATATTTTCTTGGACTCTTTTCCGCTTATATAGAGTGGGTGCTATTAATAGAAATAAGAAACTTCAGTCGACATACTGTCTCATAATAAACCAACTTTTAAATTTTATCGCGTAAAGTTTCAATCGCCGGTAATGAATAATCGACCGAAGAGAATCAATATGAACGCAATTTTCGGATTGCTGATTTATCAATAATAATACGGCGTAATTATAGTAGCGGACGCGTCTTACCGTGATCTGTAAAGAAAGAGCAGAGGCTCTGACTTGAGTGGACAGTACTGACAATATTATTTCTCCTTCGACGTGACGTGTGTAACATACAGAGCTTAAAATAAGCCAGCGTTAGCCAAACAAGTGATTCTGCCTCAAGATCTGTGCTAAGATTTCGGAACAGTTGGCCTGCCAACGGGACCTGCCAATTATTATTAAACTAGCTAAAGGCCATTGTCCGTTCTCAATCTGATGAGTACAGGTGCTCTTTTTCATCCAGATTCCGATGTAAAAGAGAAGAAGGGACAAATTTAGAAACACACTTGTCTGATTTTTCATAATATTCTAAGCATAAAGTCAATTTCCGTTTTCAATTAATTGTGTACTGACCACTGCGAGAATTAAAATAGTTTATCTACTTAGTGAGCAAGGGGAATTGACGCAATCTAAGAATGAATAAATAACGAGTAGTTTTCATACTTTGCGAAAACTTTTTTCAAGATCATGTAAATGCAGTTTATAATAGTTGCAACAGAATTAATTTTTACGTATGACAATCCGTGTGACTGCTATTAAAACTACTGTTTTGACTAACCATTAATTTTCTTCTAAAAATCTTAAACTATATAATTAACGACCGGAGTCTATCCACTTCACACACGGACTGTGCTCTGCTTTTATACACTCCACATTACACTAGATCAGATTGTTTTCTTCTTTTCAATCCTCTGATACGGTGTTGATTTTCCAGAATTTTTCGGACCACTGGGTTGATGATAACAGAATTCTTTTTATCATAATTCTCAATTTTCTTTACAATGTGTATACAGACATTTAGAACATTTTGTATTACAGCAAATAATATACTAGAGGTATTCTATTGACTACTTTTGTAAATAAATTAAGTTTTAACTTGTGAGTAAAATAATATTGTACAAATTAATTATTATATTGGTCAATGTGATGGGTCCAAATGATTAAGTAAAAAGTTTTAAAAAACGCTGGTTTTCCGCAAGAAATAATATCATAATGAAAAGTGAGAGATCGGAATACTCTTAAAGAAGTTTGTGGATTGGACAACGAGGCGGATCAAACTACGCAATAAGAAGTGATAAAGAAAATCTCAGACCGAGTGAAATGTTCCAGATTTAAAAAAAACAACAGAAAATTTAGTTTTTCGTATATTTCTCTAGTCATATTTATTAACTTGTCATAGAAATATGTATATGTAAAGAAAGGAAAGATTTAAGGTGCGTAACGTTACTGAACATATTGATTTGGTAGATATGAAATTGAGTAAACAGGGTTTTCATTGTCTAAATGTTATAACGTATACTAACGAGAAATCACGATTTCATGACAATCGTTAGTCGGGTAATTAGTTGGTAAAGACTAACTGGAGAATATGGTGATTCTGGTACGCTTAAATATAGTTTTTTTTTGCTCAAACTAATGATTTCCAAATGGATACATTTTATATACCAAGAAAACATTAAAATAAATTTTAAAAAATTGCAAGGTTTTATTATAATAGATAAAATTGCGATTTCCATGTTCAAACTGTATTTTTTTTTGAAGGAAGAAGCGTGATTGAACAGAAAGGCAGTTTGGAACTCACTTTAATCTCTTTTATGTTAGTAAGACGCAGAATAACTGGTTATTTTCTGCAATATTCCGCTAGCTCTAATTCGCCTACATACTTTTTCGTAGTAAAATTTCTGTTCTACCTTATTTTAAATTCATTGGAAATTCCATACTTTAACAGATACTAATACTACAATGAGTAAATTAACATCTAATATTTTTAAACGTTCTATGAAAAAGAAAAACTCATACTCTTCTTTTAATAATAATTGTTTTTATTTTAGGTGACGAAAACGCGACGACAGTTGTTTCGGCATTGTATTTTCTCTGTCAGTGTAAGGACGTGCTCTGATATGTACGTAGTGCGTCTGCTTATCTTTGGATTTCCCGTTATAAAGTTTTTTTAAGCTATAGCAGGGAAGACAGGGTCTGAGAAATTGTATTGGGGTTGCGCCCTGGAGTCTGCCTGACAACTTTTAACAAAAACCGGGGAATCCAAAATAAACACCGAAGTTCAGCCCTTCCCCTTGTGAAGTTCTCGTTGGCCCAACTACTCCCTTCTCATATATATATATCTTTTCTTTTCTAGTTCGAATAATTCTTATAGAATTAATGAGATACGTCACACAAATTAATTTCAGGAATCTGATATTCTGCGAGAATTGTTCAATTAGTTCGCCACATTTATTGCCAAATATATTTTTGTTTGGTTTCGTTGTCAAGTACGTTATAATATGTTGATTATACGATTGTAGGTACCAGCTGGCTCAAGCCCAATTTTAGTTCAATACATGCTTTCATACATAAAACCATTACGTTAAAATAGACGCCGAACTTCGTTTCTCTGCATAATTTTGTCGCAGGATAACTTCCAAATGCATTGGTCCAAATATGTCTGTTTCTAGATGGAGTAGTGTCACACGTGTCCCGGTTGGAATATTTAGTCTGTGATCAAATTCATCATATTCCAATGGTAGGATAACTGTGAAAGCGCTGAGATGGAAAAGTAGTGAAGGATTTTTATTGAAACGCGGTCGAAAATTAGAAATGTGGTAATATGTTTCAATCAGCACTGTGAAACACGCTCACCTATGTCACATTATTTCTGTATTCTACGACATTTTTATATATGAAGCTATTCTTTCCTAAAACTAATATGAAGACAATATTCCCATATGTCTTCTAATTAGGTGTGTCGTGGAATGAGTTATATTTTTGTTTTCCTTTGTATATGCTTGAGCTTGAGAAAGTTAATTAATTCTTATATTGGAAAGATTTTTCTTGGTGTTCGCCTAGAAACGAATTTAATTTGAGCCGCGAGCGACGTTATGAAATTAAATTGAGGAAGCGGCGAGGCGGAGAAATAGACGAAGAAAGGCGTCTTCGGCCACGTATCGGTTATTTGTCATTGAAAAACGTGCTTCTCCGGCAAAGGGCGAGCACAACCCTAGGGCATTTTAAACGTACATTCCTTATAAGCCTCCCACTTGGAAAACACTCTTTGTACTTGCCTCGACCAAATGATAGGTTTGGCACGTTTCAGATATATCACAAGTGTACCAGCCTTCCCTTAGATTTAGGACATTACGGGCCGAAAATGCGATGCCTTGTAAAACAGATTAATAGTATATACTTAGAGAGTAGAGTCAGGATAATTTAAAGTAAGGCCGTGAGCCGTAACATCCGTGTCTCGGGGCGAAACGAGCTGTCACGCTCTTTATTCTGAAAAGACTACCACCTCTTACAAGTGATTCCACATTCATAAATAACATAGGCAATTTGCATTTCATTACGTGTTCCGCGAGGCCCTCGATGGCTGACAAATTGTCTCATTAGCGCCGGAGCTGTCACCAGGGGCCATTGTCTCTGTGTCTACACATCGTCGAATCGGATCGGATCGAATCGAACCCGGGACCGCGGAAGTCCGCGCCTCGCAACTTCCTCCTCCGGTAATTAATTCTTCTAGATTAATAACTGGCGGGATGGATCACAAATTGGAAAACTAATTAAAAGGATAAAGCGAGCCGCTATTAAAACATATAGGAAAGGATATGCTCACGCACCGCGGTGATTTTTATTTGTGGACGTGGACTGGAGCGGGTCAGAGGGGGAGAGGGTTCAAGGGGGACGGGAGGGGGGGCTAATAGACGACGAGGAGTCGTCATAATTAAGGCGGCTCGCTTAATATTCAGCAGAGAGCTGCTCTATGATCCATACTGTTCACGATCATGCATGCCTATCCCCTCCACTCCTTCAATAGTCTGTCTGCTCGGTCTCCCACCCGTTTTCAGGTCTGCTAAAAAAAGTGGAGGAACGAAAACTTGCCGGACCACATTCCAAGACTCCAAGTTCAGATACACATATACAACAAAGGTAGTCGCCATTTCACTAACATCGGACCCTCTCTCTCTATCCGCCGCCACAAAAAAGAGAAGGCGACCTGAAGGTGTAGGGGGAATGGAGGATGAGGGGGGGGGGGCAGCTTTTGACGTAATCATCGGACTGCGATCGAAATGAGAACTTTTCCTCAAATTGAAAAAAGAATATCACCTTGGCCTTTGCTACGTCCAGTGATAAAAAAGAAATTTATATATATATATATATATATATATACAGAGACGTGATGTGAATGATTTGAATTTAGTTATTCCCGGAATCATCCCTCCCCCGGGCTAACACACAAGGCTGTTAATTATTGATAGCTCGAATAGTTAGCAAAGGGCAGGCTAGACGACATTTAACAACTAATGTGGACTAGGGCCAAGTCCCGCGTTCGAATATGCCTATATTATTAGGAGCGGAACGCTGGCCAAGTTCAACACTGACATTTGTGTAACCGAGACCTTCTCACAAATTCTGCACGTTAACCTCCTCGGCCCAGTATTTCAAATCGACGCATCAACTGGCACTTCTCCGCGGCACTAGTTCGAAAATGTGATTCCGTTAAATGTTACGGTCATTCGAGACGGCGATAAACCACAGTGTAGAGTTTTCCTAACTTGACGACCTCACTATGTAAACTGACTATTATTGACAACTCTATATGCAGATCTACATGTCGTGTTGTGCAATGCAGCCTACATATTCCCTGAACAAATGGTGTGCCCAATTACGTCTAAACCATAAAACTTTAATAATGTATCATATTATACGAGATTAAAACTCCGACATTAAAGTACAAAAGTCAACATTATAAAACATCGCTCATAAAATACATATTGTAATAAGATGCTTGGATTGATAGTATTATATTTCTTATATTATTTTTTCAAATACGTCTCAGTACGACATGAAAAAGATTACCGCTGATTAGGATACACGAAGAGCAAACAAATAAGAAAGATTATATTTTCTATCTGTGGAATTAATTTATTATTATACAAATGTTTATTTTGATAAATTAACCAACAGATGGATTTTACTTATATTTGTCCATTTCTCTAAGCCGTCTGGGGAAACAAAAGACCGAGATACAAGATACTTTACACATATTTCTCACGTTTTCCATGCGGAACCCTTAAATAATTATTTACTACAATAACGTCTTTCAGCCGAAATTTAAAAAAATTGGGGATCATTTTTACAAATTTGTCTTCGGACTAGTTTCATTTTAAAATACAGACTTAGAGATTAAGTCATAATAAAAGTTAGTTTCTATAAACGCGTGTCTTGTTTACGACAATGATAAACCTAAAAATACAGACTCTTTACATTTCAGATAATTGATTAATGATAGAATAAACATAAGAGTTTTTAAATACCTCGAGGGTCATGTCGTAGATGTAATTGATCTACTTCCTATTATTGTTTACTAAAGCTTAGCACTTTTTATGTCGGCTGTTTGTCCGCAAGTCTTTCAATTAATCGTATTAGGAAAGGCAAGGTAATTACAATGCGTGTAGCAAAGGTTGAGGTGCTAAGAATGCCGACAAACATGGCGTGCAGCTACGTTAACTTCATTTGTGGCAATGAATCGGATAAAAGTAGACAATAATATCAAAAAATTACGTATTACTTAGAATTTTTAATTTTTGAAATGGTGGAATCGATATAGTTACTTCAGAATTCAATTTAAATTTTTTAAAGTAAAATCAGGTGTATGGAAGTGTAGCCATATCGTCCTATCATCTTTGTCATCTTCGTATGCGGAAGTCTTGTTAATTCAGGTAAAATTGACTGAAAATATCCCATACCGTAAACAATAAAAACGTTTAATATTTATGAAACTAATTATATAGCATTTTAATACTTTTAAGAACCCTAACAAAAATAATTAAATATGTCTTCTAAGTATCGATCTTGACAATAAGCAAAGAGTTTACGCCTAACGAACCAAGTAATACACATATCATAATTTGTTCCTTAATAACCGCTTTAACGTACGCTTTACCTTCAGGATTTCTTCAAAGAAAAAACGCGACATGAAGTTATTCCTTGAAAATAATTTTCTGGTAATCGTTTCCATTATTTTGGTCGTTGTAACCAATATTGATTTTTTTTCCATTTCTCTGATATGCACGTGCACATTACCTATTAAAATTTTTGAACACATGTTTAGATAGTTAATATTTTTCATTGTATTTAGGTCTAGTTGAAGCTATTAATATTACAATCTATTAGTTACAGATAACATTTTTTAAGTATACTCTAAGAATTGACAAGTTGTTATTGAACACAGAGAACGGCTGCGAATTAAAATACACTTACTTTTTATATGATTAATTGTTAACAATGTGTTACGCGTGATTAAGCAAGAAACAGGATGAATTGGCCCGATCAAGAAAGGGGAGAAACTATGCTAAAAGGTTCCGAAGCCTGTCCATAAGAGCGTCTAAGTAATAATTTACATGTGTTGTGGTACAAGGAGGAATTACTGGAAATGACCAGAATGGACTTTTCGAAGAAAATAACCAATTATTTAAAAACCAGATTTAGATTTTGCTTCTAATTCCAATTCCAACAATTAAAAATAAAGCCCGTTAATTTTAATGTAACACTAACACTACAGAGCCATATTTACTTCATAGTACATCGTACATTTAAATTTAAGATTCATTCTTCGTAAATAATTCCAAAAACTAATACTGCAGTATCGTATTTATAATCACTAATTATGGTTGAAACTTTAATATTAATAAATACCTCATTGTCTAACCATTGTAAAAAAACCAATCTTTTCAAGGCACAGCGTTTTTTTTTACAAAGGAAACAATAGATTAAAATTAAGAGTAGCTGAGGCTATAGTTTTAAATATCAATAGGGATAAAATTATCAATGATACAAATGAAGGATGAGACATTCCGGAATTTTGAAGAAATTGACAAATAATTAAACTATCTGTATAATCTTAGGTTTTAAATGTCATTTGACGAACGTTTTTGTATACATGTAATCGTATAGTTGTTTTAAGCTATAAATGTTTAACTTCCGTCCTATACATTTGTTGAGAAGGTATGACTTACTACCTAATTATGTATTATTTCTGTAATTTTTTCATATTATGATTATATCTCATACTGTTATGTTATGCTTGAGAAATATTTTTGTTGAATGAGTATGACTCACTACAAAATAAAACTATTTTATTGAGACTGTAGTATTGGTTTTTGGAATTATTTACATAATAACTTCCAGTCTAGAAATCTACATTCTAAATTCTACTTCTTAACACACGATTGTTGGCGTGTATTCTATTCCAATCGTTAATGATATTATTTTAGAAATAATATTTATTCGTTAGTTCCTTTGTTTGAATTCTGTCGTTACGACACGGAATTCCAGCTTTTCCTTCTCCAATTCAAAAATATTTGGCAACACGATTTACTTATTGTTGAAGATAATTCGCCGTCGAGTTGGGATGAGTGACAGTTTTGCGCGTCCTGTAACGGCTCTATTCTCAAACCTGTTTCATCCGCTATTATAAGCTTTATGTGATAAGTATCAGAGCAATTACAATTCACAAGACTGCGGATAAAAAGAAGAATGCACCAGCGCAAGGTCCCGGTTCGAACTCTGGAATTGGTCCACCGTCACAGCTTCACCGGTCTTAAACGGTCAGGACCAACTTAGCCACGCGACACATTGTGCATATTGATGCTGCCGCTAATTATGATTAAAATGTTACTATTAATGCGTTACGCGGGCTTCTGGAAAAGATACAAAACTGGTTTCGCCGCACACCTCTCCGTTGCACGTAATTTATAGTGGTCTGACAGTAATTTTCAATAATACCTCCTGATATTTGGTTTTGCTTGTGCATTTGAAGCGTTATTTATGGCTCCTGCAACCTTGGAATTTACTTGCGCGACAAATTTTCTAAATGTATGGTCCTGAATATTGTGAAAGATTAATAATTATCTGAAGCGATGCGCGTAACGTCAGCACGTAACAAATGGTCACAAACGTGAAGACAATGGAGCGTTTACACACCGCTCAAAGCACAAACAAATTACACGAGGCAGAAAATTTCTGTTTTCGAAGCTTGCCCGTGTAAAATGAAGACGCGATATGCGTAAACAGGGCGTCTAAGTTAATTAAATTTCAGTAGAGCAGAGCAAAAAGTAGACCTTGAGAATGTAGCGCGCGCTTTCCAAGAAAAAACCTCGGATACATCATATGCTCAGAATGTGATTCTACAACGCTCTTCTTCAAACGAATATCTCGGAAAGATATTGTTGCCTGCTAATGATAACATAAAGAATTAACAACGGTTTGGAGGTATTTAACTTTTTTTAACGGAACAAATCGTGATTGGAAACAATACGATTGCGTTTGCCAGCCTTTCTATTTCCTATGTAAATGCATCACAGATTAATAGATTCCGAGATTTAATCATCATCGTCTAGAACACGTCAGATTATAAATCAATTTTTATTTAATTGCATTTATATATTAATGTAGTAGATTCATACTTATAATCACACGCGCTTTTTATGGTCATTAAATTATGTGAATCTCCTTATTCAACATTTTTTTAGTGATGGAAACATTTGGGAATAAAAGATTAAAAATCTGAAATTTGTAATAGTTTTTGTCATTTTCATTAACAATGATTTTTTTAAAAAAACAAATAGGTTTATTAATGTGAAATTTGTGAATTGTAAGTTTATGTCGATACGAAAGTTATGGTAACAAACTGCAATAAAAGTAATGTGAGGAACGCAAAACCAAATCTGCCAAAACTGGAATTTCGCTGACATTACTACGAAACGTTAAGGCACGATTTTTGGTGATTTTCCCAGCTGATTATTTGTTTTCAGTCTCTCAAAACTCTGAGTTTAGTATAAATTTTATTGAATTTATGAGTTCAGTTATGTGTCAATAAAATCTGAAGATACAACGCATTACGTCACATAATATTACGTCAATCAAAATATTTGAATTCCTTTGTCATAAAAAGCTCACTTCCCTTTACAAAAGACAGTACTCAATCTGTTTTTATATTTATCATAAAAACATTCGTCACATGTTGAATGCTGTCATATATAATATACAGATGTAATTAAAAGCTCCACGAGCCAAATCAGCTACAAGGTATCATATATTTCCAAGATACTCTTATACTAATTAGACACAATTTTTATTTAGTATCGTTGGAAAATGTTTCAAAATTTAATAACCGCTGAATCAATCGGCAATAATTTTGGAACCCATACACGAGTTTATTTATATTTATATTGAAGGATGTGAGTTACTTCTACAAAGACGTTGGTACATTTATGCTATTACTATACGATAGAACTCATAAAATTTTTCATTGCTGGGATACTTTTCGATGTAATGCATTAATTTAAAAGTAACTGAATAAAGAAGATTTGTAATTATTAAAATGATGATCTTTTATATCAAACCCAATTTGATTCTGTCTATAGTTAAGGATAACATTCTAGTAATCATCTTAACAGTTTTCGGAAAAACGGGAAAAAATTGGATTGGTACGACATCCGAGTATAGATGTAAACGTCGGCTATGTTTAAGTGTTTTTACTTAATAGTATTTAATGAAAGAATAAATTTAGTGTGGAGACTTTGCAATTCATAGAGATATAACGAATCATTTAGTGGTCTGGGGAACTAAGCTTCATATTTCATACTGGTGAAAAATAAATATTTAAAAATAAGATAGCATATTAATTTTAGGCCATATTGCGTAAGAGACTGGACTTCAAGGGCTTAAAATAAGTAATGATTTCTCCAGACAGTATAATTGTTCTATATAATTATTGAACTAAATTATATGGCTTAAAAGTAATTACAGAACGTTTGTTTTAAATCCATATATTTCCTGTCGAAAAGGAGTCGCTGAGCAAAAATTTGATTTTATATATAAAACGTTGGAAAAAATATTTTATCATCCTTGACTGTTTAATGCTGTCTGGATTCTTATTAAATATAGTAATACCATTATGTGTAATTGACAATTATTTGCTTCGCTTAAATATGTTAATTATGTTTCAGTTATTAAAAATTGTGCACTTCTGAATTGTTTATCATAAACAGCATTGATGACTGCAGTAATGACTTCACGAGTATGAATGCACAAGTTTTGTAAACACTCCGTGCTTAATGGTTTTGAAGAATCTTGACGCATAAGTCTAACAACGCTGTTTTGAAAAATAAAAATAAACACTTTCTCTGATTAATTACCGTAGAAAATTAGGAAACGATTCAAATTAAACTAATTTTCTAATGTTCAAATCACTGAGATTATAAATTAATTGGTTCGCAACTGTATTAAAGTGAATATTCCAATTTAATATATTACCCTCAGTTAATCATAAGAAATTCGAAAATTCGACTTCAAAATTTTTTGATCCCAGTTTTTCCAAATAGTTTCAAATTGGGTTTGAAATTGAATCAAATTAAAGGAATGATCGGAACATACGTTGTGAGAATTACAACGAAAATATTCACTACGTTGCTCTGTATTTAGAGCATAGCACGAGTTTGTTTCCACATCTGCAAATTTTGACCGATTCTGTTCAATGGGATTCGTTATTTTTTGACTAAATCTAGTATGTGTCACTTAAATTGTGAAATAGTACTCTGAATTTTTATTTTGCCATTTTATGTTTAAAAAAAACTTACGTTCAGGATCCGTTCTGGAGATACACGATCGATTTCCGAAATGAATTTATCACTGTGTTTGATTTATTTATTAGCATCTCCTTTTCCTGTACAGTTTCCGTGAATTTGATAATTTTAATCTACCTCTTCCCCCATAATAATCAATTATTTGACTCAGAAGTTGGCACTCTGCATAAAAATTCGGGAAAGGTTTTGATCAAATGCAGTCCCAAGATTTGGTTATTTTATTTACACAATTTAATACATACAGCATGAATATTTCTCACTGGTGGAAGTAAAATGTATTATTTATATACAAATTAGGTTCAGTTGAAATCTCATACTGGAGTGTCATATATATAGTTGTATTCAGTACGTACACGTATTTACCACCGGGCTAATGGTTCATTATTAAAATAATATATATAAATATTAAATTATAATGAAATATTCTTCAAACACAGATACAGTGATTTTGCTTTTATTAATTAAATTAATTTTGTCACCTGTGTTACACACACACTGAAGTCACACAAACCTTGATAGCCTATTAGGCTATTTAACCTATATCATGGAATGAGACATAAGTCAGGGATAAGATTGGTCTTTGATATCATCGAATAGAATCCAGCAGATGAAACAATGCGTTTCGTCATATTCAATTCGGCGCACTCATTGCAATTCAAAGCCCGCCGACGACGGGGTGATTGGAACTTCATTAACTCTCACTTGATTATTATTTGACGCTTTCAACTTTATCACGTACACGATAAAAAGTTTCATTAGGTTGGTGAAAAGTGTGTACATTTATCGAGCCAAATTAAGCACGTTTTGTTTATCATTCAGATAAAATCAACATTGCGAAATCTGACATTTGTACTTTGGTGATACAATCAAAAATGTATTCCCCCACAGCAGGATGACACAGCAGTGTAATTAAGTTAAATCCGTTGAAAATATTTTTGTTAGCTTCCGTGAATTGTAATTGAATTTGTAAACTATATATTAATTATGACACAATTTATATGTACAACTGTTGGTATTATCAGCAACGTTCAGTGTGGACTGATGCTGGCCAAAATCACTTGCAACAGATTACCACACGTTATGTGGACGAAGAACTTCCTCACGCGCCTTCAAAAAAACCAAAAAGACAACAAATAAGAATCAACTGCAACCGTATCCGGCGTCTGTGTCTGAAAAATGCTATTTTAATTACAGTTCATAATAAGCACTGGTGAAAGTAATTTAAGAGACATTCAATACGTAGGATAGAAAAAACTAATCATCTCCTTCGTGAAGCTCAATGCGAAATATCGGGTTAGTTACATTGAATATTTCTACAATTTTCCACTTAAAATTGATTCTCTTACGAAAATAAAACTGATGCCCTGAAATATATTTCAACTAAATTATTTGGCTTAAAAGTAATTACAGAACTTTTTTTTTTAAAAAAAATCAATATATTTTCTGTCGAAAAGGAGTCGCTGAGCAAAAATATGATTTTATATATAAAATATTGAATTTTTTTTATCATCATTGACTGTTTAATGCTGTCTGGATTCTTATTAAATATAGTAATACCATTATACAGGACTATTTTATGTATAATTAATAATTTCTTATATTGTTATGAGTTTTACGTTTCAACAGTGTAAATGCAGAGAGAGAAATATTAAAACTTATTAAGAATGAATGATGTAGCAATAGAAGTTGACTGAAAATGGTCATAAGTAAACCAAGGTAACGGAACTATGAAGAATATAAGCTACTTTTTGAATAGTAAAATGAAAGTTTAGGAAGCATTCAGATAGTGTACAGTCATTTAAGCGTGGACCTACTCGGTATATTCTACGAATTCTTGAGTAAACTTTCACATCTGCCGATTTTGACAATTTCTCACTATGTTTTATTCCCCCAGTACATTAATGAAATAACTTCTCCCGTGTACTACTGAACTACTTCAACGGTCCATCTACTGTATTCTTCTCTGTAATTATCACGTTATATGATTTGTAGCGGTATTAAGTGTCTCCTGTTACACAATGTAGAACACGATAAAACTTCTCTGGAGAATGAAGTCGGCTTAACGACAAATGACAACAAAGGCAGTAATATTATGTATACGTGAAGACATAAGGCGGTTATCGAAATGTTTTCATAGTCGTTCTTCGAACTCAACTTAAATGTAATTCGACGAGTATTATAGATATTGTTTGACAATTTTGTTATTAGTTTACGTTACGACCCGTAAGGTTTGTTAAATACGTATTAGGGTATTCGGTAACGTTCATTTTTTTCACGTCAACAACGCCAGCCTTTTCTTTACACGGTGCGGGTTAAGCTCCTGTCACCGAAAGGATCTTCCCCTAAAATCTTTGCAAAATTCGGAGCCGTGTCGTGAAAACCATTTAATTAATGGCTGAGCAGAGCAGTGCGTGTCGGAGTTTTTGAGGAAAGTCGCTCGTCCACGTACTTCGCTCTTCATCCATCACCGTCGACCGTTGAACAGCCTTCAATACGTGATTCGGGCGAAACTGATCACTTGTAAGAAATTTTTGACACCGGCGTGATGAATTATCGGAAATGCTGGAGCTGTTGCGCCGTGAGAAAACGCCGCTAAAACAAATTTATTTATTTTTTGTGCGCGGTGTAACTCTTTATCTGGGGGGAGAGGGGTGCGGTCCCCGCCTATAGAAAATCAACCCCTCCGTTCATTCAACGCCGCTACCTAAAAATACAACGAAATCTGAGATATTGCTCGATCTAAAGTTTTCCCCCAACGGTAATTCCCATAATTCAGGATTTGTGCGACTGCTTGCGAGGAAAACTAGTTTCAAACTTTGTTATTTAATACTTCCTTTTAGTATACGCGGACGTTTCGTAAGAAAAAAAAAAAAGGATGAAAGGATTCGGATTCGGATAGACGACAAGGCATGGCAGTGCGTGAACGCATATTTTCGTGCGGGAACAGACCTTGATCAGGGCTTGTGTCCTTGGAGCGGTCACTGTGGCTTATGATGCCTCGCATTACGGCACATTACCGGCCGTACACGGATTACAAATATGCATATTCAGCCTCGAAGCACTTACACCGGTCAAACGACTCCGCCAGAAATTAAAATCATTCAACGATTCACGTTAGACACAGAAATAGCGGGTTACTTCGTGAGGGTTCGTAGTTCGAGTTCCCAGTCAACACTTAGTCAAAATCTAACAGAGAGAACAACGTAGGAAATATCTGCAAATGGAGCAAGTACTAGTAAACGGTTCTCAATGGCGAGACCTAATAACGTGGACCGGTATTCGAATTCGTAACCAAGCACGTTTGATTTCGTAAATCGATCACCTTGAATAATATAAAAAGGTGGCGGAACAGAAAAGGAAGCACTGCTAAATCATTGTACTAAACAATAAAACGAGTTTCAAACGCGAGTCGAATTCCTAATCAATTATTTTAAATATTCTCATGCCTGTAAAAATTTGAAAACAATGTGATTTTAATGAAAAAGATATAGCGGTAGTAAAATTATGCGATGGTCAGGCGCACTACTAACACTTGTTGATAAAAAATTAATTAGTTACGGTGACATATTTTATTGTCAAATTATTCACTTCATGCTACTTTGATTATGAAAATTATTACACTAAATTAATATCAGTGTATAATTATTTTCGGTTGCAAAGACAAACGAAATATTGACGACGATCTTGACCGTGGATGGAACCTTAAAGTTGTCTGGAACGACCGCATTTCTCCCCCCCCCCCTGATGGAAATATATGTACAACATGACAAATATTACAAATGAAGCTTGTTGTGGAAACGTACGTTTTTTGTAACCACTGCAATCCCGAAAACTATGAATTTCAGCGGAGTTCGTAATCGTTAAGATTGCCGAGAATGCAGAAATAATTCATGTTGGAAATTGTGATACAGCGATCTTCGTAGGCTATATAAATTGTGTCGATATCCTGAATGTAACGTGTCATTTATTTTCTTGATTATTAACCCTCACATTTTTGCCCTTGTATAGTTCTAGGATTTAGGCTTACGATTTGTGATATTAGGAAATAAGGAACCCAAACAACAATATTCTTAAGAAACACATATAACCTCTTCTGAGCTTCAACTCCAAGTGTAATAAATGTGAGAGAAATATTAAAATTTAAATTTCACCGACTGTACAAAGTGTAAGTAGCAGTAATTTATGTGCGGAGTTAAGATGCTGGTTTTTCTTTTCTGTTATGACATCTTAAGAGTGCTTCGTTTCTATTATTGACAGTTATTAATTCGTTCCAAACACAGCTTAAAAATAGTTTATTAATTAGCCTATACATTTCAACTGTATTAAACTAGGACTTTAGCAACGGCAATGGTTGAGACAAGCATCATTGTAAATCATTCTAAAATTAACGTTTAACTTCAAGATAGGGTGATTTCGACCAGAAAGCAATACTATGATTGTAATGAAATGATTACCTGCAGTACTAGTATGTGACTCTCGTACAGCCGCTGTCTTATAACAATTACTCACCCATGACTTAACATTAGTATTCTAGGATGACGCAAAGTTTATTAATCTTCTCCCAGGCACAGGTAATGGGTGAAAACGATTACGTGAATTAGTAAACCATCATATTATCTGGTAATATTCTTACGATGGAAGTAAAACCAGTTAACTATTAATGCAAAACTAATTGATTTTTCGTATATTTTTCGCTAATATTTCATCAGACGCTTTTTTATTCTTCCCTCATCCCGGAACGAGTTTTGAATACTAGAAGACAAAACAGACCTCATACAATTTTACGAACATATGGCTTCATATTAATTCTACTGAGCTATTAGTGCAAGAAGACACGTTTGATACGGTCTTTCCGTAGCCTTGCACGTAGCTTCACGCCGTCCACTGATTTGTATTACAACTTTCGACGAATTTTTAATAAAAGAAAAGTACAACGGTGTGCTTTGAATGACCGTCATTTGAGCAACAAAACAATGCATAATTTCTCATTATAGATACTAATAAATTTTAAAATCAAACGAGTCATCACACTACCCCTGTACACTTTTTTTTTGTAATTAATAAGACTCGTTTAATTTTCTGTGTATATATATGTCCTTGTAAAGGCACTCATTACGCAAATATATATTATTATTATTACGGGCGTTTTTAGGTGTCTATTTAAGGTTAATACTTACGAAAATTATTTATGAGTGCAGATGTAAACCACGTGAACGGATAATGGAATTCACTTGTATTAATTTTTGGAAAGATGAAATCCAAACTTTGAAACCTAAAGTTTCCCCTTTTCCAATACTTAAGCAAGTCAGTGGTTAGAGCCTGTAATTCGGTGCGAAGTGTCACGCAGGCAGACAGGTCGTTTGCTGATTAGCATAATATTCTCATAAGGCACCGCTCTTTGTACGAAATCGTCGTTTGGAGCACTAGATGGCTGCTAGTTCTCTTAATTACGTTGGCAACGCTGTGCTATTATAATGAAGCCGCCCGTAATGGCGGTCTCTTAGTTCC
This sequence comes from Zhengitettix transpicula, assembly GCA_037074705.1. NCBI lineage: Eukaryota > Metazoa > Arthropoda > Insecta > Orthoptera > Tetrigidae > Zhengitettix > Zhengitettix transpicula. The sequence continues at coordinate 66,433,806 of CM073595.1, read as the reverse complement.
GTACACGGCTTCGTGTCAACCATAAAATATAAATTTCTCACCAAGTTTTACGAATCACTGGCCGCAGTTCCAGTATCCGATCACATTACCTCTGTTCGGGCTTAAATTGAATGTAGTACGAGGGTGGGTCAACGCCGTATGAATGTTCACATCAAGCAGATGTCAACGTTCTTCTCGACCTCACGGACTCACTCACTTTAAATGGGAAATAATGAATTGCTTCTGAGGTATAAACGTGTTCACGTCTGCGTCATCCATCCGACAAATAATTCAGGCACTGCGATGAATGTGTGTTTGACATGTCAGAGTCTATTGGCCGTTAGCGCCCCTTTCAGGTAGGGGATTTTAGTTCTCAAGAGGAAGGCATATATCTAACATTTCAGTAAAACGCAATACCGCTATTGCTTTGATATTTCTAGGGAAACTTGTAAAATTTCCAGAATTTATCACTTCAGTGGTTACGAAATGTGTATTCTATAGCTCATGTGGTGTTTTAAGAAGGGACGAGAACTCGAGAAATCAGCCAAGTGACAACGACGTTCATTAAGCTCAAAATATTCAATAATTTTCACTTGTGTCAGTCACCTTTCCTAATTACGGAGTCGATAAGTTTCGCTGCAACGCAGAAATAACTGAAATAAAAACAAAAGAAAAAACACGTATTTATTTCGTAATTGACGTGAGTTTGGAACAGAAACGGCACAGGTAAGATACCGTGCAGGGGTAAATATATAAAAGTATTTTGCAATTACAGAAAAATTTATGGAAGAAGGAAATAAACCTTATTAAACCTCCAAATGTGGAATAAATTGAGTAGTGGAAACGAAACAGTGGCTTAGGAGAACAGATTATTTCTATTAAATCAGTTACGTACACGTACGAATGATTAATTGACGAAATCACAATTCGAATTTCGTGTCTTCAGGTTTTAGAATTATGAATTTTCTTTGTGATGTCAGGACAAACACTCCAGTCGGTGAGCTGATATTAGCCTATACATTTCAAATAACTTCATGTGAAATTGTGAAAATAAAACGTCCAAATAATGAAATACCTTCTGCGACGAGTTTCATTTTTATATGGGAAACGTGCGTTGATTTCGATTTGAGTTAGGGGATTCGCTGTGTGTCCCCCTCGGGTTAAGGAGCAAGGTAGTGTGCATTTTTTATCAACTACTAAAATCACCCCAGTCTTTGCAAGATTTAAATAAGATAGATGCTGTGAAACTGAGAGGGACTTAAAGGTCACATAAGGAGGAGGATTGTACGAAACGGCTGCTCGCAGCTATCCACCACATTTGATAGCAGACCAGGAACCAGTTTCGCACAACAGACCATTATTAACATGTACTAAAGCCTCAAATCGCACTGCAGCTGTTGTGTACTCCAAGGACTAACACTCGCCGCGGCTTATGGCAAATTTTAGTATTAAAATCGTCAGATGCTGACGGTTCCCGCGAGGAAGGCAGTTACATTCTGCAAAACAGATCTGAATTGAAATGATTGTGATTGACTTGAGCTTGACGTTTATTGGGTACGATACATGCATTTCACTCACATTCAGAGCTTTTAAATCAATAATTTGCTTATATTGGATTAGTATTCGTTAGTCGCTAATGCCTTTATATACCTGCGATATCTTCATTAATGAAGACATAGCAACGACATTGATTTCCATAATTTTGCACCAAGACGACAGAAAATCTGAATTTCTTTTCAAAAAATATTCCACAGTCCGGATTGACAGTCCAGAAAAATAAGTAAGGAATTGTACATGATTTACTTTAAAGGAACTATTTTTATCAGATAAAATATTATATAAGCGAGAGATGAAACGTGCCACATTGACGTTTCGACACTAAAGCCCTAATAATACTTCTGAACGTGTTGTCATAATAATACAGAAAGTCTCCTTTGATACTTACTTTAAGGTAGGTAATTTATTTCCATGAATTCATCAACTGAATGAAGGTTATGTGTGAATTGAGGATTGAAGCAATATATTTAACGATCATTAATTTTATGATAAAAAAATTAATGAAACTTAAAATTTTCATTTAACAGCACAGTATTGTTTCTGCACATATTTGAACCATATTAGAAGGTTTAGCGTTGTAAACCAGTAGCCAATAATACCAACTATTTTTCAAATCATTCGAGGCATACTATATTAAATGTTGCCATTCAAAGCCACTTCAATTTCAGATAGGATGTTTATTAATAAATTAAATTCATTATATGCAATATATAGTTTTTACATGATTAAAAAATATGGGCTTTAAATATAACTAAATTTAATAATTTTACAAACAACATTAATACTAATATTATAAACATTACTTTCGCAGATCAAAAATAATACCACTGAACTTTCCACAAATTACACCAACACAAACAAATTTAAAACAATTCTTTACTTCAAAATTCCCGCATTTTCCTCGTATTCTGTCATTTATTGTACGATATTGATAATGCATGGTTTCATCCAAAGTTAATTCTGATATCACATTATTAGTTTAATGGTGGCGTCAACTAACACGTTATTGGCGTTTACATTATTGGGTTGTGCAGTATGTTAAGTGTCTGCGTTTCTTATCCGAGTGCATGGGCTACGAGTTCAAATCAACGAAATAAGCATATTTAACACACATGTGACCCAACTATTTGCAAGTAGCCTAAGAAATACAATGAAGCTTCGTCGGCATGTCAGGCCCTCAACCCTTAATGACTGGTGCTGGCGTTTTCTCCGTGGGATAACGGGTTTGACTCCCATTCCATGCCAAGATTGTTTTAAATTACTCACAGTCTGACCAGTAAATAGGATTAGTCGCAGAAAATTACGGGGGTCAGATTCTCTATTTACTGTGCCAATAAGTAGAAGATCATACGAATTTTTTTTTGACGAGTACATACTTCGATGTTACTAATACATCGTTTAATTGTAATAGGATAATTAACAGCGACTTTTGAAAAATGGAGATGATTAATGTTTTTTATTTGAGGTAGTGGGTGCCTTTGTGAGACTAATGCTAATTTGAACAGATATAAATGGATTTCTAATATGGATGGCGGATTCCCATTTCGCTCAGAAATGCCTCCGCAGATCACGGATAAACGCTGAACGCATGGACGCTAAAGAAGTCGTGAGTTTACAATATTAAAAGTCAGTTTTAATGAATGTCGAGTGACTGTGTATGGGAAAGTACGAATAGCTTTCTCCTGCGGCACCTGTGCGTGGGTCCATTGTCGTTTCTCGACGCGGCGCCCCTCTGCACGTTTTCACGCTCTGCAAAGCTTTATTCACCTCCTCCCGATATTTGTTGCCCCGACACCGTGCAATTTGTGGTGGCCAGGTGGGTCACGATTATATGTTGGTGCCCCGTCCCTTTGACACTTGTTGTGGCTCCAATTTCCGTTCTTTCGCATTTCCCTTACGCGCGCACCCCAATGCACAAATTACCAACGCATCATTTGTACGATTTCACGCGCTATACGGAATCTTCTACGTTTCTCCAACATTCACCACAAAGGAACAAAATACGGACATTTTCTCATAGCCTCTAACGCTTCGAAACAATCCTCCTGAAAACATCCGTATTGGTAAAGATTGTCCTGATGTAGTGAAATAAAATATGAAGGAAAATCGGAATGAAATTGAAGAAACAAATATTTAAAAAAAAATTATACTTGAACTAGCAAATGAAATTATCAAATACAGTAGCTGTTAAATTAAAGTGTATTATCAAATACAGTAGCTGTTAAATTAAAGTATCTTTAATACCGCAAACGTGTTCCTCTTACATCCAAAAATGACAGGAAGGAATAATGGCTGGCCTAGAGTTGCGGTAAATTGCCCATACTTATTGTTTAAACGTGGGAGACAAAATTACGTAGTAAATATGGAAAGATTTGATGCCTCAGTATGAGACAAGGCTCCGTATAAAATCTCGACACCTTGTAAATATTAAATATAAATTTTAAAAAAATGTATTTGCAATTTTGGAAATCACCGATATATAGATAAACATAGAATTAAGTGTTCTTGAACAACCTTTCTCCTTATTTAGATAAAGGTGACCTACAAATATATAATATATTTGGCTGTTACGAGGGTTCTATCAATATTTATAACACCCAACAAAACTGACCTCCATAAATGTGGTTAGATAATTATTTTGTGCTTTCTTTTTCTATAGTTTTCCTTACAAATAATAAACTTGGGTTAACTGTGAGACATTGGACAACTACAGAAGAAAACTTCAGCCACCTTCGGTAAGCATTGACAATTCTGATATATAAGTACAGTTAAAAATAACAAATTAATCGGATCGGCAACACGTCCACGGTGACTTTTGTAACATCCAACTGGCCGTGGCCTTGACTTCAGCTTTGCGACATTGTCGTTTACGATTTTTCGTTTAATTCCATCCACACTTTTATAAACTGTCGGCGCTGTCAACATTAACGAAAACATTTCTTCATAGTTTCGTTCTAAACACGCTCCAAGACTACACCGGACAGGAAGGGAAAGAAAATCGTCTTATTGGTCAAAAGATATACATCACTCGTAGAATAATAAAACAAGCAATACAATATAATCTGTTTATATGAAAACTCTTTTCATGTTATTGCCATCAGCATCTTACATCACATGACTCATTTATTTTTGGTCTGCTGAGAATTTTGCACGGGATAAATAAATGAATTATATTTGTGAAAGGTATATAATATTATTTTGAATGGCAAGTAATATTTGGTACAAAAATTTCAGAATCGATCAGTGACAGTGACTAGGTACAGTGTCTTTCCTATACGTATAGAATGAAGGAATAATGGAGATATCAAGATTCTTGGGTTGTTTTATAAAATTACTCTTTTTACTTCCCTTTCCTGCGTTTTTCTAATTTTCAGTGAAATCGATGAAAACTGTAAAAAAACAATATTTCGTTTTGAGGAAAGCCTGGTTGGGTCTAGTCTGGAAACAAGAATTCAACTCAATAGCGAAATAAGGAATGTGTGATTCATGAATTTTACGGTCTCGTTCCTATTTTAGAGTGAAGTATTCTTTACCATTTTTTTTATCTTTATAACTCTACTTTTATGGCGCGGTTCGACTTAACAGTCAACATCTGTATTCTGAAAACAAAAATATAATTAAATGGGAACATTCTTTGCATGTATCTCAAGAATCATTACCAGTAGCTTATAATGGTGCATAAAATAGCTCAAATTTAGTTCGCGAAAGGGTTGGAACCTATAAATAGCATTATTGATTGCGCTAAGCTCTTCCAAGGTGAAACAAAACAAGAAACTCCTGACTTTCTTTGTCTTACATTTCTAATAATGAAATAATATCGCCATCAATTTCATAGTCACAAAGGTTAAACAATTTGGTAATTTAAAGTATTTCATCTTATGATTTCACGTTATATTTTATTGTAAATCTTATAACGTGCGAATGCACGCAATTTTAGTTTTATTTTTTTTCCCATGGTAAATTTATCAAATTTGGACTGTAATGTCAGTTTTAAAATTGTCACGTTTCTCGAGGATCGGTTGATACAACACACACTGATAACGGTAATACGCGTTTATGTAACGCTGATGTACTTGTATAGAAGGTCACTCTTCTCTGTTTCGAGGAACATTACTATTGATATATTTTAGTACAGAACATTCTAGTAACAGCAAATTCTAGAACTGAAAGAAAATAAGCAAATAAAAAATTTCTGCGCCGAGTGGGACTTGAACCCGAGACCACACTTCTGCAGGCCGGCCCGGAACCCCTGAGCTACGGCAATATTTTACCTTCTATGCAAAGTAATAAAAAAATTTAAAGTATTTGAATAAACGAATAGATCCTTCATATTTCGGTATACTTGCAAATCATTTAAAATTGGAGTGATTTGTCAATCACACATTAATGTAAATTGCGAAAAATGTCGTGTCGAATGTTGTGTGTGCAATATAGGGGATAATTGGGAAGAGGGTAAGGAGATCGTGAAGATTTATACGTTTTGAGAGGTGAAGTTATTTCCGGCGAGGTTTGTGCGAAGCGAAATGGTATCTCAACCCTGTGCAACGATCACAGGTGACACTTCATTCTGCCCTAATGTTTATTGCCATAATCATTAGTGCAGCTGCTATGCAGCCCAGCTCATTACGTATCGGTGTTTTTCAGTAGATAATTCTTTGCCTGGAGCGAGGTGGCGTTTCTTCCTCACGGTCCGTCTTGACACAATCAGACCAACAGGGAGAAAGTGGACTTCGTGCCTAACAAGAAGCAGGATGGTGGATTTGTTTCCACGCATTTAGATTGTAGAAAATCCGAGCGAGTCTCCATCTAATGTAACGCAAATATGTTTAGAAATATAAAATCTTAAGAATTTATTATCCAAAGGAAAGGTAACTTTCCTGACGAATACAATATAGTTGTCTACGCATATAAATCTCACTACGTGTCAAAAACTTTTCATATCTCTCTTATGCGTCCCATGATTTGATCGATTTATTGGGATACACACTGAAAATAACAGAACGGGCGGCGGAAAATACATCAAAAAGAGCTGCAAGCTATGTCGAGAAGATTTGTAGGCGCTGAGATGAGAAATTTCAAGAATTATATTGGTATAATTAATCGAAACACCCAAACATCTCACGCCTTTAGAGATTATTTTCAAACATTCGCAGAGCGTAGTTGTTTAATTAACCGTATTCAGGTTGGACGGAGATTGAGATTTCAGCATATGGCATGTGAAGCAGAATTAACGGGGAGAAGTTGTCAACTCTGCTGGAGGAAAATTTTATAATAATTCATACACACAAACTTTAAATAGAGAAACAACTATGAAGGTCGTATTTAGTATTATTCTTTTCTAACAGACGTTAATTTCTATGTTAAAATTTTAATAAACTGTAAACGATACGAAAATGTTTCTGCACCTGAAAATGAGAGGAACACAACATTTTAATCCCAGATTTATTACTTGAATGTTTCAAAATTATTCCGTTTACGTATTCTTATTGTGCCACTGGATGTAATCAAATGGAATATTACTATTACTACGGCATGGTCAAAATAAATAAAGTCCATAGCATTATTGAAGTGTGTGTGTTACACGCTAAATGTGTTCATAACTGTTCTGAATTCTAATAACAATCTAAGTGGTATTTTGTGAAGTTTATGACAAATACTGAAATCACTGGTATTGAGAGACTTCTCCAGACAGTCTAGGCGAAGACCACAAGGTCATTCCCATTCATTGGAAAGATAATTCTCTCCCCTATAGTCCGTCTCCTTATCTCTATTTCTCTATCGCTAAGCTCGACTCAAATCATGCTGACTTTAGCGAAAAAGTTAGTCCTTGAATAACTAGTCTAGAGATCTGGTATACAAAAGACTGGATCGGTTTCATGTTTTTCCCTACCTTTACGCAAATATCCAGTTATTCAAAATTTTACGATACGCCGAAGCATGACCAAAGAGATATATTTACAATTATGAAAATAATATCCGTTCTTTATTGTTGTCGATTGTTAAAATGCCGATCATAATTGCTTATTACTGAAATGAGAAATCATTCGACCAAACGATATCACTTAGTAAATTAAATATCAATTTTTGTTCTAATGTGCCTGAGCAACTATAAATCAGACATTCTGTGATGAAAATAGTTTCATAGTTGGATTACAGGGGCTCCTTGCTCAATATAAAGTGACTTAATATTTGAATATTAACGCGATGCTGGCTCATAGACGTATGACGCAGGTGCGATTCGATTCCGAGTGGACAAGGAGCGTTGGTCCAGTGTGGCGATATTATCTCCAAGGTAAAAGGCCGCGGGCTCTACTGCTTATTTGATATAATTGCTCGAAATTGACAGTTTTTGTTCGGAGGCTGAAGGCAGCTTTCGCGAAGTGATATCAACGTAACAAATACCACTTTGTTGGAACCTGACGAAATCTTAATCTGTTTCATACGATGCGGCTTGGATACAACGGCAGAAAGTTCAATCTGATTCAAGATTTGGATGACACTGAGTTTAGCCAGGAATATGTCAAAATCTTTTTCGACGATTTAGAGAATCTTCTATACTACGTTGGTGCCTATAATAATGTTTTTTCCTGAACAATAATATGCTACCGTACCAATATATACTTGTCAGACTAGAGAAAAATGAAATTAAATGTTTACAAAAACGAAAACTTTATAGTTATGGTTACTATTTCAGTAAAAACATTGTATCTTATATTTTTGATAGTGCCACAAGCATTGTGCTGTTTCCCACACTGGCCTTTGTTCTTTGTACGGAAATGACAGTGTACATGACGCGTACTTCCAGCATAGACTCTCTTTTCCTGGATAATTCAGACGAAAAAAATAATTACGAGACAATGGGGTCTATAATCAACGAATTAATAGATACCTATGTTAATAAACGACATGCTATGTTGCTCTGGGGCCGAACGAGTAATGTTACCGTACAATTAATACATTCACATATTTTATATTATTTTAGCGAAGCTATAAAACGAGTCACATAACTAAATAATACGACTAATTGACAAGAAATTTTAGCTTTTTCTCGTAGTTTTCTCTCTGTGTAAATTGACTGTTCCTTATATTGACGTGGAACTGCTTATAAGGCTTAAAAGGAGTGTTTATTGTTAAATAATTTTTCAGTGTCAAAACGGGAAAAATTTACATTTCTCGTCGTACTTTAAACCCTGTCTATCGTAGTATTTCTGAATGAATTCAAGTTATTCTGTCGTTAAAAAGTGCTTGATTTCAAAAAAGTAAAATCTCCTTCAAACGATTGTACTATGATAATTTTTCAGATTTTTCTCAGGAATAGGTAATTATCGACCTTCTTATTTAAAATGGTCTCACATACATACTTTCCATGCTTCACATGTATACCCGTATTTTTCATTATTCGTACTTCTGATTAACGATATGCGAACTCAAATAACAGTTCTCTGTTATTCTTCTCGGTGATGCGTTCATATTATGTAGGCATCTTAGAGACTTCTATTATTTATCATATTGTTAGAATTACAAAGTTTGATTTAACGCCTTCTTTAGTCTATTAAAATAAAACCCTTATTTTCTGTCTCAATAATTTTGTACTTATTTACTGCTCAAAACAGTTGGTGTTAACTTTGAAAAATTAATATTACAATTTTAAATTATGTATGAATACAATGTACAAAACAATTAATGTGTAATTAATAGATGACTTAAACTCTTGTGAGCTACATGATATCGACAATGGTTGTTAAACATTTAATAAATACAACATGATCGAGCCTTAAAATGAAGGTTTTCTTTTAAAGGAATGAAAAATAAATTGGTCTGAAACAGTTTCCACCATATTATCAGCATCCCTTTATACAGACGTCATCGATTAATGCATTTTATTGTTGTAAATCTCTGTTAATTAATGGAGCATATTACTCGCTGGAAGAGTTGGTAGAAAGGAAGAATGGGTTAGATCCTCTTTAATAAAACCGTTTACTGGTATCCTATCAAGTTCTGCTATTATTTTACGATTATAATATTCTAGAATTTAACTGCTGACTTATTTTCATTTTCACGTTCGACGGGAATCGATGTAAGATTTTCTGCTGGAAAAAAAATGAAAATAGAAGATTAATTAATACACTTATCATTTCTTTAATTACTAATTTCTGTAATCTTTAACGTAGTTTTAAATTATATAATTTTTTTGATGAGTAGAAAAAACCAAAAACAGTCTCCAAGTTTTTAATTTGATTAAATAATTAGTTGGAAGCTTTCAACTCTTTTATTATAATCATCCTTCCTGTCCTATAATTTAAGAACAGACCTTGTTGAAGAAACAAAATAGTTTCATATCAGTGACTAAGTACCTATAGGTACTAATATTTTTTAAAGTTATTGTGATTTTAATTATAGGACAGGAAGGATGATTATAACAAATGAGTTGAAAGCTTCCAACTAATTATTTAATAAAATTAAAAAGTTGGAGACTGTTTTTGGTTTTTTTCTGCTCATCAACGTCAACGTCAACAGTTCTTTTTACCATAATAATTTTTTTTTTGTAAAGTAAAATGTTTGTTTTCTAAACTTTGTAATTGTAATAATTTATTATTTTCATGTAATCTTATATTATGATGTATTCTATTTTTTCGACCGTGAACTAATGGAATGAATAAAAAATCTAAATCTATTTCTTTATGTAGAACCGTAAAAAAGGCAGAAGAAAATTGAACAAGTTAAAATATCTCGGTTTGTTATTTAGAGAACGTTATCTTTCCGGCAAATTTGTCTTGTCACCACATAACGCAGCGAGGCAAAATAAATGGCCGATTACGACCTATCCATCGCGGGATCAAGGAAACGGCCGTGAAATCTTCAAACACAGAAAGCGATCCAAATTGCCGCACATTTTAACGGGACTGACGGCCCTTAAGCCATGTACACAAATTTTACTGTACTCAAACCGAGCATTATAAAACAGTCTTGCTAAACTGGGATCAGAATGTTACGGTCGAGGCCCCCATATATGGAATTATAGGAGCCTTTGGATGCGCGCTTCACAAAAAAAGATAATAAAACGGACTTTAAAAGCGGGGCACTGTAATGGGATAATAAATAGTTTACTACATAAAAAATACGTAACAAGTGAACATAAAATCATAGTTTCTTTTTAAAAACCTGGAAAGGTTCTTACTGCGCAGCTGTCACGAAGACTGATGTGTGGGTGGCCAGCATTCTCAAATACGCAGGCCAGAAGGTTGCGGAAAATATTTCTTAGTAACGTATCGTAGGTTGCTCAATGCTTCATTGTAGTCCGCGAAGTGCAGCCTCGGATCTTCAGGAACCTAATAGTCAGCCCAACAACACATTCAATATGTATTTAAATACAAATATGAACTTGTAAAAACGACAATAATGCCAACTTGACGCACATCGCTTATAAACACTCATTGTTTATATGATGTAAATTATTCACTTACTCAAATGTAAAATGCATAAATTTATATTCTTTACAACTAAGATACGAGACACATTTTCAGCAATAATCGTCTTCGTAGATTTATTAAACATGTATATTTATTATTATTTGCAGAAGTATACCTGAACGTATTTTGAATGTGAATTTGGATCAAACTTCATTGGTTGACTCCCAACTTGTTTCTTAATAACGACGATTATTGATAAAATAATGTGATTACAAATTAGCCGAATGCTACATGTTAGGCATGCCTTTCCAATTTCATTGACATTTTCCTACAGTTCTGAATACGAAATGTAATCGTATTTTTTAAGTGTGACAATTAAATGTACAAAACTTCGAACTACAGACACTGCAAAGTGGTTTTAAGTGATCTCGATATGTTCAAAGGGAAGAAATAGGACAACATGACTATGTTGATCAAAGAAAATTAAAAAAAAAAAACGTCTTACCCGATGTTGACCTCAAATTCTTTCCAACTCTGATAATTCATAATTCTCCTTGGTACTGATACCTAAAACAGAAAATTTTCTATTTATTTACATAATTACAATTTTACTGTCTAAATAGTGAAGTAAAGAGTTCTTTTGTCAATAATAAGAAGTTATTTCTAATTTTCCATTTGTAATGTGAAAAACCGACACACCTTCACTGTAATATATTATTATTTTCTAATTGGCGTGAAGAGTGCGAATTTTTAACTACAGGTTCAAATATTTTACAATGAAGGGTTTTACAAAATATTAATGGTTTTAAATAAATAGATTATATTTCTCAGCTGCCATCACCCTTCTCATACTTGCTGATATTTCCAAATATTATCTACCAGTGGATTATAAGAAAGAGAATTCCTGAATTTTGGAGTTTTAAAATATTCTCTCCCTAATAGCTCGAAACAATCATGGTTCTTGTTCCAAAAACAGTTTATGTTGAAAATAAAACAAATTACTTAGCACATTTTATTGAGGGGGATCGTAATGGCGGTAAGCTGTTTCACATAAACATGTTAATACCGCAGTGTATTGCGAGCAATTCACTTATAAAAAAAAGCTAAGGGTAAACCAAAGATGGAAAATGATAGGTCACAAAAAGGTACAGAGTAGTCTTTGCAGGAGCAACTACACATTTGTGCTATAAAGCCAGCACTCTTTGCCATAAAAATTCCAAACAAAAGACGGGAAATAAAACACACGACGAAGAGCAACAAAAAGAGTGACTATAAAAGAAATTAGCATTTTATGTGTGTGGGTAAATGTCCGACTGAATTCTCATATATAACAAAATACGAGGATGAAGTGGAATAATGGTGAGAAACGTTATGGCGGGTTGACCTTATAAACACGGAGAAAATTTGAAATATGAAAAGAAACTTATTTATCATCTCTGTAAAAACGACACTTGCTGGAAAATCGTATGTTCACGGAATATATATATATATATATATATTCAAAATTTTGCATGGAAAAGGTAGTATATAGCTCACTGTAAATATAAAATTCATCGCCCTGTAACCTGAATATATAAATATTGTAACGAAATGTTTTTTAATACATGGCTAAGCTAAAGATAATACACGTGCTCCATAACTCAAAAAGCATTGTTCGCAGAACAAGTTTGTTAAAGTAATTAATACATAAAAATTGCTGGCTTTTGGTGCATTCGAGAGATACATTAAGGCTAGTTTTTCATCACCGGAAATACGAGAATTATCCTTTACAAAGTAAGTCATTCACGAGTTAGAACTTTGCGTCAATAGAAACGACTGAGCTGGAACGGAAGCAAGATTAATGTAACGAATTAAGCCAATAAACCTCTCCCTGTGAATATACATGGCTCTTCCAAAATGAGCCAAGGCAGTGCATCACTGCAACAAGTATGAATGAGTACTACAACTACTCGCCGTACAGAAGGATAGTGACTAGGTCGCACTTTATCTATAAAATACGTCTGACGAAGGGTTTTCACTTCGCTAATCTCCCCGTGGAGCAATAGTTTGAAAGAGATAGTAATATGAGTAAGAATATTATTTCAGCAAAAGACGACACGCTATCGTCGCAACAGAATATTGATGCAGTTACAAGACCTCAATGAGCGTGTGAAGTAATGTTTGTAAAATTTAAATTCTGGACGTGAAAAACAGAACAATAATGTCATAAAAGTAAATAGTCTGCACTCTTATGAACTGTCAACCTACAATGAATCTGTCCAATGCTCTGTCATAACAACGGAAAATGTATGGAGTGAAAATAACCGTGTATGAAAAACAAAATTTGTCCAATAAAATTTTTGTCTGTATCAACAAGCGTAAGAATTTAGTCGTTGCGCCCGTATTGTCATTATTTGGCCCGGTTGATTCAAAATTGTTTTCGAAAAAGCAATTCCTGAAACGATAATGTTTACAAATTTAATTTAAATTTATGATTAATTATTTAAAAAATAAAAACAGTATCCATGTACTTTCTATTATTTCCTGCATACTTGCCGTTGTGGACGATGTAGTGGTAGCTTCATAATAATATAAAAACTCATTACAATATCCATATTAAGATTACAAATAATAAATTTATGTAAAGAATAATATCAGCTCATACCTCAAAGAAAAGTCTTAATTTTTTTTTTGGTTTAAGAGCAGAAAACGTTCACAAGTTGATAGAGAATCTACTGATATATATTATCGTGGCATGGTCTGAAATAAGTAGGTTCATGTATGTAAGGTTTTCAGATTGTCACGATTATACACTCCATTTCCTGAATCTAATAAAGCTTTTTACTGCCCCAAATATTTGTCTATATTTTTTCCCCTGATTGTGCGATGTCAAACCAACAACGGTGACTATTTTATTACCACATCGTGTAACTCCAAATTTACTTCTCTAAAACAGCCAAGGGAACAACGGATAAATAAGTGCTCCAAACTTTACATCCCACTGCAAAAGTTTTCTCAAAAAATTAATATAAGACATTGCAAAGTAGAGTTTTGGCGTTGACACAACACTAACACCGTTACAAGATTAAATAAAAATATTATGACAGGAAATTTTGTGATAACAGCAGAAACTAAATGTGGATAATAATTTTAAATTTTTACATGCTTTTATGCATTTTATTTTTTTGATTCGTAAATTCTGAATAATAGCCGATTCTTTTCCACGAGATACCTGAATGGATGCCTCAGCATTGTGTCAAAGTTTTTTCGAATAAAGTGAAAAATAAATTAGTGCAGGCATGAGGAGCCAGCTAACGCACTAACTGTTCCCAAGAAGTTGGTAATTTTTCAAGTTTAATTACATCTTATCTCGTGGGTCGCCGCAGGAGGGCGTGGTAGATCAAATCTGGCTGCGCAGTACCACCAGACGAATAACGCCTAAGCACTTAGTTGAAGCCTGCATTCCATCTCGGAAAACCCGCTCATTAACCATGCTCGAGGTGTCTGTTTCGACTACGACTTCGATCTGATACTTATGCTTTCAGTATATGGAACTACATATGCTTATAAGATAAGGGTCTTGGTTTCTAAAGCTCGGCGCGAATAGAAATCTTTTGTACGCTTCAGTTTACTGCTCTTGACGGCTTTACGACCTCAGTAATGAGTAGTCGACAACTCGTGAGGTGGAAGATGAAGTTGCTGTGGTTAAAATGACAATTAGATTCAGTTAATGAAAATATTAGCTAGGCCGTATTGACGAATTAAGAGGACTTGACTGCAAGTTGTGACTGTTTCAGATGCCATGAATCCAAACTTTCGAAGCGTTGTTTGCTTTCCTGAAGCCAGTTTCGGAAACTGAACCGGAACAGATTTCTTAATAATATTTGTACATTAAAGAATTTTTAAGAGTGTTGGAAGAAGTCGAAATATTCGTTACGATTCTGGAACGATTTTCATCACCACCAGGTACAGACTCAGTGGCCGGAATCTGTTTTCTATATCCTTCCTTCATTTATTGTTGTTTTATATAGCTTCCTGCCTTCGGAAAATTTGCCGCTATAAAGACACATAATTGCAAACCAATTCTCAGTCAATTTATGATCTGATTTCAAGAGATTTAAATTTATTAATTAAGAAGAACAAGCCTTATTCTTTTTAGAGCTTATAAAATGTACATTTAGTCTATAATTGTATATTGCCTCTAATTGACCTGTATTGCAATCAATTTGCTACTATCAACGATTCGTTCATTTTGAAATCAAACAGTAATGATTGTTCACGCGAAAGTTGAAAGCAATAGTTTAAATCTAGATTCAGCGTTTAGTGGGGAAAAAAATAGGTCGGAATATTGTGACGATTGTGTGTATGTATGGTGCATGTATAATTAACAATGTTGCTTCGTCGTAATTTGAATCCTTAGATAACTTCAAAATATTCAACATAAATGAAATAATATGATAAATTGCTGTTGCGATGTGTGACGCACCTTAATTTGTGAACACAGAATTAGGAAATTTCTCCCTCTTTCATATTTCTTGACTATGATTAACTATTTAATTTAATGTCCATATGCTCACTCACTTATTTGAATTCTAAACCAATACTTGTTCCGAGCCAGCAAATGACGTAAAAAACTATGAAAATAAAGTAATTATAACTCTCTCTACATCTACGCAATAGTTAAACATTATGATGCTTTTTTTTTTTTGGTGGAATCACCGACTTAATTACCTGTCTCAGATCAGATTACCGCACAACATGAGCTATTTGTCATGGTTTTCCCAGGTTCTCGTAAAATAAATCGAGTAAAAAGCTGAAACGTATAGGCCCATTTTCTTAACTCATTTGTCCAATCATAAAGTTACAAATCAGACTTGATTCAATTCTAAAGAGCGGAATGAGTTACAATTTTTTTAATCACATAATTCAATGTTCCAGTGGCAACTGGACAGCTACGCATTCTTATGTCAGCTTTCTTTTGCATTTGGACGTACGATAAAGTCTCCGAGAACGTTCGATGATTTTCTCTATGAAATGACTACGTCTTTTTCCTTATAAAATAAAATGCCTTTGGTCAACAACCTAAATGAGAGCCGACGCTAACAGTGTCCACTTAGCTCAATGCATCACTAAAACCGCCTAGGAAATTGGAGGATTCTACATCCGTGTTGGACAAAGAAGGCATAAAGCCAGATTCGTGAAAGCGGAGACGGAAGCCTAAAAAGGTCTCGGGATTTTATCCTTCGCATAGATTTCAATTTTTTACTGCTTGAAACGTTCGATTCAACATTTCGTCATCCAGGATAATTTATTATTTACCTCATATTTAACCTTTGCCGCATACATAATCCAACCTCCTGTGGTGTAGTGGTCAGCGTCACCGCGTCACGGGTTCGAATCCCGTCGTGGGCATGGATTTTGTGTACACAGAGTTCTAAATTATGAATAAAAAAAACTTTACTACAACACAGGGTTATTTGGGTGATTCTATTTACGGAAAAGGTTTAATATTATTGACAATGAATTTCGATCATATAAGCTCAAAATGCTCATAATAGGGTTTTTTGTCTATAATCAAAATGGTCAGTTTATAAATGTAGATAACCAGGCTAATGACAGTCGTTAATGACCTCAGCAGTTGATGCGTTTAAAAATAAAAAAAATTGAAAAGTTTGTAAATATTGTTTGAGCTTTCAACAAAATTAAACTAGGAAAGCCCCTCCCTTTTTTCTTAACATCTTCCAAGAGGAATCTCGTTGATAAATAAGCTGTTAAAGAAGACGTCACGTGACGTTCAGGTGGAGGATGGTCAAAACGTCCAGAAAAGGAGCCAGTCGTTGATCCGTGTGACGTTGTGTACCCGCAACTACGTCCCGACATTCCTCCGACCAAGAATTCTCAACATGGAACTTGAAAATTTAAGTGCTCGCCTCAACATTTTTGTAGAAATTTACGGGTAAACGGCACATTGTATGCTAATGAAGAGGAATGAGGTGTAATTACTCGACAATAAATAGATGTCGCACACTAGACCCAGCTGCCGGGAAACAACCGCGATGATTCAAAGATGGCGAAGCAAAAACGAGCGAGCATACCTGTGAGCTGGGAGGCGCGCCGAGATACCATAAAATTGTTATTCCTCTACATATGCAATATGTAATAAAACTGTACGCTTTGTTTTGTTTTGTTTGGCGTTTCGTAATAACCGTCCTTGCTTTTCTCCAATAATGCTGCGATACGTGAGATGCCTTTTTGTGCAGTATTTTATTTTCACTTTCTTGACAACGAGAAAAATATAGTAATTAATAGTCACGGGAAAGAAATTTATTGCATGTAAAAGTGATTTTATAGTTTTATGTAAATTTTTAAAGCCGTGCATTATTTTGACTTAATAAATTACAGGCACAGTTTCAAGGTTTTGAAGCTCCTCGTGGGCGGACTAGCAGCCTAAATATTCCAATTGAAGCGGCGCACGGATTCCAACCTGTTCCGTCTTTGTAGCAGTGCGTCTGATTAAATTCTCAACAAAATTGTCGCCGTATATTTCTGCCGCATATTTCACCCGGACCGCAGACCGGTTTCCGACTCCGCCGCCACAATAGCAAAAATGGCCATATTTACACGGGTTAAACTGATTCCCGATATTCTGTAAAAGTGAACACAGCGTTTATTTATAAGAGACGATAGAGAAGAGTCACGTCACATTTTTCATGTGTTACGTCCAAACTAGGTGAATCAAGTCGATGTCCAACCTGGTCACGGAAGCGAAACTGGTTCCGTCATCGTCGTCGAGGGTATTCTATCACAACCATGAACAGGTTCCAAATTCGAGATGAATTCATCCACTAATAGAACCGGTTAACCCTTATCATTTTCAATTTGTTCGACACACAACAATTTCTCTTTTTAAAACTATTAATTTTCGCGTGGATATTTTACGGAAAATAAAATAACCCATTATCATATTTTAGTAGGGTAATATATTTCGGAAACTTCTGCATCAACCACGTGAATTATGTCCTATCGATACATGAAACGGTACTAAATTTATCTAGCATTTTCCTTCCATCGCTTTTATAAATTTCCACTTTTGTTTTTGGAGAAACAAGGAGGTATATGAAGATTTTTCCCATTACACGTTAGAGAATCTGCTCCTTTCATTAATGAAATATGTCGAAAATATCTATTTAGAATGTGTCGACAGTAAACTCTTTAATAGTTTATTTTTTTTACGACGGCATAAAAACTATATTTATATATTAAGGACGTTTAATTCATCACTTTGGGAACGAAGAATAGCTACGACACTTTAAAAATACAGAGCAGTAATAAAATAGGCTTGTTGATTCTCTTGTGCTAATTGATTCGATTCACAAAATGCGTCCATAAATGAAGATTTACCTTTAAAAATTTCGTGGTAAGTAAAACAAAGACAAAAGAAATTCGATAAACGTAGTCACAGAATTACGGAGTCAGAATTTTAATGAATGAATTTTAATTAATAAATTAAATAAATACATAAAATATTTGGAAAAGACGAAGGATCGTATAAAATTTCCATCGTATTAAATAAGTTAATTGCTGATGAGTGCATTTGTTACAGAAAAATATATTTTACAATTCTACATTTTATTTCAACGACTGTTTCTACCATTTGGACGACCAGTAGTTCACCACATTATTATAATTAATTTTTTATTAATAATAGAATCTTTAATATTTTTTTGCATTTATTGCTTATTTTTGCTAATTAATCATAAGTAATATGTAAAGTAGCGTTTTTGAGTTGTTAATTAAAGATTTTATAAATAATAAACAAATAGTTAAAGCACGTTTATGGTCTTTTAATGGTAGTTAAATATATATAATATTTTACAACTCTATGCTTTTTTATACGAACAGATGCTAAGAGAAAAACTAGTTTGCATATGTGTTTAGGGAAACGAATGATTTACAAAAATACAACGATCTGTGGAGTTTCCGTGAATTTGAATTAATATGCAACGTTTTCGAAGAATCCAAATTCCTATGGAACTAATTGGTTTGCTCTTGGCAACAATCTAATACTGAGAATTTTTTGAGCTTTAGAGTATACATTTAGCTTCCCGATAGTCTGTCTTCAGTGGAGAACTGACTAGTTGAGATTTTAGTAATAGGATCGGGTTGGTTACGCTCAAGTTCTTATTCAGAATCGGCGTTAACTGAGGTATGCAATTGAAAGACCGTATTTTCCTCGGCAAGCAATAACAGACGTACGTTTCCCGTTCGAAACAATTTATGAGGCTCATTTACTTAGGTATGCAATTCACGAGCATGTTTCCTGTAGTAAGCAATTCACGTGTTACAAAGCGTTTAAATCGTAGACTATATTTTCAGATGTAAAGCCTTCATTCGATAAAAACCAACTGTTATTTTTTGTGTAAACATTTCATGAACGTTCGGGTATTTGAAGGGATTTTATATAATTACTTCTCGCGGACCAAATTCGTTATGTTCATAAATTGCGGGTTTCCACTACAGGCGATAATTACTGAAACTGTTATAGTTTACGTTAAAAATATATTTCTGTTTTACGTTACGTGATGAATAATGATTGTGTGATTTTGCTTTTTGTTTATTATTATTATGACTATACTTGTGACGAATCATATTTGCTCCATTTTATGAGTAACTTAAAAATAAATCTATTTCTCTTCATTAAGGGCAGCTTAACATAATTCAATAGCACTTTTCTTTTCAGAGAAATACCATCCCAGAGTGGTCTATTAAACATTGAAAGTGATTTTACTTCACAATATTGAAAAAATGGTAAAAATAAGAATATAATTTATGAAAAAGTTCCCACATCAGGAGACTGAAGGACGTTTTCGATAATTCCAATAAAGCAATACAATTCGCTTATTTGAAACCAACTTACGCTAATTAAGTAAGAACGAAACTAAGGAGGAGTAACCGAAAAAAAATTGATCAGACTTCCATGAGTCAGAGGAGAATTATGTGTGATTTTATTTAAATTGATGTACAGAAAAGAGGCCGAGCTGAATTGTACATTCGCCATTAGGAATTGAAAGGATTAAAGAAAGATCCATTGCGATAGGTAATTTGGTGAATGTCGAGGAAAACCTGATTGGACGATTTCTGTCTCCAGCTCTCAGGTGATGAGACAGGAAACTGTGTTCCTGACAATTTCAAGGATAACGAGAACAGGACGTTCACAGCTTAACCAGACTGGTTCACGGGTAACTGTCGCCAGCATTACCGGTCAGGGGTACAACAAATCGTTGTTTCACTATAAAAACAACGTAAATGAAAAGTTCTTATGCTATCCAGGTCTTTTCCCCCGACTAAACAGACAAAAGAGAAAATAGATTCATGAAAGGTTAAAAAATAGAACGAGTGACGAAAAAGCGGGAATAGTTCCTCTCGTTACAGGATGCATATACGTAAAACAAATGTAGTGGTAACAAGAAGATAGTGAATTAGGAAGATTCTGATTCTATGTGTGGGATGATGGGTAATCTTACTAGTTAATACGAATGTGTAATTATATATATGACGATTATTTTTTTGTTGGTGTTTCTTACATAAGCGGTATTTGGAATTAACATATGTTTATGATGCAGTTAATGTTCCTGACACAGATCATAGTCTACTCTCTGCTAGAAAAAGGGTCACAATCTTTCCCATTTCACTCGTAGCCACATACTGACTGCTTGCTTTTTTCGTAATTGTATTTTAGTAATTTATTGTTACTGTACCGGATTTGAATTCGTTCGCTAAGTTTTGACTTCTGGTAGTCTGTAAGACTGTTAACACATTGAATACATTCTGGAGTCACGTGTCGATTCTGACTTTGATCGATGATCGCATTTCTTTCTCATTTTTACCGATCCAGTATTTGGGAAAAAGAAACAACTTGAAAGGTAATTTTAAATCCACTATTACAGCAATGCATGCTACAATGCATTATTCAGGGTTAAATTTTATATTAATCAAGGGTACGAAGGCTGTTCCCGTCCTCCCTAGTATAGTGTAATGCGAATTAACATCATGTTAATTCAAATTAATACACTCTTTACATGTACAAAAATCGGAAAAAATAATGTTTATAGGTTATGAAACTTTGTCGCACTTGCCACTTCCTTTACGTCTGAGCACGGAAATGCTGCATGAATGTAGCTCATGTGCCCTTGTCGACGTTAGTAATCTGAATGCTCTGCCTTTCAATACTCACGAAGGTAATTGAAGTGGTGGTTCTATAATCCGCAGCCTAAAACTATAGTAACGTACAACTGAAAATCATCGAAATTTGATTAAAAAAATACTTCCTGGGAGTGAATCGAAAAGGAAGGGAAACGTTCGGCTATGATCCAAGAGGTTCGTTAGAAAACATTGGCACTGACAGCAATGATCTGGATGTTCTGTGAATGGTAGAAGCTCCGGCAGCGTGAGTGCGGCTTTGACACGCAAGGTTGCGTGTGGCTACCGACGGCGCGATCCTACACGCACGCCGCCTGTCCATCACGGACACGCGTCCGCCAAACCGCACTGTAATTTACAACCATCATCGCACCTAACCGCCCAATACACGACAATTAATATATCAGCGGCTATAACCTCCCGCCCTGAGCGTCAGGATCCTTCACCCGGCAGACGCGCTCGGATCAAGGTGCCAACTGTGAAATCGGCACGAATTCCGTCATCTGCATTCGTGAGGACAAATTAAGCTAAAGATGACAGGAATTGTTTGCTAACAATTAAAAAGAAATGAAATGACAAGAAGGCGAGGTAAGTAGATAAAAAAACAAATATTGGCTGGTTTGATAATAAGAAATATGCTCACTGGAACGTCGATATATGTGTACCAAAACTTCTCACCTTACCATACGTGGTGACACTATCTGCAATATGTATATCTGTCACAATCGTTCAATCCACCATTTCAAGTTGAATTTGTTTTATAAAATCCTCTGAAATGGGGATGTTGACTTCAGTTCTCAAAATAGAGAAAATAAATTTTTCTTTTATCGAAATATATCAAAAGGATTATGTATTTATAAATTTTTAAATGGGTTGCTTACTTCAAATTTGTCGTATGAGCCTTGAAACTGATCAGAGTGAAGTCGCTGAAAATTAAACCAAGTTAAATTTTTGACACTATATGAATTACAAAAGACGTTAGATTTTGTGAATTAGAAAATCATTCCGCAAGATGGTCGCTAAGTGCAAATAAATTAATAACAGTTTCATCAACTAAAACGGACATTTTATCCGTGTGTTGGAATGCTGAATACAATTGTTTATAGACACTCTTTGATTTGAGGGAACAATAATTATTCCAATATTGCAACTGGACGAAAAATTCTCAAGAAATCACAAAAATGGAGTAAAGTCAAATCCTTTACACTCTTACAAAAAAATTTAATTGATTTATTACAGTTGTATTAACTTCTCAAGTCATTAGCGACTCATTATGGGTACTCATATTTGCCTTGTTAATTGACTAATTCTTTCACGCACACAAACAAGCCCTCGCCGGGATTCGAACCAGAAGCCTCTGTGCTGCGTGGCAGTCACGCTGACCCCTACACCACAAGAGCTAGTAAAGTATTTTGTAAATGAGTAAAGTGAGTGTCCTGTTGTACACTGGGCCACACAGCACTAGGAATGAATTAGTACAGGAAGGATGTAGGAAGTACTGTGATGAAAAGCTAAACTCTTGACTAGAAAAATATAGAAAAACGTCTCAAACAAGGAATAAAACTTATAAATGAAAAAATGAACTATTAATGTTAAACGAATATTCTGAAATGGATGCATGTATGCATAAATGAACAACATATGTCTATAAACTTTATCTTTGAGAATTGAGTGGATTTCACAAATAAATGTGCAATATAAAGTTTCTCAATATTATAAAGAAGACTTTCATTTGAATAAACGTTTTCTGTAAGTTTAACTTGTTTACCAAGGTTCCCGATTCGAATCTTAAAGAATTAAGTAAAAATCATCAACATTGGGGATTTTTTACCAAAGATCTGCGTACTCAATTTATTCTAATTGTCATATATTTTCTTTACTTCAAATATTATTTTTAATTGAATAGTTGTAAATGAAAACTTGAACACTATAGTTTTTACAGCTATTTTCAGACACTGAACTGCATTGGATTGGCTGAAGGAAATTGTACCAGTTTCTGTGCCAAATAATTAGAAGCAACGGCTTTCCAAATTAAAGGCAGCTCTTCGCTTTAGGCCAGTGACATGTAATTAAGTGTAATTACATGTAATAACTATTCAGCATAAAAATTGCCAAATTTGATCATGTGTTCACTTACAACACTTAAATGCTATGAGAAGCTCGTGCACATTTATTTTTCAAGAGAAAATGGTTTCACGTACGTCTGCAGTTATTAAAAAAAACACTTGATTCTATGCCAAAACGAGTATATTTAAACCACATAACTTTTTAAAAAAATAAATAATTGGTAATACATGGCGGAGGAACAGTATTTGATGGAATGAAACGATATAGAAATTATATTTATTACCTTCCTGTTGCTTTTCACAATCACATGTAGACGTATAAATTTTATGTTCGTGTTAATTAATGTGATGCTATACTCTGAGAGGAAAAGAGCAGGCCTATCATACCTGTGGCCCAATAAAAGTCGCACTCAGTTGTGAGCAGCTATTTTCTAGGATAAAGCACAAGAAGAATAAAAGTATACCAAACTAGACGACGAAAGCCTAAAGAAAGAAATGTAAATATTTCCGTTGAGGGAAATAGACAAAGTGGAAAAGAGGACAATTTCAGGAAGTGGTTGGATTTGAATGCCTGTAACAAGGATTGGCGAATATTTTGTATCTGAAGGCTTGAAAATAAATTGTGACGATTGCTGTAAAATATAAATTACAACGATAAATATCATTGCATTAGTTACTAGCTGCAGTGGAAAACTTGACATTAAAACTACGTTGTGAGACATAAACTGAATAATTTTTTAATACATCCTTGTTTTTCGAATCGACCCAATTCCATTACCGATAGCTGCCTGTATAATCAATATTATCATCGTTATACATCGACTAACGGCGGAGTTCTTTAACAATTATTTTCTGGTTCATTGTAACGCGATAGTAATTTGTTGTAATTGACGTAGTTCACTTATTACTAATTGAAGCAGGGCTTTTAATAATTAAAAATAGGAAGATGGTAATTAATTAAAATAAATTATTTATGAATGATATTTATATACATATCATTACATATATAATATTCATAAATACATACTAGAGTAACGGTAATTGTTTCAATGTTAATATATTATATTCCCGTAAAAACTGTTATATATTGAGGAGCTTTGTTGAATATGTATTCCTGTCTGCGTAATCGACGTTTAATTATTTTCTTGTGAAAGTTATTGGTATCAGAAACATCTTAATTTGTGATAAGGAAATTATTATTACTGTTGTTAGTCGCCGATTGGTGAAACAAATGCTAACAATGTTGTTTAATTCAATATATTCTGGATGTGCTCGTGTGTTAATTTCATGGATCAGTTGCTATTAAGACATAATGTATATGGAGGCTAACATGTAAAGAATTCAACAAATATTTATTTTTAGAACTGAGCCCACATCGCCGGATGTTCCTAGTAGATACAGCTTATAAGGCACATACCTCTCTAATGATTATAAATCTTAATTGACGATTGCCTCCTAAAGTGAGAACTTACATTAATAAGCAAATGTTATTTATTGCTAATGTTATTCCATGTTTCCGCAGACTGGTTTTCCCAGACCTGTCTTAATAACAGCGTTTACGTAACGTGTTCATCCGACGTCGCCTAGAAATACGAACACTAAGTCGGAAGCGAGTGATGGAAGAGTGCGATGAGGAAGACATCAATGGACGGAGGCTTGAAATGCCAGCGTTAAAAGGCCGATGCATAATGGTTTAATTAGAGAGATAAAATGTGAGGAAGCTTACAAATTGTCGGCAGGTAAACCTCGCGGCTGGAATTTCAGGTTTCGGTGTCTAGGTGGTCCACCATCCCAGTGACCCAGTGGCGAACAACAGCCAATTAGGTAGGTCTGGTCGGCTCAATGCAGATGCTTGATGCCCGATGGCTTATGGTCGATGCTACGAGGTCGGCGATCTCGCTGTCAGGGGATCCTTGCTGACAGACAAAACCACTAACTACGTCTTCTGGGAAACTGCATTCGCCGACTTCCTCCTTTCCTTCCACCTTTGGCACCCACGAGTCAGCTTGGAAACGTTGAGCAACGCTTATTATTTTCATTAGTTTCTAATTCCCTAGAAGCGAAGAAGCGATACAACCGTATTTAATAACAACGTTAAAAAATTCAAACGAACAGATACTACTTTAAAATAATATCATGTTTTGTATGTATTTAATACTACAAATCGAAACCTACCCGGTGCTAGTTACAATAATGTTTAACTAATGGACTGATTAAAAAATATATAAACACCCAATTGACTATTGTGTGATTTTCAATAAACATATAAGTTAATTTTTTTAATACTGTAAAATTAGTATAATTTTATTAATAAATTCTCTTATATACGAATGAAAGTTCGTAATATCATATAATTACAGTCCTTTAGTGATCTTTTAACGAAAGAATATTTTGCCACATCTTTACTTTATTTTCTCTACCCTGACCATTTTACAACATG
The DNA here is from genome assembly GCA_037074705.1 of Zhengitettix transpicula. Lineage (NCBI taxonomy): Eukaryota > Metazoa > Arthropoda > Insecta > Orthoptera > Tetrigidae > Zhengitettix > Zhengitettix transpicula. Next base: position 66,408,175 of record CM073595.1, on the reverse strand, counting down.
AAATCCACAAAACCGATTCGTCTGTGAAAGCCACGCTTATTTATTTCTTACGTGGAACATTTCTGATTTATTAATATGTTGATCCAATATTCTATAATCACTATATGGACCGGTTTCGTAATTCTATGTAACGCAGTGACGACTGAACCACGTTCCCAGACGCTTGGAACGAGTGACGTAAAACACGTCAGGCCTTAATATTAAGGACTTTCAACGAAATCATTTGTTTCATTACCAATTTTATACAGCGGGGTGACAACATATTTATTAGAAGTAATAAATGAGTTGTAGGTGAACATATGAATTTAATTTCATCATATTAAATTCTGCTCATTGATGTAATTTGTGCTAATCGGCTTGAAGAACGTTCAAAGCTTCTTTAATTTCTCTTTTATTGTAAAATAAAATACCACAGTGAACTAAATTCCCATCGTAAAATGATTAATAAATGATACTAACATTAGGGGAACGATCACGCTTCCCTGCGGCACATGAAATAGATTGATTCAGGCAGTACTTGTCTATTGTCACATCTAATAAATATTAATATGAGCGTATCCAGTGGTAACGAATTGATTAAAATTTAGTTTAACACAATTTGATGTCTAGTAACTTTAAAATAGAGGGTTGCAAGTGTGTCTACAATTAACACTAGAATTTGTTGTAATTGGACGCTTGTTCTGTTTAAACACTTCATTGTGTGATAGCAATTTCTATAAAAAAAATGGAATACGAAGAAAATAAAGAACAATTTTTCCAGTGTTTCCATCAATTTATTGTTAAATGATCTCAGATAAACCAACGTGAACTAATTGTATCTAGTTTACTTTAATTTATTATCTATACCATCTGCGTTCAAGAAGTGATCCAGAACCCTGAAATTTCTTTGTGAAAATTCCACAGCCACCAGATTGAAACAGGACTAGTCTTCTGGAAGGTGTCGTATTCGTAATTAAAGTATAAAATCAGTTTGACATTGTAGTCTACACTGTGAGTAAGGCTCAAATTCTAAAATCTCTAATCCATAAATTTAATTCTGATTCATCGATAACTAAAGAAATATACTCATAAACATAAAATGCTAAGATTTATTAAAAATATATTAAGGGAAAGGAAATTGTTAATACGAAAAAAATTAATATATTGTATATTGACAGTTTATAAAAAATTTATTTTAATTGCACAACCTTCGTGTTCTACATATCCTTCGTTACAAAACGCTGAGCTTAATGAATAATACAAGCTGAAGATTTCAAAATTCTACCAAAGTGCTGTCATGGCCACTGCGTTATGTTAATGCAGAATTGGTTAATATTTATGCTAGTGAATTTTTTTTAAGAGGGTAAAACGATATTTCGACGGAAAATAGTTTGGCAGGTTTCCTTTCAAAAGTATCATTTTACAGCTAGTATTTTTTTTTCTTTTGAATCCATAACAAATAAATTGAATCTCTCAACAAAAATCTTCAGAAAACAAATCATTGCTTTATTATTTGTTACTGCAGCTATACTCGATTTGGTATAATTATTTTTTAATGATATTTTCCGTTCTATGTCAGTCATGTTTAAAAGACAGAAATTTAACGGAAATGTTCTGGAACATGTCTGTTCTCAAATCTTATTTCTTAATCTCCCTGCAAAATTTTCCGATACGGCGACATGAAACTATATTAAAATGAAACTTGAACTACTTGCTGTCCTATTTACAGGACATTATTGTCGACCATGTTCGTATTTCATGCTTAGTAGTAAATCTTTCGCTTGAAATTTCTGTTTATATCGTACGATATAAAGGTTTCGCCTACATTCGCAGCAGAATATAGGCTAACGGTGCGTGATTAATGTTGCCTGTTCGCCGCAATATCAGATCGCAGTGCGTTATTATAGACAGCTCTACTTAAAATTATTTTACTTTAAGACTACATTTAATCAAATCTCTCTGAATCCGGTCAGAAGGAACATATTTCGTGAACAAAATAACCTAATTTTGTAGGCTGATGGAATAATAAATAATTGCGATTTTTATGAGGGCACACAATTTTCAGTAATGTAATGAAATATGCTCACGCACATGAATGTAAAGCGGAATGGTTCCCTCCCAAAACCGTAGTGTGTTCTCGCACAGCTTCTCGGAAGCGGGATTGAACTAGAAATATCAAGTGGACTCGGAGCGATTTTTCCACAACGATCCAAATAATTTACATAAATGTCCATGTTCATATTTTTAAAATGAAAGTGGAAGGTGCTTTGAGGAAAGGTCATACTTACAGAATACTGGAATAAATTCTAGTGTACAAAATGTTGAGAATTGAAGAATAATTAATTTCGTATAATTTACGGATTTGGGTTTTTGTCACTTATTATCTCTGTAAAACTATCGGCCCCAGCCGCAAAGTCACATTGTGTCAGGGAATTGAATTCGAGTATTTCAGGAGAAACTGGCTCTTTTATTAAGTGTGCTAAAAGGTTCTGAGTTACTGTTTGAGAATTAGTGTTGACAGAACTACCGCCTGCACTGACAGCCGTATCAGACGCGAAGAGAATTGCCTGTAATTCAAACGAGAAGTTTGTTGAAAATAACCAAAATATGGTAACTGGAACGTTATGGCTGTTGACCTCAGAATTTGGGAGGTAAAAAAAAGTATGAAGACGCAGGATGATTAGTTACTATACAGATAGAGAGGACAATATTATGAATGTATTTGTCATGTTAATTTAAAAAAAGAGAGAAAGAGAGAGATAGATAGATAGATAGATAGATAGATAGATAGATAGATAGATAGAGAGAGAGAGAGAGAGAGACAGAGAGAGAGAGAGAGAGAGAGAGAGAGAGAGAGAGAGAGAGAGAGAGAGAGAGAGAGAGAGAGAGAGTTAAATACATAGTTCAGTCACCAGAAGAGTTGAGACAACAACTTGAGAACATCCGCAGGCGTCGCAGAAAAACTATTGTCAGGAGCAAAATTCATAAGTAGTACGTCTTAATAACTTCAAGTCTTAAATTTTTCCGTTTTTAAATTTAGCTTGTATTTCCTAATATTCTCTAACCATCTGAGATAAATCAACATATTGAATCAATACTAAGATTAAAGCATTTGTATTCCAAACTTTTCGCACAGAAATATTAATTCTGCACAATGAGATATAATAATTTCATGGAGTTGAAATGAATGCAAAATGACGAGCGTAACTGGCTTTATTTTATTTGACTGTTAAAAAATAACATATAAAGAAAATAATCGTATTTACAGTCGCAATGAAATTAATTATTTCATCATTTCTAATTATTAGTAGTATAACCTTTCGACTTATTTAGTTATTTTAAATTGTAAATATATATATATAAAATCTCAAATAAAAATCTGATACATAACATGTAAAATTATTTTTCTAAAAATAGAAGCGACACATCCTGCGTACTTCTGTTTGGATAATTAATATATATTTAATATATTATATATATTTGTATATATAATACAAAAAGGTAATTTAATTGTTTCTAAATCTTTCCGTTTCAGTAACTCGCAAAGTTATCCTAAAATGTAGTGTCAATTGTAATTTTTAATAATATTGTGTGTTTGTAATTGAGAAAAATATAATTGCAAATAAATATTTTTAATAGATTGATTTTGTTTTATTTTAACTTTAATTATATATTAAATATAAAATAATTTAATTATTATTTCGTGTAAGAGCAGAGTTTTCTCTTTCATTGCAAAGTAATTCATATTAAGGTTCGTATGACGTGTTTTGAATCGATTCTAATTGTGGATTTTCTTATTTAATTGGAGATAAAAACAGAATACGACCTATAACAGCCCATGATCTCCCCTTCTAAAGGCTTGACAAAGGGGAATTTAGAATATTGGTCTCTGGCAAAGATATTTGCCTGATATTACTGGACTGATATTAAAAATGTACAAATTCAATTTTAATTTCTCGAGAGGCTTATTAGTGAATGATAGTACCGAAGTTGACTGCGTTTACATCGTTGGGTATATCCTTCAGGCAATGCGTAGTTATTTGGCACAGTTCAGCACGCCTATAGAGTAGAAATCGTTTCAATTATCTCGCATACTACATATTGAAATCCATTTTACCGATAATAAATATCTCACGCGTTAAGCGGAGTTTGATGCATTTTGATTGAAGTGCAGCAGAAATCCCGTACTTTATTTCCTTTCCGCGGGCGCATGCAGCTGAGACGGATTAGTTACCAAATTAGTAATGAATTTTGCTACTTCGTTTATGATAAATATATTATAAAGTTGTCCGGACTCGACTGCGATTGGAAATAACTTGTGCCCGGACCCGGCAACTAATTTGAATAATTAATGTATCAGTTTGGTGTAGGGCGCACACTTATGGAGCGAATAAATAATTTACCTGTCACAAATCCCGTCTTCTAGGTACCCAATTTATTAGGATTACAATTTAAGAACGAAGCCGAAGAAAATAAACAAACTAATTTTTTGTTACATTTTCGATAAACTTGTTCCTTAACTGCTGAGAATATTTTGAAATGCATTCGCGTATTGATCAGAAATTAAACTTTATAGTAAATATTGCATCAAAATATCCCATGCAATTCAGAGACATTTAATATTTAATCAGACAGCGTTTTTCTTCAATTCAGTATAATTATAAAGAGATAAATATAAGATCAATAAATATAGAAAAAAGTTGTCTAATTCATCCGGAAGACTCGAGTTGAGAAATAAATCGACTCCGATCTCGTGAATTTAAAAGTATTGATTTTTCCAATATTATATTGTGTGTTTCAAAGACGATATATAAATGGATGTGGGTGTGTTCCGCATACAAATTTAAACACGGGGCGCAATTTCAACAAAACTTTGTGCACATTACTGACGATCCCATAGGGGACGGTACGGTAAGGTGATGGCTTCTTAAACAATCCGAAAAGGACCAATATTAGGGGCGAATTAATAGTTTTCTGGAACGCCGAGGCTAATGTTATCATTTTCGGTGTAATTATAGTTTTAACCATTTAAAAATAGGATGGGGTTTGAAAACAGGTTACTTATTAAATAATGGAATATAAACAAATAGTCGCCATTGGTGTCGCTAATATGGTACGAAAATTAACTTACATTTCCGCAAGGATAGTAAAATATTTCGTATCGTTTTTTATTATCATTCGATGTAGTATTGCTGGATATTATTATACTTTTTATTCAATTAAAAATTTTCTGCTTTATTTAATTACCGGAAAAAGCAACTATTTCCTTTTTTCGTCGCGTAGTAACGTCTCTCTCTCTCTCTCTCTCTCTCCCGCGTGACGTGATGGTATCTTGGAGCGCAGTAATTTAATACAAAATTATCACGTTTTTAAATTATAATTATTTCCTCCTTTATGCAAGGGGCTTCTCACCCCCACAGTACCGTTTCTCGAGTTTTGAATAATATGTGTACCAATTATTTTTTGCAATATGTCCACACGTTTAAATTTGTATAGAAATTAACTTAAATACATACATACAAATATACATTCTTTTTTATTATATTGATTAAAAATCCAGGGATTAAAGATGTACTTTCTTTTAAAGGTACCGGGAATATTTTCACTCTTGATGTACTAAGATGATGGCCTGCTGTGGTATAGTGGACGGCATCATTGCCTCGCATCACAGAGGTCCCGGGTTCTAATTCCGGCAAGGAAGAATCGAGACATTGACTACGTGTCTCTCTTAAATCCAGAATGTGTCATATTGGATGACAGGCTGGCAGTCGTCCCCGTAGGCTAAGGCCCCTCAATGGGCTCTGGATCATCACACACACACACCAAAATGTACTATTCTTACGGTACCATGAGTATTTAAGGTACCTTGATAATTCTTTACTCGGATAAGGAACCGTCCGTCGTCATCCAGGTTTAGTTGAAGTTAACCCCTCATCGACATAGGTCGGGTAGGGGGCGTGAAGTCATTATCTGAAAACGTTACGTTCTCGCTGCCGGTTAATTCGCGTATTCACCAAGAGATTAGTTTGGATTTAATTCATTTTCTGAGGTCCGCAACGACGGAAAACTGATTGAAGGTGAATGAGAACTGATATACGTACGCGCGTTGAAATAAGAAGAATAGGAAGAATGATTACTTTCAGATGTAGAAATCCGACACAGACGTACCTCTGGAGCTGGACTCAACTAAATGTTTCCATTTTTGTATGTGCCCGTACTCACGTTTCTGCTTTTAAAATCTGTTTGTAGATACGAGCTGTTCCTTTTCGATTGTTTAATTGGCATTTAGATAATTAGATATTTCGCTATCGTTTTTCACTTTTACAACTTAGGCTAAACTTCAATTTCAACTCTTTCAACGTTGCACTTGGTATAAATTTCAAAGCGTGACACTGACTTTCTCGACTTTGAGAATGTGCGAATGCCCCGGGACAGTCCGACGGCCTTATTGTTGACTTACGTAAGGGAGGGGGGGGGTTATCGCGGGGATTAAGGGGGGGGGGCACGCACCGCAGATACCACAAACCACAACACAAAACCACACCACACACGCACGTCTTAATAGCCGTCCGTTGTTACGAAATGGGAAACTGGCGGGGACCAACCAATTTCATGTAACTGTGCTTTTAATCAGTTTTCGCTACGTTTGCGTTGGATTTGCCGCAATTTCGAGAAAACCCTGGCCGGTCCCGTGAAACTTACTCGGTACTTTCTCTCGTACTGTTTCCTATGTGCAATTAAAATTTTACGAGTTCTACTTTCTCTCATACCTCTTCGAAGTGACTCGCATGTTTGTTAACTAACGCGCCACTTACTCTATTCTGTTTTTGTTGTTCGGCGGCGAATAAGCCTGTCTTAATTGGTCATTTGTGGAAATATTGTCCTGGACTCCACGTGCTTGCGATTCCATGCGTGTGGCCTTATCGAAATAAACCTGGAATTCCAATAGAGGCTTGGAGGACTTTTTATGGTGAAAAAGGTCCTTGAGATCCGTGCATATCCATTAAAAACGGACAAATGTAGCACATGAAGCAGACGAACATTTGAAATAAGTGTTTTTAAGAAAAAAGAAGTTGTCAATAAATTTAGGAAACTGAAAATACCAATATCGGTTTAAATATACTTGGAATATCATAAATTTATAAATACGCAAGTAGAATTACTGTTGTATGGGGATAGGGATGCACGTATTGATAGGCTTAATAAGCTTCCAAATAGAACGCTAAGAATCATTTTAAGTAGTCTACAAATAAAAGATTTTGTACAAGAATAATGTTAAGAGAAAGAATTGGTGGTGTCTTCGGCATTTTGTAAAGTTTCATGCTCTAATTATTTTTTAATATTTTTAATAAGTATTTAAGTTATTTGATAGTAACCCTTACAATGTTAGATAATGATAACAACTGCGACTAGGTTAGATATTTGATAAAGGGTTAAGACAATTAAACCAGTTGCCAAATGAAAGTACAAGTTCTGATAATTAGATACTTATATACATATAAATTTATATAATTATTTATAATTTATATAATTAGATATTTATTTTTATGTAATTGGAAATTATAAGTGGTGTCTCTAAACATGGTTAGTAAGTAGTTTTTACTGAAATAAATTTTAAATTATTGTTGTATTTTGTCAGCATTTTTACTGGGTACTGAATTTAAAAGTTTCTATTAAGAGTATTAATTAAATTCAAGAAAATAGCATAACCCATAAACCGTTAATTAAATGACAAAATCGTAGACCTGTTTTACGGGATCGTATATTTTGTATTACTCATGAACATGCAGCGATTAACATCAAATGAACAGCTGAGTTTTGTGTTTTTTCGTGTGATTAACCTCGATTTCATTCGGCTGACATAAACGTATGAACCAATTACTATCAATTTAAGCTCCTCTATTAATGGATACTCTTGAACGCCTTTTGCGACGTATATACTCCTGTTAACCCTCTTTTCCACCGACCGCTTATATCCTTTTCTATATCCAATTCCAGTATTATTTTTCTTATTCTCACTGATGATAGAACAACCCTTTGGCCTCTTAATCCAATAGGTTCAGTTCCACAAGGACCGAACATAAATTATTGGCCAATCGACTATTTGACTAATCTGCTGTTAGTCACATATATTGACGAAGAAAGGTTTTACCGTCTAATTTTGTAGCTTCTCACTTCGTTCAGTTGTCGGTATTTGTTCGAAAGACATTAATTCATAGTACTTCGTTTTTTTTCCCTACTCTCTGCCAATCGATGTGACTCACTGAAATAAATATTTTTAAACGTGATCTTAAATACTGCAAATTGAAATGAACAAAATTTATTCCAGATAAATTATTGTCGAAGGGTATCAACGCCTTCAGCAATTGTTTACTGCAATTACTTGCAACTACCAGGATTTCGAGAATACAGCTCAAAATCCCACTTTTGATAAATTGATAACAGATGTTACTAGTTACTAGTGTAAGAAGAAACTAATGTTTGAACTGTGTTCTTGGAAGATTTCATGAAGTACCAACCCAATTCAAGAGTTATTTTATTACAAAATTAAATGTGTGTAGCGGTTCCGCCCTGTTTGAGTGTCGACGTTGAAGCTTCACAAGCGAGTAACGCGTTTACTTTATAATTCTTTGCGTGGTTATGAGCCACAGATACTCGTAGGTGCTTAAAGCCTCTTATGTCTTCACTAATGACTGGCGATATTGCTTTGTAACAAGTTTCATTATCGGTAGACACTGTGTTTCAGTTTTATTTGATTCCTATGTATAGTGTCACATTCTAAAACAATGAAACCAATACAAACATTGCTTAGCTCAATCAAGAAAGTGTCTAAAAAGTATTACATCTATGCTATAGGCAAACATGACCGTTTATAATCACCTCAGTATTTTATTGCAAGTCCTTTGCTCAATACTGATGAACAAATCTGATACAAGTGTCTCTCTAAAATTGTAAGGAATACTAGTAACATTCTTACTCTTTTACAGCGACGAGGAATGCAATTCGATATTCTTCCCGGATACGGAAATTTGGGCACGTTTACTGCAACTGTTTACTTAATATAATAGTGTAAAGAATGTCATAAATATAGACTTTTCTTGGCGAATTTGAGATTTTATATGATTGATACTTTATGGTAAAAAGGACTGTTGACGTTGCTGAACAGAAAAAAACCAAAAACAGTCTCCAAGTTTTTAATTATATTAAATAATAAGTTGGAAGCTTTCAACTCGTTTGTTATAATCATCCTAAATTATAATAAATCATAATAAATTTAAAAAATATTAGTATCTATAGGTACTTAGAGTTTAAAACATACCTTGTTGCATAAACAACATAGTTTTATATTAGTACCTATAGGTACTAATATTTTTTAAAGTTATTGTGATTTTAATTATAGGACAGGAAGGCTGATTATAACAATAGAGTTGAAAGCTTCCAACTAACTATTTAATAAAATTAAAAACTTGGACTGATTATGACTGATACATGTTTATGTATTCTATGCCTGTCGCCATTTTAATAAGTACTAATTAATAATTTTCTTAAATATACCATTTTGAAAATATCGTACTTTCGCCAATAATGCCGTAATCATCCGTACAAAATTATTTTAACACAATTATGTAACACATTTTCAATTCAACAAGAATCTCGTATATAAAAATGTCATAATATTAATTTGCATTATCAAAATTACACATAAGTATCATCGGGAACAGAAGCGATAAAGCAAAGAACAAATATTCCTGAATTTTAATTTTTACTAAACGAAGATAAGCAAAAATCTGTGTAATAATCACACCGGACATTTTATAATAAAAAAATGTTACATATTTCTATAAGCGAAATTGTTGTAGTAATTAATTTTTTAAGAAAACAATATTACAATTCTTTCGAATTACGGTTATAATGCCGAAAGCTCCAGATTTTAATAATTAATTTTTTTAGAAAATTATGAATTACCTTTATTATTAAAATGGGGACTTATAAAAATGTCGAACATCAATGTCATAAGGTTTTCCGACCTTACGTATTGACGAACTGAATTCCTTCAATATTTTTTCTCTATATTTTAATTGACAATCAGCATTTATAATATTCTGTAAGTCCATGTGCTGGGTTAGGCAGGAGATGTTCTCTGTTCATGATAATGGAAACATCTTTCCGGGATTCGAATTAATTATACGGTTCACATAATTTCTTATAGAGTTGTTACAATTTATTAGTAGAAGTGGATAGAGAATGGAAACAGAAGTGAGATAAAATTATGTTCAATAATATGAAAGACACGAAGCTGTGGTTTTAAACAGTTTAAGCGGTCTCCTGTGGACCCACTTGAAATCCTATACTCTGCTGGACTTGTAATTATTCGTAAAAGTGAAAGGCGTTTCTCGACAATTCGTTTTTTTTTAATAAACAGAATTTTCGCGAATGTTTCTTCTGTATCCGTAGATACTTGAAGAATAACCTCGATTACCAAATTGTTACAATTGAATAGACATCCGTTTCACTATGTCAGTAATAAAAACAAATGTTTCGTCAGTCCTTTACATTTTTTAAGCAAATGTGTGTGAAATTTCTGACGGGAAGAGTTTGTCTTACGTGTATAAACGCTATTATGTTTATTCAATCGTTTTACTTAAAATCATAATAATAAGTTTTTATACTCGTTATTTATATCTTGAGATTATATTGAATTAGACATGGAAGAAGCATAAGCAGGTATTAAGCAAAGAAGACGTGAAACCACACTTGAAGAGTTTCATGCTTTGATAGCGTAATGTGACACACAAGAAAAATTCCTCCCAGGGTTTTGAAAAATGGATTATGTCAGGCATAAATTCTAACTGAGTGATTAAAAATAAACTTCCCGCGAAAGGAGAAATAATTGCCGTTGAGAAAACCGAATATTTCATTCAAATAAATGAGATTTTTAATATTCCTACTATATAAAAAATTAATTTTAATTATCACTTGTGTTTGACTTGATTTTTTTAAGTTTGTATTTTTCTAAATTTTTTTAGTGTTCGTAAATGATAAAGCATCCTAAAGTGTGTCATTCTTCGTGTAATTTTTCAATTGGTAAGTTCCGTATACATTCAGTGTTTAAAATGTAAAACAGACCTGAAGGACCTAGGTTCAGTTCCGATCAGGTCCGGAGGATCTAATACTGTGAATGTAAAATTGTTTTGTCAGCAAAGAGAAAATTTTATACTAAGTAATAAAGTCACAAAATACAAGTAAAGAAAATTATAAAATTTTACAATTATCTATAATTGATAGTTCCGTAAGTAATCTTTAATTTAAAAAATTATCGTTTGTAAGATAATGAAATGTGGGAAATATTTAAAAAATTTCACTAAGAATCAGAGTATGCTTAGCCATATATTTCGGCGAAACTAACTGTGGTGGATGAAAATTGAATATAGTTAGCATTAGACTCTTTTCTCCCTCAGTAGATTTCGTTAGGATTAAATTATTTTAGTGCTCTAGTGTGTAATATTCGAAAAGTTAATATTACTACTGGGCTGAAGCTAAATGGTGGACCCATAGGCACAAATAAAATGAGGATTTTCCCTCAGAAATGTGCAAAAGTAGCAGTTTTATTGCACAGAAGAGACAATGGAACACAAGTAGATTGCGTTGTAGCGATTTGTATCTCATACTCGCAGTTAGCATATTATTTTGATTTGTTACAGTTTTTATTATTTTATTATTATCCTATACAGTTTAGGTTTTACGACAATGCACACCCGTAAGGCACATCCTTCTAGCAATTATCCACGGCTACTGCCTGGTGCTAAGGACTCAGTGTTGCACGCAGTCCTTCGGGTCGCTTTCAGTTGCAAATATGTGGCTGACAGGCGACGGTATAAATGCTGTCCTTCGTAAGTCGTGAAAAATGAAGTAGCTGAAGGAAAATCAATTGCATTACCGTCGCGGATTGTGATACGCCACTATGAAACAATGTACCACCCCCCACCCCCGATCTCTCCCAACAAGCATCGAACCAGAGCCCGTGAAGTGGGTGTGCGTGGATGTTGGGTGGAAGACAAGAAAATAACAAAAGAAGGAATAACGACCATACACGTGTAGTAAATTCCTCAATAAATGCCTTGTAAATCAATCAGAAGGAAAGGGCTGGGAAAAAGAAAGAAGCGGCGAGCGTTTTACGACCGACCAAGTCTGCGAAATGCAAGCTGGCGAATGCAACATACTCTGGAAACTGCAACAAAGCAGCTGCCCCATAAACGTTGAGCCAAGATTTAGCGCGTGTGCACCGCGTTTCACAAATATCGCTGATTTAGTACCACGTTCTTTTGCATTATTGCGCCGATTGTTATAGCTCGACTGTCGTTAAATTCGAAATATGCAATTACGTCGTTCGTGGTTTAAGATTTCAGCTGCTTGGGAGGGTTCGTTATAAAGCGACTAGTTTTCCTTGAGAGGCATCGCGTCTTTGTGTTGGCAAATCACCGAATTTACAGTTCAGTTCGTGTTCGCATCGCAAGTTTCCATAAAAAAAGGAAAAATAATGGAGAAACGGTTCCACTTTCGTCGTTTCGTTGTGAGTAGATTTGTAAGAAGATAGATCGCTATCGTCATATTTATCGGTTCCCGGACTCATCGGACTTAGTTCGCTTAATATAGACACGACCTCGAAAAGAAGATTTCATTGTTACTTAATCCTTTGTGAGCAGATGTAAATTAGAAAAAAAAGGGAAATAGAAAAATGTCAGAATGACTAAAGTTATCTTTGTTAGTCTACACGAAAATAAAAATTGTCCCAAGGAAATTTGCTAATAATAGAAAAATTTGTTGCATCCGCATATCACACATTATCCAAATCATTGGTTACATTTGAATTATTGAAGAACTATGAAAATTCTTCTAATCAATCGAAACTATTTTCTAAAATGTTACATTGACTTTTTTTAAGTTTCCTGACTCAATAATTATTTGCAAAACTAGTTTATCACTTTGGAATAACTATGAGTTTTTTAAAAAAATATTCTGAAATTGACTGTGATGTAAAAAATAGATACACAACGTGCACAACTAATTAAATGATCAATTACTTTAATAAAATATCGAGGCTCTACTATTTTACAATATTTTTCAATTATTAAAAGGACCTTATTTATATAATTAAAGTAAATAATTTTCAAAATAAATGGTCATGATATTAAGATAATTTCGCAGGGTACAATAAAACAGAATACTTCGGTATATTGTTAATGTTTTTAAGTATTAGATTTACACATTTACGTAAGCTTTTCTTTTATGCACTTTTGTTACATTTTTCTGATTTAATGTACCGTAATTGATATATTTTTCCTTCTCTGTATGTAATGGTGTTTTGACTTGTCCTACTTTCTCAGTAGAGAACTAACGTGAATCAATAAATGTAAAACACATTGCTTCAGTCTCCAAAATTTATGAATAACAATAGCTAACATAAAATAATTCATTTCATGTCAAGGTGCCAAAAGAGTAGGGGATTAGGGTCGAAAGTGTATTGCAAAATTTGATTAATTTGTTATTCATTAGCAATAAATTGTGATTGAAGAGATGGAACACTTATGTCATCGATGCCTTTCCTATTTTACCTAAAATAAGAAATTATCAGAGAAATTCCTGACACCTAAACTGATCACTGTTCAGTCCAATATTCCTTTCAGGAGAAATTACGTCTTGATTGTCTTCTCGTATATTCATATCGTAAACTTCGAAAACACTATTGAGTCACGGATCTCAGGAAGAAACTATTAGTTTTGTGATTTATTTATAAATAAAAGCATAAATACGAGACGATGTTGTGAAGAAATTGAACATAAAATGCTTAAATGGCTATGTGTTTACATAACATTTGGACGACAGGAGGGGGGGGGGGGTGGAGGCGCAACAAATAGAAACTCCCAGAGAGAGTTTTATTAAAATATGCTCTAAATACTGCCTGCTGCATCGATATAGGAATTAATTAAGAACAGCAAGAAATAGATGAGAGACAGTATTTCTTTGTTAATAGATAAATAATGGGTTGTTCACTTTGCTTTAAAATTATCATGGAAATGTCCGGTTAAATGGCAATCGCGTTCACGGTAATATTAAGCAACACGTTCCTTGTACTCAAATACAGGAGGAACTGGATTCTGGAAACTGCAGCGGAAAAAAGTGCCAAACTTCGTGAATGGAGGTGTACGTGTTTCGTAACGTAAAGGAACGTGCACTCTGTATGAACTCCAAGAACAAAGCACTCCGGACGCATAAAACACACTTTACTCGTCGTTCATAATTAGACAGGTGAAGCAAACGGCCATCTGTTTGGCGTAAGCTTCGCCCATCAATAGCCGTCGTGGACATCATGAAATCATTATCGGTTATTATACAGGCTCCTTATTGTTGTAAATCTATCCAGACTTAATATAAAAATATTTTCCTTGTGTCTATTGAATGAAGTTAGCACATCTGTCCTTCCTGCTAATTTAGTTTCTAAAAATGAGCATAATGTTTCTTCCCTTGTATTACTTTAGTACATAAACATATTACCCGTGGCACTAACTGATCGATTTTCGCTTAATAGTTGTTATAATTATTCTATTTCCCTTAAATTTTCAATTTTTTTGTCTCATACCTAAAATGTAATCTCATTGCCTTACCATTTACTCTACTTAGGATAATTTAAGATTATTCTCCTTCTACATGGTAATTAATTAACTGTAAACATGCAAAGGTTAGGGTGATTTTATTAAAATTTTCACCTCGACTACGTGTCTCTCAATATTTATGCAGTAAACAATTGATACATATTATCCTACGCTTCTCATTGGAGTCTATCCTCTCTTGCTAATCATTAATCATAACTGAAAGCAGTAATCAAAATTCGAGAGTATATTGATTAACACGAGGAGTCTGATAAATACTTTTAGGGATCAAAGAGACTGATAGTGTTTCTACCTATGTTTTCTGTGTATAATTTACAGCATGGGAAAGAAGCACCCATAGGGTTGAAGCTGGAGGAGAGTTACAAGAAAATAACGTAAAAACAACCATATTCGAGTCAAATCGGGGTTATGGATGTCGCTGGGTCTCTTTATGACAACCTGGGCAACGTGCGGGGGTGGGAGGGGCAGGGCGGGGATAAAAATTTTCAAACATGTTAACCGGCCGATTTATTTTTCTGGATCAATTAAATTCATAAAAAACCTCTACATGTGCTCTGTGTATAATTTCAAAACCTTTTGGGCTTGGAGGGGAGCGCCGTTAAGGGGGGGGGAGAGGCTTTTGATAAAAGTAAGGAAAAAATAATCTGGATTGGACTCGAATCTCACTGAGTTTAATTATGACATTCAAGTTGCCGTTTAACTCCCACAAGCAGAGGTGGTCGGGGTGGAAGTTTTCAAACATGTTAAACGTACGATCGGGGTAAATGACCTTGATAGTATTTCTATATCTGTCGGGATCGATGACATTGATAGTATTTCTACCGATGTCGTGTGTATAATTTCCAACCCTTTCGGCATGACAGGGGAACACATTTAGGGATAGGGGTCGAGGAGTGTTACAAAAAAAATATTGCAAAAGCAACCGAGGTTTGAGTCAAATCGGGGATTATGGATATATGACAACCCGGGCAACAACGGGCACCCAGCTAGTTCAACTTAAAACCCATTATAATAAATTTAAATCCAGATATAATTATGTTTACATATACTCAAGTTTTAAGGCCATTACGTCGATGAGATCTCATAAAATATTTTCACTTTGAAGGTTCATGACAGTGACGTAATTATATCGGAGAAACGAGAGGAAAAAGATGACATATCCTTTTCCTATTCAGGAATCTGTTTCCAGCTCAGCCTTGGGTTTTCTGCACGTGAGCGACGAACTGAAAAGGGGGTCACCGCTTTTATGCCAACAACAAATAGGGATAGCCTAGACTGAGGAAGTTCCTCCTCATAATACTACAGGGTCAGGAAATCTCGAAGGTCACGGAACTATCTTTGTCACTGAACTGCACCACGAGTAGAAAATTACTTATAAATATTGAAATCTACATACAAATATACAATTTTGGATTTTATTCATACGGCGTGCGTAAATTTTCATTTAATGTTACAACTTGCAATACAAAGCAGTAAAACTTTTCGAAATGAAATGTTCGTAACGTTACCATTAATAACAATTTATTATAAGGTTGGAGAGAAAATCTAATGGACTCAGAAATGTAGCGAATCTTCTTGACAGTGTTGGACTCTCTTCCTAGACCAACCTGTGCCGACATTACTTCATTAATTAGTGAAAATTATTCTTTTCCTAAAATTATAACCTAATGTTAGTCCTCATTTTAATGCTTCACTTTTTAATATCCTGAATACGGTTTGCGCGTTTAATCATAAATAAAACAGTAGCGGTAATCATTTGGAAATGTTTCTGGGGCCGTTGAGTGTGTCTTGGAAGTCGGTGACACCAAGTCTCAGGTAAATAAAAGGCAAGGAATGATTTTGGCGTTGCTCTTCTCTGGGCAGGACGCGCAGTGTTCTTGTCCCGGATATAATTACTACATACGCTCAGACCTCCCCATCAGCCGTGAAATTGCCAGGAAGACGGGTAATTAAGACGGTTCCCTGTGTCGTAAAAGTTCAATTCTTAATTGCTTTCTGGCACAATCCGACTTTGTATCTGAATATTATAATTCGAGCTATAATAATTTTCAATGACATTTCTACAGCAGAAAGATTAATGACGTTCTTTGTTTCAAGTATTAAGTCTCTACTAAGTTGCGTCAATTCTAATATTTCATAACTTTTCTGTATTATTTAACGCTGAAAATGAAAAAAACCCCCGCATACTCATTTATTATTGTCTGTCACTGAAACATACATATTAATATAAAATATGGTTTTTAACTACAATTCAGCGATATTCAGTGGTGGTTTATAATAATTTCCCTCGCCAACGATGCTAGGCGTTCTCCTAATCCACACGTACCATGTATCACGAGTTCATTACATTCAAATCATAATTATTTCCAAATTATATAGGCCTATACATATTTTTCTTCTCAAACAACAAATTCCATTCCACTGCTATTCACTGCTAATCCGCAGACAAAACAATACTTTTAAAAAATGGGGTGTTGTTGTCAGGTATCTTAAGGTACGACAGAAATTGTGCGAAAAGGTTTCTAGGCATAGTTTAAAAAAATTTTACTTATCATAAGAAGTTGGTGACGTTCAATAATAGGAAGTTGAAAGACAAAAAACTTTTAATTGCTGAGAAGAACGAGCTTTTTTAAGGTAGTGTTTATTGTCCTTAGACAGGGAAAATAATTTTAAAAGTGCAGGGGAGTATTGCGATAAGTGAGTTTCATGCCCGACGCTGAGCCGAAGCCAACGACCGCAGACGTCAACCTCAGAAATCATCGCGCCAGGATCATAAATTGGCTCAACGTAAGTGACGCGCTCTGACGACATCGATTCTGGAACTTTGCCATTTTCTTATTTATCGTGTATTTCTGCTTTGTAATTTGTCTCTAGACTGTTCTGTTTTAGTAACGCATATAAAAGCGCTCTGATATTAATATTATATTTTTGTAAAAGAAAGTGCTATTATAAATAAATACTATTTGATAACAAGCAATTTTTTAAATCCATATTTATTACAAATTAAACGATTTAATTTGTGTTGAACCTCATTCAGTGCTATAATAATAATACGTTGCACGTCTACCAAAGTATGACACCGTTTTAACTCTCCTTATCTACAATTCTTATTATCTATATATGAAATTCAATTTTAATCGCTCTTTCATCATGATATGTTCATTGTATATATTGTAGTATAATACATTACGAGCTCCTAATTTGTTTAGAATTTTTATACATTTATTTAAATGCTGGAAACTGCCAATAACAAAATAATCCCATTGACGATTTTCTGACAAGGTTTTCTATTTTATAATAACCAGCAATGAACCTAGAGATGTGAATAGTAATAAATAAATTGCGATGCATAACTCTGGATGTAATTTAAGGAACCTACCTTCCACCTGACCTGTATATCCCTCTCAGCGGGTTTCTGTGGGAGATTATTACACTATTATGCCTGAATAAGAATGGAGATGATAACAAGACGATTCTTGATACCGATTCTAAACGCATACAAAGAGCGTGGTCTGCTCATATGGAGGTTCACTTAATTAAGCTCTATACATTCAGTCTATCTAAGTATATGAGGTATATGCATTGAAAATCAAAGGTCAAGCGAACAGAATTAAGATCTACATCAAAAAAGATACCTCCCCCCCCTCCCGAACTTCAGAGAATGTTGTCTGCGAAAAACTGAAATGGAGTATTGAAAATTCAACCGTTAGTCGACTTTGAAACATGTCGTCCCAATTTCCAAGGGCAAAGGCTATAATTTTGGGGATTTATTTTGTCGATACGAGTCTTGTATAGGCCCAAACATGTTCGGGATTTTAAAAGCATAATTATAGGGAAATTTGTTGTCACAATGGAAACCCATTTAGTAAATGTTATTTCCATTGAAACTACTATACGATTCATTAACATATACATAGCTCTCAGATAATTATAATGATTTGATAGTCTGTACAGTACATGAAATTAGTATCCTAAATTAATGTGTAAATGAATGATAACATTCGTATTATTTCAACTTTTAAAAATAGTGCAAGACATAATATACAAAAAAAATTGAAAGTAAACGGATATTGTGGTTGGTTTAGAATTTTCGTATGTTCATAAAAGGATGTAAAAATATTAATTATTGGCTGTGTTCTATAATTAAAATCGTGTTTCTAAAAATAAATATTTTCCCTAAATTCTTTCAATGTCAACATAAAAAAATAAATTCCGTTTGTGAATACATCGGTTTCAGCTTGACGTATAATGGGATTCAAGACTGGCAATGATTAACACACGAAATTCCCCTCATCGAACGCAAAATATAATTGTACGACTCCTGTTCCAACTTTAAGATGAGCTCCATCTTTAGCAGTCTTCTGTAAAGTAGGGAAACGTGTCCCGTGTCTCGTACCACTTGTGGTTACATAAATGAGCAACATGTGGATGAGGACTTTTTAACGACGCGACTGTTGCTCGCATTTGATGTATTCCATTGTTCCTGAGCGATACAGGTACGCTGTAACATGCACACGCGCCAACGTCCGGTCTACATGTAGTGTTATTCTTACATGCGGGTCACAATAAATTCCAAAACTTCTTACTTAACTTGGACTGTATTATCCGTATTTTTAATTTTCGGCTATGTTACGTAATTATTAGATCAGAATTCCTCAGACGTCAGACCTTCAGACCATTTTTCATTCCGATAGAAATATTGACGCTAAGAAGCACAAATACTTCTAAAAGGATTTATCTATTTCAAACAAATATTATTAAAGCACGGTGAGTTATATATATATATATAAACTGAATTTATTCGAAGGTCATTGGAGTACTTTATATTGTATTACGGAACGATCTATTACGCAATCTGTCAATGTTCCTCGTTGCACCTAGTGTAGGTTCCTCCTGTTTTTCTCGGCCCCTCCCACTCTTTCTTCAGAAGGGACTCGTTAAAATCCTTTTATTTAAATTCGCATATAAAATGTAATGTCACCGGCGAAATCTCTGCATCGGTGAGGTCGTCCGATGTATAATCATTCGGAAAAGTGAAATTTTTTCATTGGCAGATAACATTAAATATCGATATGGCTAAAAATAAGAAAACTTGAAATCATGCCATCATATTTTCTATTCTGTAACGTTACTTTCCACCCAACCTGTTTTCTGTTCGATTTGTAGTTATTAATTATCATTTATTGCTGCAGTTCTTTAATGACAGTATAACTTCATTGTTTATGAAAATCTACTTTAATTTCTTTTCACAAAATGGTTCAGAATGAAGTTTTTATCTTCTGGAAATTATTCATCACTCAAAAAATATATATTACTGCCTGAAAATGAGCTAAATATCAATGTACGTAAAAAGTTTTATTCTGGGAGCGGAACCACGGCTCTCTTGAAAAAGATACATTTAAGCCTTTTTATTTTTTAAACTAAATTTTTTAAGATGTATTTTTGTGAATATAATACGGAAAAAATAACCAAAAAAATCAAACGTGACCAAAGTGAATTTGGCTCATGATGTAGCACATATTCAACATTAATATAATTAGGTCTGATTTATAAACAATTCACATTAATTGGATACTTATTACTTAATGCAAAACCCTGATAATTACGCGTAAATTTTCTGTCTTAAAAAAAAAATATTCTGAAGTTGACCGGCGGGTAGAAAAATCTGGCTTAAGGGGTTGAACCACAGAAAGCTAGGAAAGGCTTGTTTGAATATTTCCACGGATGCCAAAATTTTTATTCCTTAAGTGCTTGCTGTTTCATATCTGCATCACAAATTAGCTCTCTTAGGAACCAACAGATGTCTCTGGGGTGATGATAAAAGTTATGTTGCATATATGCTATTCTGCGCACTGAAGGGTTGAAACGTGTGTTCTTATGGGGATGTTACTGTTTCATGACTCAAATTTTTTACATTTGGGAACGTAGGATTCAATCTTGATATTTTTATCAGGCAATGCGATAACCGTAGAAATTTATAATGGTGGATAGGTTTTTGTGAATTTAATTTATTTTTGCGTACGTATCGACTAGTTATTTTCGCCTAGTCGATTACATATGGGAAGTAAATATAATTGAATGTGATTGACCGCACCCGGCCCTCGGACCCCTGCCGTCTCAGCGCTTCGAAGATGCCGGATGACGCATTCGCAGTCCGCGAGAAATAATGCTCGTTTGATGACACAGTAAGTTTTTAAAAGAGAAAGGCCACCACATTTATGGACGAGTGAGAGTCGGGCCGGGCCGGGCCGGGCCTTTCACCCGTGGAGGGGGCCAGACCGTCTCAGCAAAACCAAAAGCGGGCGCCTGGAGGAAAGACCTCGCTGTGTAATTGCTTATTGTCAGTCGTAATGTAAAGCAGACTGCATTTGATTTGGCATTGTCTCTTTGAGGAATGGGCGCGGCTCCCGCATAAGCATTTAAAAATAATTTTGCCCCACTTACCGGTGTGGCAATAACTGCGTTAGTGTATAACGCCCGTGCCACGCATTAGAAAGAAGTTCCCGTCCGGAATAAAATAAACATTTATGTTGCAAGGACGGAGCTGGGTTTTGCGGCGAGGATTTGCTAATAGCTAATTAGGACACGGTGTTACAGCGAAGGGGAGGCGGCCTGCGCCTGACGTTGACAAAGGGCGCCAACTATTATACACACCAGATATATTTCTCCGCAAAGTTATATTTAGAAAGATGCAAAACACGGCGTTATTATGGTAATTGTGTGCACCCTTAACAAGCGCCTTTGTAATAGATTTCCCCTATAATGGCTGCTCGGACTGGAGGCAAAAAGCACGTCAGCCGACTTGGAAGACAAAGGCGAAGGCGAAATCGTCTTGGATGCGGCGCGGTAAACCACCGGTAGCAAGTCTTCGCCTTCGTCTCAGCCTTCGCCTTCCACTTGGACTTGGAAACAATTATTGTTGTAAATACTGGCCCGTCCCGGTCAGTCCGGACTGGTGCAGCGGCCTTTCGTATATAAATACACGTCAGAATGTTGAATGGGGTCATTAGTCAATTTACAAGCCTATTAAAAGCGGCAGAGTGAGGGTTCGAGTGCGTTGTGTTTAAATGCATTCTTGCATACTGATGGCCTCGGACCCTTGGGGAAATTGAAAGAGAGAAACACGCGCCCACGGTATCGTACTTTTATATGAAATACGAGTGGTGTTGGCTTCGGAAGCCCTTCCGCCGTAAATTGACGCTACCGGGTGAACAACATCGGCGGTTTTCCACGTTTGCCTCGTCTCGTGATTTACTGCAAGCGAAACTCGAAACACATATATGGACGGCAAATAAACGGGGCTCGACCTGCTTAAAACTGATTTGTATGGGCGGAAAATCCGCTAAAACTGGTCTAGACCTGTGTAATAAAAAGAACGCACTGCAGCCATTTTTGAATGCGCAAAAAGAAAGGAGCATAAAATCTTGTAAATAAAGGAATAAAAACACTCGCAGACGTCGGGAATTTAGGCTCTTTATTGTTGTTACTGACCGCCTGGCCGCTATAAAACAGGACGACGAACTTTATTAAGTATCTGATGTTTACAGGGAAACAAATTTGTTTCGGAGTAATACGTCAACGACGGCTCATCGAGGAATGAAAATCACTAACGTTTTCGTTGTGTTGATTCCCAGAATAGATGTTCACTGATAAATGTTTTATACTACTTCCTAATATTAAGGAATAAATTCATTGACAGCAAAATTTAATAAATTATAAAACTAAAATAACCCCAACTAAACAACAGCGATAGTCACGGGCTTGTCAACAGAATTCTAGACTCGGAAAACTATACTAGAAAATTTTATCCATAAAGAAACGTCAGATTTAATTATTAAATTATGTCTGTACAGAAAGTGTCTCACTTTTATTCTAATATTTAAGTGAAGTTTTTCCCAGATTATTTTTCCGGCAGTGCTTTCCCCAAACTGTCATTATTTTATTTTTCCTGAAACGGTTGTATGTCTATAACAGTACATTTAAATGATAAAATTCATCATAACAACATTGCGAAATTCTGATTGAACAGAATCAATTAAAGGTATTATGTAAACATTGATGGATACTACCTCATAATATATAATTATAACACATTTATCTTGTCCATTATTGTTTCTCTGATGGATTAATAATATTTTGGATAATCTGGAGAATGACAGAACGAAATTGCATAGAAGCCCCTTCACGTTGCTCTTCGAGAAACTTCAACACAAACAAAACAATCCTTTTTTTCCCTTCTCGCCAGGAAGAATTTGCTGTGAAAATTATACCATATGTTAATACGGTCTAAAAGTATCCACGGGAAACGAATCTTATAGAGTTAAAATGACTCTTAGACATTATTCTTACAGCATACTCAACTAAACTGAATTTATACATCCATCTTAATATAGGCTAATAAATATTCATCATATTAAAATATCGATCAGAAGTTGTGAATATTAAAAATTATATTTCCAGTAGGTCTATATATTCATGATAATGAACATTTAACTACATTTTTCGAATAAGAAAGAACATTGTTGATGGAGGCAGAAAATGGGAGGTGAAATTTTCATTAAATGAGCAAGGAAAATACAAATTGTAATAGAACGAAGAAAAGTCTTAAGTGAGAAATAAGAAGTGAAGGAATAATTAACGTGACCGTTCGATCTCTTTTATAAAAATTCGTCTTAGAGGCGTTTCAACCGGTGACAAGATTAGCGTTAAATTTTAGTCAATATTAATTTAGACGGTTTCAGGTTTCAAGTGATATCTACTCGTACATATCAATATGACGCAAGTTTGACCACGTTTATTTCGAATGAAAGTCACCTTATTGGAATGAAACGATGTTTCAAATATGTCGCATTCTATGCCCGATTTTGAAGTACACAAGACGCTAAGAAAAAATTATTATGTTCTCATAACGAGCTAATGAACTCTTGTTACGAAAATATTTTAGTGTCCATTATTAATTCTTTTAGGTTTCTGGAAACATAGGTCATGTTACAAAAAAAATCAGGTATTTCTATATTTGTGTAGGAATAACTGAAGTTTTACTACAGATTATTATGCTTAGTGTTAGTTCCTTACACGTTATTTTACGTATTTTATGGAACTCTATTCGTAATAATTCTTCTACATTCACAGAAGCATACGAAAATGCCCACACAAAATTGTCGGAAAATACTTCGTAAGAAGGACAAATTTCGTACTCAATACATATTAATCGAAAGTGACGAAACTCGGAACAAAATCGTGAACGATTCATGATAATGTCGTTACAAATGGATAGCTCTTGTGTCCTTATAAACGGAGTGATTAAAAAATCAGGGCAAGGACGCGTGGCTGAATTTGGAATGTCGCATTAATGTAAGCGAGAAAGCCGAGAACAATGCAAATTCTTTTGCTGACATCTGTTATAGGCAATACAAATAAAAATTTAATATCACGTAGGCACTGGTAGAGGCGACCGCCCGTGGAGTGGGCCGGGTTCGAATTCCAGCAACACAACGATATCTTGCGTACATAATTATCTATGACGCATGACGCTCTTTTCCGAAAATAGCGAACGCAGAGGTAATCCCGCACCATTCTCCAAACAGATCGATGGCCACGTCGAGTTGCAATTTCGATAGGGATCTCTCTATCGTAACAAATTGCTGTGCTTACTTTGGGATACAAAACTGACCGTTGTTGTAAATATAAATACAATTCCGTCCTTCACAAAACACATCGTGGGTCGTTTCGCCATTGAGACATGCACAAAGTTTCAATGATAAATTTCTTTCACGTGGAGTTATTTCTAATAGAGAAATTAAATATTTGTATTCTTGGTTAATATGATAGTGGACGGATTAAAGAATTTCGGTTTTCACGTAAAAGTACTGACGAAGGATAACAGTCAAGTACCGAGGGAATAAAGTTTTCAATAGAAATTCAAAATTATACAAATTTCGAGAATAATTTTTATAATTTATAGGTAATTGTACTTGAAACGGTCGGTATAAAATAAGACAATGAGGAGGAAGAATAAAATAATTCAAGGGAGATAAAATTTACTTTTATAATGATGAGTTTAGGAGATGTTAATAATAACGATAATGTTCAATTAGCATATATTTGAGAAAATTTTTGTTTCAAATATATATATTGTACGACAGTTTCCCTGGTCACGGGCCTGATAATAATTTTCTAGAATTCATTTTCAGGTCTTTAAAACACTTGGGAATATGACAGTGATGTTTACGCGTTTAAATGAATATCCTCATTAATATTAGAAAATATACAACTATTTTCCGAAAATTATCTACCTTAAAAATGTTAAGCGTTAACTACGGTTCATATTAACGACTTTACTTCCTCACAACAAACTTTAGACAGTAAGAAACCTCTTATTTGACCTCCGTAATCCTCATAGTGTGTTGTAGTTTGTGTCATTGAAGTGCTAAAAAACTCATTTAAAACAGCGTTCAATTGAAATTAGAAATCTGAAGACGTTGTCATAAATGGTGGCAAAATTCATTAATATTAATTCTGAAAGCGATTCGTGATAGGTCTGATTTAATGTCGTTTTCATACTAAATTAGCAAGAGCAAATATACCGAATTATCAAATGGATTTGTATTGACGATGACGTCGATAGGTTATCTGGTACCGTCAAATGGAATTTTTACTGATAATATGCTTCATGAGTATTTCTAACTTATTTGCCTTCTCGAATTATTGGTCAATACTGACGAATCTCTGAGGGATGCATACGTCACAGGGGTAGTGTACATTAAAAAACAAATTTTGTCGATAAATGTGATTGTGGCCAGTGTGGTTTTTAGTTTTGTGGGATTAAGTATAGAATAAAGTTGAAATTAGTCAGACACAAACTTACACTTGGGAAATGAACCGATGGCGCGAAACAATTATGTAAAAATATGGTAATGAAAGAATTCATAAACTAAATTATAGCGAGCCTTGTAAGCTGCCAAGTCTGGCCACAGAAATATTAACAAACTGCTCAGTGGCATTGAGACATCGGAGGACGTGAAAGAGGCAGGTGCTCTCAGGACCACGATCGGTTTTCCTCCGCCAATCCAGGGTTCAATGAACCATATGTCCTGGAGAAATCGCACAATTTCACAGGTGAGCTGCAGATTCGGTCGCGTCCGGTTCGCCATACACGCATTAATTTGCCGTTGTTGTTTTCACACATTCATAAAGCTCGCCGCCAGAGGCGCTTAAAAACTGGTTTTCCTCGTGGCGCTTGGCCGATCTTCTGATAGCTGCGCCTGCCTCAGTCAGACCTTCGCCGAATTTACTAATGCTCATTACACAGCACACAACCAACATTGCCCTTGCTGTCTCCATGAGAACCTGCTCTTTTCCAAAACGAAATCCTCAATAAATGTATATTCCTTTAATAGAAATGCAAAAGATCTTGAATGTTACAAAACATTCCACTTTGCATAAGTAAACAGCATGTTGTGGATTCCAGGAAAATACTAAAAAACATCTCAATCGATATAAAACTGGTCCATTACAAGTGTATAAAAATTATATTTATAAAATATAAAGTTAAAGAGAACGCAACTGTCGATGAAATATTGAAAATGAACGAAATATGGAGTAAATGGGAAACAGGTTGCATAAACCGCTCAGGACTCAATTAACGTTAAAAATAGATATGATGAAAAATAAGCTGTCTTTTAATGTTTTTTTTAGCACTGTAGGAGAAAAGGGAGATAAACAGCATTAATAGGAACATGAAAATGCTGTGTTTAGATTTTTCACACTTAGTGTCAAAGGCAAGGTTTTGAGGCCGCTTCGATCACAAACTTTGCCCTTTCCGTTTCTGACCAGCTTTCGATGAGCAGCTGTTCCGGATTATAGCACACATATTCAAATCGTAATATTAATAATTGACTTTATTAATCAACATATTAGCATTTATTCGTTTTCAGCTTACCGTATAATTCAGTCATTATCATGAAACCATTATAATGAATACGCATTAATCATTAGTTAATATTTCTAGTAGTACCAAACCTTGTGTCACAAAGTCCGGCGAGTCGACTTGGAAAACTCAGACGGGAAAGAAAACAAGTAGCAAGTGGAGTTTCCGGGTTCGAATCCTTGTCCTCTCGAGATTTTTCCATTCTGATCCTTTAATACAAGGACGTTTAAATAATTGTAAATTGTGAAGAGATGTTGACGTTTTCTTTTAGATTAACAGAGGATACAGCTTCACGCTTTGCCTGTGATTTTTGCGTGTACCTCATAACAAATTTTTTTTGCACGAATGCCATTACTGAATATTTTGAGGGACGTTGAAATAATAATAGATATTTTACTGATATATTTCAGGTATATACAACGTAATAGCAGTATTACTAATAATATCTGGATATATATATACATATATAAACAATTTCATTTAAATAGAATGGAAGATTTTAATATTATAAACAAATTCATTTAAATAGAATGGAAGATTTTAATATTTAATTTAATATCGCAACAAGAAAAATTAAAGAAATTTATATTAAGTTAACCTCAGCATAATTAAAATAAATATTTATACTGTACCATTTTCGACTTTAAAAAAATGCAATGTCTCAGAGTTTGTTTTTGTGAATTATTTTATCGCTCCCTCATATGAAACCACAAGAACTCAAACTAGAAAGACTAACAATACTGCAAAACGTATGTCTTAGTAAATTTTCTTGAAGCATTTTTGATCCCAGCTCCGCCGCTCCAGTTCAGGTCCTTATCTGAAAAAATGTATTGGATTAACTGTATCATCGATTAATACATCGTAGAATCATTCGTCTTTCTCTCACAACTCTGTAGTCGTCATCTTGGAAACCTTTTGGTGAATTGCTCTTATCTTTCTGTACCAGTTTCTTTACAGGAACATTTAATTGGATGTCATCAACATTCGTCAAATTATGAGATGATAAGGATTCATCGTCGCATATACTTTGATAACCGAATACTGCGGACGACCTGGAAATATAAAGTAGGAGTTACAGAGGCAATTGTAAATCCAAGATGAAAAAATGAATGATTAACAGTAAAAACGGAACTTATTTGAAACATTGAACATTTTACATACAGGTGTACATGTAGTTGGACCGCTCCAACCCTCTTTAGCTATTTCCGATTTTGCAAAATAAATTCTATTTTCCGTTCCCTTCTTGTCTTTCCTTTGGATTGTTATCAATGAGATAATGAAATACTAATAAAATGACTAAACACGTTTCTTCAATTCTGGTTACATATGGTGAGTTTTGTATTCGTGGTTGGAATTTCTAGGATCTGAGCGTATCTGGAGCAGTGGTCGGAGGCTGCAATCTGATGTGAAGGTCTCCCAGCTTCTCCGGCTCCCTCGACCAATTACAGACATTATTATTCACTTAAACTTTAGCGCAGTTGACTGTGGGAAAAACTGGCCCATAAACCCGGCGTCGCGGGACGGAGAGTCGAGTCTTCTTGCATCTCACTAACAGGATGAAACCAATTGACGGTAAAGAAAAACGCCACGTTTATCAAGCAGATCGGCAAATAAGGAAATTGGAATAAAAGGCTGGGTCGGAATTCTGCAGCAGTAGTAGTGTACTACTGTTCTTGACAGCTTAACCGTAATCTTTAGAGATATATAAATGAATACTGTGAAACCCATAAATAAGGAAAATTGAAAGAAATTACAGTCAATTATCATTTATCGGAATGGTAAAATTGCGGAAGGGATTACGTTTTCATTTTATTTCACATCTACAAATATCCGTAAAAAAAGGTGTATTTATATCCAACATTGCAGTGGAGTCCCATCAAAGTGGACCCACGGGTCTGTATTTGGTTTAGATTCCCCATCCTGACAACCTTTTTGAGTCTTCACTGATCCATCAAAAGGAATCGACCGATTCCTGCCCTATTTCTTAAAATGAGTCAAGAATGGTGAGAAATTTTTCAAAAAGATAAATGACGCTCTGACCACGTGATTCCTAATCCAGAATGTATCATGTAAGGGTGCAGTGACGACTTCTTGTTGTGAAACTATTTTTTTCTGTTGCTTTGATTTAAGGAGCACGCAAACGATGACATAACTGTGTCCTGATGGCAGAGCATTTTGGTGAAATGTAATCAGCAAGTGCAGGTAGTTTCAAATGTAACTTCAGAAGGCAACTGCGACGTATACTTTTGATTTTTATTATATTATATTATTTATATAAAGGTGAATTAACTCTGATATATTTTTATTTTCTTATTATCGCATGAGCTCTATATATTGTTTGATGAGCTAGTTGGTATTCTGAGACCTTCCATAACATACTAGAGCACAATGCTTTGTTATAATCATCCTACGATAGAGACATTTTAATGTTGATATAACCTTGAAATAAGATGAATGAGTTACACATTCCAGGCATGGTGAAAACACGCTACAATAAATTCAGCTGTAAAATTCAATAATCAAATTTCTTATAATTAGCTGTCGATAGTAAATGCAAGTGGAATAATCAATGACCGTACAAAGAAATTAAGTTCGGTACGTACGTTTCTCAAGTAATTTTATTTGGGAGAATCAGCAATCAGGATATATATATTATTCAATAAGCTAATATGATGCCTTGAAAATGGCGTGATGAGGGCCATTCCATTGATGGTCCTCATTAATTTAGGTCAGTAGGCCAATGTCGTTTGATCTTCTGATGACCTGGAGGTGTGGGAGCTTGTTTATCAAGGGATTGCTGTACGCGGAGGGTTTTCCACGTGTTTTGTGGTTGTATCATCGATAAATGTAGTTATTGGGGGAATTATAAGGCTATATGGTTGGTTATATATCCTGACGAGTTGGTTATCATTCTTAGGATTCAGGACTGAAATGTTTGTATGATGGGGCAACCCCATAGTTTCACTCCATAGGTCCAGATGGGCTTCATAGTTTTATAGATCAGTAGCCAATAAAGGTTTTTGGTTCTAATTTATATGTTTCCCATTATTTTTATGTGTTCTTGCAAGGGTAGGTTAATCGTGTATGTGTAATCCTAAGTACTTCATAGAGGTGTATTGAGATAACTAGATGTTGTTCAGGTAGATGAGGGGCCACTGGTCTCTATGCAAGGTGAATGCCACTTTTCTTGATCTAGTTTCATTTACTTGTACTTTCCTGACCTTAAGCCACTCTTCTAATTGATTAAAGGTCGTTTGACCATACTGTGATGATTGTGACATTCTCAAAAGGATTTATATATGTGGTAGGTGTATTTTTTAAGTCAGAAGTATATAGTAGATATAGGAAGGGTCCCAGGACGCTTCACTGAGGAACTCCTGACAGAATTGGACATACTTCTGTGACCTCGTCTTGGATTCTCGTTCTAATTTAACGGTTAGATACGTAGAATTAGAGAAGTTTATAAAATTGAGGTGGTAAGATTTCTTGAATTTTGTAGTTAAGCTCTTTGTCCAAGAACGTGTGGAAAGCTTGACTAATGTCGAGTAGTGTGGCGGTGCGTCGCGGGACTTATAATGGGTAATATTTAGTTTCGAATACACTTTCTGACGTCCTGTTTCAGTTTTTCCAAATCTATCGCGAGACAAGTCTCAATTCCTGCCGTATTTATCATAAACTGATTGAGATACAAGAAAAATGTGTCAAAGGGGGAAAATAAAAAAGAGTTGTGCCAAATGTCATCAAAGAGCAGAAGACTGCGAAAAATGGTCGTAGAATTAGTCATTAATAACTTTTAAAAATTGACCTACATCCGTTAAAAATCAATAAAAATGTTCTCAAGTTTATTAAAGATCGAGAAACAAGCAAAGAAGGAAAATTATTGTCTATAAGGGAAATTATTTTATAGCTACGTTATCATTTAGCAGTTAAGAACTAATGAAACACAATTCAAACAAGAATGAAATAATTTTCCATTTGTTTTGAGCCAAGGAATTAATAAAAGTATATATATATATATATTATACTAATATTCAATAAAATCAATATTTGAAAATTAAATTAAAATGCGTTACTACTGTTGTGCTCTGGATTCTCTTCAGGGTCTATGGAAAAAGATTTTTATATTTATTATATTGCATGTGACGGAGCGTGCCTGAAAAGTAGAGTCGATTAACTATTGCTATATCTTTGTCTATTTGCCAATGTAATAAATTTAAAAATCAGTAATGAAAAGACACTATAGACGTAGTAAATAAATTTAATAGTCAGGAGTTTCGCATAGTAAATATCTACGTACTATTCATCCAGTTAGTTCATTTTGATAAAGTTAATTTTAAAGCAAATATAATATTTTCTTAGTTATAATTTTTTTACACCGGTAAATAGCCTATTATACAATATAAGATGGTTTTAAAATCACAATAAAAGTTTTGAAATCAGCGAGAAATATGTGTATGTTAAGATGTAGGGGAATGTAAATAAAACGTGGAATAACGCCCGCAATTATTGAATTGTATTCCTGGTTGTCTAATAAAGGGGTTTCTTTTACTCCAGTCACAAATATATCGGCGGGTATAGGAAAAATATTCCACTTCTCGCATTTTATTCTGAAAATTTCGTTCGCAGACATTTTGAGATATTACACATGACAGGGATAATAATTTCGTGAATTTAAATAAAATATGTGTAAGCTACTGCTAGCCAGAAAAAGAATAATGATTAGTCTGAACCCTGACAAATGTTGGGACTTTTTCGTCCACTGATGTGTTGAAGCTATTGGGAAAGACCGGCATATTTAATAACTTGAGAGTTTAAGCCATCTAAGTATTAGAAGTGTGGAATTCGCAACGTTGGCACAAGGCTTACGACACAAGTCAGCAAGAACAGTGCATTGGCCTTAATATGTGACCTCCTACAACTATAGTCATAATCCTAATGCAGCTACATACTAGTCGAAAACAAATAACCCTACTACAACTGTAACACAAACAAGTATTGTAATTTCATTTTAATTAATATACCAAATTCAAGAAAGTACAGAAGTTTTAATATTCAAATATTTTTCAAGCACGTTAAAATTATTCACAGTGTTGCAGTCCCATAATGTTACACCGGGAAATAAATGTACAAAAACTGGTTAAATATTTTTAAGGATCAACTTAAAAGTAATTTTACCTCTGTTGCTCGTATAGTAAGTTTGTTACCAAGGCCTTTTGTTCCATATATTCGTACCGGTATGTGTACCAATAAAGATCTGAAGTCTGTTGCACTACAAATAAACTACTCCCGGATAAATATAATATTCAAAGTAGTCAAAAAAATATTCAATAATTAATTATAATCAAAACTATTGCAACAATGTGTACGGAAATATATTACTTCCATCTTTTTATACATAATTTAAATTTTGAGGAAATTTAATTTATATTTTATTTTCTTTCGTTGCCTGTAAACATAATGCACATTTGTGACTTAGTACTCATTAGCAAATAGAAAAATTATTTGTTTATCTTGCTAATGTATACATATATGACTATATATAAGGCAGAACCTGCGAGGGATGTTCTCTCGTAGGCAAAATCTTGTAGGAGAGACGTAAGGGGCTACCGTTGGGGATGCCTCCTCCTCTCTCCGTGTTTGAACTAAGGTTACCACATGCCGAGGCACCTCGGCCTGTTTTGAGAGGTGTATGTTCCGGGGTCACAGACCTTGGGCATACGGTAAGAGTTGTTCTCTGTTCCCATTGAAACAGTCGGCCAGCTGCCTCCTAAACTGGTCGAGGCACGGAGAAGGGAATGCTGCGTCCCTACAGCAAACTCTTCTCCCGCTATCGGAAGGGCGTGGGACAAGTACGCAATGCCCGACCTGCCTGATGCAGGTTTTATAGGGGTTTGTCCTGCATTACTTTAAGGCGAATGTCGGGTACGATCCTTAAACTATAGTCTGGGGCCATAGTTAACCCTTGGCTATCTTCCTCTACTCTTCCGCATCCCCCCTTTCAAATCCCTTCCTATGCTATTAAAGGGGAGTTGCCACCATGTGGATTACCCTCATGTAGCCTCATGTATTAGATATATATCTAATAGGTCGTCATACAGAATAGAAGTGTGAAGCTGAGAAATGGTTTCATTGACGTCGCCATCAACAAGTGATAGAAACTACGGCAACGACCACATTCCCAGTGAGCATCTCGCCAGGATCACGAATCGGGATAACGTGAGTGACGGGTCTGATAACATGAGATCTGAATGTTTGCCATTCTTATATTAATCGCGTTAATTTTTACTTTAACTGTTCCGATTCTTGGCCTAAGTAACGTGAGTTTAGTTAATGTTCTTTCTAAAAAGATATTATTTCGTTACAGTCACGAAACGACGCCAAAAGTCTTGATTATACTGTATTATCCGTTGAGTGATTTTGGTCTCGACTGAACAATCGGGGTACCTATCGCTAACTCGGTATTTCAGTTATTAGAACTTCATACCTACGACCTCATTATAGTCTTTTATCTTGATACCATTTATTTCGACCATTCCTCCAAAAGAAACGTTCTGGAGTACGCCTGCCCCAGAAATTTGATAATTATTATTTCTTTATCCTTTTATTCGAACAATTGTGAACCTATGGCTGCCAACTTGACGGCCTAATTCCCTGTGACAACTGAGGATTCCTGATTTGCTAAAATTGAGTGTTCAACCCCTGTTGTTTTTAAGCAAATTTTTGACCTGCAGATAAGAATAAGGAAATGCTGGCTCAAACAGCCGAGCCTTGTAGTAAACCTAGATTGTCATTTCAGCAGTGGGACACAGTCAATAAGGAACACCAATCAAACACTCATCTCTTTTACTAATTCATCTCTACACACACTAAGCTCCAATAAGATCTTCTAAACAAAATGCCAGACTTATTTTAAATTTAATAGTTTTCTTCATATTTTATATCCCAAATTACTATAACTTAGATGAAAATAATTTCAGACCAAATACCTCTGTGATGTGAACAGGTGTGAGTAGGGTCCATTAAATTAATTAAATTCTCGACCAAACGAACACTCAACCAGACTGATAGTTATTAGATTTCTGTTTCAGTAAATAAGAAATTTAGGTACTCAAAAAATGCAGACGTATGAGCAGCCTCTAATACGAATCATATTAACATTAGCTACAGTCTGAAGAACCTGTTTTTTGTTTTTCTACCGTACACATGACCCGATAAACGGAGAGGTAGTCAATGGAACGGGTTTTAACTTTGAATATTCTTCGCATGTTCCGATTACGTTTTGGAATATCTGATATAGAAATTTGAAAATTATTTTTTTTTCGTAACACTTCCCTCATATTGATTTTTGATTACTGTTTCGGTTCTTTTACAATTCTGTTGTTAACAATTTATTAAATTATATTATAAATGTTATATTTCATTTCATATTTCTGTGACATTCCTATTAAAAAAAGTTTGAAAAAAATATAAATTTCTTGATATTATTCTGTATTTTAGGCCCTATATTTCAGATCATTTGTTGATGACTGTATTATTTTTTGTCTACGGAAATACATTGTTGGAATGTTAAGACACTAAACGAAAGGCAGATGAATTGTATCTTTTTTCTTCAGTCTCCAGTTTCCATATGTAGAAAAATAAGTGCGTTAAACTTGCAAGAGCTGTAGAGCTACAGATAACGTCGCGTTACGCATGCATAATTTATTTTATTTATGAGCCACGTATTCCTGGGAGAGCACAAAACATATGCAGCACATTGGTTTGTTCGTTAACTGTACTTCACAAGCATTAATTTTATGGTTTCCAAATGGAAAATTACATGTTCAGAATCTACAGAAAATCTCAAAAATATATATTGAACAGTTTGCACCTTGAGCTAGTCTACGTTTTATTGTGGTATGGTTCATCATGCGGTGCGATGTCTGGTTATTTGTTACTTCTAAATTGTAATTCACGTCAGCTGAGGTTTTCATAGATTGAGATTTATCCTGAGGAACCCAATACGGAATTTACAAAACTCTCAAATAACAGTAATGAAACTGATGATCTGCATCCATGGGATTTTAAGTAAGTTCCGTTACTTACATAATATCGGAAACATGCATAAATATAAAAGGAATTATATATATTAATATTAATCACAGTTTGACCACACGAATTTGTACCTCACGAGTTGGCTATATTTGGATGTGATACGATCTAATTAAAATTAACATTCCAGTTGAACTGTCGCTATGAAGAATAGCTAGGCCTACTCCGATTAATATTAAATTATTTTTTAAACTGCATCGAACGTTTCCTAGCTGATTTAATCGAGTAGTGTAGTGTTAAATCGTCGTTTGGTTCGTCTTGTGTGTGCTGATTGCGAGGTTCTTGACATGAGCGGAAGCATACGGAATATAGGCATGACTCATCGTGCCAACTCATGACTGAGCGATCCAAAGCCCAAAATCCCTCTGCGTGGTCATTACGTCGATTGCAACACGCTATTGCCACTCCATGTGCTCTGTATTCCTTAACAGTTCAAAGTTTCTGCCCACCAAAGATGTCATGTGCGATCTACCTTAACCATCAGTCATAAACGTAGATCTCGTCTGTATTCAATATGTAACCAACTTCCAGCATAAAACGAAAAGTAACGGACATTTATTCGTTATAAATGCAAAAATATGAGAAACTAGTCTATTAACAATTAAATTATTCGCGAACTCGTTACTTAGCTGGTCATGTGCAAGAATAAAAAAAATCTTACGTTAGTATAATTTCAAAAATATGACTGTAATATTTGATTTTAATATTATGGCTTATATTTTTTTTTTACATTTACGTTTCAAAATTTTTTTGATAAGTTTTTTAGGTATAAAACAATATTTTTGGCTTGTTCTTTCATAGTTAAGAACTAATGAAATATTAAGTATTATTATTGTTTCCGCTGAAATGCGCTTTAACACTATAACAAGGTTCGACGAGTGTTAAACATACATTTGTGGAAATATCAATCATCTTTGCCTTATCAGCTGAGTAACACTAACATTTATTTTTAGAACGGTTACAACTCACATTTTTAGGTCCGTTTTCACCCTATTTTGTGTAAGTTTTATAATATACTGTATTTACAGCGTTTATTACGAACAATTAAAAGAAATTATTATAAGTATGTTTACCCCAAATCAATTAAAATTAATTGAAATCTACTTAATCTTCAATTATAAACATCGTATGAATTATAAATGTTTCCTGCTTGCTCCATTGTTTTATTGTTAAAAAATAATGTTAGTTAATCAAGCACAATCTTGGCTTGCAGAACGTAATCCAAACATAACCATGCACTTACTCAACCACAATGTTGACTGGAAACAGGTCAAATCACGACACATATCAAATTATTACGGAACTGCAACATTAATGCCTAACAAATTACAAAGTCGGCGAAGTTGGTAAAAGTACTCACAAGTCCTCTGTGATAATACAATGCTTTGATGACTAATTCCACAACAGATATCAAGCGATTACCTAAAATTATTTACAGCTCAGTTCAGTGTGGAAATAATTTTTTTTTACCATTTTTCGGTATCGACACTTCGAAATGATAGCGTAACTTTGAAATCGTTGTAAAACATTGTAATCGAAAGTGTGCAGTAACCATATTTTTTTCATCAAGATTAGTTTCACTCTCCGGAAGCTAATTTTCTTTACTGTATCAGATCGAGACGATAAAATCTCAGTGGACTATTATTTTAGATTTTAATGCGGAGTAGTAGATTGATTTAGGTGGACCTACGTTGGACGCTTGTGCCTAGATTTATTTTACATCGTGCTGATGTTTCAAACTACACTTATCACGTTTCCTCTTGCCTGGATTTGCTCCTCTTTAGTTTGATTTTTTAAAAATGAAAATTCCAGGAAGGGGATTTCGTTTTGTCTGACAGGTCATCTTGTTTTGTGGGAGATTATTCACAGAGCAATAAGAAGTGCTAAGGTTGAAGAGATGAGTGGGATTACTAAATCACGTGGAATGTTTCTTGAAACTACTAAATATCAGATGGAGGCTATAGAAAGACATAAGGCATTAGAAGGAGGAGACGCCTTGCATGGTATTAGGCTCCGAGAGTCACGCCCTGGTGAGACTATAATTCCTTATTGTCACTCGCGTCCTGGTCTTTGTATACACAATAAGTAAAAAGAACAAGTAGCAGCACATTGCGGCGATCGAGGTGGACAGAAAACTCTCCAACAGGAGAATACAAAAAATATTTTAATAGCACGTGTGTTGTGAGAGGTCTGCAAATTTCTTTGCATTATTTCAAGAGATTCAGTTACGGTAAACCTCACGATGTGGACATTAAATAGTAATTTCACGGTATCGAAAACTAATTGATCTTGCTGTTC
This sequence comes from Zhengitettix transpicula, assembly GCA_037074705.1. Taxonomy (NCBI): domain Eukaryota; kingdom Metazoa; phylum Arthropoda; class Insecta; order Orthoptera; family Tetrigidae; genus Zhengitettix; species Zhengitettix transpicula. The sequence goes on along the minus strand of CM073595.1, from coordinate 66,371,209 downwards.
TACTCGTTTCGATATTATTAACACACGACACTCGAATTCCTTGAACCTCACTCATTCTGTAACTTTGATATCAGAAAATTACTCTGTCACACGAAATTATAATCAGAAATCTACAAGTGCAAGCGCAGTGGGAGGAACAAACATAAGTGATTCTAATTGAATGTATTCCAGTCAATTTAGTCCACTTACTCCAGACGATTGTAATAAAATACGATATTTAGGAATAGTTAACTCAATAACATAAAATAAGTATGGAAGTGAGTCGTCATACAAATAAATATAAAATAATTTCAAATTTTTGACACAATAAAGGTGAAAGATCAGTAAAAATTGTTTAGAAACATGAAAACACAGCATTCAATTTTCATGCATAATAGTTTTATCATAGTGAAGCTATAACGGTAATGAAATGTAAATTCTCATGTGAAGTTTAGTAAGAATATGTATCATACACACTTATCATATACATTGTAATATACACAAAAGATGCCTTTAATTTTCCCCACGTTGTGGAAGCCATTTTTTAATAAACACTAAAGATGGGCTTTTTAAATGAAAGCTTAATAAAATTTACAAACAAAAGATTTTTATTGTGGCAATAACTCAAACAATTACACATTTATATTATTGAATTTCTCAGGATCTTCACTGGGTTTGATAATGGCCAAATCGATAATATTTATAATATTATTAACAACAAATTACAATTAAAAGAAAAAGAAGTTTACTCGTCAATTGAACTAGAAAATTTTAAATGAGAACAAAATTAAAAATGAAAAGATTGACTCTGATTAACAATTTTATTCAAAAAGAAGAGATCGAAATCTGACGGCTATCTTTCAATTACGTTTACATAATTAATTGTTTCGTAAATTTTTACTCACGTCTGCCCAGCATTCCATCGTACCTTTAATTTTCGAAAATACTATTGTGGTTTTTTTACACTGCTTCTAAACTCACAGATTCTAAATAAACAATTTTAGGATGTCAGGAACTCGGATGATCCTCCTTCCGTCATCTATCGGTGATTTCTGCGATTCGTCGATTGGGTAGTCTTTATTGTTCCGGACTTAAACCGAAACTTTTGCTATTTCTGGCCGGCTATGGACACAAAAACTGCTTTTTCTTAGCAGGTTTCGACGTTATACTTTTATGAATGTTTTACTTTGTCCTGCTAAATGCCAACCCTGTTGAATTCTCCATCCAAAAATGTTATACCTCGACGAGGTCTTTCCGTGAACTCTCTCTCACCAAATCTCCCTACGAACCGTACTTCATCAAACCTTCCTGCGAACTGTATCTCTCGTCTCGCAATTTGAGCGCGCATACGCCATTTTGACGGACCTTCCGACAAAGGAACAGAGCCAGCTTTTCTATTGTTATTTCAAAAGCTCCTGCTGCTACAAAGGATTTTTCAAACAATTTAGATTTTCAATTTCACAATTAATGTCTTAATTAATTGGCATTACAATATATATATATATATATATATATATATATATATATATATATATGATAAGTATATGCTGTACTGAGTTTTTTAGGAAACTTAGCGGAAAAGTTAAAAATAAAGCAATTGAACGTTTATGAATCCATGGAAACAGTTTAACGATAAACGAACCACCCCAGCAGCTGCTTTCGCCGATGACGACTCGGAAGTCGCAGAACCGTCGTTTCAGACTGTCTGAAATCACTTCAGATGGATCGTCAGACATCGTTCAGGTGGAAGGAGTCTGTATCGATCACTTCGAAGGATTCAAATTTCTTGACGGTCAACAAAATCGCATTAGACTCGGTAATCCGCCGCCTCATCGGTGAGACATTTTTGAATCACTAAAGTGTGGCTTGTATAAAAGAATCTGGCTGAGATGTGTGACAGAAAGTCGACGAAAAAATTCAGAATCATTTACTATGGTTTGGACATGTTCTGAATGGATTACGATCGAGGTCGGTCACGGGTGAACGTGGTCAAATAATATAGGAAACGATCTAAGAAATCGGTGAATAAACAAATCGTGTAGAGTGAGATTTATATTAAAAATTCAAGGTAAGAGTTCAGCAGCTGACTGTAACAGAGGCAACGACGACCTGAAGCAAGCTATGACATATTCTTCAAAATGTTATGGAGAACCGATTTGTATATATTCGATCACCAGACTGTGATCACTCGGGATGGTTTTCAGTGGACGACATATTCCATAGTTCATTGATAAGGAATTCACATAATTTCGAAGGCTTTTCTGGCAGCGGAACTGCTATGTGTGGAAAGACCAGTTTGGTTCAACAGAGTGTTGAAGGAGACACGTGCAGACACTTGTTGCTATTTAGGAGGAAATCTCTACGCAAAGCTCGAAACAAACTCCCCTGCGCTTTATTCAAGTCACCGAACAACCTAACAACGTGGTCTTTTGTCGCTCTGTACCATCTATAGAAATATGCATGTCCCCTTGGTACCAGTCTAACTGAACATGTGTTCTTGTCCCATCATATTTCTACGGCATTTGAACACTTCACTGGACTTATTCCATTATAATTAGTACTACCTAATATACCTGTTCTTCCCATCAAATACTCTTCCACTTGGTTGACTGTGATCTCCTGCCTTTTACTTATTTGCTTTAAATTTTCGACCGTGCCTGCGCGACGTATTTGAGATGAATCAGTTTTAATTTATAATTTTGGACATTTGTTCATGACTTTTGTCACCATTAAATAAATGGATTTAGTTTAAAAGAAGATTAAGTGATTTTATCGATGCGTAGTGAATGGATACAGTTTAATTTAGATCTCCGTTGGTTCTTGATTATGATTTGCCATTTCCCATAGAGTCTATTGACTTTAACCATTTCAGTTCTACTACTTTGAAGTCCTCGTAAAAGGTTTGGTTCTGCGTTCCTGTGCTCCGACAACAAAGATGTTGTACGTTGTAGGGGGAGGGAGAAGGTGCTTATGTGGTGTAGAAATCACAAGCCGCTCAACAGATTTAATGCCTGTAGAAATCTCGTCAGCTACGTCTAACGGCAGAGGAGTAAAGACCATCTGAGGTTGTTATCCCGACACCTGAAACTTCGTCCATTTCCTTACAAAGCCATCCGTTTCCTAGCCTTCCCTAACATGGCTAGTTTCATTCTGATATGTTAAGCATTTATTTTCTCAACACGCACACATGGTTAAACGAACTTTGGGGGCAAAGACCGTGGAAATTGGCATCTGGGAAGTGTCAAGGAGCCTCAACTTTGAAAATTTACACGTGTACACTTCAGTTCTATAGATGCAATTGAATAAATTTGTTATTAATGGCAGGAAAACGTAGATATTGTAAGTCGTGAAGCAATGTAGCTTCCCTAGAAGTGGATCAGCTGTATGATACGAGTGACAGAGGAAACAATAGTTCGAGGTCGGGCGCCGCGAGCAGTGTCCCGAATTGCGGGTCTGGTCCCGTTACGAGGCCCCGAATATTACCAGTCATAGTGGAATAATTTGCGAGGCGAGCGCAACGGCGCAGGAAAAGCCGACAAAATCCGCCCTTAATGAAGAGGGACGGAAACGGGACGGACCCCTGGGGCGCGGCGGGGTAAGGGTCAAGTGCGGGCCACGCTCCGGTGGATGGTGAAGGGGGGGAGGGGCAGGACTTCGGCACCTCGCTACCTGTCAAAATAAAGCCAATCCCACAAAAGGAGCGTTTTGCTACCTATTATGCTTTCCACAAATACGGGAAAACCCGTACCTCATTGTCCGGCTATAATATATTCCACTCCCTTCACTAAAAAAAAGAAAGAAAAAGAATTATTGGGGTGAGATTCTTTTTTTAGCGAGACTGCAACTCCATTTAGAAAACCGTGCTGAATACCGGTAGCCGTGGGCTCGAGTTCGAGACTGACCTGTCCCGGGAGGGAAACCTCCCATTGTGCCTCTTGTCACGAACCCAATTTTATGGAACCGCTTTTCATTCTTCGCTTAGGATTCCCCGCTGGGCGAGATATAAATATATATTTTTTTGCAAACGCTTCTTATTTTTACGTAAGCGACTCGCGTCGAAAAAACCTACTTATAGTATTCTGTTATTAAAATTCTCAGAGGAGGGGAAATGAGGTAGCGAGAGAAATATAGACCGTAATTTATCGCTTGTCAGATACAATGTGGAAGGTGATCATAAATAATTCCTACGTAAAACAACGTTTACGATAAAATACTGCTGAAGCTTTCCGACGATGGAAAACCTTCAATAAGGACAGAAGACGTTGGCAATTGTAACACTGACTCATTTCAATTACAACGAATGTACCGACTGTATTTGCCCTACGTGTAACGCGATTGGTAATAATTTTAAGCCGCGTGAGAATATTTTTTGAATATAGGCTTAGCATTCTAGGCTTCCCATATAGAAGGGGTCGCCGTAAGAACATAATGGTTTATGTTTTTCAGATGTCGTGTCCACCAAAGCTGCGCAGCCGTCCTCGTCCCATAGGATGTAGTGGGGGTAAGGATGAGCTCAGTTCAACACGATTCTTTGCTGCGACAACTAGGAACTGTTAATACTATTCTAAAAACATTGACGCAAAGAAATATATTGTACTCAGTGTAGGTAAATTTTGTCTTTATTTATGTTATGAAATTTTTTGTAAGTACTATTATTACCATTATTATACTTCATTAGTTTCCAGGATGCAAAGTGAAATTATTAAACAAAAATTAGGAGGCAGTAAAATTATCCACAGCCAAAGTAGGGAAATTATTTCTAACGTATACAAATTCATAAGAAGGGAATGTGAGAGCGGGAATCCAAGCTCGTGTTGCTGAGGCAACTGGAATATCTATCAGAAGCTTGCATCGGATTTTAAATGAAACGAGTGTCAGAGTAGAGGGACCACTTTTTCAACTCCACAAATGGTACCATGTAGGGAAAAAAAACAAATCTGAAGTGGACGATTTTGATAAATGCGTCATTCGCCAATCAGTAAATGACTTTCATTTAACTAAAAAGGAGCGACCGACAATATAGTCCGTATTAAATGATCTTAAATGGTTTTCAAGGTAGCTCTTGGACTCTCCGTATAATTTTACGAAAGCTTGGATTCCGATAGAAGAAATCAGGTACTAATAGGAAGTTACTAAGAAAAATGAGACTAAACTATCTCCGAAGTCTAGAATAATATAGAAGTGAAGGAAGACCGATTGTTTTAATGTATTTCCTAGTGTGCTATCCAGTTCTTCGCGTCTGACAAAAGAGTTTAGGAATTGTTAAATTTATAGGGGGTGAGAGTGACAGGCTTTGTTTACTCACTCTCGGAACGAATCGGAGATTTAAAAAGGTCCGAAACGTTAACACTACAGCCTTGCTGGTTGGCGTCTTTAAATTTAGTTTTAAATAAATTAGGTTCTAAATTACCTATACCAAATTTATGAAAATTGAATTCATGATTTTCTAAATTTTTCTCAATTCGAAATCAGTTTATTGGATCCGTATATAACGTAAACACTCGCCTGCCAATAATTAACTTTCCTTTTGGACTAATTATTAGCTGCAAATGTGAACAATGCGACCGTCCTGTAATGTGTCGGTTATGGCTCTGGGTAAAGCCAAGAAATCAATTAAATGTTCCAAAACGTAACAAAAATTTGTTTGGATGTGGAAATCTAGAGCAGCAATCGCATGGATCTGTTGCATAAAAAAAATTGACTCTTAAAAGCCTTCGACCTTCACCTCACTCAGTAGCTCTGAGGTTAGAGTCCAGGTAAGAGTAACTAGAGCCTGAGGTTCCGCGTTCGAGCCTCACTCACAGCTTTCATTTTTTCTGTTTCTTCCAGGTCACCGTCGAAGTTTGCGACTCATAAGGGAGATTAAAGCTTCCAAACTTCGAATCGCCAGTGGCTCTGTGGTTAGAGTCTGGGTCGGTGTAACGCAATGATTCTGTGCTGGTCTGGGTTCGAGTCCTGTTCGCAACTGTTTATAAAACATCCTGCTCACCAATTTCGCTCGACCCCGAGTTACTCCAAACCCGCCCGCCCACTCGGGGTCGGAGAAATTGAGAGGCACATGAGTTAGGAACAGTTGCGAAGTATGCCTTTTTGATTTCTTTCCAATTTTCGCATTTTTATTTTGCTAATAAAGAACTTAAAGAAATTAGAATGTCATTGAAACTTGTTGTAAACTCCAGGCAAAACCGATTCTTTATTAGCAAAACAAAAGAAATAAAAATGCGGAAATTGGAAAAAAATCAAAAAGGCCATACTTCGCAACTATTTCTTACTTACTTACTAGACGTCTCTCGACCCCGAGGGGCGGCCGCCATGAAAGAAACTCTCGGTGTAGAGAGAAATCGAGGGACAGACCCTTCTGAAATAGTTGCGAAGTCGCCTGGACTCGAACCCATAGCCGGCTACGCACTGCGCATTGCGTTACCGACCTGGACTCAAACCACAGAGCCACTGGCGAAGTGAAGTTTGAAAGCTTTAATCTCCCTTAAGAACGGCAAACCTCGACGGTGACTGGTAAAGATCTGGAAGAAACAGAAAAAATGTAAGCTGTTTTTGAGGCTCGAACCCGGAACCTTCGGATCCAGTTACACTCACTTGGACTCGAACCACTGAGCTACTGAGTGAGGTCAAGGTTAAAGGCTTGAATCTCCCTTAAAAGTCGCAAACCTCGACCGCGTGAAATAGAAAAAATACTAGCTCTGTGAGCGAGGCTCGAACCCGAAACCTCCACATCCACGTGTCCAGGCTTTAACCACCTCCGCCACTGGCTTGCGATGAAGACTGAGCCTTTAGAACTCATACAAAAACCTCCCCCTTCACCTGTAACACGCAGCAGCTAAAGTACGCGTATTGCACTAATGTGGTATTTTCTTGTCGGCCTCCTTCCCGTTTCAACCTTTGCTTCGTCCAACGCCTGCTTTCTTTATTTTATTACCCTTTAAGATTCCGTTTCCTCTGTAAAATATTGGAATAATCATTTTACCTTAATTTCTCGCACAAGACAGATGATTGGTTCCATCAAGTCTCTTCCTCACAAGTGAATATATATATATATATATATATATATATATATATATATACATATATATATTAATCACTCTTTATTACGGGGAAAATGAAGGAATTTAAATTGATCAATTATTTATAAACATATTAATTAGATTTATTTAATAAATTGTAGTCGTCGTTGATTAACAATTTTTTAATATCGGCTTTTGTCATAACTCAATTATCGGGCCTCTAACAAATATATTACAAAAATATGAAATTACTTTACAGCAAAAGAATAATTCTCAATCTTAAATAATTTAATAAAGTTATCGGATTCTGATTGAAATCTGACGGTAGATATTTACATGTAAAGTTTACAGATGAAAAATTTGTTTTTATTACTTACCGTTGTGTGGTCTTCACTTCAATTTGTTTTTTGATTCATTTTCACTAACAGTCCACTTGCACTGATTCTACTTTATTACTGTTTGCAAACACTTAGAACACTGTCGACGTCTTTCTGTTTCTGTCTGTAGCTCACACACCGCTCCCTCTGTGAATATTTTTCTTATGGCCATCATACAAGCCTTATTATGATAATTACATTCATTATACCTTACTTTGGGTCTTCTAGGCGCTACATAATAATTTAAAGCAATTGGTTTACAAACTTTTCACTTATTAAACCTTCATTTGATTACAATCTGGCCAAGAGGCAATATTATACAATAGTTTTGTGGAGGCAAGCTCCACTTATCAGGGACAATATACAAGAATATATCTGTACAATCTTCGGTTTTCTAGCAGCAGCGTATCAGTGACTTGTAACTGGAGGTCCCGCCTCCTAGTCTAGTGGTCGAAGTTCCTTCCACGTGGAATCTGCTCCGCGATGACGATTCATATATAACTTTAACAGATTAATACTTTGTCATTACTAAAGTGTCATCGTTTGGTTTAGTATTATAAAAACGTTAACAATATATCTTGGAAATATATATTACAAAATAAACCTAATTTGGGTTTGTCTTAGTTGCTCCCTAATAATAACGGGAATCTGTAGCAAGAATCTCAACTTGTATTAACGAAATAAATATCTATTGATAACAAAGAGAGAAACTTTTTATAATCAAATTTACTCAGTAGGCTGCTATAATAACAAGAATTCATCATACTTAAAATTCGATTATCCCTAATATTTTGTAATATATATTTCCACGATATATTGTTAACGTTTTTATAATACTAGGACAATATGCCAATCAGAAAAGATATAAAAATAAGAACAATATACAAATTCGAAAAAGTATATATATTAAATACATTGTTGACGAATTATATATAATAGCCCATTTTCAAATGAGAAAAAATTAGAGTAATAAAATATATAAAATAAAATAGTTCATAAACTATAAAATGTAAATATAAACAATGATTTTCAAAAACGATATGATAACCTGATACTTAATATACGCATAGGAGAGAACAATATTATATATAATAAGGTTTAGTATTTAATTTAACATGTTTTATCGTTAATATGTTAACCAAAAGCAAATGAGACGAACAAATAAATTCTGATTAAAGTACAGGATATAAAATGTAACGTCGATCTATATTGACGTAGATCCGTTCCATTCAGCAATTCCTGCCGTTCGATCTGGCCTTGATCGATTGCATTTGAGTGCTGATTTCGTACTTAAAAACGAAAGGAGATATAGGAAATACGTCGAAAGCTCACAAGTGTAGATAAGTTGAGGAAAGAGGGTATTGTGATGGACGGATGCGTAAGTTTGTGGGTTTTACAAGACAAGACACAGACTTAAGATAAGCAGTAGTATATTTGGTAGTTCACATATAACAACCGTAAGCGTTAAGCATGGGAGAAAATGGAAAAGGAAGACAACGAGGATAGAGCCTAGCCGGAGACTTAAAAAAATGTCTATTTCTACAGCCTGAAATACCAAATCCAAATAATGATCGATGGAATATACTCCATTAAAATTAAATTACCTTGACCAGATTATATTATAAATTGAAAGCCGTTTGATAAATAATATAGTCATTTGGTATAGTAACGTTATTTTTTTCTGACGTTAAACGTGATATCTAAGTTAATGTTAAATAATATAATTATTTTTGTAATATCTTTATCTATTCTCCTAAAAATAAGTTTACGAAAGTAAAGTGATCGTTATGAAATAATTAAGCTATAAAGAACTAACCCTGCTTTAGAAGCCGCTTTATTGCGTTAATAGGAAAGAACCGGACAACACCGGAGAAATCTTACTTCTGGAAACTAAATGGTGAAAGCACACTCTGTCATCACGTTTGAAGCTCTAACTAATTAAAACGTTTTTGCATGTTTGCGTAACTACGTCAATCGTGTAAAAACTAACAATCTCCTGCCACTTACGCATTATGTATTATATTTGATTACAAATGTTTGAAGACTGTTTTACCACTTCACGATTAATAATATAATCAATTCGAAGTGCATTTGTGAAATTAACGATTTGCGGTAACTCAGGATTTACTTTAGTTATACGTAATAAATTTTTAATAGTTTCCCTATGTTTCCGTTTTCGAAAAAGGGCATTGTAAATTGTTCGACTCAGATCTATTCGATGTCCAACAATTCAAGTGTTGGTTCTATAATTATGTAATAATCTGCTGCCACTAGTCAAGCACGTATTTTATTCTTGGATACATCAAAATTTAGGTCTGTTATATTTTTCCCTTAAGTAATAATTTGATAACGTATAGTTAGCTAAAGTGTTTGAAAATATATGAAAGGCTGTGTTACTGACACTCAGAGATGCAGACAAGTTTAAAAACTATATTACAGCTGATGTACCTGTTTACATGATGGTTACAAATAAAATTAATTCTTGCAGTAAATCACGAACAGAAAGCTGATGAATCTCACTCAGTACCATCACTTGTAAACCAGACGACGCATTTAGTAAATTATGAGCCTTGGGTGTCGTTCAGAAAGATCTTGCAATTTTCAACACCTGATGAAAGCGACAAGTTAATTTTCAAAATTTTTAAAATTATTTTGTCACTATATTTTTGTTTAAATTCGGAATCTCCTCAAAAAACCGAACCATTATTCGAGAAATATTAACAAATTCAGATTAATTGAAAGTAGTCGTTGTGTGTTGGATTCAGTTTCTCATTACTTTTATGCGTTTTTAATTTTTGTAGCAATTCTGACGTTCATTATTATTTATTGCAGTTATCCGAGAAGTATCCGAAAAAAATTGTGTTCCGATACATTAAGTGTATTTGAAGGCAGTTTTTTTATTTTTATATGCTTTTCTCTGAAAAATAAGTTATTTCGGATATTGGAAAAATATTTTTCCCCGGATTATTTGAGTGCATATAATTTACTCATCTGTTCTTTCTATCCTGGTTCACAGCTTGATCACGAATTTTAGGATATTCAGGCTTTTTTCCTGTCATAAAACCCTGAAACTTATGCAAGGGATAGAAGCTTTGAAATATTTCTAGTAGCATTGAAATTGATTTGATTATAACTGGACGTATATGCCCTGAAATCCTTATACCACCCAACGGTAGCAATTTAGTAATATCAACAGAATGGCCTTAAAATGGCTGCAATGTGGTGTCATATTTCGATTTTTTACCGACATCATTTCAGATGATTCTCTACTGTATTAAGTCTCACTTTCGTCATGATTTGCTGTGGTTTTTCCTTTCAGCTGGTGAGGGTTTTTCTTGCCAAGGTGTGTTGCCGGAGTATTGTGACACAGTTGAGGGAACGTGGACAGTCTCGGTGTCGTCCCCTTGCCGACTTCTGACGACGGTGACAGGTCCGTTTGTGTCGCTGAGCGCGTGGAAAGGAAACATGACGCACATTCGTTAACCGGAACTGGTGAGTGCGAGCCGACTGGTAAAACGGAAAGACGTTCAACGAATAATAGGAGTTTTTAAATGTGTTTGTGTTGAGATAAACATATTGACGCGACTTGTCACAGGCTCCCCGCCGAGACAGCGGCTGTTAAAACAGCAGACAATCAAGATTAAGCCAGCAGCAGGCTTTTAGTAGTGACATCTGCTCGTCTCAAAATAACTGCTATATTATCCCGGACTCGGAAGGCATATTGTCAAACAAGCAACGTTTCGGTAACGCGCTAATGCAGAGCGCTCTAAATCAGACTCACTAATTAACCTTTCCTAAAAACTCTGCTCTCTTCGGTGCTTTCCCGGCGATTTACACCGGCATCAGCACAACAACACAAATAATTTTAATACACTCTGTCTCTAACGAAATTCCGGATAGGAAAATTACGATTACATGTTTATCGGACTACGAAAGCGGTTAGACAAATTCAATTCATGTAACGTTTCCCACCATTTGGTAGCCATCTTTCTCACGTCGTCCGTCTGTTGATTCTCTACGTGCTCCTTCTTTAACTCAGGTTTTTATTATTCACATATTTATGAATTAATTAACAGAGCTACGTTTCGGTACCTGTTTGTATCCTCTTCAGACCGTGGTCCGAGTGAAATGCTCCTCTTGAAGTAAATGCATACATGCCTATATGTTTGATGTTCTGTAACTGTGGCCAGTTTGAGGAAAAATACGCCTTTTATCTGGACTGATTTAAAGTTTTACTTTACGATTCCACTAGTCAGGTAATGGATACCCCGATCTACAAAGTTATGTATGAATTAAATAAAATTTGTGTTTTCTGGATAGTGGCTGATAAGTTTCTGACACTCATCATTATTAAACGGTCATACTTTTTCTGTCTGATTTATTTATTAAAGCGGACAACTGTTTTCGCCTAAATATTGCAATACTATTAATTTATTTTCTCTAAAAAATTCGGCCTTGTGCGTAAAAGTGAAGTGATGTATTAAAATATAATTATTGTGCCAGTGCAGTGATGTAAATAAAACCTTTTTGTTAAAAACATGATACAGTGAATGTATTGAGTGATAATTTTCACTGAAGAAGGTTATGTAATGAAATACATCGGTGTAATATTTTTATATAAGAGAAACCTCCAAGAATTGCAGGAAACAAATTCATTCATGAAATGGAAGATGATGCAAGTAGTGGCACAAAATAGTCAGATTCGCGGAGCAAGTTATAGAAAATAGAAAATAAAATTGTAAAAATAGAGAATATGATTATAAGACCAATAATCTAAGATTAGAGAAGGTCAGGACGCTCAAAACCAAACTAACCATAATTTTTTTTCCCCATAAACTCAGGAATTAATTAATGTTAGTTCAGTACTTAGAAACAATTTATTCCAAATGATCAAAAGTAAGAAAAAGTTAACAAAAGTAGTCTAAGTGAAAAATAATAAATGGTCACAATACCACTGTAATAATTATTTGATTCCATAGAGATGACTTCCCCGCATTTGGAAATGATTCGTGTGCAACTCAGAAGCGATAATGTTAAATTACGACCGCGTTAGCATCGGTTTCAATTATGAACTCTGTAAACGAAGGGTTTTAGAGGATTGTGGCCCCATAATTCGTGTGAGTAATCCAATTTCTGGAACACGCCCTGTTAAAACTATTATTAAAGTAGCGTCGACTGCAGCCAAACCGGAATACGCAACGCCGGTACGCTATCAGATGCCATAAATAACGCTATCGGGTGCCCTCGGCACTCGAGGATACCTTCCCGCAAATGGGTCCGGATATTTGGGAATTCGCCTCGCGTCGGAAATAACCGCGGGCCGCCGCAATTCTCCTTACAAATTTTTGTCAAACCGGCGACTAATTATGAGCAGAGCGCGACAGACGGCGGCCGTTTTTGCCCACATATGACAAGTTCGGCTTCCAGGAAAGGAGAAAAGTGGACGGGAGTCCACTTTTGGGGGATTGATACCTGAGAAGGCGTGGGAAGCGCGGCTTTTCTGTTTGGAGGTCCTCGTTTATTGGAAAGCACCTCGTAACGGTGGACGCGACGCGACGCGCCCTGCCGTGCCAACACGGATTATATCACGTCCGCGTCGCACGGGCATTTCTGCCAGCCATTTAAGTCGCTTCCGGCCTCCGTCTGGCTTTCGTAGCAACGTGAGTGTTTTCTCAATATTACACCTACGCGTAATATCCCCGAGGAGTGTGTATTAGAAAGCTGACTTGGGAAGGGGGGCAACCTTAACAAAAGGAGGATGGGGGAGGAGGGGGGGGGGGCTGCAGAAACGCTTTCCGGAATTATTTCGCCGGGACCGAGTGTGTGACCCCGAAACTGCGAACTGCGGCAGCCACGCATTCCGTTACCTAGATTATACCTTTGTTTTCAGACCAACTCGGGGCTCCACAGGTGATAATGAGCGAGTCTGAATATTCCCAATTTGAACTTCCGCACAGGGAGGCGTCTGGTTTTATTTGTTTCTCCCTCCTCTTTCTCTCGAGTACAAGGTGGCCAATTGCCCCCCCCCCCCTTCTCCCCCCTCAGCAGACCGCCTCTTAGGCACGGCCCGGCGCGGCCATCGTGTCGTTTTATTTCACTCAGCACCGTTGTACGCTCCATTCACAGCGTCACCTCAATATTCATTAAATGCAAAATAGCCTCGCACCTAACACGCAAAACATTCTTCGAACCAGGAAACGTTCCTGTTTACTACTTTCGCAGGTGAACACGTACAGAATCCAGTCGATGGATATGTCTGCGACCCAATTGTCCACCTGAATTCAAATAATAAAAACTATAGCAAAGTGCGAGTACGTGCGTGCATGTTGCGTGTGTGTGTGTGTGTGTGTGGAGAGAGAAGATTGGAAAGCGCTCGAGGTCACCACATAGGTTCTTGCTACGTCATGCCTTGATATATTACTTACGAGCTATTCAGACCGAACATAATTATATTCCAAAGAATATTTATCGCGACTGTTGACACAGTTTTGAAATTTTACCACCTCTCGGCGCGGCAGCTCGCTGTATTTATGCAGGACCACTTTGAAACTTTTAGCAGCAATTTAGTTACCTTTCGTCCAATTACCTCCGTTTTTAGAAAGGAAAATATTCTCAAGCTCTTACGAACTGCTTGATTTATTTTTTATCGACGGCTATAAAATTAAAGTAACGAATTTTTTTCATAACGGAAATTTCGAATGAAATAACCTTGAACTGGTAAAGTAACTTATTGATTAAATTAATTAATGGTTACTTAAATTCCATATTTGAGTAAACCATAAATTTTCTTACTTTAATTGAATTCATAGACAGATCGGTATAATGTAGATAATTAATATTTTAATTTACAGTTTTATATGCTTCAGACTCGTTCCATTCATTCCGCTACACCGGGCTGTATTCGTACAGACATTTCCAGTCTTATTCTATCAGATGAACCTTTAAATGAAATCAGGAATGCAAGCATATTCAGCGTGGGGAAAACGCTATGTTATTATTACTGTTCAATCATGATGACCATAAAATACTTTCTGCGTCTTGAAACTCGGTCTATCTCATAAATTCTGGGAGTAAGACAACAGTAACAGCTCCATCCCAGTTTGTGTCTCCTGACATCTGACGAGGATCTGACAGTATTCGTTCCCTCGGCACGCGTATGGATTTAATATTTACACTCTTATTACCATGGATTTATATATACCGTTCCTTCGAGTAGTTGTTCCCCTTAACAGGTTCACCACAAGCTCGTTCACGACCAGGTGACTTTTTCTAAAGGTTTCCAGGAAACAGAGTACGGAGTTCTGTGAATTCACTATACTCCTTTAGTGTTCGACGATTTGTCTGTTCCTCTCAGTTTAGTTACTGGCCCCCTTCTAGTGTTGTCATTAATAATTCTTCTAAAATTGAATAGTTTTGGTACCTCTATGATCCTTCAGCTAAAATATATCTGCCCGATGTTTCACTGCGGCCTACATCACTTCGAGTTTCTCAACACACAAATCTTAATGCTGTTTATAAATACAATGTTTTCTTGTTGGACTTTTGCTATATATTTTGCTTGCTATTCGTCAGTTGTCCCTTTTCAGATTCTCCATTCCAACACAAGCCCTTTCATTACCTGGAGACATCCTGGTTTTTTTGTTACAGTCTTTCTTTAAAGTAGTTCGATTTTATTGTTGGTGGAATGTCCTCATTCAATATTTTTATTAATTCTTCCCTATATTTGGCTTGTATTTATTTAATCAGTTTTGTTTCTGGCAGACTTTTTCACGGCTCCTGTAATAACAGTAGTAGTGTGTAAAATTCATATCCTTGAAATAGTGTCCACGGCTTTAGGCTTTAAAATGAAACTCGATCGAATTTATTGCTACAGTTGATTAAATATGTTTTATAGATGTACCACAACTATTTAGTGTATGCTATAGTAAAACTATTGATAATTATTTTATATGGTGCCTTTACAATATTATCTAACACCCATAGTGAAGATAGCAAGAATTCCACAAGGACACTGAACTGTAAGTTAATAAAGCTGGGTCATTGCATTTCTCTTGAAACGAAATAAAATAAGGCCGAATATTAAATAACATTTGAATCGATGTATTAGATGAATAAATCCGTATCAGATCAACAGAAAAAGTTATTTCTCCACTACTTGTAATATTTACTTGTTCGACTACATTTCTGTGTTGCATGTTGGTTCGCTTTTAAATCTCACTTGAAATCTTTAAAGAAACAGTAGTGAATTAATGAGAAATAAATTTGTTTTCGGAGATAGTTTTTTTTTTTACGTTAGGGACAAAACCTGGCCTGTAGAATTCGATAGTAAATTTCCACCTCTTTCGGCGGAAATGGATAGAAAATTTATTGGACATAAATGGCAGGATAATTTAAGGAATGGCAACGGTGCAAGTTAGCGGTTCGTTGGTCTCTCAGGCAGCGGAAGGCTTCGGACATTAATTTCTGGAATAACCGACCGACTAACTTCTTCACCGTGTTCCGTGTAATTCCAGCTTTATTTATTTTTACAGTTAATCCTGACCATGCGCAAATACCTCACTCTGTTGTGGTATATTGAAGAAAATATTTTAATTTAAGTACGGAAAACATTTCTTTCATTATTATTTTACATATATTCAGGTCCTAAATGTTTTACCTTGTAGAGAGAAATTATAAGTTATTAATACGTATAGTTCTTCGGTGCATTCAAACCGAATACGTATCACCTTTTTCGCTTATATTGCAGATATAGAAAATGTAGGCCTGTAGAAGTGATTGGGTACGATGTCGTCTCAGTTTCACAATTTATATAAACAATCAATTAGTGACCTTATACAGATAATTTATTTTTTATTTAGAGCGTAATGACGTTTAGATTCATGCTCGTAACTTCTTCAGGTTTTTCTTCCTAAAAAAGTTATTTACAAATAGTTAAATTTAAGTATTTAACTATCTGAGTGCATGGCGTTGCCCGGGTATTTATTTAAATTATCCCGGAGTAGGAATTGATGCGACACTAAATACTTGGTAAACATTTCGTTTAATCAGCATCAACAGCGCCAGTGTTACAAAATTTACCCATTTACGTTCCCCTCCCCGACCTAACCCTCGGAATCTTACTTCAAATAAACCACGACGATGACTGACAGAGTCACTGACGGGAACTATCCTACTACATAAAATAAAACTGTAAAAAAATCTGGACGAATCAAAACAGTAAAAAATACACGCTAACCTTATAAAGTCTAAACATAATCCCGGTAACTTAAAGGAGTAAATAAATACAACCTTTAACTGTATAGAGACCAAAATATTGCTCGTACCCTAAGAAAATAAAAAATTACCCGGTAACTTAAGAGGGTAAAAACTACTCCGGGTAACCTTTAGTCAACATCGTCCACCTCAACACGGCAGAACATAAAATATCATTAATCACCATAGTTAATGTGAGAACTAAACTCTGCGACTCCTGTAACTCCGAATCGACACTAATAACTGTCTTTTTTGAATTATTTTTTATGCAATATCCTTCAACCACCAGTATGGGCACTCCCTTGGCCTTTAGAGACACTTAAAAATTCTATAATGACACTATCAAATTAAGCGACTCCAAAATCGTTTTATTCGACGCTAATAATAACTTTTAAATTCCACCCCCACCCCTAGAGGTGGTAGTTGTGTCTTAACCCCTCAGTGTTTGTTGCTGGATCGTAAGTGTACAATCTACACACACACATATGTATATATATATATTGTACAACGTAAACAAAGACAAACTAAAGTAAACAAACTACTTACCAAATTATTATAACAAATTAGCTCTAAGACAATTAACACGTTATTAAGTTAAAAAAAGTGGTCAGCGGTACACATTGATATAATAATTTGGTGAATTGTTTTCTTTGTAAAATTAGTCTATACATTTAACCATTTGTAAATACCTCCTCTTTAGGAAGAAAACCTGAAGAAGATACGAACATGTTTTGAAACGTCGCTACGCTCGAAATAAAAATTAAAGTGTCTATATAAGGTCAATAATTGATTTATTAATTCAAAAACAGACGTAAAATAAAAATTTAGTTTATATAAATATTGAAACTTTGAAAGTCTCGAAAGTAGTGAACATGACCAACTGAATGGTCTATTTCCATTTTTGTTAGAGGAAAGTTTTTACACGCAGTGTCATCGTAAATCACAAGGTGCTACCAACATCACTTTCTATTCCACGTCTGTAAAAATTTCTGATCCCTGGGAAGTTTGGACCATCCAGCTGGAGATATAGTGCTAACTCGCAAAACAATTAATTGAGGGAGAAAATAATGAATAATGATTGGATTTGATTTATTCCATTAGTCCTGGTGTGAGAAAATAGGATACGTCATTACATAAAATTACAATATGAAAATTGGATGCTACAATTATAAATAATTATAAGTTAATATAAAGATACTAAAATTCTGGAACACAAATTTCCCTGTCGAACATAAGTAAAAGAACTATATATTAATAATAACAAAAATAATAATTCTTTAACTATACTAAGGATATAATATTTACAGTATTAATAAAAAATTGTACTAGTAAAAAATTAATGTTTGGAGAATTAACTATCATAAAATATAGAAATACACATCACACAAGAATAAACACAAAACTTGACACACACACACACTAGGAAGAAAGAAACGCCGGACAAGTCACGTCACGAAACAGAGCGACGAGGAATCTGCCCTTCCGTGGAAACTCTAGGCCGTACATGCAACTAACAGACAAAAGAACATAAAATACCAACAGAGACTAAGCAAGCTATGAAATAAGTAGTTATTATTAGCATTGAATACTTTTGCAGTTTAATAAAAAAAATTATTATTAGGGGAACGATCAAGAAACTCCTTTAGTGAATAAAACACCAGCGCCTTTCAGTAGAATATTTTTGCATTGAATCCCAAAACTCTTGTAGTTATTATTGTTCTTAACGTCTGGAGGAAGACTATTGTATAAAACTATTCCTGAATGATGAATACTTCACTGGTAGAGAGCAAAGATCTTAGACCTGAGCGATTTCTAGTCTCATAATCGTGAATTTCCACGAGGTGCCTTTAACTAAAGGAAATGTTAAATATAACAGTCAGAAAAGGTTTTATTTAAATTTTAGTATCAGAATATTTAACATGATTGAAGAAATTTTAGATCATATCAATCATTAAGGCCTCAACTACCTTTCATCTACTATTCACGTGAAACAGTCCCAATTTAGGAACGAAACATATTGATATATTGTTTTAATTGCATTGTCAATTATTAAAGATTTTTGTACATTTTGGTCAATATATTTATTTAATGAAGGGAACTGCCGTTTTGTATTGGAATAATTTCAAATAAATTTCCTATATAAGTTGGGAGTTAACATTCCATCTCCGAATTATATTTCCCCATAAGGAGGGTTTATATTGCACAAATATCCGCTTACTAAATATTTATAGGAATAAGGTGCTTATTTCTTTGTTTATACGGAATCTCAGCATTTTGACTGAAGTTTGGCAGTAAGAAATAAAAATTTACTGTAGGACGAAGTGAAGTGATTTTAAACGCAGTTTCCCACATTGACATTTCGATTGCTCTGGTGTCGGTAAAAGGTCCAGAAAGATTAACACTAGTTGTTTAGCGAGCAGTTTTATGGCCCAAGCTATTACCAGACTCAGGGAGTCGCAACAGGACAAAATTTTGCTGCTCTTAAGTGTAAACATGGAAGTCCCCTTTAATTACCAACATCCTGCAAGCGAGAGACCTGGATCACATTTTACTTTCTTGTTTCCATTATAAAAGTAAGACCCGAGAGGCTATCACGCTGGCCCAATTATGACAAGCCCGGCCGTTAACTAATGTGCCACAAACAAAGAGGGCATTACAAACACAAGTTGAGCTTTATGGCTTTAGCTGCACGCCGCTTTCTGTCGACAATTAACACACAATATTGAGAAGTATATTAAAAAAAAAGTATTAAGGCATAAAGCACAACTTGGCATTGCGTTTAGACCGAGCCGTGGTGGAGCAGGGATACGATCCCCACCCAACCGCATTACAAACGCTTCACTACGCACTGTGTAAACTTGCTTATTGACCTGTTCTGCACATACAAACCGCTACAGAATTAACGTATCTGTAACATTTTGGGGTGTAATTTAAAGTAACAGCCATTGTCGTTGATTTGTCTTAATGGCGGAAACTGCGAAGTAATTTTTAGCGATACGCAACGGAAGCAACTGTGTATAGAACTCGATATTCCCTGCATGAAGCGTTTCTAATGACGTCACGATATCGAATTGCACGGAATATTTGCCGAGGAACCAACTCTGTACAGCTTAACAGCGTACCTATGAGAGCAGGGAAATGTGAGGGACTCAGAATGCGGAATACAGAGGTTTAACAAATCTTCACTATTATTATCCACACAATTTGGGGAACTGTCTGAATTATCTTTATTTTCATCTACTCCATTTCCTTACTTTGTAGAGAAAAGCTTATTGGACAGAAGTCGGAAATTAATTTAACAAAATACTTTCCAAAGAAAATTCCATTAAAAATTATACATTAGGTCTATTGGTACACAAAATATTTAAATTTGATCTCCACAAAATTCACGCGTAAAGAATTATATTCAATTTTAAACTTACTGTAGTATTCGTCTTATTCCCACAATTTGATGACTCGAAACCATACATTACATATTTTTCGTGTGATTTAACTTCCTTGAAGTTACTTAATCTAACCTCGTATCATTGATTAATCAAACGTACATAGATCATTATTGATCGTAACGCCTGTATATCTCTCCTCGCTCTGTTAAATCTTTTAAATCTATACGTTTTGTTTGCTCCACAGTATTCACTCACTTGTTCTCAGTCAAAGCAGACCGTGGAACACTCGAAAAAAAAATTCTGATTCAATTTCAACATTTTATTTAAATTTAAAATCTGTAGTGGATGTTAAGAAATCCTGAAACTGAGCTTGTGCGATGTCAACATTTATGAAATGGAAATTAAAACTAATATGACATATAAATAGCAACGCACTGACTAATATTAAATTAATTATATTCATCGGCTGTTAAAAATACATTTCTTTTCCCAGATTAAACTTAACGTTTATATTAAATTACTTAATGTACCATTTCCCCGTGGATTAAGCAGAACAGTTTCTGGATTGAATATCCTGGAATGTTTTTTTAGAAATGAAACTGTTTAATATCTTTGGTAAACGGAAAAAACTACATCTTACTTACAGTTTTCCTGAAATTTTGGAAAGACTTGTTAGAGAAGCTGAGCGATAAGAAACAAGCAACAAATGCATAAAAATATTGAAGATAGAATTGCACTTGTTAATAACTAAGGGGAAAAATAAATACTAAGCCCATTTCTACGTTTCTGAGTTTCATAATTACGTAGAAGAATCCTTCTTTAATCAGGTTTTTATCATACAAGTAGTTTTTAATGTCAGGAATATGTGTTTAATTGGATTTGATCATCTCTGGTTGTGTTGTATCCCAAACGACGGTTGGGAGGGTAATGGAAATTTGTTATTTGTATTTTACTTCAACAATTCCAAAAAATTGTTTCAATAAATGGAAAAATTATATACGTTGGTTCAAGTAATTTTTTCAATCAATGTTTGCTCTAAGGGCTATGAAAGTGAATTAACAGCTAGGATAGAAAAATCTCTACAGGACTGGGAATGGAACCCAGGATTGTTCAGTGGTTACAGCGATGACATCTTTCGAGAATATTCTACCCTAATCTGTTAATAAGATCGTCTCAAATTATGTCGAGGTGATGATCCAACATTAATCTGATATCAGGTTGAAGGTTTCCATAAGTAAACGCTATTAGTTGTAGAACAATATAGTGATATTGGAAGGAGTGTGTACACGTTCCTTTGTGTCAGGCTCGGTTTGCATGGAATAGAAAGTCCGCAAGCCACAAGGCGGGTTCTACGTAAGAATAAACCTATTAGACCAAAGTGAATAAACGCGATGAGAACTTGTGGAGTCGTGAGAAAATTAGCACAGGCCCTTGGCATCATTAGCTAGGCGGAAGTGCGCACAATACGTCGGGTATTCCAGCAATTTGGAACATTCAGAATATGAGAGTGTTCGTAGGAGATCCGTTTCCGGTTGCCATTGTCACAGATATGTTCTACAAAGACGTGGGTCATTCAATTGCCTTAAGTGATCCATTATTCTCTAAAAGAACTATTACCAAGGAAAGAACATGGCTCTATGAAACAATACTTTCACGCATTTAAAGCAGATTTAATATCTATTTTTTAGTATGAGAAATCATAAATCATTTTAAAGATATTTTATTTTTGTAACGCTGTAAACACCTACTTTTGTGATTTGAAGGATGTTTATCACATGGTCCGGCTATGGATTCTGCCGAACGTTTAATGATGATGAAGATCGTTAGTAGAACTTGAGAATATAATTCCACTAAGAAGAACCAAGAAGAAACGAAAGGCGGAAAAATCCTACTAAACGAGTCACTAAACTAAAATATAATTCACAGTGCGAAGAACGGTGAAAAGTTACTCACCCAATGGCAATACGAAAGGGAAATTCCGCGAATAATCGGCCACATTTTACTTGATTAAGGTTAAATAAAATATTAGTTTTAGTAACCCGTAGCGAGAGGAAAATTTCCCGGTAGGTGATAAAAATTAGTTTCGCCGTGGAGAAAGTGTACGAATATTTACGAGACGATGAATAGTTTGATTAATTTGGGGTCACACGGATCGGACGATGAAGCCGGAAGCAGTCCACGAGGCGAGTCCCTATTTTCCCTAAAGAACTGTCGAATTATTATAAACGCAAACAATGAAAGTGGCCAAAACCCGGAATGAAGCCGTTGCTTTGAACGGAAATTATGGACGTCAGATCCCAGAATTTCGAATTTTATGAATGCGTTGAAAAATGAACAAATTGAAGAAGTTTTAAGGTTACAAAGAATAAAACGTAACGGACTGTAAAAGTGTTGAAAATCGTTGAAAGTCATTACAACAGCAATGGGTAATATGACAGGTATAGCAGATAATTTATAAAAAATGTGTGTGTTTTATACAAAGCGTAATAACATTACTGAAAAAATAGTGGAGAACAGATTAAGGAAACAAGAGAAATTCCGATAAATTCAGTTGATTTCTGATAGGTAATAAACAATTCATTGAGTTTATAAAATAAAGTAAACCATAAACAAGAGAACAGAACTTTTAGGAAAGATTTATGCAGCAGTATGTAGGCAGCGAACGACTTTATGAGACAGGTAGTTAATTACTGGTCTGTACTTCCAGTATTGACATTCTCAGAATGTTGGGGGATAACACTGCACGATTGAAAGCGGTATGCAAGAAGTGGAAAGAAGTAAAGGACCAGTTACGTCGGGGAAAACAAGAAGAACACGCTCTAGGAATCACTTTGCGAGAAATTGGACGAATTTTACAGTACTGTCTCAAATAAATAATGAGGTTTATCAATGGTGGAGTATTGACTGGAAGGTGAAATTATCAACTAGAACAAACGAGGTCCTAAACAGACGAACGGTAATTCTGGAAGTATGGCGGGGGACATGATGACGAATTAGATAAATCATCTGTCTCTCCTTTAGAAATTCAGTTTGCAACTTTTATGTTAAATTATGTTCAGCAGTAAGTTTCCTCCATATCATTAAAAAATGTTCACTGTTTCAGTAGCGTATAAAATTTCTAAAAGAATATTGGCAACTAATCAGTCAGTTGTAGGACAATAGTAAGAAATATTTGTTTCTAATTTTATACATCGATGTGTGTGTCTAAATCTTGCAGCGTGATTCCAAGAAATTAGGTAAAACATAAATCATGACCAACAGACGAGAAATGGAAGTTTGAAATACTTAATATTCAAACCATTTCCTGCAAGAATATTTCAAAGATAATCTTGCGACATTCAAGATATGAATAGGTCACATAACAACTTTAACCACACGTCTGCGCCCTGGCGATTATTATAATGGCTCCATATTCCATCCAGGGATAATGGATTACATCCTCACACTTTACAGCTAGGTGATTAAAACGATGCCAGACGCAGAAACAAACACAAGCTTCGAATATGCTATTAAATAAAGTTGCAATTTCAATAATAATCAATAGGTTATGAGCTACATTATTCAGAATAAAGCGTTCAAACTAGAAAATAATGACGACAATATAATACAGGAAGGAACATGATTTCAACAAATTAGGAAATCAAAAAAACTTTTTTTCACTTATTGATACCTATGAATGTTGGATTCATTTGTTACCAGTTGTATTTTAAAGTAAGTCATTGGGTTCCGTTAGTCACAATTTGTCAATATTTTTTTTTGGAATTACGTTTGGATATATAATTATTGAAGCACATTTTTTATTTTGAGATGTAATTGGTTGTTTCAAATTTACAAATATTAATGTAATTAATATATTATAGCGTGGTCTCTTAAATTCGTTACCTCGTGAGGTATAAAAATCATGGACGAAACTTACTATTATTTTTAATAAATTTAAGAAATTTGTAACATTTTTTTCTGACTTTGTAAAGCCGTAATTTATTAAATCAAAACAACTTTTGACAAAATTTATAATTCCAGAAGAATACAATTAAAAATTAAGGTAAATTTAGCTAAGTCGTGCCGAAGAACCTAAGAAAAGGCCCCGCTCGTAAGCAATGCGTAAGCTGATACGGTACTAGGGTGGACACTTTGCCTCGGAGAAAGGGTTTTTGTGGTTTTAGTGGGTGCGAGTACCACACTACCCAGAAGTGTGGACCTTTTTGGTGTTAATGATGATTTAAACAGTCGTCCCTCGAAATCAAGAACGTTTGTATGTTGACGAAAGATTTGTAATTGGTCAGTACTGCCTGAATATATATATATATATATATATATATATATATATATATATATAGAATATAAATATCAAACACTGGTGAGTAATATAGAGGACAAACTTTCGTTTTCAATTTTTACAGACTTATATTGTTTTCTAGCTTGTGATTCACTGAAGCTAAATGACAATAAATTGAATCACGCCAATAATCAGCAATAATTTGATGACGAAAATCGCCCACATGCGTTAAATCAGTAGAAATAAAATTATTAATTTAGCCTACAGTTATTAGAATTTTTTTTTCGAAAGGCGTATTATGTGTGCGGCTAATCCAATTTTATTTTGCTACGGTTCGCTAATTTAAATTTTGTAACGAAGCTATTAAATATGGTTTGAAAAAAGTACAACAGCGGTATTATTTTATGGATATCAAAAATGGTGAAAGGAAGAATCCGAATAAAATATTTCAAGACGGACTGAAATACAGCTGCATAAGAAACCGATAATAGTTATTTAGTTCGGCTGCTTTCAAAACTTTTGGTTTCTTTAATAATAAATGATTATATACAGAGTAGGAATCTCAAATTATGCAGAGGTACTCATAAATTCATCAACCTGGTTGGTAGGCAATCATTTTCACCAATCTGAAGTTTATAAATATGACGAGAGTAGTTAATTACGTACTCATCTCCCGGTGACAAAAAAAAATTGTCCTGATTACTATTGTTTCACACCGAACGGTCTTACTGACGTAATAAATCAACTCAACATTATAATTCGCCAGCAGAAATTCCAAATTTCGCTGTGAATTAAAACTTCTGTCAAATCTCTACTTTGTTCGTTCTGATTGACGTCAGCGGAAAATTGAGCCTATTCATGTGTGTTATTATGGCATTAGCCATTGACTTTTTGTGAGAGGTTTTCGCCTTGAACTCGGCAACTCAGGAATAATTATAAGCAAGCTGACAAACATTACATAGAACTGGCAGCTCCAGCGTGGACTTTAATATCCTTGTATGTCAATATACTTGTTGAAACCTCGAACAAGCCTTCTGCAAACTGCATTGTGCTGGAATTCTCAAATAAATGCGCCTTGTTAATGATAATCATCGTTATATATGTAATGAAAACTACAAGTAAATATAGCGTGCCCCTGAATGTTTGTGATTCGCTGCTCAGATTTAAAGTTTAAACATGTGCAGTCAGTAATTACCGGCGGTATGAGTACTTATTTTAGAGTTGCAGAATCGTGCTCATGATCTTTAAAGATTCAAATGCAAGACTTTACAGCACACAGTTTCTCGTCTTTATATGCCTTGGAAAAAAAAATTCCGCTTACGTTATTAAAAAACTGATTTTCTACTAAAAATTTCCAAAGTGTTATGAAGTGAGTTTACCAAAAAATTCACTTGAATCATGATTTTCTCTCACATATTATTGTTATGAACGTGTTGGCAGCAAAAGGGGATAAGGTCCATAGTAAGAAGAAACCGGCCGTCTCGTTTATTCGCTTAGGCAAGGCTGAAACTGTGCTAAAATAATGAGGCATTCTATAAACATAGACCGACAAATGAACTGTTCACTAAGCTAAGTAGTAGATGGCAAGAAATAATGAAAATACGGTGAGATGTAGAAGAATACTTATTTTTGATGAAAATAGCCATAATGTGTTTTCTTGACCTCAGAGTTTTGGGAGGGGAAAATTGTAATTAATTAGCCAGGATTCTACAATAAGCTATGACGTATATATCACAAAGTATTTGATAGTTTTGAGATAAGTTATCAAAATGACAGAATATAAAAGTTAAGCTGAAATCTTTGCTTCAGCACCGACGCTAACAAACGATGACAGTAGAGATGACGTTAACGACCGCAGACGCCATCCCTAGCAATCATCTCTCTGGGATCACAAATTTCTAATAACGTGAGATCTTAAAAGTTTCTGTCTCACTATTTATCCCATATTTGTACTTAATTAAATTGTGTCACACCATTGTCGATTTAATAACCCTATGTTCTATGGTCCATGTACTTTCGAATTTTTAAGGTGAAGTGAAGCGAATGTAATTAAAGTCTTATAAATGAAATGATTTCTCCCCCTGGATAAATTCATAAATGAAAGGCGTTTAATATTTATTAGAGAGTATTTTTAATGAATTGGCAAGTAATGATGGTGTGTGAATTATGACCACTGCCTCAACACTATATCCAAAAAAATATAACACTCTTTTTATAGCTCAGTTTTCTCTCTACTTAATAGCCAGGGATCTTTCAATTAGTAACTTTCAAAACATTATTGTTGATTAAGGATTGAAAATTTTCCCGGTGTAATTGTTGGATGAACAGTTCTCAGTTTTCTTTTCACTTTTTTTTTCTTTTTCACTTCGCCTAGAAGATGACGACAGAGCTTTTAGTCGTCGAAACGTCGCGTCTTAATATATTATACCCGTGTGAAAACCCAGAACTGTTCATCCAATTATTGTTGGTTAAAAATTATTTCAGAATCATTAATTTATAGCCTAGAATATACTCTTACGAGGACTTACCAAATAGGAAATATAAAAGAGTTATAATTTGTTTGAATGCTGACTTTGGGAAACAATACTTTGGTAGCATTTTGACTGTTAGAAAACACGAAATAGGATCAGGGACCATTTAAAATATACGATTTTGCTATTAAACTCTTAAATACGTCGCACAATGAAATATAAGTAAAAGCAGACAGTAATTAGTGCACATTCCTCAACTCTTCAAGAAAAACATTAATCTAAGCGACAAGTCCTTAAATTTTCAAAAGTTTTTAATTTGATTGAAATAAATGCCGATATTTCCATTTGAATTTGTCACCAATAATAATGTTTTTGAATTGAGAATTTTCTTCTGAGAAGTTTCAAGATGAAATTACGTGCCTCCTCCTAGCGAACGTTTTCGCTCAGTTCGAAAACTTTATAATAGGCCATTAAGTAAAACGTTAAGGTGAGTAACTGATGCATGCACTTTATTTGTAAATCACTATTATAAAAGTAAAATATTCCATTATGAATTAATTTTTTTAAAATTACACTCTGACGAGGATCCCGTAGTCATATTGTGTCATTTGATTTCATTGTGACTCATACTCGAAATTTAAATAATATTTGTGAAAGAAAAAAATTGTTTACTTAGACAATATTGCCGAAAGCTCAAGGATAATTTTCAAATTAAATATTCAACAAAATTATGAAATACTTACAAATTGCGACTGAAAAAATGATGGAATTAAAACGCAAGCAATAGAAAAACAATTATTTGTTAGTGATTCTCCTCAAAATATTTGTTAAACGTGTTTAAATAAGAATAACTAATTGTTATTGATCCTCCTTGCACGTAAACTGTTAGAGAATCTGAATTTTTATTTCGCACTTTTATATTCGATACATCCCGAGTTCTATAATCACTGCTCATTATAATAATAAAGATATCCGAATACAATATTATTATTATTATTATTAATTTCCATTTCACTGCTCGTAATGTTTAGTAATAAATGAACGAAATTGTGAATTATGTGCATCACAATACAAAACTATTTTTCAGTCATAAAATGTTTATACCAGAAAATTTGAAATATTTTGAGTTGATGATTCTCAAACCATTTTATTAAAGGTGTAAAGAAAATTTATAGATCCATTATCTTTGTATTTAATCTGACATGCTGTCAGCGGCATACTATTCCTTTTGTTGTCCTCCGAGTTACATAAATTTGTTTACACGAGTATAAGAAAATTGAATTATCTTTCACACGTTTTATATTGACTCTATGTCAGTGAAACGTTTTCTTTTGTAGTGCATATTGTGTTTAAACAGGAGTTGCGTTACATTTGAGTTAACTTATAAATTAACTCATGAGTTGCCTCATTAGCACAGGGCTTCATTCCTACACATTAACTAACCGCACATTAGTCCAAACGTTCACTCGTGCAGTATTAACTTTATCATACGTGCAGGGAGTTATTCTCGCCTTCCTTTTAACTTTCCTACTACAACAGTGAGAAATGTTCGGGCTGTCCATTGTTTCCCGCCTATCTGTTCGACGATACACTTTATTAATGCATTGGCCGAGTACAAATTGAAAACATAATTTATTTTACAAAGTGATTAATAGGGATTAGAAATTCGTCGGACAAGTGTCTTCCCCGATTGCATCTGGCGACCTAAAACTTAACATACATTTAAGAATTATACTTACAGGCTGAGATTAAGTTCAGTTCTCAGGTTTCTAAACTAACAGGACCGTTTTTAACCAAACGAATGCTGTGTTGTGTGTTGTTCTTTATATATTTCGGAAATATTATAAAACGTCAAAGTGATTACTGTTGTCAAACTAAGAAGACTGAGGTGCAAATATAAAAGCTAAATAACAGTCTCATTATATTTTCTCAATAATTGATCTGTAGTCACATTTTACCGTTATCATCTAAAAAATAATATGGAATTAAATTATATACGCTAGTTGCACCCGTCACATTTATTACACTATAGTTACTAAATTCCATTTAATATTTTTATTTATAACTAACAATTATTTCAGATACTCTTAACAGAAAAATAATAATTATTATAGTGAAAGCATATTTATATTTTCAAATTTATATTTTCAAAAATATGTACTTTACAGTATATAATTAATTATACCAATATATCACATTTGATATAACTCTGAAATTTATTTTAACGTCTGTTTTAATAATACGATATGATTACCAACCATTATCTGACATTTTTATAATTTTTAAAAAATTTAACAATCATAAATATTTTATTTAACAGCACAACGGTTCTTTAAATATTTGTACGCTCTTCTGGCTGAAGTCTGACTTATATAAATGTTTGTTTTGATGTTATAAGCGTTTCTTCTGACTGAATATGATTATTATTAATGATATCTTATTAATTCTGATTATCTACAATATAATTATCACCTATAATAATCTTTTTCTATTGGTACATGACAAATACAGTTTTCGTCTTTATAAATTGCACTTGACATGCTTTCGCCTTAATAGTTATTATTATTTTGCTGATGTAATTATAGTTATGGTATTTGCAATAATTGTTAGTTGCGAATAATTTTTTTTACATGTTTTATGAATATTCAATTCAGGCCAGTATCAATCCTGGAATTAATATAATAGGTACTCATAAAAACACTTAATTATTCCTACAAAAAATCTAAATAATAATAAAAAAATCTGCTTGAAAAATTACATGTTGAAATTCTGACGTCATGTCGTCATATGTCAAATGTCAAATATCCTGTGGATACGTTACGTGTGTAATAAAATTTTCAACACTACGAGAACATTACGACAGCACAATTCTCAACTTATCGCAAAAGTTTCCGAAGCGATGTAACAGGAAGTATGAGAAAAAAATGTGGTATTTGTCTCAGAGAGGAAAAAACCCCCTGAGAACAACTGGCTGTCAAAGTGATCGCAGACATTAACGTGATACTAAAAAAGAGGTTATGCTGGTTGAACATGTTCTGAGTACAACGTAGAAAACGTTAAGTAAAAGTTTCCCAAATAATACTATTGCCTTCAGATAAACCAAAATGACTAAGAATATTTACATTGTTCTTGATTATAGATGCTACAAATAGTGACAATCTTAGTAAAATTTACTGCATATTTCCTAATGTTGGCTTCGATAGAACGATTTACGTTTATTAATATGATAATTTATTTTTCTGATGTCTTAGGGAACTGATGGCCAGTTTGAAATTGCAAAACTCTCAACAAATGATAGGAATTGTATTAATAAAATTGAGTGAAGTGGCTAATATAACCATATTCTACTAAGTATATGGTGTTAGAAAATTATTTAAATTTATTAAGACTTGTGCAGTGAAGTGAGGAGAAGTGCAGAGAAATTTAGGACGTTACTTATAGTTTTAGTGGTAGTTAATCACTATTAGTAGTAACGATGGAACGAATCTTCCCTTCTATATTTTATGCTCTAGTTTGTATCAGTTTTGTATGTATTTTAAACATTGAAATCGAACTTTTCCCCATGCATTCGAATAAATCGTTCTTAATATTATAATTTAATTAAATGTGACTGTACATAAATTGATTCAGTTAACACTTTAATATGCAATGATCTGATACTGTTAATTTATAACATTCAAGTGAAATTCAATAGCAGTCTCAATAATTCAATGTTCCAAATATTTTACTATTTACTTTATTCCAGAGTGTTATCTTTTCTGTAGTCATGGAAATTATGTGTAAATACAAATTCTAATGCAGCATTACTGCTTGTACCATTTTCACATGAAAAGAGATTTCGTGCCGCCACCGTAATTCATAAATGAGAAATCACCCTCCGTTGAGTATTTGAAACAATTACGCTAAACGACTGTATAATTTCTTTGAGTCATTCAGATTGAATATTTTTGCTTTAAAAGAATATACATATAGTAATTAAATTTCCTGTGCTAGTGAAGTATATACATATACTCATACACAATTAGTTTAAAAATTTCATCAGTCAGGAGTATTTATAAACGTAGTACGTAGTGAGGATGCTCTTGCGGCCGAGTATTCTTTGTAGAAATGGTTGAAACGTTAAACAAGTATCCAAGGAAACGTAAAAATTCCGCGACTCCTAAACTGACAAAAACCCGGAATGCTATTTGAAACAAAAACAGAATTTTCAGTCGCAACGGTACGATTCTTTGACCATCTGCCTTGCATCCACAAATTATGAGTTTTTACAAGACACTCATGTGAAGATCCGTGAATACGACTACAACATTATTTTACATTAAACACGAATTTTACCTTGGTGAAATTCTAAATAGTAAACGCTTTAAGTGGTTGCTCTTTCCCTTGGTGTTGACGATCAACATTCTTTAATATATACATTGGCTTTGTGTTAAATTAACTAACGGTTAAGCAGAATATACTATAAGTTACATAATCGGATGTCTATTGTAAACAGGATATATATCATTATGATTCAGAGTCAATTAGATTATAGGAACAGTTTCAATTAGTAATACAAATAGTCCATGAAGTAGAAAATTAAATGACGAATATATGTTGAATATTATTCATTAATATATTTTGTGAAAGCTAAGAACACCCAAACAATGGCGTTCGTTAAAGTGGATTCAACGATGTGTCATCGCAGAGATGAACTCTCGAACATGGTTCCTCAAGTTAAACCTCAGTCGATTACTGCCCTTCTAATTTCTCATAGTATAAAACTTCCCTATCAACATCAACGTCGTACTTTCGATGATACGTGTTTAGAAGGTTTTCTTTGGAACATCAGTTGTCGTTTACATATTGTTTAACTTGGTACTGCCTAGGCGGATAATGCCTTTTATATTTGCTTTTCCCAATACTGTGCAAAAATTAACAGCTTTCTAAATTAACTATCCGAATTTAATATCGCAAAGGTATCAATTGCAATAGTCAGGTAGTTGCAAAACATAGTTTACTTCGTTATCAATTATGATTTAGGGAATATATTTAGAACATATCAGCAGTAATTAATAGTTGAGAAGTTTTAGAATGAATTGGTAAAGAATTTTCTTAGGTCTTTAAATTCTCAAGCTTACCTGACAAAGATAACTTCTATTCAATGACTTGAGTCCCGTCTAAGTCGATACAAAACACGAACAGACGAGTCTTTAAGCAACTTACAAAATAATTTGAAACAGGTATTACGGATTCTTTAATGAATCGTGTCACCATATTAAATTGTGACTAATTTCGTTACGGTTATCCTCATCGTATATTACAACTATATGGTATTAATATATAATAGCCTATAGCATCAGCAGATAATGTTATATTTATTATTTTACTGCTTCTAAGACACTACTAAATTTATGAAGGTGTTGAAAAAATATCTGAGTGAGTCATAAGGTTTTCTCAGCACCATCTGAATCCGAATTGTATTGAAGATACTCTCGTTTGTCAGGTAGCAAACTGGTAGGGGTTTTCTAAGTATTCACGAGTACAAAGGCGAAATCATTTCTTCATTACGAAACTACGATAAAGCTCTATCCATCACTAAAAATTAATGTTAGCTTTTCACATTACAAATGGTTGTGATGACCAACTGGACGTTCTAAATTTAATATTTTGAGAACTCCTGGTTCGAATTGTCAGGTTTCACTTTTATTTCGCATAACAATATTTAGTTGTTCATGGAATAATGGGAAAGAGAGTCTTATGCATAAAAGGACTTGCATGAAGTATTTTGAGTAAATAATAATTCTCTTGAAGCTTAATAAAGAAATAAATTCTGATAAGCCGTGAAAATTATACTATTAATGTCTACTGCCTAGAGATATAACAAATATAAATTTACGTTTTCTTATCTGCACCCATGAATTGGTCTGGGAACTTTGTTTTACATTTTCTCCCTAGTTGAATCCCAAATCTCGATAAGTTATTGCGCTTTTAGAGCTGGAGTAACAAAGTGGAGCCCCTACTAGTGCAATAGTTGCTTCAACTATTACGTCGGTCGTTATTCACATTGGTTTCGTTACTGCGTTTGGAGGAACTTTCAACACTCACGCACGTTATCTCGTTAACACAAAGTACGACAAAACACGACTTAATGATGACATTGTAGATTTTACTTTCTGTGGATCAGGATGAGAGCTGCGAGTCTCGGGTCAAGGGCTCACTTCGGGTGAGTATTTGGGCAAACCGGGGTGCAGCACGGCACCAGTAATAAAAACAACATTCATTTGCCGTTAGCTTCTAACAAAACAAGCAATAAAAGCTTGATGACAAGAGAGAAGGTCTGTGGTGGGGGGCAGGCAGCTGTACGGAGGCAATGCTAAGACGAAGATAAGGAAAGGCAATTTACGGGTAACGAGACCGGAGAAAACTGTGCCGGCAGCTGGCTCTGGCTCTGGCTCTGGCTCACATGCAAATCGATCATCATTAAGAACGCGCGAAAACTTTGCTTCAAAATCGACACATCCGATAAAATTTTAAAGCAGCTTCTGTGCTTTTGGAAAAACACTGCGCTAGATCAGCGATTCGATAACATTTTCAGCCACAATTAATTATTCAAACAAAACAAGTAACAGAAACACAGAATATATAAGAACAACCTCTCAACTGAGAAAACTGCAAAGATCTAAGTATAAATTTATTCATTATCTGGATTGAAAGTTTAATGGCCGCATTGAATTAATAAGCAATTTAATGGGAGTTCGCTTGTTCGCTTTATAGAAGAAAAATTAATTACGTCGCAGTAGCGGTTGTCCGAGAAGTAATGAGACAGTAGGAAAGAAATATAAAGTGAGCTGGGGAAAGTGGATAACATTTGGAGCACCTTCAGGGATGGGGACGGAGGCTTGTTACATGAAAACAACATGAAAACAACCGACATTGATATCAAATCCGGGGTTATGGAAGTCTCCGTGTTTAATAATGTCGTTGTGTATTTTTTACATTCTTGAGGTACATGAACTACATAACTCGCTTAGGGCACCGGGTATATATTAACTCTATTAAGGTAGTGCAAGAAATTTACAGAGTATATTTTTTTAAGAGTATTTTTGATAATATTTGGTATTGGGAGTATTTTTGATTCACTAAAGGCACTGATGTGTTATGAAGAAATTTGCATTCCCTCTGCATAGGTACGATAAATCACTTCTTGACTAATATAATTAATGTGGAATTAAATACCATTTCGGGCTTATATAAATAAATACCTGGGCAACCCCGGGCACCCAGATAGTTGTTTTTAATAAAGACTTACTTTACGTTATTACAGAATAGGTTCATATTATGACGATAACGTGCGTTTGATAGTAAGTTAGTGGTTTGAAATGTGTGCCTAAAATTTTTTTTTTTAATACAGTTACTTTTAGACGGTTCGGTTGAAGATGACAGTGCTAGCTGTCGGGATGTGTACGATTATGACCAAAACAATCGTTCTATAATCTATTTTTTATTGACAGGGTGGGGTTGGAGGTAACAGGACAGCGATCAGGATAAAATTTGAAAATGATGTCTATATGCATCTGTCGTTACATATTTTTTGTTCTCCATGGATTTTACCAAATACGGAGAGTCTGAATTATATACTTGCACACAGCGTCAGCTGTTAAATGTTCCGTCAAGCTTTAAAGAAAATATGAAAAACTATTACATGATAATATTGTGTGTGAAACTAAGGGAAAGTAAGACACGGTGCCTATGCTAGGAAATACGTCAGGCACTGGGAAGAACTCATTTATTTGTAATGGATCGCATACTGTAACAGTCGTGGGAGAAGATTTTATAATGAGACGTTAAATTATTCTTGAAATTGTGTGAAAATATGCGTTTTAATCGAATATCAGACAGTTTATGGAGTGCATGGCCGTTGAGAAGTAACGGTCTCACACGTAACGCCTTTCTGGGGGAACAATGGTTTAAGATAGAATCTGCAGCCGTCAACCAGGGAAACTTCTCCACGTTTATTTCATTTAATGAGTCAACTGATACATACTGATGCGTAATTACAAATTGCCATTTTAAAGATACTCCACATTTAGGAAAAGGAATACTTTATTCAATGCTCATAAACACAAAAAATCTCCTTACTCATTCCTAATTATAAAAATTTGTGTGATTACCAAGTCCCGAAAACTCCGCATCGCATCTACAGATTATTAGAATACTTACAACGTTAAGAGTGGTCGTTGTAACAATGGCAAAGCACGTAATGTCAGGCCATAACAGTGAATGATGGTCACGATCAAGACAAGTTTTCCGGGAATCGAACCCGGACTCCGTACCTTCGTCACTGGTACAACGTAAATCGTAGGGTAATATGTGCAGTTTAATATGTTTCTGAGTAATATATCGCGTGTATTAAAACTACTGCCTTTCATGACAGAAAATGTGCTTACTGATGCCAATCATTTTTATATTTAGATATATGTATGCAAGCAGCGATAAATACTCCCGGAGTATTTCTACATACTTGTGATATTAATGGTACGATTTCACACATTCCTTTCAACACAGGATCACTTATTTATTAAATGTTTGATACTGGGCTTCACACTTTGCCAGTCTTTTGTGCATTACGAAGGAATTGAGTGCAATAACCGCGACGGTAAATTGAAACTTTTACAACTATCGTCGCGCTTAAACATTGCGGATAAATTAAAGTAAATATAGAAGAATCTGGTACTACAGATACAATATAACACATTTAATACGGTGTTTTAACGATCATACTTTTTACTGAAAAAAAAATATTATACGGTAACTATTAAAATCAACTTTCACGAGGTTATTCATGGAAAACGCAGTCTTTCTTTCGTAAACAAGTGTAATATTGTTGCTAATAAGTCGAAAAATTATGCGCTGGCGTTGGAAACATATTGTGCTGCAGTAGTGACAAAGGATGTTTTTGAATGAATAAGAAAGGTTAACTTTGAAACCATCCAGTCTGGAGTCCGTGGAACTTAAAGAAAATGAAGTTAAAGTGAAAATAATGAGTGCAAAACCTAACACTAAGAAACTTTGAGTAATTATAACATCAAAAATAAGCAATTATACGTCGGGAATAAAAAAGATATCTTGAAAGATATTGAAGACGATGTAAAATCAGCAAAATAATACTGAAATTCATTGAATAGTTTAAGTTTAAATATTTGTTTTTCAATTATTGGGCTGTTACAGTAGACTACAGTTCCGGCACATTAATTTATTACGCTTTTCTCCGCCAACCATTTCGTGTCGGTGACAGATTTACGAAATAATTCAACTCTGGCTACGCAATGTAGTACATTTAAATTTCAGTTGAGTTAGAAGTCGTACGATTGATTGAATGTGAAACTCCATATTTTCTCCTGAGCTAACCTGTTCATATCACAATAGTTGCGACATCCTACATCCTCAATTATCTGATTTATGAACTGTGACGTCTGTCTTCCTCTACTAAACTCACTCTCCAGTTAAACATCTCCATTAGTGTTCAGGAGTCCTGGTTCCTCAGTATATGTCCTACTTCTTCTAATTCGCTTCCCTTGCCCGCGAATATTAAACATTGCTCAATTGAACATATTTCAAAATATTAAATTAATTTATTTGCACATAATCGAAGTGCCCAGGCCTTCAAACAATCGAACAATGTTTGTCAGCTTGTAATTTTGCTCTGTAATTAACTTCATCTAACGTATATAAATACATCAAACAAGTAGTAGATCAGTATATCATATTACTTTCTACTATAGTTTAAAGTTCCACGAGGAACATCCGGAGTAGTTTCATATAAGCTTATATAGGGATCATGACACGGCGGAACGTACGTTCAGCAATGCGGATATATTTTAAGCTTTATTGGGAGGATAGAAGTGGGACAGATAAATATTTCTTGAATTCAGAAAGAACAATATCGGTGCTTGTTTGCGCTGCTGGTCGAGCACGTTTGGAAACTGGACTAACAATTTTATGTAGTTGTAACGGCGTTGATAGTCGGAACAGGGTGAGAAGGGATTTGCGTGTTTAATATTTCCGGAGAGAGAGAGCAGCGGCCGGTAGCTGAAGCCAGCCACTTAACAACTCAATAATTTAACGGGAACAACTATTAGCACCATGGCGAGAGCAAACAGCACCTTAGCGCCCGCGCGTGCTTTTATACGGGAATAAAGTGCGACATTTGGGTCAGCGAATGCTCGTTGCTGGAAATTCGGAAGGTGCCGTCCTGTCAGAGAAACCCCCACCAATATGCTTCCTGCATAGCGCAGACACGTGATCCGAGAACTCAAGTGCCACACAGCCTATGAATGAGAGAATATTAAGGTAGTAGTGGAAGTCAATGGCCCCGCTCAGCCGCACCGGCACACTACCAACTTCCCCACATTCATTTCCTTATGGAATAGCCTCATTTTCCATTAGTATTCTCGGGCACACATAAAGCATAAACAACGGTTATGTACAATCCATGACCGCCGTTTCTGAAATCTCGTAGCTTGTGACACGACTTTCCGATTTCATCTTCAAATAAAACAATGGTTCTGTTAAGTAGAACACTAGAAAACTGAAAAACCGGTTCAATGACACAATTACGTGAAATATTAACATATATTTAACATGCATTAACACAATTTTTTATGAAACGAAACTAATTACTATTAATCATGAAATGTTAATTTAAAAACAAAACAACGTTCCTGTATAAATCTGTAACTTCTACAGGCCTTGTTTGATTGAAACATTTTTCGATGTTACGAATATTACTTGTTAGGTTTCTACGGTAAAAGAACACAATTCACTTAACGCTAACAAGATTGTAGCAAGACAATGCAACTTATTATTTAATGGTTTCCCCATTATCACAAATTTAATAAAACAATTTATGACCTTATACCGACACTTTTTATTTTTTATTTATATTGTAACGACGTTTCGATACCTTTTTGTATCTCGGACCCTCTTTCAAAACTGTGTGAATTTAATAACTTTTTAATCATTTAGTTGTGCTAGTTTATTATATTAATTTGGAAAATACCTGAAGATGATACAAAAAGGCATCGAAACGTTACAATATAAATAAAATGTGTATGTATAAAGTCATAAATTGTTTTATTAATTTAAAAACCTTTAAAATATGACTAAAAGTTTTTTTTCTGAATTATAAAAAGTGTTTGTTAATAGTCGATAAATGTAACTTATTATTTAAAACAGTCGTAAAAATAGAATATTAATTAAATATAGGTGAATTATGAAGAAAAATATTATTTTCTCGTAAACCTGAAGAAACTGAAACATAGTGACAGTTTTATTCTGGAAAAGATACAAATATATTACTTAAGTAAAACAGTAATTGACTAATCAATGAATGCGTTACTTATTAAACAGTCTAAATGTCTGTTAAATTAAAAAAAATATATTGCTATAGTACACTACCACGTTATGATATATTCTCATATCGGGAAATGGTTTGTACACTTTCTGTTTACGCTTCGTTGTTTTTAAGATAACTTTAATTCATCAGAAGCTATAGCTTTAATTTTAAGTGTAATGAGACATTACATGTAATCCCAATGTCACGAATTCACAAGGTGGAGATATGTCTTACTATAGATCAGCATCTGAGAAGAAGCGCCCACACTACGTGCAAATTCTTTCGAGGTGAATTATATTATTTGGAGGGTAAAGTAGCTACAAAAGGGCAGGAGTTCAGCAAGATTGGAAAGACGCCGTCGGCCGCAGATGTTGCAGGAAGTATCTCACCAAGATTACAAATCAGGTTAACGTGACTGATGCGTTCTGATATCATGCATAAGAGTATATCATTTTCAGTATAAAGAAGTAACCAATACAGAATCCATATATAATCTTTATTACATTCGGAAGCATAAGTTCTTAAATAGGACGAATATGACAGAATCCGTCGAAAGCTACCGAATGTAATGAAGATTTTATACGGAGACTGTATTGGTTACTACTTTATACTGATAATTATCTACCAATCCAATTGAATACCAAGTATATCATTTTCTTAGTTACATTGAATATCAATTTTGTCAATTGAATTTTCTCAATGCTGCTGTGATTAAGGAACCAATTTATACTCTTCAATATGTTCTTAATATTATATTTTTATAATTCGTAAAAGTATTATTGTAAATATATCATGTTTGATAACCAAATTTTCTTTCTAATTTGAACTATATTTGAATCAAAATAAAATTTGATTGCCATCGGTCGCTATCAGTTCAAAAACCGATTAAATTACTGTTGAAGTAAAATTCATATTTCAGTTTACACTTTATTTGGGGTTATTTCAGCGACCATATTGGTCTGCTTGCTCTGTTATTTGTTCCCTGCATTCTTACGTATATAATTATTCCGAATCATTTCTGACAGGACTAAAACCAACAAAACAGTTAGGAAATGCTCGTAACCCCCTTATCCATGTACGGGCCTAGACAATAAAAACTGCCGCTGAACGTAATACCCTGGAGAAATCGTTAATGAAGGCATGGAAACTTCCAGGAAAAATAGAATGCTTTCCATACGAAACAGAGGCCTACATAAAACATATTTTAGTTTTAACTTAATATTTCCAGAATCGAAAATTTATTTAGTACATCATACCCGTTGAGTAGTTTATTGTTTTACGAAAATAAACTGATTTCATGTTAATTCCAGTTGGGTAATTTTGGTGTAGTGCAATGCAGGAGCAGCGAGTGGTTTCGATCAATTTTGAAGACCGGCACTGAAGTGATACATTTATATAACTGTTTAGTGTATAAATCGTATTAATAAAGGTCGTTTGTAAACTACAGTTGTAGATTACAGAGCGATCAAATGTTTGAAATGAGAATGTTAGACTATCAGGACCATGCTCGCACTGAGAGACGAAATTCAGGCTGGTAAAGTAACAATTTCGTACTCCTAGTTTCACGATGACGTATTTATGTTTGAAAGTCGACTTCGGGGAAATGACTAGCTGTATCTAGTTTAGATTCACCCCTTCGGCATACATCATTCCTGTAGAGGTTGGACTAGAGCATTGTATTTAGATCTGCGGCGCAGCTGTCGCCAGGTCTCGTAAACAAGAGTTTATTGCCACTAAAACGGAAGTACTACATTTATGACCGACCACTCCTAGTGAAAGTGTATATTCCTCTCGCAAGTAATACGTGCATTTCATTGCGTTTCTTCTTTTTCGGCTTTTTCTACATTATGTTTCTCGTGACCTTTGAGAGTGCGGTCTTGTTAAAGACGAATAGTTTTACGCGTAGCTTCGTATCTTTCTAATTTCATTTCCAGGGTACTCGAGCATTCGACACTGCCAACAGGCTGAGTGGACGTCCCGAGGAAATTCTTAGGAGCACAGATAAGCGAGATAAATGCGTTTCTCGTCGTCAGCATTCTCCCTGCTGAACTTGTCATCATGTGCGGGACGCAGGCCTGGTGGTATTGACACTGACCACGGCCAGGATATCGACAAATCATTTAACAAACGTACAATGTAGCGACTTAAAAGCTCACAGACGTGGCGAAGACAACTTTAACGTCACTTGAAACGTGAGATGTGAACCAGACTCCAAACCTTCGGCTGATGGAACGTGCCAGGGAACGTCACAAAAATCAAGAACAAGGGGGTACCTCTTCAGTTTCAAACACGTGCAATAAAGGACAAATGCAGCAGCTTGAAGAAGTGCAGGCTGTGACCGATGATAACCTCAAAACACGCCAGCCTTTCATGATGGAAATAAACATAACCGAAATGTCTGAGTGAACCGGTCTCAGCTAAATCGTTCACGACGACACTAGATGAAGTTTTTCACGAAGAAAACTGGGAAAAGAACGTTCTGGAATGAAAATACAGTAGGAATTCTTACATAAACTAATATTTTCATAAAATTTGCCGTACGTTCCCGGTAGTAAAAATTAATTAGAAATAATTTTAGGTAAATGAATAAAAAATATCAGGGATACTCTAATAAAATAAAACAATACATAGATCAATGAATATATATGAGAAGAATTGCAACAAAATATGCATTTCTTGAAAAGTTGTAATTTATATA
The DNA here is from genome assembly GCA_037074705.1 of Zhengitettix transpicula. Lineage (NCBI taxonomy): Eukaryota > Metazoa > Arthropoda > Insecta > Orthoptera > Tetrigidae > Zhengitettix > Zhengitettix transpicula. The sequence goes on along the minus strand of CM073595.1, from coordinate 66,330,374 downwards.
TGTAGAATAAAATATGAATTATGAAATATAAAAGACAGTTTATTAATAATTGAGTTTAGAATAACAACGATTCGAGTTGTAACTTGATTGAAATGTCAAGTATAAAATTATTAAATTATAAACGAGTAACAACGGAGCAAACCTGTTTGGTTTCCGCGATTACAAACCATCAAGGCTTACCTTAACACTGATTTCTGCCTACCAGTGAATCAGTTTTTATTTTTTTTATATCTCATAATAATATTAGGATGCAAGTTTCTGAAAGAGCAGATACAATAGTCATCCATAGTGAAAGTTTGAAAGATAAGACATGTCCCTTAAAGACCTTCGATGATGAGAAAAAGGAACAGCTCTGGTCTGGTGTGAACAATTCATGCCACTTTTAACTTGAGGTGAAATCTCAATTCATATTTTTATTGAGACTGCAACTTAAGTACTCAGAACATGATCATTCAAATTACATGAACGCGCTGGTCCGCTTCTGGTGTTCTATTGAGCGTCTATTAGATTGTGATTGCATCTAGCCAGCGGACACCTCCACAACATAAGATCTAAAGCGAACGACGGTGCGTGGACAGAAGAGAGCCTTTCAGAGACTTTTTCCCATGCATAAACAAATTGAGTCTGTGTTTATCGGCCACCTACGTGGAGGAGGTACTCGTATGCCCAGCGCAGACATCTGCAGGCCTTTCCAGCCAGCTGTTTATTATCTCTGGCGCTGAACCTCGCGTATTGCAGCTTGGTGGATGGAATAACGGCTGCGGATTAAAATGATTAAAACAGATGGTATTTCCATTCAGCAAGTGAACGTTTGTCTGTTTCAACATTGACTAGACTCTGGCAAAGAAAATTGGACGACCTGTGGAAGACGGAAATGAGCATGAATAAGATACCTTGGCGTTCCGTGACCGACAAAAGTTGATGACAATTCCAATACTCAGAACCACGATAAAGTTGAACCTCAATAACAATATCACAAACTTGACTTACAAAATCAAGTATTCAGACCTGTGACAATATTTTGGACTCACATCGCTGTTTCAAAGCTCAGAAATCGAGATGGCGATGGATCTCTTACTTTTGGAAAGGTAACGCTGTTTATAGTATCAAAATAGTTTCATTTTAATTACAATACACTACAACTAACAATGATAAACCATCCAAACCAACTCGGCAGAAAACCTCCGCCTTCACGTACCCTACGTCGGCCAAAAGGAAAACGTCCACAGAATGAAATGGAGAAGTAAAGGAGACATCTACCAAATAAGACGAAACTAGTAACGGACAACCGCTGGTCCATGTAATCAATATACAATATTATACTGTCAAACCAGCTGTAATATTTTAAATAAAATAAAGTTATTTTTAGTTTTTTTTTTAAAAAAAACTGTTACCTTGGTTTTGAGAATAAAAATCTCAGAAGATGAAATATTAACATAACGGAAAAATGATACAGGGGAGAGTAAGGTGGTAGGCACGAAATCTAGGATTATAAGGAAGTTGACAATCTGGTGGATTGAAACGAAAAATCAATCTCTGTAATGCTGAATCCTCTCATGATCATCAACTGCTACAAACGTAGGCCCATCACTGGTTCCACTGTCACCTCTATCACACACTCTACATCACTCACAGTTAATTCAGGTTATTATGAGAATAATGAAGGCTAACATAATTTTTAACGATTTTGTCTTGACCAATTGTCATCAGAAAACTAGAGTATTTTGCGATTTCAGGAGTTTATAAGTCGTCCTTGGATTTTAAAAGATAAAGAGTTTTCTTCACATGCGGAGTTCCACAGGACCAATTTAGGCCCTTTTATTTTCATTTTTTTCATGCTGAAGATAAGAGAAGATTAGTGAAAGAAACAAACAGCAAAAAGTAAATTTTAAACTGCCGTGAAGATGAACCTCTGTTTTAGGGAATAGAAACAATATGAAAAATTCGTAACTTCCCCTACAGGGAACAGACTTAGACAACACCACACAGCACGCACCTATTATTGGCATTGATTAAAGTTAACTTTGGCATCAAGTATAATTTCTATTCAGTGATATTTACTCGAGAACGAGGCTTCGACCTTGATAATTGATACAACGACCGGATATACTTATGTTTAAATGAAAGGTAAGATTCTTTTGATTACTACTTACTATCAAAAATTACAATTTCATGACTTCATATTGCAGATTCAAATACTTTACTAGTACGAAAATTTGTAAATAATTGTTAATAAACCAAATAATTTAAAATTCAACCAATTATGCACTGTATTTTGTCTCCCCCCGAGAATTTACCTACATCGACAGCAAATAAAATGGATCATCTTGAAACGTTATCAATTATACAGGAGTTAAACTTAATTTAAAATTACACGTTTAGAAGTTATTGCAAGATGATTGACTGCCGTTTGGAACTATTAAGAAATTCTGTTGGTATTCATAACATGAGGACACTTCGAAACAGTTTCACTATTTAGTTGAGTACAGGTCTGCACTGATTAGTATTTCGTCTCGTTTCCGCAACATCAACACAATAACGCCACAACGGTTCAACAAACATTTCGTTTCCTATGCTTCAATGATTTATGTGGACTCGTGTACTGTTCTAGTAAAATTATTTGCCGTTTTTCTCCTCTAATGGAACATTTCACTCTACGTGTTTTCGTATACAAGTGTGCATAATCTTACTGTAAAACAGATATTCAACGGGACAATGCGTTTATTAAGACAAAACTCTGTTTTCACCCCCACACTTTGTTATTTCATGAGAATGAAAATGTTACAAACGCTGTAGGAGTGGGAGTAAGGTATGGAAACTTTATACGGGAAATGTTTCCTGACTAGCGAGACTGAAATAGGAACTCGGAAGATTCTAAGTATTTAGAGTTCCCGGAGAACAAACCGCAAATTATTTATTTTCCATACGTGCCGTCGAGTATAAAAGCTTTCCTTCCGACGTGATCTGTGATCCAGAAAAGTGTCCAGCAGTGACTTTTATTTACTCGAATTCTACATGAAACCCGGATAAACGCGCAGTTTGAGATTTCCAAAGTCGTGGTTTCGTGGAGACTGCAATCCTCTAGACAATGTGTTGCAGGCTTCGAGCAGCTGTCCCTTAGACAGACATCCTGTCGCCTCAGTGTCTAACTGCTGCAAAAAATCAGGTCTTGTATATAGGGAAGCGTAAAGCGACAGCTGTGGGAATTAACTGCGCTTTCCTTTTGCACTAAGTCTGTAGTAGCAAAATGATTTGGAAATGTCAAAGTTGTGTGACCTTTTTAGATAGGCACGTTAGTCTCTCTCGCAGTTTTGTCTTCACGTACCTTCGACGAACTCTGACGAGCAGTGGATAGTAATTAAATATTATTATACGTCCTCATAAAAAAAATACACAATTTAGCAGATGAAAATAACATATATGACCAGTTTCCTGTGTGATAATCATTAGTATTGGATTCAGTTTATTCTTTCATAAAAAACGAACAAAATTTTTATGATTTCTTAACAGCGAAACTCGTGAAAAAATTTGTAGAAAAATCTTCACGTAGAGTACTTGAATATATAATATAATTATTTTATTATTTAAAACACATTTTTTTTGTCTCGTTCTCTACTCATTTATTCAGAAATGTTCCTTAATAAAATGTTACATACTTCATGTACGACGGTAGATAAATTAATAAATTTAGTAGTGGTGGAATATACCAGAACATCAATTTTTAACAAATAATTCAAATTATCTGACATATTTTAACCTTAAAATAAATAAATGAATTGGCCATTAAGCCAGAAAAATTTAATAAAGTAATTCATAAAAATATAATTTCACAGCGTTTCGCAAGTTAAATAAGATGATTTCGGAATTGAATTTGTCTACTTAAATTCTTTATTACTAAAGAAATATTATTTTCACTTGTTTTCATTAAGGGTTAATTATTGATATTTTAAACCACTAACCCTCGTTACATGAACATCAGAAGTGATTTTTCAATAAATTGATTTTGGTCTATTGTCGTTCAGGAATGCAAAATAATTATCTTTATCAATAATGTGCCAAATATAGTACGTTACAAATATCAGCAGACTTATACGAGTTAAAATGTTTATGATTGAAATTGAATTTTTTATATTTTATTTAGATGAAGTATGCCTTGCATCTAGAAATAAGGCCGTGATTTTAAGAAATACGGAAGGGAATTATCTAGGTGAGTGTTTGGATGAGAGTGCTAAAAGGTAAACATAACGAGAAGCCTCTAATTTCATGAGAGTAGTTCTCCTGCCTATTCCAACACAGTTATGTACGGTCGTCATATTTGAAAATTTCGAATTTGCTTTGAAATATATATAAATCAGTCCTCTTTTTGGAAATTAGAATTTTTTTGGAATCTGCAGGTGTTTGGCCGGATTCTTGTCTCCAGAACATGTCTGAAAATATTAAGGAAATTTTTTTCCTTCCTGCGGAAAAGCTAAGATATACATGTTACAAGTTTGCAGTATTTATAAACGGCAATAACTAAACGTGCAAATGAAGAGGAAATATAATTTATCAAACAAGCGATCATATTTTTTTTTTGGAACCATTTCATATGGTAGTAAATTTGAAGTAAATTTGCACTGTCTGCTAGCTTTTGAGGAATGTCAGACTGGGCCTGATTCACGTAATTACGCTGACCGACCTTCATTACATTGTTTTACCGCGCAAGCGCCAATTGAACAATAGGGCCGTGACCTCGTCCCGCGATTGCATCTGCAACACCGAAATTTATAAGCCTTTATCTCAGAAAAAGAGATTTCTCCCATGTGCTCTTCTGGGAGTAGGATTATTTTCCCCAGCTTAAACACAAATCGACTTTATCAGCAGCAGTCATAAATTCCAGTCAGAGCACAGCCTGGAGTCAGTAGAAAAGAGAGAAAATTAAAACAAAATTGACGTTTCAGATATGTAGGAGGAACGAGAAAGAGTTATGGGGAATTATTCACCAGGGGAAAAAAATATTATTACAAGCATATGGTGCTCATCACTCAGTTATTGATTTATATACCTACTGACAATTCCAAGTCGTCACGAAATGTGTAATCCGTTTCTTCTTTAAATCGTCCACCTTGCAAACTTATACAGATTTATTAAGTGTAGTGTTATTTCATTACATACCTGCATTGAGAGTTAGGGTCGAGAAAATTCCTATTGCGACAAATCATTCTAACTGTATGTCACGAAATTTAATCAGAATACAAACATCTCAAAACTACTCAAAAATTAGTGGAAATAAAACATTCATCACGAAAATCCAACTAGATTCCCAGAGAGAAAAGATTAAATTTAGTGAAACTTAAACGAAGGAAGCCCCTTAAAGAAAATATTGGAAGAATAAGGAAATTTATGCAGAATAAGAATGATAAATATTTTTCGGAAAAAGCAATAAGAACTTAGCCAAATCTGGTTAAGCACAGTAGGGGAAAACCGCTCATAATTCAGATAATTACGTATGTCTGTATATACAAATTGCTGTGATATGAAGAGATTGATAGATTATCTCATCAATATTACTAGAATCTAAAAAAGTAGACGGGTAAAAACTTTGTAGTGAACCCTTCGGACTACTGAAAGCAAAGTAGCACCTTCAAAATAGTCAGATTCTACAGATTTATCATTAATCGATCCATTACGAGAAAAGAATAACTGTTTTTAATAAAGCTCAGCTCTAAAGTGTTAAGGAATTATATTATCTCACTTTGCGTCAAGATCCGTGAGCCATGTAAAAATTAGTCAAGTATATAATGAGAGTAACGCGTACGTTACTATAATGGACGAACTGATATGTGATCAGTCGAAGAATGCAATTATAACCGTTTGAGAAAACATCCATGAAGCGAAAACGGTCGTAATTTTTCAGTTAATCAGAACCTAGAGATATATGCCGTGAAAATTTAAGAACTCTAGTACAGAATGTCATAGCAGTAATAATGGTGATATTGTCAACAATATACAAATGGCAATATGGAATTGAGAAGCAACGAAGGTCAAGAATTTTCACTGCTTTTCTAAACAACACAATGTAAGAAATTTCTTCTCTTTTAGAACGCGAGGAAAATAAAGAGGAAATTCAGCAATTCATAATAACCGAGAAGTGCATATCAAAGCACAGAAAGTTATCATGGAGTGAATTAATCATGTAGAGTTCTTCCACAGCCAGAAAATTTCGTTGTAATTACTTGTTAACGTTACCCTGGTTTCGGGCGCGGGGAATCCCAACAATTAATTTTTCGCTTTCGATACGGCTTGTAAAATTCCATTTTCGTGACGAAAGCAATTTCAAGAGCAAATCGTCGTGGCACAGAGCATGGGAGTTATGGCTGCGTGTGAAATACAATAGCTGAGCGATTAAATTCAGGCGGAAACTGACAATGAGCTGAGCTAGCGCGGAGTCAGACGAGCCCCATAAAAGTACGAAGCCTAACCACAATTATCATTGTCTCGTACCGCAATTTCTTCTGGAATCCAGAACAGATATTTAATTTAAATTTAATGGAGTGAGGCAATAAATATACACAGTAACCGCATTTGAATGGCGCCTTCAAATGAGTTCGTGTAACAAAGGCTAAAGCAAGTCTTACGACGAAGCCTCGTTTGCCACTCGCGAAACAATCCCAAAGCATGATTGAAATGGTCCTTCTACCGTTCGTATTTGTTTAGTGACGTGTTGAGAGGCGAGAACACGTTCTTAATTTTGGGTCGAATTACCGTCTCTTCTGAGCGGCGACCCTCTTTTAATTACTTGCACAGGTACAGTCAATGGCGAAGGAACCGGTTTCCCGACGAGCACATTTGTGGATTTGAAATCTGGACTGAAGCCAGATATCCATGTAGCACATATGATGGGGCAGGCAGTGGATTTACATATACTTATGCAGCAAACGGGAACGGCTTGTTTAAATAGAATGAAATGCAGAGTAAGTGGAAGGGGATTTCAATGGAACCCTCTGCCTACCCTTTCCATTTTTAATTTGAGTGTCAACTCGAACCTTTTGTTATAACTGGAGCTCGGTTTTTTGATGGATAGGAAGAAATTATAAACTGCTGCGGATAATAACATACGAAAATGATATATTGAATAGACTGATATGCAAAACACGTTTCGGATTTTCTATTCGTCGGCCGGAGAAAATTTATGGCTTCTCGTTTTGAAATAAAATGCAGTGGGGTTTTTGCATGCCAGATATTTATTCCCTTTTGTGGCATGTCGTTGAATATCAGCCTTATTATTTCCATTGTCTGTAAGTCGCCGTCTGCGCCGCCGCTTTTGGGCAGCATGAAGGTCAGCACAAAATACGAGTATTTATTTTGTTATTTACTGTCCCACACCAATTAATTTTCTTTTATGCCGTAAGCAAATCGTGATCGTTTCTTCGCTTTTTAGTGGTTTAACGTCAGGTATTTCCGATGCACGATTCTATTTATTAATTAGGTACGTTACATCATAACGTCGTTAATACTTATGGATAAGAATGAATTTATCAAACAAATCGCTGAATTTATTATGTGTCATAAAATTAGAACGACAATCAGAAAATATATCATAAAACAAGAAATAAATATGGTCACATTAAACAGTTTCATTTTTACAGATTATTACTATTATCAACATGTCATATTCTATGCCGACGATATTTTGGATGCTGATTTATTTGTTTTATAAAGTTTATTTCCACTTTAAATTTTGTTTCTTATGAGAAATTCATATTCAGTCGTTTCGTTTCTCGATTAAAACGGTCATATTGAAATACATCAATGTGTATTTATGGATAAATAATGGATATTTGGACAATAATTGTTGTCGGAAATTCGTTTACGTGACATAATTTCAACATAAGAAGCATTTCTAAGATGAAAACAAATTATTATAGCAGTGTCACTCAACATCTAGAATAATTACAGACCACCGTTCGTTAAACACGGATTAGAACATTAATGACGTGCTTCTGGGATTTTCAACAGATATATTCCAAGACAAAATGCCGAATGCTCTAATTCTAAAAGAATCTGTCCGTTCGCTATTCCGCTTAAAAATTTGGAGGAATAAGATGATTGTTGTTGTATCAAGGATATTTCCTGAAAATAGTCAGAATAGGTTTAGATGTGTTTCCATACAGCACTCTGGTATGAACGTTCACGGTGTTCTTTTAATATTATATTTTTGTAGTTCCTTAAATTTAATGTCAATAAAATAAATATTATTATTCGTATCAGAATTAAATTTTTTAAAATTCCAATGTTATAAAATAATATAAATAAATGCGTTTAATTCAATTACACGTAATACAGCGTTAATGGACTCTGAACGATTACAGCAAAGTGTTGCGAAAGTTACCGGAAAATTCCATATTAGTGAAAACTTATATTATCTCATAAAATCTCATATTTTTCATGCCATCCCATCACTTTCTCAGCTGCCCATTCAAGAAAATCATTATGTTGCTTTCTTAAGCTACGGCAAGAGTGCAACGAGATGTCCGATGTTGCCTACGTGCCACTAAACCATAATTAATATAAAAAATATTAGTTTAATGTAGTGTGACGTAAAACGTATTATTGTGATGTATGAAGGACATTGTGCACATTTCCTAAGACGAATCTTATGGTACCCGGTCAAGGACAAACGCACGAATTCGCGTGGAGAAGTGTCAAGTTTCAGCCATAGTTGTTCAGTGTTTTACAAATGTCACGGTATAAACAGAAATTTTCCTATAATCGTATCTGAGGGTGTTCTCCTAAGGTCTTGAGAAAGCAGTGCACACGAGAGTTGCAACTTTTCTCACAAAATTTAAAATTATATCCACATTGTCAGGGTTTCATTAGAGGTAAATTCGTCAACACGACTTCGTTCAAAGTATTCATCAGGCACTCGTCCAAAGACTTCATTAAAATGGCTTGAATTTTTTCTGACCTTTCCAAAGCATTTAATTTAATAGATCATGATATTTTACTCCGTAAATTGGATTTCTATGGAATCTGAGGAGTTCCCCTATCTTTAGTGCGATCTTACTTGAGAAATAGGCGTAAAAAAGTTGCGATTGTAAATTCGGGTGGAAATGAGTGTCTGTCAGAATGGGAAACAATGACCTGCGGTGTCCCTCAGGGCTCAGTATAGGAACCGCTAGTATTCATCTTATACATTAACGATTTACCGAATTATTTAGATCACTTAAAATCAGTTCTTTAAGCTGACGACACAAACTCGAAAACGTTGCGTGAGAAAGTAGATACTGCGATGAGTCGTTTGAACCTATGCTTCATTGAAAACAAATATTCTCTTAGTCTAGAGAAAACTAAAATGGTTAATTTCAATTCAAACACCAACAGTTTAACTCCTAGTTCTGAAAACATTTCGTAGCGTGCGCCTTTCCTTGGTCTGTTGATTGACAAATTGAAATAGAACCACCACATAAATAAACTCCCGGGAAAACTTAGAAATATTTGCTTCACATTAAGTGTTAGTTCGGGAAACTGACGTATCTACCTCTAAAATTATATATTATGCATATTTTCATTGTCATGTCTTATGGCATAACAAACTGGGGTCGATCACTTTTTTCAAATTTTTAAACTACAAATACGGGCAGTACGAATTATATCTGGTGAGGATTGGAATGACAGTTGCAACGGAAACTAGGGATTTTAACTTTGATTTGTACGTATATCCTAGAAATTTTAAAATTTGTCTGGAGAAACATCAATTTATATGCCCTAAACGGAGAAAATGATTTATACAACACTAGAAATCGTTCAACTCCGCATTGAAAAACATCGCCTAAGCCTTTTTGAATCAAACATTCGTTATTCCGGGATCAATATATACGATAGTCTTCCGGACCAAATAAAAACTTTAACTACACAAAATTTATTGATAAAGATTTGTAAATCTTTGTTAATTAATGGAGCATATTACTGGATGAAAGAGTTCGTAGATAGGAAGGACAGATTAGATCCTCTTTAATAAAATAGCTCGCTGGTAACCTATAAAGTTATGCTATTATTTTACAATTTTAATCTTGTTGAATTTAACTGCCGACTTATGAAAATTGAAGATTAATATATAGTTATTAACTTTTCTTTAATTTATATATTTTTTTTTGTAAAGAACAATTTTTGTTTTTAAACTTTGTATATTTTATTACTTTCATGTATATTATGACGTATCCTATTTCTTCGACCGAGGACTAATGGAATGAATAATTCATCTAAATCTAAATTTAAACATATTTTCGATTACTAAAAATAAAGAAAATTAATTTCAAATCTCAAAAATACGGTTGGGACGTGCGTCCGCAGAGTAGTCAGTCCTGCAATCCAGTATTTGCATTGAAAGAATGATCTTGGCGGGGTCCAACAGAAGTCCCCTGCACCTCTTCTACGCCAGATGTGAATTAAAAACATACTTCATGCATCAACCAGATGCGAGGCGCACAAAGGACCCGGATTTCAGATGAATTTGCATGAAAAGGCAGCGGGGTTATAATAAAAATTAATATCCACCCAAGGTCTTATTCTATTTACGGAAGTACTTTGCATACGAAAAACTGGGTTTGTGGTTTGAAACACGATGGGATCGGAGGGTGAAAACCAGTTTCGTATGCAACCAGGACCGTCACTTCCCCAGTCGCAGTCGTCTGATAATCCAATTTTATCACGTTTCCCAGTCTGTGCGCTTCGAGAAGCTAAAACACTGCTTTACTCCCATTATTCCAAACATGATAATGCACAGCGTCCCTCCAAACCTATGCAACTTTCAATTTATTTCGGAAAAATGCACAAAACTAAATAATTACACAGACAAAAGGTACCCTGTTGTGAGGAACTGTAATTGTGGTAAAATATAAAGTTTTCGAACAAACTGTGTATTTTAAATGAAATTTTCTGGATTTATTTAATTTTACAGTACGTGAAGGACCCTTATTTGTAAGTAGAGAAAATAAAATTCCCGTGCCAGGAACTCGAATCAGTTATGCATTTATATATAATGCAGTTATATATATATTTTCAAAAAACACGCTGGTCCTCGAGCAAATGGATTTTAACCAAAGAATGGGACTTAAATAATGTGTTCTATTTATCTGTTTTGAGTAATAAATATTTTATTATATATTTAACAATGTGAAGCGTGTGTATTATTTACTTACTAAATATAAACACAAGTGTGACGTGTTATTATGACCGTCACCATTTAATTATGCAATTGTGAATCGTCGTTTGTAATTTCCCGCCGCGGATTGAAATGTGAGTGATGTGGAGCAAGGATCGCGAAGTTAGCATTATTACTAATATATTACATTTTCTCTAGTATACGATGTAAAATTTTAGTTATGATACATAAACTGTTGAATTTTTTGAACAGGTAAAACGTTAAATTGGTTTTAGATGTTGAGTTCTTATTAAATAGCATAGAAGATTAATATAAAGCAAAGAGTGAAATGAGCGGGAATATTGAAACAATAGAAATCAAAGCAAACAAAATTGTAATTTTATTGATGGATGATGAATTGTTAATAACTGTTCCTGAGAAATAGTATTCGCGTTATGTAAAATTGAATTGGTAGAAGATGAATGTAAGTTATAGTTGATATATATAATATGATTGATTAATCTGAATTTTTAATATAATTAAATAATTATATTATTGATTTAATATTACTAATTAATTTTCCCGATGAATGAAATACATAAATGTATATTATATTCGATGAATGTCAGATTATTCTGAAATAGCGTATGAATAATTCAAATAGCGTAAAGAAGTAACGATTAGATTTTCCAGCAAAGTAATTTTTTCTGAAAAATATATTTTCCTACCAAATAAAGGACTATACACAGATCTACAAATAAAACAGCATAACTGAATACTAATGATGGGATACCAGGATGGAAATATGTGGAGCGTTTTGAGATGTTGTGCTCGTGAAGAATGGCTAAAGTCAAGTGGACAGACGTGATGACTAATGAGGAGGACCTTAGAAGAGCGGACAATAAAAGGTCATTTAGAAGCACAGTCTTTTCAAAGGAAGCAAACATGATGGGAGAAATCCTTAGATCGATCACACTGACGGGTATGATAAGAAAGCAATATGTCGGCGTTTTACTAAAAAAAAAATATCTATATCACTGAAGAGAGTGAAGAAACAGAAAATGTTGACTTTTTGAACATGAAAGTGATATTAAAATGTTAACAGAACGTATGGGTATAATAATAATGTCATTATTTTAAAAGTGAAATAATCCAGAAAAAAGAACCTATAAACATTCAATTACCAATAGTCCAGAGTAGTGTTCCTATACATAAACAAAGAAAACTTTGTCGTATCAGCGTTTTTATAGCTTCCTCTCTACAAATATGAACTAACTGTAAACAGTGTTTACAATTATATGCTAATTGTATACTGTCAGATAGGTTGAAGACTATATAGATAAATTCGTAATGCCAAATCTTAATGTTTGATTAGGCAGTACACACGTAATTAATGGATGCAATATTAAAAATAAAAATATTATCGCAGAATTTCAACGCCCTCGGAGGTCAGGGCTTGTTTTTCAACCGCCATGTAAGTTACGGACAGATAAAAATTAAAAGTTGACGACGGTATTTATTTCTCTATCGAAAGCTAAACACGGGACGATTTAAATATCATGAAACATCACTAAATTCAACGTGAGAATTCCGTGAGCGTGAGAAGAATATTCTTAATTATCGCAGTCTGTTTACTGAAAACTGAAACGTCGGCCAACGTAGAAAAGGGCCTTACATCTGTAACGGAAATAGATGAATGAGTATCACAAAGCGTTACTGGCTGACGTGTGATTTCATTAACAAGGCTCCTCACTACATGCGTAACGTGAAGTATTCGTTTGATTATTGATTTATTATTTGGAAGGATAGGGGTCGAGACAGGGAAATACGTGACACTGGAGGCAGAAAGGGGGAAGGGTATGCTAATGAAACCCGGAGCACAGAGAGGAACTAGATGGTTAGCTGTTATGTGAAGACTAGTCGCCATATTAAACGTAATCTGAAAGATATAACCAATACAAAGGCCTTACTGTACGTGTGGATTAAATTTTGAAATTAATTCACAAATTGCGTGTTATCAATGAATGGATTAACTGTGGTTACCATTGACAAATAAAAAACAGGAAGATTCTGGGAATTCATTTCAATCGATTACAACATTAAGTTAAACTAAGTTCCTCGAATAGGCAACTAGAACATATCAGTTACTTGAACGCACTTAGGAAAAATAAAAATATTTCAACGACAAATAAACTTTTAGTTGGTAAGTTTTCTGGTTCTCGTCTTGTCCGTTTCAATAATTTCCAATGATCTAAATGAAGTTGAATAAATCGTGTGAAACATTTTAACAGTAAATAAGATACTTTTCATTAACGTGCAAATAATTATCTGCGTAGGTTTGGTTCAATGTTTTTGCAAAATTTGAAGCATAATTTGATATTACTATATCGTCATATTCTGATGAATCCTATTTCGGGAAAAATAAATCTTCTTTAATTACTCTTCAGAGTAAGTGACGAAAATCCTTTAATTGAGAAGAGTTTAAGAGTATTAAATAATACTTGCAATACATACAGAAAGATGGAAACTTTATTATTATCTTTCGTATGTTTAAAATTCTGATTTATTCCAATTTTAGACCTCGCATAAGTAAACTCTGTTCACATTATTTAGGTTATTTCCGAATAAAAAATCTCATTTACCATTCAAATGACACAGTTATAACATTATCGACAATTGAAATGTCGTAGGTTCGAAAACATGACCTTTAATTTAAAAAAGAATCGTTAACTTCTAGTTTTGCACTACATTTGTTTGTTGATGTACTCCATAGGCCGGAAATTTACAACGCAGACCACACTAAACCTCAGGCTTAATGTCCAATCCGCCATTTTTTACGTCAAGAAAAATTCTCAGCAACTTTTGACTACTAACGCATGAATCCAAGTGCGCACAAGTTTCCGTTCTTTCAAATTACATACATTGTTCATGGAGATAAAACTGTTGCGATGTACTAATTGAAACGGTACGTGCGGAATATTAAGTAATAACAACGGCCATTGTTTATAATAATCCTCTCTCAGCTCAATAATTAATATATTAGTTGCGACTTGTTATGCAAGTCACATTGCTCCTCGTATACGAACAAATTTCAGATTTTTCTCGCCTTTTTATTTTAATGGTGGATGAAACATGAGCTGAAACGTTCAAACAGATGCCGGCCGTGTTAGTTGAAAACCCTCATATCGAAAGAGGGGACGAGTGAGTGACTCAAAGGGTCATTGTCCCTCTACCCCATCGCTGAATGAGGTATGTTTTCTAATCGTCAAAACGTTGTCAATTTCGTAATCCGGGCTTCCGTATTCTCTTAAATCTGTTTCGTAAAGTGCCTTACAGTTCCTCTCATTCACTTAATTGCATTATAACCTATTTTCGCATTTTATTTTTATTGTCTTTTTGTTAAAGACTACTATGAACTTTTAAACGTCTCCACTATATTTGTAGTACTTGAATGCATCTACTTCACGCTCACATCGTCCGTATTTCTTTCCGCAGAAATTCCCTTAAAACCTGATATATTGTAATTCAATGACGTATTGAGTTCTATCTTGAATTTCGACATCTCTGAGTGGTCTTTGATTTTTTTTACTTCTTTTTAAAGTTATACGCACTTATAGGACCGTCACTTATCTATTGAGTATCATTTGTAGGTATCAGTTGTCGAAATGTATGATCACACCCCACATTTTAATAATGTTCTGATCCTAATCGATAAAATTCAAAACTAAAGAAAATGAGGTAACTATCATATGACTAAATTTGCCATTCCAGCGGATTCAAAAGTAAGTTGTTCCAGGTAACAAGGTAGCTTCGAATATTTCGTCTTTAAAATGTTTTCATAAATATTTAATGTTATGCTGCTCAACGCAACGGTTCTACAAGATGGAGTCGATAAGAATTGCAATGGTTATTCAGTCGCAAATGAGGAACTGTCAAAAGTTCAACTACTTACGTCATCAGTGTTTCACATTAAATGGAAATCTTTGCAGTGGTAAGGGTGTGAACATAGAGAGACCTCAATTTCTGTTACTGGACAATTAATCCACATAAAACAATTGCATGTCAGGTTACCAATTTAAACAGAAATATACAGGAGGAAACTGGTAGCTCTGATTTCCTATTGGCGTTCTCATAATTCTCTGAATATTTTTGCCTTTGCTGGAAGACAAGTCTGGGAACGGGTTACATCGGGGTAATTACATTATTCAAACTAAATTTATTTAATTAATGAAAATCAGAAACGTTTCACAACAAATATGTTGAGAGGGCAAACGCACTGATGATTTACAGATGTTACATAGATATTAAATAGAGAGCGGAATGAAGGATTGATTTCCTAGAACGGAAACTTCTGACAACTGAAGAGATCTCTTAAACATTGTGAATGTTTCTAGAATAAATTATGCCTGAGTGATCAGCCTTTACCACACAAGTTATTAATATAAACGATTATTGGATCCACGGTCTGAGAAGTTAAGGACGAGTTTTTACCAGAGTTCAGTCAATTAAATTTGGATGACTCACTCACTTTTACTTGTAAGAATTATAAATTATTTGAAATAAATGGTATTTTCTTTATTAGATAACGTTTGCTGTTGCCAACTCATCTTTACTCTGACGAGGACGTTGTGTCCTATAGCGAAAATGAATTTTGTATCGTTTATAAGTACTGTACAATTAAGGTAATTATCATGTAACTAATTTTTAAATTCTGTTAACACTAGTTGAATTTACAAATAGTAATAATTGTTTAAGTTGCTTAAGCGTAGAATTAACAGTCCATTAGATTTGAGAATTATTTGTGTTGTAATCGGTACATAATTTGATGTCAAGTTTTTTTTTGTATATAATTAATATTATTACTGTAAGAACTTTTGAACTGTTCCTTTAAATATAAAATCACATCAGTCAATTAACTTTCTTATTGCGTATTAACATTTTCTGAAGCATATAAAAATTCTTTTTTTTAAATTGATTTCTTATGCTACTAGCGACGCATTATGGGTACTCATATTTTGCCTTGTCGGGGAAATAATTGACTACAGTTTCTCTCACGCACAAAAATATCTATGCCCTCGGCGGGATTCGAACCAGGGACCTCTGTCACGCTGACCCTTACACCACAGGAGGTCGGCATAAAAATTCTAATACGTACCAGAATTACTCTTTTTTTCATATATTTTTTAGTCTTTTTATTTGAGTATATTTATATAATGTTGTATTTATTATTTTTATAAACGTAATGATTTGGACTTGCTGCATACATGAATAATGAAATCAATTATTCTGCATCTATCAATTCTGAAACTCTGTTGAAATTGGAAATGAGTAATTATAACATCAACTCAACCAGATACCCTGAAAATTACACTATAACTTAAGGTTCCATGGGAACTGCCTGAATTCAGATTATTAGAGTTTCCATGGACGAAATATATTAATCGTCGGATCAGATGTTAGGTGTCAATTTATAAGAAAATATGGCTTTATTTAATGAGGGAACATTCATGTAGGTTATAATTGATCGAAATTACATATTGAATCTGACGCACATCATATGACAGGGAAAGTAAAATAAAATAGAGAAATCCAAAATTAAGCAAACAAATGTATCACGCGTATCGAATCGTTATATAAACCGAACAAGTCTTATTTGTTGAATTACAGAGTTTCTGTGTTACCTTTTTGCTCATAAAGAAAATAAGATGCAAAAAAAAGGCTGAAGGACTTGTCTTTTAACCTTATTCCCCGCACGTACGCGCCGTGCGCTCTTTACACAGACAGCGAGATATGATTTCACGCCATCCTGTCGTAATTATGTGCTTTTCATACATCATTTTGCTTGTCTCCTTCCGTGATTCACGGACGCCAGAGTTCTTTTAAGCACAGTCACCGTTCTTAACTTGCGTTCGCTTTTGTCGTATCATGTAGTGCTGTACCTCTTGAACCTTAGTTCACATCATCTGAGATTCCATATGGAAATGCTAATTATTGCTCAAATAAATTAAAAAGTTCCTTTGCTCATTTCACGATAGTTTACAACATTTCTTACGATTGTCTTTAGAAGAAAAATCAATAATGATTTAGGAGTACCAAACAAACACCTAAAAAATTTATAAAATTATTTCGCTATTAAAAATAACTTAGTGCCATTGTATAATGAATTTCGTATAGTTCCACTAGATGGATGATGTTGGAACTCAGTTGAGTGTTGTACTGGACTACATCAAGCGGTTAACACCCACACCAAATTCAAAATTCCTTATAACTGGCTAGCTATAATACCGTTTACTTTAAAACATCTTCCTGAGCACTGTTCGAAAAAACTTAACATAGTTGACAAGTAACAGATAACTGAAAATTGCGACAATTGAGTTCATTTCACTCATTCTGGAAAAAAAATTATTATAAAATTTCAAGCAGGCCTACAAAATGAATGGAAATTAGCACAATTTTCAAATAAATTTATTTCTGAGTAGATGAGTTGATGAGATCTCGAATCGAAAGTTCAGAAATGTAAGAAAAATCACGGAAGACCGATCATGCTCGTAATTTCGTATAACTGAGATATTTTTACTTGTGATAAGTAGTTGATTGAAGCGTAGGATGTGATACACTGGGTATAACTTTTGAACAGATGTAACAATGGAAGTGCCTCTGGAACGTTGATTTTTTAATTTTAGATAATGATCAATGAATTGTGTGTTGGTAGAATGGAGGGGAATCTTGCGTCAGAGCTAATAAGTTCCGAAAACCTTAGCAGATTAGTGGAACAAGGAGCTATAATAGAATTTAGGGTTCTTTGAAAACCTAGGACAAAGGAAGAAGCGAAATGTGTCGCCTGTTAACTTCGTTTGTTGCAGTGAATACAAATCTCAAGGAAAAAGGACTGTGTCGGTAGAAAAAGCTGATTCAGTACCTGATATTCCTTAGTAAGCAACATGGAGATTAATAAATAGCGTAAGTCGAGTTTAATTAACCAATATTACAATCTCGCATAGATACGTCAAAGAGAAATGTAATTCATTAGCTGAACGGAATTCGCATGGTCTTATTGCGGAATAGTTATTCTGGGCGTTTGATTCACTGCTGTGTATTCTTCGTGCGTTGCCAATACGTCATTGTCGGATTTGTATTCCACACGGTCCTACTATTCCATATCCGATATGGTGATTGTAACGCCTCCATCAGACAGTCCAACTAACAAAAAATATTTAGGAAATAATCGAATTTTTAAGAAACAATTTTTTTTTGCACTGAACGGTGACGTAGATCAAAACGTAATCCTCGTGAAAAATCATTGATCCTCCAGCCAAAGGAAATTATTCAGTAGTGTACATTACGTTGCTAGTTTAGACAAACTGCCGTTTTCCCTGCATCCGTTTCTTGTGCTCCAACTTTTGAGTTTATGAATCCTATTCACTATAAAAGTTATCTCAAGTTTCCAACCGTTTCCCGAGTAGAGCGATTAGCGAATCTTTCACACTGCGAATAATTTAAACTGGAAACAAGTGTGGAATGAAAATCAGTTCTATTAATTAGACACAATCATCCTCGAATAACCTCATTAAGGTTTGCAAGCTTTTTTAAATATATGATTTTGTTTGTTTCCATGACAACTTAATTAAGCATATTGGATTAACAAAAAATTTCTGCTATTCGCGTTTTTAGGCTGTCCACAGTTATATTACCGCCAAAAACTATTTAAGATATAATTACTTGAGCGTTGTTTGTTATTCATCTTTATATTATTCCCGTAAGTCCTACAACTCAATTGTTCAATTTATATCTAGAAGTGGCTCTGTGAAATTGGAAGGACAGCTGCAAGGCAATGGGAATCATTGTCAATGATGTACGGATGTTTTCATTAAGTTTTGCTGATGATCAAGCCATTTTAGCACAAGATGATTTTGATCTTGAATTCATGATACGACGGTTATATGACAGATGGGGTCTACAGATGAGTCTAGCAAAAACAGAGCATTTGGTGGTGAATAGTGATGCTAAATTTGAAATTCACATCATTGTCAAACCAGTTATGAGGCAGGTAGAAAAATTTAAATATCTAGGTGCATATATTGATAAAGATGGATTGGGCCATACAGAAATCAAATACAGAATACAGCAAAGCAGGAAAGTATTAGGGTGTATGAATTCCTTTTGGTGGGACAAGAACATTTCCAACAGAAATAAGAAAAGAGTGGGTAAGATAATCAGTGCTGTGCTATGGATCATAAACACTGACCTCAAAAGAAGACTATTAGCTGTGAAAATGGATTATTTGCGTAGGGGTACCAGAATATCAAGAATTGAAAGAAAAACTAACGATGAAGTAAAAGCTAGAATGAAGGCAAATGAGACAGTTATAGACATAATTGAAAGGAAATCATTAAAGCGGTACGGACATATGTGGAGAATTCCAGGTCATCGGTGGCCAAGGAAGATTTATGAATGGAAACCACGACGTTCTTGGACTGACCACATAAACGATATAATGGAGCGTCGCAACACATGCGAGGAAGAAGCACTGGATAAAGAGGCTTGGCAGAAGATAACAGGAATACAACAAAATGTTATTAACTGATCTTTGCATTGATTAATCCTGTAATAATAATAAGTCCTACAACTCGCTCTCATCAAAAATGCGTTCAATCTTTTGTAGACGAAAACTTTAAAGTCTATACTAATTACAGAACGTTTAAGAACAAATGGCTGATATATAATGGGAACAACAATGAACTGATTGCTTAAGCTAATTTACACTTGTCAGTTCCGATGTTCTTATTGGAAGAATCGTCCAAAGTGGTAAGTCCAAATTGCCTTCATCTGAAGTGTACATGAACGATGAAAGAAGTTGGCCTCTTTGGTGAAAAAGTCGCTCCTGGAACCGATGACACATCAGGAGTGAAAGTAACATTGATGTGAAACCACAGAAATGGAGGAAAATATGTAAATAAGGATTGGTTGCGCACCAGATGTGATGCAGTGAAAATCAGCCTTTTGCCTTGTTGCAAGTTTTTTATATCCGTTCTCCCACATAGTTATTCGTCATTTGGAGTAGTTTAATGATCTTGGACGGACTGAAATGTAGCAGTTCGGATACGGACCTGTAATGATTTAGCGAGTCGTGCGGAGTCAGCATGGTCTGTTTGATGTTGACGTTCACGTGCGTGTGGCTGACCGTGTCACTCGGGCTGGTCCTGATAAGAAAGTCTGTGCCTCGGAGCCGGCGCCGCTGACTATACCCCTGAACGTATGATTTATAGCCGAACACTTACCGCCCTGCACATCGGTATTCAGAGTTCAGCACGTTCTTCTGACAGACGAACCCTTTGTGGCAGAAGTGTTATGCAAGCAAATAGCTGTGCTCGATAACAACAAAGTAGTGACTTGACTCGGGTGTCGTCTGGAGCGCGGACTCAATAATGTAACAACTCGCAGCCAGCTGCTCTGGTAATCGCCCTGGGCGCAACTTTGTATCTTTCTCTTCTGCGCCGTCTGCTTCCTACAGGCTCTTTCAAACAATTAGCCTAGCCACGAGCCTAGCAAAATGTGACGCCCTTATTCTAACAACGTATCGGCTTCTCCATTCTATGTTTCACGAAATCCTGGTCTACAAAAATTTCAATCATTTTCAACGACTTAATAATCTAAAAAGTATAAAATAATAAGTATTCAACCAGACTATAAAATTTTAAAATGCCGTTACCACGCTCCCACTTTCATTAAGCTATACTTCATATTAGTGTGACAATAATACACGTTATCGCCACGATCTTTCATAAAATCATAAGGTCACTCGGTTTCATTCGCTTATCCGTAACTTCAGTACCCTCAAATTTATACTCTCTCTCTCTCTCTCTCACACACACACACACATAATTTTATCATTAAGTTGTAAATATACTAATAACATTTAATTTAATATTATTCCAGAGGCAATGATTATTCCTGCCTGAAAACCTCCATCTGGAGTCACCGTGAAACTGTATATATAAGCCAAACAAAATGTCATAAAAAAATGTTACTACACTTAATATTGCATCTTTAATCACTTTCTTTCTCTTCCTTTAATATTAACATTAGACAAAGTGCAGCAGTCAAAACGACTATAGTTTCTCCAAATGTGTCGTAGCCACGAAAGCTTGCTGTTACAATATTAGGAATACCAATAGCTGAATTATCTGAACTTACTAAGCAACCTGTTCAAGAACTAGCAGAAAAACTACTTAAAGAAGCAATCGAGCATGAAACCGAGGAATTTTTAGCGCCTCAAATTTCTGATGAGCGTGACTGACCCGTTTCAGACGCCAAGTGTATATTATTTTTGTCGTTTAATCTGCACACACTGAAGATATCGGTGGAACATGTAGAAAAGCTTAAGGAAAGCAGATGTGAAACTGGACAGTCAAAAGTATATAATCAGGCGTTCTATCAAACATTTAATATAAATATTAAAGCAGAGCCTAATCAGAACATACGTAATATTGTAGAAATTTAAAATTTACTGCACCATAATTATCAGTCGCTCCCTATAAATATATATATATATATATATTTAACAGTCAACATAGTTTTCGGGGAGGATTTTCCTTTGAAAGTCAAATTATATGTTTATTTCAGGAATTATCGGACGAAGTCGATAGTTGGGTAGAATAAATCCTAGATATCCAATTGGAGAAATTAAACAAAGCAGTTATAGATAAAAGAATAATACTATAGGTAGAGAAATTTTTAAACGGCAGATCGAAAAAAGTGAAAATTGAAGATAACTTCAGACGTAGACATCGTAACGTCAGGAGTTCCTCAAGGCACAGTTATTGGGCAACTTAAATTCGGCAGTCAGGCTTTTCGCGGCCGACTGCATCATCTGCAGACGGATAAAGAACGGACGAGATACGTTACTTCGATAAGGTCAATAGTTAGGCTAAAGAAAATATAATGGCAATAAAAGCAGCTCAATCTCGTTTACAAGGCAAATGCTGATAAGTGAGACGGAATATAATCTAGGAATGTACTTCAACAATAGCCTCGGGTGGGAGGAGCAGGTGCATTTTGCGGCACGCAAAGCGTGAAATTTTTTAATTTCATAATGAGGAACCTAAAAAAGGGGAGCTCTAAATCTAAGGAGGTAACATACTTAACTCTAGTGAGACCAGTTTTGGAATACGGGGCAGTTTGTTGGGATCACTATAGAAAAAATCAAATAGAATCGTAGGAGAACGTTCATTTAAAAAAGAGCAGCTAAATTTGTAAGTGTAGGGAATGAACTTGAGAACGGAGAAAGAGATTAATTAGGTTGGAAGTTATTATCGCAAAGGAGGGAGAGAGCAAGGTTCCACATGGTATTCAAAGCGTATGTGGGGGCAAGAGCCGTGGATTGGTATCAGCTTAAGAATCCAAAAGCCCAGTTATATAGGTAGGACCATCAGTTTAAAATAAAAGGGCGGAAACAAAAAACAGATGTGGGAAAAATTTCATTCTTAAATAGGTCGATTCAAATCTGGAATAATTTACCTGTGGACGTGTTTGAGGCAAGAAATAAAATTTAGAATGAAACCGAAAAGGACGAAGTGGTGTGTTTCCCCCAGATAATCAATTAAAATCATTATCCAATTTAAAGTGAAGTGTAGTGTTCAACCATGTTTAAACCAGGCACTATTTCTCTCTCTCTCTCTTTTTTCATTTTTTTTCAGGGTACAACCATTCAAAGTACAATCTTAGTTATTTTAGTTTAAGCTACATAATAAATAATGTTATCGTGTATCTGCCACCGGGCTACTTGCCCAATTGAATATTAATAAATACACACATTGTTTTACGTTACGGCGTGTTTAGTTCGACCCTATATACATTTTAATATTGGAAGCGTCCAAAGGTTTTAAAGTATGGATGGAATCAAACAAAATAAATTGAAAAAGAGAACGTCGCAACGCTACAGCCACTCTGAAATCGTGTTCATAAACCTAATAATTTGTTATATTTACCCTCCGAAATCTCCCGCGGTTTTAACACAGGTTCAGCCAAAGAGCAATAGCACTCTTTATCTGATATATTTGATAAAATTATCAGCGGTAATGGAGAATCTATTCCCTGTCTGCGTGTAAAAATGGCGTTCATTACATTTGAGCTATTATTGTGTTACTTTTGTTCAGCATATTTTTGTGTAGTGTGATTTTCTTATTGTGCAGCAACGAACAGGCTCAACACCATGCCAGATAAGAATTCAAGTATTTTGGCTTATATCACGAATATTTGCAATTAAAGGACCCAACGTCATCGTAGTCGTTAAAAACTTTGTTCAATTATATATGATATGTATTAAAATATAAATAATTCTTAAAAATAGTTCAATAATAATACGTAAATAATATATTTCTCACTTTTAATTGATTACCAACATCGCAAAATAAACAAGGGGTTCCGTAAACATTTCAGGAATTATATATCAATTCATCACAGGAAATATTTAGGTTAATTGCTAGATTAACCGAATTACCATGCTACCATGTAAATTATGTACATATTTTAAATTTGTATATACTGTATTATATTTAACCAACAAATAATCTTCGGATAAAAGTTTTGTCAAATAATAAAAAAAATCACAGGTAACCGTACTCTAGTACATAAACACGTCAACAAAATTAAGTCCGCAATGTTATATTATTAAATATCTGGTTAAGTGCAAACAAATTGGTTCTCAACTTACAGAATACTAGAATTGTTTATTTTCCGTCAGCAATGTCGAATACCTTAACGAAAGGAAACCTTTTCTCTGTCTTCAAGTCGGCGAAAAGCTATAACGAACCTATTAAGACACACTCAGTTCCGTCTGTTACTCTTATCGGTTTCTAATGCAGAAAGTTATGCTTATTTCCATTCAAGTATGTTCTACGGTATAACGAAATGGGGACTTTCTTCTCGCTAGTCGTAAATTTTTAAACTACAGAAACGAACGATACGAATTTTAAGTGGTAAAGATTTCATAGAAAGTTAAAAGAATCTTTTACAAAACTCTTGGAATGTATAAGAAAACGTAATACACGTCTGTTTGTAAACAATGGAGACCTCCACGAACATAATAGGCGTACTAGAAATTGTACTTAGAACAGGCAGACATCAGCTCTCACTTTTTGAAAGACGTATAGATAATTCGGGAATAAAAATATTTAATTCTCTTCCTCTAAGCTTCAACGTATTTGTAAACACATTTAAAACCAATACCATTAATGGCGCATTTTGTTCTGTTGAACTCGTAAATCGGTCCAAACATTGGTTCCCTATAAAGCACCGATTATTATGTTAAATTGTTTTTAAGCCCATTTATTTATTTCATGTACATCATTGACCTTCATCCGAATACTTCAGCAGATGTCGAGAACTTTTAAGTATTCTTTGTAAATTTCTACATTGTAATAATATATTCGTGCTGTTATATAAATATCTGTGACATTTATTTTGTATACCACGTATTCTAGGTTCTCCTTTGAGAACTAATTGCAATATATATATCCATCTATGCACTAAGCTGACCAAACTGCTTTAAGAATTAAGAGGAGAGACAAAAAGTTATTTGCAGGATCATCAACACTAATTTCTAACTGAAATAAAATTTTTCTGTTAATCATAAGACAAGAACAGTAAATAATAATGTGGCAAAATGGTCATTTGTTGATTTGAAGGAACGTAAATATAGTTTTTCTACGAGTATTTCAGTGGAATAAATCAAGAAAAAATATTTTTTCTTTTCATCTTCACTACCCTTTTTTTTTCAACATTTATTGTTTGACTTTAATTTATTTTTCCATATACCGGCGCGGTGCTTAAGATCTGAAAGTCCGCTGTGCTTCGAATGAAATATTTCAACGGATGTGAGAAGCAAATATTCTGAAAACAATATACACTGTGTTATTTCTTCCCATAGTTTGATTAAGAAAATCGCTGGCTGAGCGCAAGAAAGAAAAGTTCTCGAACGTAATCCAACCGACGTAGTCTAGTAAAATAATTACCGGCTATTATTTTAAATTCAGTTTTCATAAACATTTATGGCCGTCATATCTAAGTTAATTGCCAAAACCTCGACAGATGTAGGGAATTTCCTTAGAAAATGTTCTCCAACTTTTACGTCGCAAATTCAATACATCTGATCACTTCGTTGATTGTTGAAAGGTAAACGCTAGAAAACTAGCTGTATTGTAGGAAACAATTTTTTGGGAGATATTAAAGCTCAAAAATACATCTTGTCGTTTTTTTCTTCGTCGCATTATCTTTGCAGTAATTTGTGGTCATAACGTACTCGTAGAAAACAAAAATGTTTTTAAGTTTTCGAGTATACCAGCCCATCCACATCCTCCTTAATAGTCATTTTAAGAAAAGCAGAAAACAAGGACGGCAGAGTTATTTGAATCGGTATTAGGCACTATAGCACGTTTATTGACTAACGTAGAAAATAAAAATAAATAATCACAACATGAAGGATGATTGTCTCGTCAGAAATGCAACACAAACTTAGAAAAGAATTTGAAACGTCTTTTTCTTAAATTTTATAAATATGACATTAATTAAATTATAATTTAACTAGTAATTAAAATTACTTACAATAATGACCACGTAGAAATAATTAGTTAATCGTCAAAAACCTGGAAAAATTTTCCGTTCATTGAAAATGAAAATAATTAACAGTACATCACGTAATAATTTCTCAATTATGTTACTTTTGTGAATTAAATATGAGTGTTGTACGCTTAAAGTAATATGGACTTTTCTTTCTTTTACCAAGACGTAATTATTTTACAATTCTCTCTTAGACAATAATGTGGAGCTCTTCATTTTGGACAGGCTGGGCGTAGAATGGAATGCGCTGCTTTAATAAGAAGCTTGTGAAATCAAATTAGTATTCTCAGCGGGATAATTTAGCCGTATTCTCTTCGTCCTGCATTTGCTTTATTTTGGTTGGTTTTTGTATATGCACATATATGAAACGATACTATTTCCAATTAGAATGATTATTAGCATTTACAATGACACGTCTTCGCCGCGTCTGACACGCCTGCCTTTTGTTTCTGTGTTCGGTTCGGAACATGATCGTCTTTTGTTAAGTCTCCAGCAAAACAGCAGGTGAGGTTGGCGCCGTCTCAACTTGACAGATTATTAATAAGAGGGGAAATGCACAATAAAACAACTAAAAGAAACAAGAATACGTATGCTCTATACTCTACATACAACGTTGCCACATTGAGAACGAATCCGACGGTGGAACGGACGGGACGCAGGTGAGAACAACGATAATGAATTCGCAGTGCTGTGCTCGATTCCTCAGCTTAGTAGGCGAAGCTCACTTCAACAACAAATATAAAAGGCACCTCTTCTTCGGATTCTCTCTCAAAGTGAATTAAATTGGAATACGATCTTATAAAGATTCTCAGCCGTTACAATATAGCCAAATAGCGGCGATCGAAAAACGAGCCTTTGCGATGAAAAATATTAATATTTCACTCTTGAATGACATATAATTGCTTGTTAAAGAAAATGATTTACTCTTCAACAACACAGTGATACTTCCAGAGAATTCAATCATTAATGCCATTCGTACTAATTAAAAAACAGCGCGAGTTCATATACGCACAGCATTCATACAAGAAATGAAATCTTGTAAGATCATGAAAAATGGTATTCGTGAGAAAGGAGAATAATTTAATTCTCTATTTCTTGAATTATGTTCAATTAGTTTTCACAACTGTTAATATAAGATGAACAAATTAAAACACTGAGCAACTAAATTTTAGTTTCGCATCCCAATTACTACATTCAGACTGATAACTGTTAGTACGCTACATGAGCCGAATTGGTAATTAATCAATTACTCTTAATTAATGTATGTTTTATACCTTTCATTATTCTATGACTTATAAATAACCTGGTAATTTTTCTTAATGAGCATAAGACAGCAAAATATACTATATGAGAACTCGTGACAGGCTGACTTCTCTATAGGGTTCGTGGTATAGGTTATTATTGAACAGTGATACTAATTTGGGCGGAACTCATAATTTTGGGTTTCGACGCGAGCTTGACGAGAAACTGATTGTCAGTTGTTGATAAACAATGCACTGATTGCTTGGTTTTTATCTCCCTTCCTCCCGCCCGCCCGCGCAGTAAGGCCATGTTTAAAATGGCAGTGTTTATGTGCAAATGTTTACGTTCTCCCCGTCGCAGAAGTATCATATTTGTTGCGGGGAAGAATTCTTCACATTGAGCTCGGAGCGCTGTTGCCTATAGTTCTGTTGTCACTGCTCTTCTGAATAGCGGACGCGTTTCAAAAACAAGCAGTCTTTCACACACAGCAGTCTCAAAGGCACCACAAAACCATTTTACAACGAATCTTCCAGATCGAATTTCAGTCAATTCCGCTTCTGACCCAGTCACTTAATTATACATGGAAACTTCATCTTTCGGATGAATATTTATTTTATTTTTTGCTTACATTTTGCAGGTGTCAACTCTTTTGCGTTTTAAACAGTTTCCTGCATTTTACGTTTGTATTTCAACGTACATTTTTACCACATTCTGAAAACATGCCTCATTGACTCAAATTTTGGTTCATACACACTGTGATAAATAGTGAGACAAATACTTTGTTCCCAGCTCCTAACGAATACATTTATAAAACTCTTAACTCGTTCTACTCAGTCTGAAACACAATCTTTGAAAAGCTGATAAAATTAAGTAATAATAATTACATACGTACGCTTCAAATCTATCCCCGGTTATTTTTATTCGGATTCTCCTACTTCTACCAAAATACCAAGATTAGTGACCGAAGAATGCCATAACCGATTGACGGTTTGATACTGAATATTTCAAGTCTGAAGCATGCTGTTACCAAAATGAATCATTACTGGGGTACTTTGAATTTATGACTCCTTCAGAGGAAGCTGTCGCCCATCTTTACGTTTATTACAATCTAGGTTGTCAAAGGTGACAAGTGCGCAGGAGGAAGAACAGTCCACTTCAAAATATTAATTCTATTATTACTTAAATACATTTTAAAAGGTTCGTATGACGCTTATTGTCTTTCACACATCTCAATGATGCACTCGTGAAAAATAATTATAATTTTTTATGCATAATAATGATTGAATATTGGGATACTTTCAAATTACAAGTTGCTCAATGGGAAATGTTAATGAAATTTTTATGTTAATATAATAATTGAGAAGGGTATAAACCAAGAACATCAGGTACGACCATCGTCAAGTGAGTTTTTATGTAAAAAAAAATATATATTTTGTGGTAGTTGAATGTTGGATCCTTAAAAATTTCGTATTTAAGTTATATATGACACTGTTTGAAATAAGAATATGAGCATGGGAATTCGGAGTGTTGTGCGTGTTACTGTTTAATATGATGCAAATAGCCAAGGTAACTGAATTTAGTCCGTTGGTTTTTATGGCCGTACATTCGTTAACATGAATTTACATTCTGCCGTTAATCACATTTTAGGAATTAGGCAGGTATTATAATTAGTAATACTATTTGCACTATTATTTTGTGTACGTGTTGCTACGTATAATTTAGGTTTCGCGTGGGCGTGTAGACGGTGGCGGACTCTGGCGAAGCACAATGATAACACAGGACCAAGTTGCCACGCGAATTGTTGAATGAGGCCAAAAGAAGCCGGAGATCAATAGCGCATAGATAAGCTCGCACTGGATCTGATAATGTTGCCAACACAACTCTACTGTATAATACGAAGCAGGCCACGCCTCTTACTCCGCCTTTCCAGTGTGCAATTGGCCACTTTCTCCCATCAATCTCCTCCCTTTTTTTAAATATTGTCTGGTCAAAGGAGCAGATGCAATTCTCGGACCGTGTGGGCTCTACAAATTATCCGTGCGATTCGATATTGTGGATCTGGACGAGTAGACGTCGACGGCCTGCTGCGGATTCCCCGTTTGCGCAAATTAATAGTCCGCCCCCATCGCATCGCTTCGCGTTCGGTTTTGGACAAGGCGTTCCACGAAGGCGCCTATCTCGCAACTAGAGACGTAAGCAGAGCCTTGTGCGAAGACCTGGCGACTGCGTTTCTCAGCTGTGTTTCCATTAGACAGCAGCCATTTCGGGCAACGACCTCGCAGCCACAGCCCTGGTTTCAACTCCGAATGCGAGTGCCATAACACGGAGATGAGGTGAAGCCGCGCTTCGGCGCACGCCATATGCCGTACACAGGGTTATTACTTCCTGTACACACGTGGACAGGAAAATAGCTTGCGTACACGCACAGAGCGCACTCAAATTATCGTGGGCGGACGACTTCGAACGGCCCAATAATGCTTCCTGCTATTGTTAAGCGGCAAATGGTATATTCCCTTGAACTGAGCACATCCAAACGTCTGCTGTCGTCATGGGGTAAACGTGCAAAATGATAACCTAGCAGCATTTCAACAGTGCCATAATTTATATACCAGTAATGAGTTATATCAGTGCAACCCTCAGGTACGATCATGCACAACTGAAATGAATAAAACCTAGCAAATTAGCACTTCACACATCGGGTTGAAAACACAAATGATACGACTAGAGAAAGTGATCTAATACCCAGAAAATTAAAACACTTTCATCTGGAAATTGTTTACCCCTTCGCAGTGTTACAGAATATTGTATTGAATAGATTCTAATAGTCCTCTGCTGAGGATCTACATATGAAAGATACAAAAAAGTTTAAGGAATAATATAAGATTTTTTAACAAGTCGTTACACAAATGAAACAATCAGGCACTTCAACAGCAATAACGTAGGTGATAATACGATTATACAAAATTCGAATTTTTATTATATTGATTTATTTACAGTCGCATCAAAAGCTCTGGTTATTGGCGACTCCTTGACGGTGGACTGATTTGACGAGATCTCATGCAAACAATCATCCGTGCCCTCGCCGGGATTCGAACCAGGGACTTCTGTGATGTGAGGCAGTCACGCTGGCCCCTACACAACAGGAGATCGGCATTAGAAAGAATGTATTTACTGTCGCATGCTATTATAATACACAGGCAGGTAAATACACCTTAAATAGCTGCAGACTGAAGCAGAACAAAGCTACAGTTTTCGTTGATTTCGTCAGTCACTTTGTCCTCCTCAGAAAAATGATTAGTTCGTGCATTACATTGTCTTAGGGATCATTACGGACAGTTAAGAAATTAATTAATCGCGTAATACGCACTACACTACAGGATATTTTAATTTTTTTTAAAAAAAATCGAATATTATTATTATTTAATTTTAAAAATATACAATGAAAATAAATAGAATTCTTATGAATTAAAATAATATTGTTTAAATACTCCAAAATTGTATTTCAACTGAAAACGTATTACCCGATTAAATACAATCTTACTTCCCTCTACATACGCGGAGAGAGAAATAGCTTGCGTACACGCACAGAGCTTACTCAAATGTGTTGAATTGTTCTTAATGCCTCCTCTTGGTCGCTTATGCGGCTTCCAGTCCACAATTCAATCAGAAATCTACCTTCTTCCCTGCACCCTGCATCTGAATTGGCAGACTACATGGTATCAACACTATCAATTGAATTGCGATACAAAAATTCAGTTTGTGTTTAATTTTTTATTAATTCCTTGATTGGAAATAATCATTTATTATTTACAAATCTAATTACTTTGAATATAATTAAGAGTTCATTCTAAGCAGATTCAGAGCTTACTTTTCATTACTAGAAATACCTGTCTAAAATTTATGGGTCAATATTATTCACATGATGCATTTAAGTGCAATTGCGTGAGTGAAAGTTTGAGTGTGGGATGGTTTCAACGATCCAATAAATGCATTCGGTTTTTGTCTAATGGGTGGAACAAAACTAACCTGAGCGTTCTAAGTCAAATAACGTGAACTATGTTCCGTGGAATTTGTTTCTATTCTTTTTTGAGTCACATGATCAAAAACGTAAAAAATAGGACACATAGTTTACATAATGATGCGCTCAGTAAGCCGAAACGTAAACTTAGCTCGTCGGCATTAAGTGTTCGGAACTCACCATTATTACCACGAGTTTTTTAAGAGTAATTTATTAAACAAATTGTGTGCATTTCTGATGCACGATTTTCATATATCACAATTGTAGATCCCTTCATATGTTATTAAATTCACATAATACTTTTCATATTATTTAAAATCATAAAAAATTATTCTTTAGTCAATATTGATTCTTTGACAAGAAGAATTATTATTTATTTTTCACCTGATGTGGACAATTAAAATATGATGATGCAAGTGAAACATATGCCTGTAAATGGTCAATCAATATATTTTTTATTCAGTAGTAAAATGCTGGATCCACGTCCCTTCGCTGTCGTTACGTTATCGAGGAGTTTTTTTTTTAATATCAATAATCGATGGTTGAATATCTGCGCTTTTTACAGTAGTTTGTGGAAGTAAATTATGCAGGTCCTTATTTTCACTCGAGCCAGCCGGGTAAAAAAAATATATTCCTAAGATGGTCGACATATTGTGAAAGATGCGTACATGTTTACGTTGAATGTCTGAAAACGTAACATGTCAACGGCGTAAAGTTCTTTAAGAGTGCATGTATTTTACGGTGTAAATATTCATCAGAGGACTGAGGAAACTACAAATTATCTTCCCGCATGCAGGAGAAGTCGCTTCCCCATAAGTAGGAAACCTTCAGCTGGAACCTGTGTAAAAAATCCTTCGTGTCTTTAATGAAATTCATTCAGCATAAGAATATGTGCCACACGATTTCGTAAATGCCTTATGCATTTTAAGGTCACTGTTTTTATGGAAATTCACTAATTAGAACGTTCCGATTGAAACGGATAACGAACAAAAAGTGTTATTTCTATAAATCAAAGTGTAAATTAAGCTTAGATACAAATAGTAAATCATTTCTTGTCCTTGTTTGCAACAAACCTAGAACCGCAAAGATTGCAATTTATCATGCTAAAACTATTCGGAGAATAGAACAGTATGAGTGAAATGTTTGACGTGTCAATAAGTTGTTGTAATTATTTTACATTAATTTTATAATTGCAGTCATAAATTTAATGGATACAAAATAACAAATTATCGAACGCAGGTAAAACGGAGTCATATCACATCATTCCTAAGTAATCCTCGTCTATGTTAATGAGTATAGTAGCGCGATGTTTTCTAATTTTAATTAATAAAAACATGTACAACCAACGTTTAGATTAATCTGATGTGACTGGTTGTTTTTTCCGTCAAAATATTTTTCTGTACTTGATGGTCGCAACAGGGTAATTTATGGTATATATCTATTGTAACGTGCGTATTTTTTAAAATTCATTTCCAATTATATTGTATGTAAATATTTGCTGATGAAATCCGTACAAATACGGACACAAGTCGTTTAAGGCAACAGGTATGAAATCTTGGCACACAGACCCAGGACGTGACTTCGTAATAGAATTACAGATTAGAAGTTGTCGATGTGACGAAGAGGCGCTCAATGAGTCAACCAATGAGTTCCTAGACAGTTAAAGAAAGCTGTTTCCTGTGGGTAATATATTATTCCACCAAGAATTTTCTTATTCCAAACTCATTTTGAACTTCAATTGAACCCGTTTTTCTCGGTATATTATATTAAAATTTCTTCTTTCTGATATTCTAACTGTATTCGTTCAGTACGACGTTTCATTATAATTCAGTGTAATGATGAAAAAGGCTTGATTGACTTAAGTCTGATACCTTTTTTAAGGTGTCGTCCCACTTGATTATCATTTCTCTTCTCTCATAAAATCTTCTTCCTTAATACTGCGAGTTGGCAGCCTCTAACTAAACATATTGTTCTCAGGTTCCTTAATAGAACTCCTCTGAGAAATATTAATATCCAACATCATCTGCAAGTGCCAAATTAATTATTCAATTACATGCAGTTGAGAATATCTCTATTATTTGATTTAATGCTATCCTAACACACAACTACAAATCGAATAATAAAATTAAATATACAATCACGCTAAAAGAGAAGACTCGTATGGCAACATTTTGTTATCAGATTATCACAATGCTTCAGATTATTTTAAATTTTCCTAAACAAACAGCGGTTTATGAAAAATATAAACAAGCTATAGAAAATTGTTTCCTGAATATTATGTACAGTGAAAGTGTTAAAACTTTAATTTTATGAGGAAAGGAAAAAGTTTCTTGTCGTTTAGTTATACTTTAAAAGACTACTAAATACCTACGGCCAATTTAAAATTTCGTTGCAACTTTAACTCAAAAGAAAATTTAAAATGTTCACTTTTCTAAGAATTCGATCGTCTCGCGCATTAATTCTCATGTCACAGTTTATAAACACGCAGGTTTTTCGGTGAAGTAACTTAATTTCTCCTAATTCCAGGAATTGACTGTCTAGTTGCCAACAGAAGCTGACGTGTCGTAATCCTCAATCAAGGGAACTATTGTACATTATTAATTCACTTCTAAAGAAATATTTGCGAAGCAGGTATACGGTACATAAATTTTATTTCGTGTCTAATTTCTTAAAAGAAAACTGTTTGTAGAACAGAATGTCATAATTACGGGGTTTAAGATGTCTTTCAGTGACTTAATTACGACCAAGTAATTTTTAATTGGAACTGAATGATGGCAAGTCACAGAGAGGCAATAATTCGCTCTAGCGAAGTATTCGTGTAGGACGGAAATAACGGCTTTGAGCTCAAACACAATCCACATTCCAGGTGACACGGAGCTCCTCACATTTTATATTTTTAGTTCTTGCGCCGTCATTCATCACTGGTTTCCGTTGGCTTCTCTTGGCAAGCCTTAAATAATTCTTGTGGCAGCGGAGTTCACACGAAAATGACGCGGGGATCGGTGAGTATTAATAACACCAGACGGTAGCAGAATTGCTGAAGAATAGAGAGTTCTAGCCGGCGAGGCGCCGATTATCCATCACAGACAGAGAACGAACAAAGTTTCTGTAATGTCCCACATTGACACACAAATTAGGTGTCCTCGAAACTTAACAAGCACATTTAAAACACTGGATTGTATGACTATTTCAGTACATATACAAAGTAAACAATCTTTAACATTTGCTTAAATACTAACGTATTTTCGTGTTGCCTTTCTCAGTTCAGCCAATTGATGACACCTCACATAGCGTCGTATTTCTTATTTAACTTGAAATTTTTGTTTCATAATTAAAATTAATATTTTTGCCATTAGACAACTGGAGGAATGAAAAAAAATTCTCTTAACGAAATGATGACGTATTAATGAGCTCAACTGTCGGAGTAAGTGCCACGGATCAGCCCAAATCTGTATCGTTACTAAAATCTTTATAAGATGCTTCAAACACGCAGCAGAACTGGAGCCTACTATTCGAATTTACCACTCCTTTCCTTAGTTTTAAGCTACGATAATGACCTTAAACTAATGTAAGAAATTCCATGGTAACTAGCTGCGTGTCAGTATATTTATTGAACACGTTTCGGCGACGATATTTTCTACCACCACCTTCAATTCATGTTAAATCTGCGAATGATGCATAACAGTCTAACAGTGCGAATTTGCAATTAAATACGATTTAAGAATTTGCGTATAATGAAGATATCCAACCCGTGCAGCAAAACTGTTATTGCAAACAATTTCGTAAACGCTTGTCATCCTCTTCTCATATTACACGAACACGAACTGCTGTAAGCCTACTTCTTCTCCCATTTCTCCACACTCTGACTTAAATACACACACCAATAAATATAAATTAACTTAATTTGTATAAATCATTTTGTATACTTTTTAATATAAATTTATAATACACTTTGGAACGCTGGTTAATGTTTCCTTTTAATAGGAAAATATAACGCAGTCTTTCAACAATGATAATATTTGAGCATATTTGTACACCAAGCAATATTATTTCCAAGCTATATGCAAGATATATGCAAGATTAAAATAGTTGAATTGGACTGAGGTTATGTTCGCTGAGAAGAGTTGAACAAAATTCGTCCCCCCCCCCAAAAAAAAAAAGTTTATTGTCAATATGTATTTCTTCGTTCAATCCCAACAGCTTTCGACACTGATTGCCATATTCTTTCTAAAAATGCATGAGAAAAAGCAATAATAAAATTTTAGCCCATATTACAATTATATATATATATATATATATATATATATATATATATATATATTACGTACCCATTGAATTGTATTTTAAAACAATGTATATAGATTTCAACAGTAATATCCAAGATTAAAACAAAAAAAATATAAGAACATTTGAGATAATTCCAGTTTTGGATTCTCGCGTCCTTTGTCGTTAAGACAATAATAATATCGATCTTGTTAGAAGCGGGGCGGGAGTGGACGGGGTGGAAATATTAAAACATATTAAAACAGCCGATATTAAAGTCGGATAAATATTTTTCGAGGACGAAGAGATTGATAGTGTTTCTACCGATGTTATCTGTGCACGATTCCAACCCCCTAGAAAAAGTGAAAGGAGCACCCTTAGGGGTGGGAGTGGAGGGGAGTTACAAGAAAATAACATGAATACAACCGAGATTAGAGTCAAATCCAAGGTTATAGATGTCGCCGAGTTTAATTATGACATTAAACCTGCAATTAAACCCCTGGGGTGGGGGTTAACGGGGGTGGAAATTATCAAACATGGTAATTGGCTGATATTTGCGTCCAATAAATATTTTTCGGGATAAATGCGATTAATAAAATTTCTCTACATGTTCTCTGTGTATAATTTCAACCCCTTTCTGGCTTGGGAAGGGAGATCCCTTAAGGGTGGGGGCGAAGTGGCATTACATAAAAATAACGCAAAAACAGTCGAGACTGGAGTCGAATCTGGGATTATGGTTGTCACTGAGTTGACATTCAACCAAGGGGGGGTGGTCGGGGGTGGAAAATTTCAAATATGTTAAACGGTCGATATTTGCATGGAATAAAAATTTGTCGAGGTGAATGACATTGATATTTCTACCGATGTTGTTTGTGTATAATTTCCACACCTTTCGGCATGGGAAGGGAGCACGTAGGTCGACGTACGTTACAAGAAAAATAACTCAAAGCAACCGAGATTGTAGTCAAATCGAGGGTTATGGATATATGACACCCGGGCAACGCCGGGCACCCAGCTAGTTTGTATAATAAAAAAAAAATTAACCTTAACTAAAAATTGTAAGATGGGCTAAAATCTAATATACAATTACTTAGTTGTTTTTCATGTCTTTTCTCGTTATGATTTTAGAATGAATGTAACAATCTATATCAACAGCACTTGTGATTGAACGATGAAATACATATTCGTAATATTTCTTTTTTATACTGATTTAAAAGTTTTTTCAAGTCTTCTCAGCACATATATGTAATAGATATATGTGAATAGTGCAACTTATTATATTTGTTATGGAAGATAATCATCGTTAACAAGAATCTAATGGACGTGTACAATAAAACGTCTTTCATTAACGTATTACAATAAATGAAAAAAGGTTTTAGAATGAGTTACAATGAGATTCTTTTTTCAATTTTCTTGTGACCTTGTTTCGTCATTAGCCAGTTACTCGTTTCTCTCTTACTAGATGGTTCACATACAAATATGGTGATCTTTAGGATCTAGAAATTTATATATACATATATTATATTTACTACTATATAATAATAAAAGCAGGTGAAAGTCAAGAAAAATGTAAAGAAAGATGGAAGCAGTTATGGAATTTGGTCATGATCCTATACCAAAGGTTTTTTCTGCATGGTTTAAAAATTAAATCCAGGGTAAATGGGGAATAAACTAATTTATTGAAATAAATTGATTTCCTAGTGCCCATGTTTCACATAAAATGGAATTCATCGTCGTGTAAGACTACATTTTTATTTATATTTATGTACTCTAAATCTATTATTTTGTTGCAAGTTTTTTCTTGAGAAATTGAGTACGACTAAACAGCTGATGTGTGCCGTGTCCAAAATTTACAGTCGACACGTATTTACTTGTCTTCAGAAGTTACGTCAGTGTCTAATTCTATTACCGCCTATTTGAAAGGAGATGGGTGGGGGTTGAATTTATAAGGAATTGGAGTGGAAACGACCCTGGCCTTCTATTAAGACACAATTGTCTCATTTAACTGAACAATTTGGACTTAACCGAGTAATGTGATAAATCGTGGGACTCTCCCATACTTCCTGATTTTAGTTAACTTTTGTTTCCAAGTTTGTAGACAATGACTGGGAAGCAATTTTATTACAAAACTTGCCGCCGTTTTCTATCTGAAAGACAGCTGTCCCATCCTTAATAGCTACTAATAACCAATAGATTCCGGCGTGCCATCACGTCAGCTGAAAAACCGCATTTCCCGTCGACAGGCGGGTAATTGAATTCCGATTCTGTCCTGTGTTGTTCATCATGGCTAAAACCTGCGTTCGTTGGCACGATACCTTTACGCGACTTAAGTATTTTTCTTGTTTAACGCCGGACTCTGGGCACCAATCAACCTAATCCTGTCGCGTCACTGAAACCAATGTAAAGTTTCTCTTAAGTTGCTATAAAATTTATCATCAATCTGTTCGTACATCAAACACCCAAAGTCGTGCTGCCGCATTGAAAAGTAAGTCTTGAATTAGTCATGTGGAGTAGAGATAATTTTTGGGCGACAATTAAATGAATGAAATACAACAAAATTATTTCATTACTAGTAAACTATAATATTGTGAATGTTGGAGATTGTAAATAAATTCAAAGCTACGGTTACGAATGGTTCACGTCAGTAACAAAAATTTAATAGTTCTAAAAGAAATCCATATAAAAGGATTAATAAGGATAGAGTAGTGAAACGAAGCTACAATTCTGTTCTAAAAAAATTATTTTTAGTATTGTTATTATCAGAGATGTAAAGTATCTATGGGGAATTATTAATTACAAGATTTCATCTAACACGACAAATTTTGAATTTAGATGTGCAGTCGGGAAATGTGTACGTTTCTCCTCGGTCAGCTTTTTGGAATAGCCATGTATTAACCTTTCAGCATAGGCGTTGAGAATTTGTGGAAATTTGTGGAAACTCTTATCGCGATGTTCAGTTTGGAATTTTAACCCCAATTTTTTTCCATTTAAAATCGTGCGCCATCTCGATCGGTCACTACTTAGACTTTTGCCAAGGTAATTTAACTAAAGATAAATTCAATCACTTAATTCATAACAATATGACAGAATTTTTAGTCTAGCTTAAATGATCAACGGTATTTCATTATTTCTATCGTTTTTCCATAGACTGAAACTCAATTGACTAGAGGTAATGAAATTGTATACACGAAAACTGAAAAGACAATTTTAAACCATGCCACAACAAGTGTGAAGTGTTTAATGTACATGGCTTGGTTAATAAGTATAACAAACCGTAAAAAATGAAATAATATTTCTTATATCTCTAGACGACATAATTTTTGTGTCGTGGAAGGCCGCGGGTCAATTTTTGGGAGGATTGTGGTTGGAAGCCCAATTATTCTTAATGAATTGGGTTCTCCCACAATATAGTCAATGGCGAGATAACGTGCTACAGACAGCTCTGGCTGCTTCCTTCATTCCTTCAACCACCGCTAAAAATAAATTGTCACGCAATCCAATTGATAACCAGCGCCCTCAAATACAAAATGTGATCCACGTTGACATTTACTGCTATGAGTTTAATAAATTCCCACAGAAATGAATTTGTTTCCTATCTTAATAATAGTACAAAAGTAAACCATCGTCAGTGCTGGTTGTGACATCCGGCTGTAGAATTTTTTTTGAATAACAAAGAAGATGAAATGAATCTGAATCGTGTCTCACAATGAGCGTGGGACATCAATCAATGGACTTGTTTTTTTTAGGTACGAATCTACGAGTGTTAAATATTTCTTCAATTATTTAAGGACTCGCACACATATCATTCTCTTGAAAAAATTATTTGGAAAACGACGTGTTCACAGAAACGAAATTAAACTCTATATACTTTAATTAAGTAGACATACAATAGTATTTCCACTACGTTGAATGTATCAGTACACACCTGTAGTTGCAACCGATTAACGGTTCCTAGGTTATTTATTCTAGATTTACTATAAGTTTTTTCTCCTGAATTCGTAATTTAAGTGA
This sequence comes from Zhengitettix transpicula, assembly GCA_037074705.1. Classification (NCBI taxonomy): domain Eukaryota; kingdom Metazoa; phylum Arthropoda; class Insecta; order Orthoptera; family Tetrigidae; genus Zhengitettix; species Zhengitettix transpicula. Next base: position 66,291,102 of record CM073595.1, on the reverse strand, counting down.
AGCCGATTGGAGATTGGTCATGCTGTCCGACGGAATCTCTTTGCCTGACTGATGTCTCAACCGGCTACGGATATTTTACATTCGATGGAAATCGGAGGTTGATTTACTCGATCACAAATGCAAGCCAAGATGGGAAATGAAAGCCAATAACAAGGCATTCCCAGCTCCCGTCTACTGATTCCATATCTGATTCTCATAGTTTCGGAGGCGCACAAAGCCTCTTGTATCAAGATTATCGTGCTACCATTTCGTGACCACTTCTGCTATAAGTTTCATGGGACGACAATGGCCGACCCCTGGAAGCCCATCAGATCAACAGTTTACACTCTAACATGGGCTATAAATTTTCATCCGCTTTGTACAACCAATGCGAGCACAACAAATTGTTTTCTCGTACGAGTGCATCTGCTGTCTGGAAAGTAAGGGACACTAAAAATTTAAGAGAATTATTAAGTCCTATAACTAGCCTGTCACCGTTGTTATGCGTGACTATACCTTGCAACACTTTACATTTTGTTATGTCTGTTGTAAAAATATTAAGTTGCAACTGGATAACTTGCTGGCGTATGCAATGTCTGAGTACTTCCTTTATGCACACTCGTAAAACAAACTTAGAATAGGTGCGATACAACTGTTAAGTGGGAGTTATAGGTTTGGATGTAAGAAAAAGTAGTTGCAACGGTTTCAATTGGAATTATTTAAAAACGTCCCTGTGTACGAGTATGAAATATTGCGAAGCCAATTAAAACCGTTCAAATTATATAAAAATCTAAAAATACGGGGTACGGGTACGCAATTTATATTCAAAAGATTATTAAAAGGTTAGAAGTATTTTCTTCTTGTACAAGTATATCCTCAAGTCATTTAGAAGTGTTCGCAAAAAATGAACAAGGGTTAGTTTCGAAATATCAATTACTATTGAGTTGAATATTCAACTTCTCACTTCTAAATATTTTGTCTTGTTAACTAAGAGATGGTTATGTGGCCGTAACTGAGTAAACTAAAAGATCATGAATTTTCTTGAGATATTAGCCACATCACTGCTTTGATTTAGTTGCCCATCTTATCGTCCTTTCCTGGAACCGCTTGAAACATCGTTCATAATCTGTTATATCCGTAGAAGTGTTCGGATTGCTTCAGCCATAATTGGTGACATACCTGGAGATATTCAAAGTGATGCATTCAATCTGGCGCATCCACATTATTTATCTCACAGTTAAAAAGACGAAAAAAGAAGCTCATTAATCAGTAACCTAAAGCTTAATATGTTCACACAATTATCAGCTTCATTGCTTACCTGAGAAACGCGAAGAGCTTGATTAAAATGCTGATAATTTTATTTGAAAAATTTTAATTAATGCTTTATTTGCGCGGATGACCACCTGAATTTTTTTTGTCATAGATTTTTCGAAGTCATCGATTTGGCTTACAATAAAATTTCCCAACTGATCGGCCAGAAGATAAATAACTATGAAACTATAGAAATCCACATTAAGCTATACGTATCGTAACCACACAAAGCCAGCCAATAATTGTACTATGTATAGTACGAGTATATTCTAAGCTAATTTTTTTTATTACTGTACCCATTTGTACCATCGACAAAACCTTAGTAACATTGCAAGAAACTAACTAGCAAAAGAAACCTTGTTCGACAACATAGGCACACATTTTTTTCGCTTCATCACGGTTATGCAAATCTCCATTGGAATTTCACCTACTCACTGCCCCCTCCCGTTTTTTACTGCATACCGTTAATGTCGGCATTCAATGCGCTATTCCACAAGCCAGGCTAGCACATATACAAAGTATATATATATATATATATATATATATATATATATATACATAAATGAAGATTTAAGTTAACATAGATAAATGTTGTGACATATAATGATAATTAAGGTAATATAACAGATTGATATTGAAATTTGTCATACAATATTAGTTACTTGTTATACATTAAGTAGAATATATGTAGGAAATCCCTTGAAATAGGATTAGAAAGCGGTAATAGTTATAATAGTTTAGTGACACACAAAAATACATTATTGATAGATGCTATTTGCGATGATTTTCCAATTTGAATAAAATTGTTTCGTTGTATAATGAACCTAAATTGAATCGTGTTTGTTAAGATCTTGGCCAATATATAAAGTGTGTGGAAAGCGAATATTTCTTGTTACAATAATGGTATTCGCCCTTAAAAGGTAATTGTATTATTTGTTGATTTTTGTCGGGAATAATCTATTATATGCAACGTAACGGAAACATATTAATACCTTCACATTAAATTTTGTGTGCTTTGATGATGAATAAATAAGGAATTAAATTGTTTCTTTTCTACTGTGGACTGCTTATTGGTTTTGGCTTTCCTATATTGACTAGTTACATATTTCCTTTATCGAGCAACATGGAAAACAAATTTTATCTGGCCAATTAACGAAATTCGTTTTATGGGAAATATTCAGCACAGGGAAAACACCAATTCACATTTGACCGTAATCTCTTTGCACTGCAGTCGACAGGTACGAAGTATAAAATAGCGCACAGATCCACATGATGCATTGTGAAATGCAAATAGTTGTGATTTCCTTACGCCGAAGCTAGAAAGCGGAGGTTCGAGTACACATTCTTACAGCAGTCGTAAATCTAACAGAAAACAAATGAGTAAAAGGTCCTTTCACTGTCCTCTGTCTATAAACTGCACTATAAATTCAAGTTTCTGTGCTGTGAACGTTATTTAGTTTACGGTATAAACTATCCATATCCATGAAAGTCTATCATTGCTAAAATACATTACCGTAGTATATTTTGCACAACATCGTAGTTCTGGTGTACGGTACTCGTCAAGAATATTAAATCGACAATGGCTAAATGACCTCATTCCTCGTTCCAACAAGGCCTAACGCCTTTATTTGGGGGTAACATCAATGGATGACTTCCCCCTCATAGCATACACGATTTGCTTATTACTCATAAGAGTAGATTGTAAATATACAAAAAATTTAAATTAAAAAATAAAAGTATCATGTAACTGAAATTCACGGTGTGTTCATTACCAGGAATATTTATTTCGTAGTGAATTCTTAAAAATTGTTAAAAACCATAAATGATTTCAAATTAGTTTTCACTATATTTCCTGTTTTGTATTATTGTATCCTCTATATAATCCACATATTAACCAAATTTACCGGAACAAGTACACGATAATTTGTCCTCCATAATGACCACTTTAATGATCAACTAAAGATTTAAATGAAAAAAATTTACTCTATTTTGATTTAAATATTTAACAACTCCATGAATTTCCTCGGCTCCGGTTCTGAATTTCGCCTAAAAACAGTGGTCCAACTTTGTTGTAGTCATAAATAAAATCCAAAAAGGCCAAGTATTCTTTGGGACTGAACTGAATTCTGTTGGTTCCTATCCGGATTCTGTTTTCGACATGGTTATTTGATAATGCGTTTCCTTTCCTGAAGACTTGTAATTGTTCGAAATGTTCGTCTATCATTATATTACTTCTACAACTTCTTCGAAACCCCAAGTATTATTTTTTCCTTCCGTATCGCTTACATAAATTGTCTTTGACGGAATACGATACGCGATAAATCCAGTCTCAGTTATACTATTATAAATAAATGGGGGAAAAACGAAATTCGTAGTCGATATTTTTATTATTACAGCGTTTAATCAGGCAGTGACGATTTAATTGGTTTAGTGATTTATTGCAGATTCGTAATCAACTACGATAAAGAGAAGCTTGGTTATTACTCATTGTACTTATTAGAAAATATCCTTTTGGGGTTACGAGAAGAAATTTATTATAAGAAATTATTCTAGTACGTGAAATGTTTAAAGATGGGGACACAAAATTAGGAACAGTAGACAATATTTCTAATGTCGGTAACCCAATCATTGTGAAATTACCACCGCCATGATTGGCCTATATCAAAGTTCTGCAGAAGCGAAGTGAAAATGTCCACTGCATCGTAACATGTACACCACTACGTACACACACCATGAAAATTTCTTTGCTTAAAATAGTCAGACCTGTCAGAGCGGATATTTGAATTTCTTTTATCCATTGCAGAAACTGCCCTACATGGCCTTCCTTTCACTCAGATTACAGACGAATAATTTCAGTGTCTCATTCAAACAAATTTTTAAGTTGAATTACAAAAAGTCGGTCAAGGATACTTTTTTTCTGTATAACAATTTCTTTGGGTATTACGTAGTAAAAGAGGAATTCAATTGTCACAAGAATGAAAAATAAAGCGTAACAAAAGCGAGGTTGCGTGTCCAAAGATGAGGAAAATGAGCAATCGTCCATGCGATTAATCGCAAAGAAATATCATTTCAAGCGAGGGAATAAATTATAGGTACAAATTTGACATCAAATAAAGAACAGCAGACACACAGGCGTTTTGTAATACTGGTTAAAGGACTATTTCAGGTGATCAGTCATAAGCATAATGATATTAACCGAGTATGGCGGATCTTCAAGCGCAGCAGTTGTCACCGCGTATTTCTTGCTTTATAAAAAATATACAGTTCCCTAATTTCAATGACGATCTAGGCGACCACGCTATTAACAGCATCTACGTTAGAACCATATCATTTTGGGCAGTTCTGTGTACAAAGGTGTGAACTATGTGGCAATTACAGCCAGGTTAGCCCATTTTCCCGAAGACAATATGGGTCGAGGAACCATTATTATTCTGTAAGCGGCGTCCCCTTATTCTTACCCCAAAATGCAGTTATAGTAAAGTCAAGGAAAGAATTCTGGTTAGCCGACCTCCTGTAGTGTATCGCACCACAGAGGTCCCGGGTTCGAATCCCGGTAAGGGCATAGATGTTGTGTGTGTTAACATACCGAGAGAGCCCCACAAATTAGTTCCCGGCCAAGTGAAATACAACGGTGTAGAAAGTCGCTTATGACCTTAGCAGTTGATGCGACTAAAAATAAAATCAAATGTTCTTGTGTACAACACAAGTATGACACAGTAATATTTCCTCGTTCTCATATTAGATAATCGTAATAATTTTGGTAATAATAGCGATTCAACCAAGAATACTTAATTTGGTAATTCATCAAATTACATTAACCGTAAAATAAATGAGGATCATATTTTTATTTGCATAATTTATTTTGATAAAATTAATTGATGGTTATTATATTTTTATTGATTTGTCTCAAATATTGCGTCAGTGGCAGTTTTGGAAGTTGAAACAGCATTTGTTTGGCGTACAGCATCTAAATTGATGTTATAGGAAGATGTTTATCATAAGAGAAACACAACAAACTATGTGGAAATCCCTGGCAGCAACAACACATGTAGCGGCTTCTATTGGGAAAGTTATGACCATATCACTCTTTGATATTTAGGCAATAAGCCTACTGGGTCAACATATACAAAATTAACTGAATAGTATTACATAGTCGTTCTTAAAATTATCTCAGCTGAATATTTCACACACAAAAATAATAGGATCACGTGTCTTTTGTATTAACATTCGTAGAATTGATACCATCATCAAAAGATAGTCTTGAAGGCTGCGGGGTTAATTTTGAAAAACTTATCAAAATTTGGAGGGTGTAGTTCGATGGTGGTATATACTTTATTGAACAATCCAGGTATATAATAAAAGTATTTATAATTTGCATGGTTTCAAAGCCAAGCAAGAAGATAAATGCTTTGAAAATAATTTATTTCGGAGCAAAGCAAATTAACATAATTTTCCATGACATTTGTACCAAAAATATACTTAGATGGCTCCCGGACAGAATGTAATGAAGCCGTTTGGTATTTTATAAGTTAAAATATTTTTTATCAACAGAAAATCTTACATAAATTAATATTCCTCAAGCTAATATAATTTTACTACTCATTCAAGACTATAAATATTAGAATAATCCCTTATTGTCTGTTGGTAATCCCAGCACAAGACATCAACAAGAATAATGTACTTCAATTAGTCTGTGGTGTTCCCAGGTATGTTTGTCCAAGGATGTGAGATATATCCAGATTAATTATTTTATTAATTAATAAAGAAAACTAACTCACTAGAACTTATTCTTATAAGAATACGACACACACATTAAATTCTACGACAAAATCCTGCATTTATAACTACACTGATGACGTACTGTTGACGTCACGTCTTCAATCCAATAACTCACTTCAGTCTTCTAAAATTACTCTTATAACCACCATTATTGCATATTTAATCTGCTTTTATTATTCATGCATAAACTTAATTTGCTTTGAATATAAATAAATATTTGATCATGCCACCAAATCTATCAAATAAAAGAATACTGACTATACGTGCGTTACGAATTATTTCAATGTTAAACTTATTTCTGCTTTTCAGGATTCACTCTTCCACATACATCAAATGAATTGACATTTACAGTATTGCTGATTATAAATCGTTAGGCTACTTTATTAATTCATAAAATGTACCGATCAGTTGTCCAAAGATTTATTCTCAACAAAAATAAAAATAAAGATAACAATCCTCTCCACACATACATATTCTCCGCGAACACACATCTCTTTCCTATAAATAAAACATCAAATACTCAAGGTTCTAAACGCCAATACATATATTAATTTTGTCATATTTATATATATATAAAATGAATAAAAAAACAAAAGTAGAAGCTAATGCATAACAAACTAAGAGGACGCTACTATGTAGATGTTCTGTTCCTATATACAATATTTATATCTTATTTGTATACGAAAATATAAGAAAATAGTACCGTTTATTTACTTTCCGACGCACTGCCGTCAATGTACAAGTTTTGACATCCTTCAGAGTAAAATAATCACTTGACTACAATTATGTCACACTCAATGAATCCGACTCGTTTACGAACAGAAAAGAAAGATTTTGTGAGATATGAGGAGAGAGAAGGCTTGTAACATCACTGAACTTGACAGTGCTACCGGGAGTGTTCCTAGTCAATCACTATATTTGAAATCTTACTCTCCTGCTGAAGTATCTGGAGACCTGGAATCTAGTCTGAGATGTGACCTCCACGTGCACGACCAACCAGCCATTCATTCGACCTGAATGTTATTGGTTGGCTTTTATTTTCCTGTGTGCTTGGTGAATGAGGTTGTTTACGTGTACCTTGGAAGATTTTACGCGAATTGGTGCTATGGTGGGCACGGAGGCACGTCCACGTCGAAGCATGCAATCAGCCAGCCAGAAGTCCCATATCACCAAGCGCTCTATAATTAACCATAATAGAAGGACGGAAACAATTATTAGAACACCTCGGACGCCAAGTGCGCAAGCAATTTGTGAAGAAATTACACATACTTGCGTGGTCGTTAATCTCAGCGGGAGGATCACACTTAAAAACGAAACATTTAATAAAAGCGTGTAACTTTAGCACGTATAAAATCTGTATTAATTTTTTGTTGGACCTAAAGTAATCGCCGAAAAAGGAGAACGAGTTATATAGACTTTAGGGAGAAAAAATTCCTCCAGCGTCAGCGTTTATAAGAGACCGCGATAGAAATTTGGCAGGATGCTATTCTTGGCAAATTGCCCTTAATTATTTCTTTTCCCCGACCGGATCCCAATTACGGGCGCTCCGTGTCGTGTACCCGAAGCTTACGACAGTCGTAATTGTTCCTTCATTTGCAATTTAAGAAAAGGTTTTGCTTATGGCCTATGAATGCGCCGTGTAAGACGATTAGCAATAAAAGACTTGCAGAAATCACGCGTAACCGCCAACCGCAACCTGTTTCCCTCCTCAAATAAATCTGTCCCTACTATTATTACGATTGCGATACGGAATCGCAGCACGATTGTCGAGACCACGGCCTAAAAATGTAAATTGATAATGGAGCTTTCCAAACGTCTTCATGATCTACTTTCTTTCTTATTCATATGTCCCTAAGTACTGGTTATTTATTTTTTGCATGTTGGATTTCTCAATAATTCTTTCATTATTATTTTAAAAAAATTACGCTGCTCCAACTGTTTTGAAAAATATTACGTTACTATTGCAAAATTCCTGACCACTAATAGGAATAAATGGAATACAAATTTGAGGTTCGTTTTCTTTTTTCAGATTCCTAATTAGCGTTTAATAAAAAATTACATTAATCTTAAGACAAATTATTCCAGACAAAAGGAAAAAGTACATCAGTATTTAATTACCAGACTATTACACTGATATCAAAGCTATTTTACGTGTTCACTCCGTAGGCTCGAAAACGTGACCTTAAGGAGGTAAGGGTTAGAACTCAAACTCATTTATCCTACTTTTAATCATCGATGGTTTTACCAAATTTAGCTGTAAAATTAATATAGGCTGAATAATTAAATGAGGAAATTCGTTTTCCGGGGGATATAAAACATGGCGAAAGGAAGTAGAAATTCCAAGTTGCAATGAAATAATTTGTAGGGCAAATTCCTTGTGAACACAATTATATAGAAATTATGGATTGTTAATATAAATAATGAAAGCCAAGATACAGAACATTAAATCTGCATTAAGAAATCCAAACTATTTTCTCTATGAATATGGCTCATTATAACGTAGTTCTGATAATAAGGTCTCCGACCATTCCTTAAGCACAGTTTAATTAATCGGTGCTAATGAGTAAAAGATGCAGACGTTTCGTCAAACTCGGAGCTTATAAATCAATCTTCGCCTGTCACACGTCTCAAACCCGGTGAAAAAAACATATTTGATTTACTGCTAATTATCCGAAGGCGGAATTTCACTCAGTTTCGTAAAAAACACTACCCAAGACAAGTAATATATGTATCTACTTTATTACCATAGAATACCTCTATTTCTAGCACTCTGTGGTAGAATGAGTAACAATATCTGAAAACACTAAGAGTATAGGATTTCATACTCTACGACGTAAAATATAAAACTACAATAATTTTATTCTGGTAGACTACGTAATATGTAAAAATTATGAGCAGTCATTAATTACAGTTAATGTTCACAATATATTACAAGTGTAGTATTAAAATAGAATGAGGTGTATTAAATCCGTAAATGCAGGGAAACGTGTAATATAACGCAAGCGAGATTTATTTTCTTTCGCGGAACCACTCGTGTCACTCATACACGGAATTTATGTAAAACCTTATATTCAAATATCATAAAAATACGAAAATGTTTTCGTCTTTCATTTTATACCTGAATAAATAACTATTTTTTATGTCACATCGTTAAATATAAAGTTGCGAAAGATCAAAAAGTAATATAAGAAAAATTCTATTTCTACGTTCAGAGATAATGCACGGGCATAAATGATCTAATTATGTTTAGTAAAAACATATGAGAAGACTAGTGTTGGCGCAGCTCACATATTTATTAACAAACTAGCGACAAGTTTGTTCATCGAATGACATTTTACAGTGCTCATAATTCTCGTAGAACTCTTCGGAAAAAAAGGAAAGGCCATGGATAAAAATTAATTACAAAAATATGTTATAGCAAGTTTTCAATATTTATAATAATTAATTACTAAAATATATTCACTTATTTAATAATTCTTTGTCTACATAGATACAACTATATATATATATATAACTGGCTGATTTAGAAGATTTATTAACGGACATAATTAAGTACAAAACAAACACGACAGCTCAATAATACTAGGGTAGAAAGTTGGTATCAAGGCCGAATTGAAGAGCGAGTAATCCAGCGTAATTCCGATTCCACGTGGCTTTCTCATTCGACCGAATTCACTTTTTTGAGGTTACCCGGAAACCTAGTGAAGACAAATAGACCACGGACCATCCAAATTTCAAGGACTAGCATTCACAGAAAAAGCAGGCTGAATCCATGAATTGTAAGGTAATTCTTGCTACAATGCATATGATACTCTAAGATTATTTTCTATTTTAGTATAAATTCCGTTATTTTGCGTGGCATCTATTGCTTACGGGGAATTACCGTTGCGGCGTTTTGTAAAGATTCTCTTCAAAAGTATAATTTAAGTGTCACGCACCAAAATAAACTAATATTCGGAAATTAATTAATCAAAATATTAAGGAGGGTCCAATATCACAAGACGTACGCGTGTATTTCGTTTAGTACAGAATTTCGATATTGAAGAAAAATTAAGAATTTCTGTCTAACGACCGGGAATAGAAGAAAATTTTACTGATTTATGATCAAGAAAAATAATTTCGCAAGTAATGAGCTTGTATAAATTAAAGTAGTTGGGCGACACAAGGTAGTACTCCAATAGTGACTAAGTGTCTGATATATTATATGCTCGTTGTTTTGTCGCATTCATCAACGGCAATAGTTATTTCGGTGTTTTGATACGAGTTACTTTCTTGTTAGGTTGTTCCGGAATCTTGGTAAAAAGTGGCCTTGGCCGATCTTCAAACCCAAAAATATCAGGGCAGCAATGCGATGCATTTCCGCAGTGAAGAGCGAGACAACTGTCAGCACTTGGACATTTACTACTCCCGGCGGTCTTTCGTCACCTCGTGACAGCTTCAGTAGGTGTTCAAGTACTTCTTCCTCCAATTACTTAAACACGTAAATCAGTTCCTCGTGACATTTCATCACTTCAAATCTGGGCCATTCAGTGCTAAATATGATTAATGCCGAGGTAGCAGACGACTTTACTGAACTGGGAGGCTGGGAATAAATTAATGTGGTTTTCTGATTTGTCGACGTGGTGAAAAAAGGTAAACGCTTACAAAGCAAGGGGAATGAACAAGCATTAACAGCGTGATAGTATGAAATATTACATAAAACTATTTAAACAACTAATATATATATATATATATATATATATATATATAACGAAAGATGAACACTATTTATGAGAATTGTAAATCCATAAGATTTTATCTGATAATCACTAACGAAACAATATTTACCAAACAGGAATTGTGCTTTCGTCAACGTTAAGGTACTTACTACCCTTTTCTTCCTGTCGCTCTAAGATATTTTAAGAAATACTTTCCCTTTGCCAGAATTATTAACCTCTGTTTAACAATCATTTTGGTTGTAACCTGGAAGTGAAACTTATTATGTCTATTAGAAATTGTTTTAGATTGTCTCACACATTTATGCATGAGATATTTGTCCTTCTGGCTTTAGAAATAGATAATCGTTTATTTTGAATCATTATTTCAATATTTTCACTATTACGAATATATTGAAACCTGAAAGAGATTTGTTTCGACACTACGCTGCAAGTCGTCACCAGCGAAACATACCACGTGATAATGAGTTATTTCCATCGCTTCTTTAACTGCTCTAGTTTCTTGAAGCAACGTTTAGTGACAGGGAATTAAAATCTAGGATTATCTATTACTATTTCAGTTTTTGCTCTCACCTTGATTTTTAGAAGTTTGAAAGTGTTCATTTACTAGTTTAAAATATTAATTTCTGATTTTAGTTGCGAGATTGTTATAAACAAATATCAGTGACATTACGTAAGGAGCGAAAATTCAGTTAGTTAAATATAAATATCTTTGTAACAGAAACATGAGTTGTTTTGCAATATATAGTTCTATATTTACGGATAAGGTGAAAATGTTAGTTTTATTTATTTTTTTCACATAGTTTCTTCTTTGTCTCTTATTTTGAAGTTAATAAATAAATTTTATAACAACTTATCCCATTTATCCTGTTCATTGGCTATTTTGTTTTGAGGGTTATCTAATATGTTTAACTGTAGGTTAGGACAGCATTTTTAAGTATCATGTTTACTTTCGTTTAACGATGTTTCCTCTTTCATGAACAGAATGAACAGAGAATTAGTGCAATTAATAACACATCTGAAGGTAAATAATAAATAACCTTAGGTAGAGCCCTTCGCGTGAAGTTTCATGTTAGAATTATTATTACCCTAATTGAATTTAATGGATGCTCCATTCGAGCTAAAGTGATCATATTTACACAATACTGTGTTATTAGACTCACGTAATTAATAGAATGAAAACTATGATGGAACTCGTGCGAAAGATTTGACTTTCCTCATCGTTTAGGCTAGGAAGCCGGCCGCTTCAAATATTCTCTGTACAGGAAATTCTTGTAGATGTTATTTCGCTGAGATATTTTCCGGAAACTGATAAATGTTATCCAAGAACCACTTCCCTCACAATTACGGAGTGCTGAAACAGTTCTCCTCAGACGAACAGAAAACCCGTAAGGCATTTGCAGGATTTGGTTCTATTATCTTCCACAAGTGAACGTCCTCACGCCATTTTTTTAGTATTGTTTAATGAACAACCTCTCTTGATACTGAGTCTCAGTTGGGTATTTGACGTTTCCACTTTTATTTCTAATAACCAACAAACGATGACACAGGAATGGAATTTAATTTCGATCTGAGCTCAAATTTTGAGTACCATTCCTCAGTAGTTTCGTGTTAAGCGCTCTGGCTCTCATAACGCGGGTAAAAATCGTATTTATTCTGGGAGGAATAGATAAATGCGTTTTACTTAAATTGTGTAGGATTTCTAAGTGATTTGTAGCATTAATGTACTTAAGAGAATATGTCTACGCTGAAATATTAGATCGTAGAATTATAGAAATGACTGGAGATTTCTTGTCCCGACATTATTTATGACATCGTAATATAAAACACACCATTACAGATATATTTTTGTAGGTGTCTTGCTTTCGACAGTCATACCGACTGTAATGTCTTAATGTACACACGGGCAATATTTATGAAAGAGAACCACGGAAGCAACACACGCTCTCGGCTGCGGAAGTGTTCTATTCTTATGGAATCCTAATGGCAGGATTGCCCTATCCACCATGCAAAATTCGATCTTACTCAATTCTCGCCGTAACAATGCACGCATACAAAGCAACACCTGGTGAGAAGGGGACCTCACAAGTTATGCGTATAAATTGTATTAACTTGAAAATTTATTTTAATTGATTCATATTTAAGGCCATCTTTGGATTGCTGACTTGAAAACGTAGCATCCATCAGCATATATTACAAAATCTATTTACGTAAAATGAATGGATATATATTTCTGAAATTTATTATATTTTCAAGAAGAATGAACAAATGTATAACTAGTATAAAGCTTCATTCTCCCATCATCAACAGCTTCGCGTTGTGTCACCATGTTAGGGCCATTGGAAATAAAAAAGTATAGTAGCACTCGCCAAATTGAAGACTTTAGACTTGTGGTAAAAATTTATATTTAAGGGGAAAATGATGATAATAAATCTCAATCCTTATAAAATGCAAAATTCTCAATTGGGTGCGTTCTGCTCTTAAAGTGTTAGAGAATCGTACAGAGAGTTGTTTTCACAAACATTATAAACGATCCATACACTTTTCATTCCGAATAAAATATTTGTATGGAAGAGGAAGCATTATTTGACTGACACTAACAGATGGGGAAATTTCTACTAATATATCGTGTGCCTTATACGGACGTGCAAAGTGAGGAAAAAGAGCGGCGAAAACGGACGAGTATAAGATTCCTACGAAGTGCCGCAGGCTTGATTATTAAAGAGCATCGTACTTGGGCTCTGAGGTTAACACGAGGAATTTTGCCTAACGTTTCCCTTCACAGGAATGCACAGATTTGGGCGTAGAAAGCCCGAGCGCCGACCACTACACGCCGAGGCCCGCGGCTTCTGTGCTCACGAATACCTATATATATCACTTCCGTCCTGGAAGAAAAGATATGCCGTCGAAACACACACTCACAATAAAACCAAAGGACACTAAAGCCACGCGTCTAAAACCACCATATCAAATTGTCAGGGAAGGAAACCATCTCGCACGCAGACAAAGATTTAGTGAAAGTCGAGCGATCGACGAGCGAATATGAATTCTAATGCTGGAGCATGTATTCACGATGATTTTATATTAAAACAAATGATACAGAAACGAATAGAATTTAACCTGGAAACACATGTAGCGTTTGTGGACTATGAAAAAGCATTAGATCGTGTTAATAGAGATATGTTGTGGTCAATTATGGAAAGAAGAGGGTTTCCTAAACATTTAATAGAAGTTACTCAGAGCTTGAGCTTATATAGGAACACCAGGATTGTGATAGATACTGGAAAACAGATGACCCAAGTAATTACCATTAATCAAAGTGTAAGGCAGGGTTGCAGTATGGCACCAACTCTGTTTAACTTATACATAGATGATCTGGTAAGGAAATGGAAGGAAGATAATGTAGCACCAGGCATAAAACTGGGACACTCTGAATATCTAAACACATTGCTATTCGCCGATGACCAGGTTATTATCCAAGTTAATGAAGATAAACAACAAATGGCGGTTTATAAGTTACACCAACGGAGTAAAATATATATTCTGAAAATTTCAATAAGTAAAACAAACACCATGGCGTTCTTAGGAAACAATCCAATAAGATCAAAAATTGTCATAGAAGGGAAAACACTCGAACAGGTATCCCATTTCCAATATTTAGGATGTGAAATAACATTTGACGAGGATAAAGATATCACAAATAAAATATACAATTTTCAGAGGATATGTGGGACAATAAGAAGAACGTTAAAAGGTAAAACCAGAAAAGAAACACAAATTAAATTTTATAAGGTGATGGCAGTTCCTACAATGTTGTATGGGTCAGAATTCTGGGTAAAAAACCTAAAGAGCTCAAACAAATAGAGGCAGCTGAAATGAAATTCCTTAGAGCAGTGAAGGGGTGTACAAGGATGGATAAATAAGGAGTACTTCCATAAGGGAGGAACTAAGTGTTCGGCGATCACAGATAAGTTAACAGGCTATAAAGAAAGGTATTGCGAATGCCTAGAGACAGATTTCCAAATCAAGTGCTGGAATATAAACCGTTAGGCAAAAGGAGTGTTGGAAGAGCAAGGTTGAGATGGTGAGGTGAAGCCGGAACAGGCTAAAAGCCAAATCCTGGAAAGCAGAAGAAGAAGAATGCTTCTTACTAGGTGCTTCACAAAATTGACAAATTAATTGCGACCGATGGTTGGGCAACAATAGAAAAAAAATACACAGCGTATATAAATACGAATGTGTGCTGGACCTGTTTTGCTATGATGAAGTTGGTCTAGGAGACCATCTATCTGAAATATCATAATTTGTTTTATATGACCCCAATGTTGTCATGAATTTAAATTTCAGGAAGAAACCCTGATATTCCTTTTTCTGGATATCCTTACATTTTATGCCTGATAAAATGGTTTGAAATTTTCCGGCTTACCTGTCAACATACAAATATAAGGAATGTGGTCTTGTTGAAGAAGATAAAACATTGGATTGACCTGCGTCCAGAATTAAGCGCTCCGTCAGATTTAATAATCAACTCCGCGTGTCGATTTCTACAAAATGCATAAATGAGTAAAAATACATGTTATCTGTTCTTTTCTGAGCCGCAGGAGCCAGAATATGTTTGACGTCAGACGAATTCCTAAGCGCTTCTGGTGTAAGAGGTTTCGAGAGGCCTAAAAGTAAGTCACGTGGAGATGAAACTTGTCTGCTTACTTCGTTGAAAGCAGTTTTTAACGTCGGGGAAACAGAATCCCGCGAAACCTTTACCCTAAATAAAATCTTCTGTTAGATATTCTGTTGGATATTTGAAATCACGAATTGGTTATCATTTGGAAGAAACCTTATTTTAGGCCGAGAGGTAAGAACCACAGTTTCTCGCCAGGTGGTTAGTTTTTCTATTGTTCAACACAAGACTGACGTACAATGATCAGAAAAATTATTAAATAGATGCGGATATTTCATTTTTGAAAGAATAACCTATCGTTCAGAAACCAATTATAGTTTAAATAGTTATTAAATACAATTTCATAGATGAAACATCCATAATTAAGTTGGAGAAAAAAGTAAGTAAGTAAGTTGAAGTTTAACATATAGGAATTATAACCATGCATACGCACACTGTAATTCTGTGTGCGTGTATTTGTGTGAAGTAACTGTAATGATTGATGACGAAACGATCCATTATTTTAGGTCACTATTACTCTCGTGACCTTCATGGTTTGTTTTTGTAAGTAGCATTTTATAATGCAATATTCGATCAAAAATACGAGCTTATTTAACATATTTGCCAGTTACAACAAACGGAAAATAATTGTGTTTTGACAGGGTTATTAAAATTACGTGGTTTTATTCTCGTTTTAATAAATGAAGAAGGAAATTACAGATGCATTGTGAATGTGCGTGTTTTTTTTTAAATCACGGTTGTGTCTTATTTGATTTTTAAAAAGAATCTACACCCACAAGTGGCACTTATGAAGTGTTATTATCACATGTTATTAATTAGTTAATCTCAAGTCTTTTGTTTGTTTCGTGAAGTGCATTCGTAGAACTGATATGTTGCCTTTATTTTAATGAGTTTGAAATATTCGTGCACGTACTTCATTAATGTTTTAAATGAGGAATCTTATGAGTATATTTCTAATTATGTTTATTGGCTTTTAAATACTTCCTTTAATTACGCGACCTGAAAAATCTTATATTCCTTATTTTCTCTTTTTCCCAATAAACGGGCGCTGAGATTCATTTACTTTCCAGTTTGAGAGACCGAACCATTAAGTTAGAGATATATTCGACGTTATAATGGTTTTCTGCGAGATTATTCGCTGCGGAGCGAAGGAAATCACTCGAGCAGCACCGCCGAGTAAACGCACTCGGTTTATGTATTTCCCGCTATTGTTTCCACGATGAGTTTATTACATAACAAACGAGAAAGCGTTACGGGATGTGGATATGAGCGAATAATTGGAAGGCAAGTACATCCACACCCACTCTGACAAAATTACTCTGTGCTCAGTCTAGCGTCGAGAACAGCTCGTACGTGCACGAGCACATTTCCAACGTTGCTATGTACTCCTACTTTGCTTAAAAATGATCGGAGACGAGTTCTGCGCACTGGGAGTTGGCAATATATCAACCACAAACACCTTTCTACATACTAATTCCAGCATTTCGTATTAAAGCGCTTTCTATCTGCTCTGCGGTAACGGAAGTCTTAGCCTCATATGGAATTTACTACCGCTGTCATTGACCGGGTCGTGCTACGCTGCTAGATTCAACTACCCAGTCCATGGGAACACAACAAGCAATAGTTTCATAAACAGCTCGAAGGTCTTCGACTAACCGTTACGCTCGGCTCAGCATGTATTCATACAAACGGTTTTCTTTAAAATCCATAATCAAGTAGATCATTAAATTATATCGATTATTTTTTGCATGTGTCTTCAGTTGAGTTATTTGTACAAAATACAAAAGAATACAGTAATAACCAGACCACAAACTCAAAACACTGCGGAAATTGATGAGAATTTTCCTTGTGGCAAGACGACATCAGAACTATCAATCATTCGTCGCTCGGGTACTAAAATGAATCCAGGAACGAAATATAAGGAACAAAGGAATTAAAAATTATGGACGTTTGAAATAGACTCCTTAAATTGATTTAAAATACATAGAATATAACAACAGATTATTAAATACATATGTATTTTCCGATATCTGTGATGGATTGTATTTATTACAATGTCGGACACAGAAACAAATAAAAATATATATTAAAATAGTTATTAATCATTTCCTAATCCCGTGTGGATAAAAAGTTTACCTGATTGCCTTTTGTCTCATTTATAATTTTCCTTCACATTAAACCACAACTCAGGAGCAGAATATGTTTCTCATTAAATCGAATCGAAAATTTAACTCTCAATGTTTTGTGCACCTTATCAAACATAATCGACAAGGAAATCCTTCAGAGTTTTAATATTCCTGGGAACGTTGTGATGTCGTCTTTGAGCTGTCGTATTATCCTGGTTAAATATCTGATATACTTTGCGGCATTTAGATTATTTTAAATAATAATCATTAAGTGTCCTATACTCATAAGTCTTAGTGAAAAGAGGAACTGGTTACTATAGCACATATTAGAGGAAACCAGAAAAGATGCAACAGAAATACGAAAATTAAAGATAGAATATCATATTCGCTTTGGCTGTCCAGGAAAATACTCGGGTGTTTTCCGTTCAAATTATGACAAAAAATGTGGCTTTTTATAACCCGTTAATGACTGACAAATCTAAAAATTACATAATTAAATGAAAACTCATTATAATTGATTAACTATATTTCAAAGGACCGCAGTATGAATTAAACCTTACTTCTGGATTATTTCTTGAACTTCTCTTACATAATATATATATATATATATGACATTCTAAGTAAATATGATACCTTACGTGATTCGTTCCGCATTTATTTCCGCAACATAAATTTTGAGCGCAATCATTTAGTTTATTAAACAAGTTTCTAATCAGTTTCCTAATGCCTTATTGTGTCAACCAGCATCCGATTTCTTCAATCCGAGCTAATTCCGGTGTTTACCTCATGTCTGAGCCTTAACGATGCAACCATTACCTGCGCTAGTCACATGTATTGATCCAACTTTTCTAATGTTATCCCATCGAACGATGGTTCGTTTTGTTCAACGTATTACTTGAACACTTTTGTTAGTTCAAGTTACTTATTATTCACTGCATCTTGTTTGTGGCATTCATTTGTTATCACTTAAGTAGAAAATGACTGATCCCTATTCAGTTTTTTGAGCGCTTTGTCCAGTCTTGCAGTGAAAAATTGCTATGATATCGAGGCACACTAACTGGCCGTCTACTACCTATCTTTAATTTTTCTAAAGACATTTTTTATTTTTTTATTTTTAGTCGCATCAAAGGCTAAGGTCATCAACGAGTTTGTAGCTCTTCACTGTCATGTAACTAATTGGTGCGGGTTTCTCGGCATGGAAAAATATATACACGACATCCAGGTCCTCGCCGAGATTCGAACCTGGTACCTCTGTGATGGCGGGAAATGACGCTGAACATCACACCACGAGAGATCGGTATGTATATACGTTTCATTGTGGTGTATTATTTCGAAACAACGGGAATAATTTATGAAAAATAGATATTTGTAATTAAAGTTCTTCGCTTGTGCAGTTTGAGACTAACGACGTCGGCAGGAAAATGAAAGGAGCAAAGCGTAAAATCCCCTGTAGTTATTAGGTTCATCTACATGATATCAATTTTCTCAGAAGCCAACTGTTGACGATTAACTGAGAACGTTTAAAATACTTGGAAAACCGAGATGAAATAAATACTCTTGTACACCCAGAGAGTGACTGGACTTCTGGTGGTAACCCTGGATTTGAACCAACCGGCTGCTGGGATGCGATACCCAATAAGAAGTCGAGATAATTATTTTTAAATTATTTAATTTTGTAAATCATTTTAATTAAATTTTTAAATACACATAAAAGGCAAAAATATTCTTTGTGGGTTGTCATCACTTTGAATTCCAAGTGTTTATTACTTCAGTATATTAATCAAACCCTTTCCCAAAATTTATTAATGGATTTGCGAGAGACTTTCAATATTGATTCTCCGAACCTAAAATTTCTCCGATTGTCTGGACATAGTATTTTATACTTCATCCACTTCTGAATATTATTATCATGAACGTCTTATTGAGAGAATCCGAACCAAACATTGCTCATAAGAAATTTTACTGGATATTTAGTTGCTGTTTTGATTCAGTTCAAATTGAGCCGTTCCTGGTAAAGTGTATTTAATGAATGAAAAACGGGTTTTAAGGAGCAGTGGAGCGTTTCAATTTAAAGGAAGCGTTAGTCCAAGGTCTGTGTCACGGCACAGTTGAAATTTTCGCTGGATAACAAGACGTTATTTGTACTTTGGAGCTGACATGATCACATTCTCACACAATGAGCCTCTGAGTGTCGGGTTATGGAGGTAAACCGAGCCGAAGAATATTCCTACGGTTGTACAGGACGCGCATTGTGTCCGCCCGGCTCAGAGGGGCGTGGTCCATGACATCACTTCCTTCACAGTCGAACTTCATCATGCATTACTTATTGCAGTTACTTCGAAACTGAGAGCTCTTCGGGACACACTTGTAACAAAAATCTGCTTTACAGCGAACAACTCAAAACTCAATTATCCTCACAACATGCGTCTATATAATCTCCTATTATTGATATTTAATTAATTTCGAGGATTTATAAAATGTTTGTTTTACGATTCAGGACTGTACTTTCATATAGTCCCTAACTATTCACGTTTCTTAGCAGTTAATTTTATCATTACCTTTATATTAATTAAATAATAAATTCTTATTTGTGTAAATCTAATATCCAAAAGGATATAAATGTTAAAGATTTATTTTATAACAGGAAAATATTATATGGCACAGTAATTTTCGGAAAAATTTATTGACACACTTACGCGTGTAAATTTTTCATTACAAGATAACATGTCCAACTCGACAAGGTAAGCTATTATAATCAGGTAATTGCTGGTGTAGAAAGAAAAGTTTTATTGTTTGTTTTCGTTTTGACTTTTGTAGTACTGATCCCGTTTACTGTATATTAAAAATAATATAATATCTCTTTGCTTCTCTGTACCTTCTCTATCAAGTCTTTAATCTTATTCCTTATTTTTTTCTATTTATTTCACACTTTTGCTTAAGTAGGACAACGTGGGGTCTTACAAATCACGAAACCAAGTAGTATCAACCTACTTGTATGCAAGGACATTTGTGTGTTATATTTATCTACTGATTGTCTTCCTTCAATAAAGTCTTCTCGGGCTTCTAACCGAGTAAACAATTGTATTCGCGACGTTTCGATGACGTTCACTGCCATCGGCTTCTAGAACACTATATATATTACGTAATTTCATATCGCTTTATTCATTTATAATATTCGTTTCTTGCATCACTTTTCAACTGATTCTTTCTTCCGAGCCTTGGTAGTTAAATGCTTAATTAGTTCGTAAGGCCCACACTGGTGTTAATTGCACAAGAGGTTGAGAGAACAACTATTAATAATATAAATCAATCTTCTTTAAGATCTTAACAACAAAGAATATAAAAAGAAGCTAATTAAAAGGATTGTGTTCAGGTCGTCGTGGGATTAAAATACGGGGCTGTGTAATGACAGAACATTTAGTAGGTTCTCTCAACTGCGCCAATAATGGCGACATATATATAGGGAGAGAGAAAGAATGAAAATAATAAAATTGAGAAGCATTCGTTCAAACGTTAATGGTGTTCTGGAAGAGTAATTATGGCTGACCTCTTTAAGACTGATGCCTGATAACGTTGGTTCGGGAAGATTGAACAGTAGGAAAATGCCGTTGTAAATATAATAGGGCCGACCGTGGCGCCAAACCCTACGAAAATAATCAGAAATAAAAAAATGATCATATCATGTGCGTCACTTGGAAGGTAGTGTGAAATATCAGCCCGATCAATTATCGATTTGTAGCGACTTGTCAGCATGACAGGAAGGATTGTGGAATTGAAAAGACCTTCCAGTACGACTCTCGGAAAGTTTTCCTTTTCTTTGAACCATACGGATTACAAACGGTATTGGCATACTCGCCAGTACGCCGAATTTATCATATTCAATTTGTTCTTCTGTCATGAATGAACGGTAATCCATAAGACCATAAAATGTATCAAATGAGGTACGAATCAATTGATATGTAACCACGTTCGCCACGATCCTTTAAAAGAAAAACTTTACTGTTTGGATCTAGTATAAACTATTAACAGCCGAAACCTTTTTCGAACCGCGTTCATCAAAATCGATATGAGGTGTCAGTCATGGTGATTGTTCATATTAAGCTGAAATAATCATGATCAAGTCTATAAATTACAGACGATAACATAGCGTTGTATTTATTTGAATTGGATTCGGCAATCTATTTCTTTTTTACATATTTACAATTGAGTAATAAGTAAATTTTATATATTTGTACATGTCATGATGGGATCTAGTCATTGCAATTCTCCCGGATAATACATCAGTTTTTAATTAGACGAGGTCCTTAGGCCAATTCCGCTTAAGTCTAGTGGTTGGTTTGCCAGTTGCTTTACAATGTCGTTTCCGTGATGTTCTAACTTTAGGTTCTGTTCTCTTGACAGTCTCTGGATTTTGTTGGTTACGTATGGAATTGTAAGTAAATGTCGCCTTATAATAAATAAATAATTTAGTGTTAAACATTTGTGTGATTAAATATTAATAACCCGCCACTTTTTATTATATTACACTATTTTCAAGTATAATTTTTTGTAAAAATTTTCATTGTAAGTGGCGGGTAAAATAACTGTTGGAGTAAAAAGGATGAATCATAATTGAATAATTTATTTATATTGAAACAATTTTAAGAAACTACTGTTGTTAAATACTATAAATAAATATAATATATAGTATAATAATAAATATAAATAATATAAATAATATAAATAAATAAATAAATAAATTGTTTCGCTTGAATATAATTTTTATCTAGTAATTGTTCTAGTTATTTAAATTAATCAACCCCATTTTCAGTAATAATCCGCTGATTTTATAATTAAAATTTAGGGCGATCAACTGTTTGTTTAGTTATCCAATAAAATAAAATAGATAATCAAACGAAGCTTTTTCTGGATTATTTTCTAAATATATCCTAATCCTTATTACGTCTCGCAATGCATTATTTGGCACTGGCCCATTATTTAATACATTTTATGACTCCAGTTGTTGGACATGCAATCTTGTAGCCGGTACACAGTTTCAGAAGTCACTTCTATAATTCTCATCCCAGATTACGAGGCAAGTCTAGAGAAAGCGATTGCCGAGGAGTAATTAAAAACGAATATGGTTTGTGAGTTGACTGAGGAGATCTGGCCGCACGTGCAAATCGCTGTCCATTGATATTCCGATACAGGGCTGCGGTTCGATACCCTCTCCAGAAAAGCTTATGATTCCAATGTCGCATAAACGTGCCGCAATACAATAAACATTTTTGTCGCGCTTCCGGTGATTTTACGCTCCACTCTCACGTTATTTTGCAGGTCACACTCTGCGTTATAAAGCCCCGGGAATGAGCAATCTGCGGTAGGAGTGTGCATACTTATAGGGCCACGGCTGTGCGCACATGTTCAATGAGAGGAAGCCAGAGTTTCTCGCACGCTTTTAAAATACTCAATGTACGCCTTCATCGCAATGCGAATCACAGTTGTCTGACAGTATTTTACCTGACCCAGCCCTGCGCACCTTTACAACATACCATCAAAGCACGACTCAAAACGTTTAACATACAGAGCCTTAAGGGATGCTGCGATTCTGTTACTCGTCAGCGGCGATTCCTGAAGATATTATTACATGGGTGTTATTTAAAAATGGGCAATTACTATCCCAACCATAAATTTTGAACTGAATGCGATTCATCTCTACCAGTGCTAAGAGTTTGGTTGCATCGTCATGAAAGCATTGGAACAAATGAAGTATATATATAACTTACGTGTACACAACTCATGGTCCGAAAGACGACTTCATCATATTAATATTATTTATTATTATTATCGTCATCATTGGATCTACAGACCATTGAGACTGTCAGATAATCATCTTCTATGACACATTCTGGAATTAAGAGTGGCACGTAGTCAACGTAGCGATTCTCCGGTAAACTTAACCCCAGTTTTCATGTCCAGGACAAGCACAAGCAAAAAAGCCCATGCCGGGATTCGAAGCCGAGACCAATGTTGTTCGAGGCGGTGATGCTGACCACTGCACCACAACAGAGCTGCAGCTTCAGTGCATAACCGAGAAGAATTCTTTTCTACAAGCTGTTTAATTTGCCTGACATGTATTATAAAGTCACCAAAAACTCGATGGCGCTTCTTTTAAAAAGCTTATAAAATGTGACGAAAATCTGTTCTTAAACAGGAAACGTAAAAGTTACATCACATTTCTACACTTAGATCTCGATCAGGATCAAAAGACGCTGATATTGTAAAAATTACGAAATTCTAAAATATAATTGTAATTAATAATTTTGTTCAAATTAAGTGCAAGAAACGTAGTATAACATCTGGAAAACCTGTTATTTACTTTCTGTATAATACATGTCTCTTTTTGTTTCAACTCATTGTAAATGAAATATGGGTATTTTGTTCCAGTATTGAGTAATGAGCTAAATAGTATAAAATTATCTCAAACTATTTTTTATGGGTAGATGACATATTGGTAAAACACGTTTTCTTCGAAAAGGTTTACGTTTAGATGAAACAAATCATGTGGCAGAAATAACTTACAATAATTGTGAAGATAAACAGGAAGGTAACTGAGAAGCTGCATTATGTGTTAAGCATATGCAAGAAGAAAAGAGACGTTTGGAGCTCAGCTCTTGGTTATGTAAGGCTTCGTATGATTAATAACTTAGTCAGTATGAATTCGCAGGCGTAACGGTGTTTTGTAATATCTGGAAGCATGTTCGAACATGTGTTGGATAACCATTCCTGAAAGCCTGATACTATTTCTGCTGGCATACTTTAAAAAAAACCTTACCAAAGTTTTATTTATTTTTAGAAAAATACCGCTTTTCCGAATAAATTTACACAATATTCAATCTAACTGAAATAAATTCATTTTGTATTAAATACATATTATGATTATCGGAAGAAGATAAAAAAAACAGAAAATCAGGAATAGATTTTGATTTCTAAAAATTTGTGGTTTTTAAGTAAAAATATTAGCACTTTTCGTTGCAATTATCTTATGGAAAGCATCAAAACCTCACATTTACAATTCTATTTACATTATACTGATCCATTTGGGTCCAATTGTGGAATAATGGAAAAGGCTACGTGACTACGTGGAATCAGGGAAATTGAAGTTGTATGGCACCTGTGGAAATAAATATGTGGGTTCTAAAAGCTTACTTACGAAATACAGTCTGGTTTGAAACTAAAACAAATCAAGCACATTCAAACTGATATGTGGAATTATTAGTTCCTTAAAAGACCAATGATTGTGAATTCAAACAGCTCACCTGCATAATAATTTTAGACACTGCTGGAGACTGATAATATGCAGAAATTGTTTAACTACTAGTTTCTATTACTTCTACTTTAATTTTGGGGGGTGGACGGGGTGGAATTCAAAAATATTTCTAAAACAACTATTATTAGCGTCGAATAAAACGTTGTCGGGGTCGCTTAATTTCATAGTGTCATTCTATAATTTATAAGTGTCCAATTTCAACTCCAAACAGTGATGGAAGGGGTTTACATAAAAAGTATACCGATGTAAATGTCGATTCCGGAGTTATAGGAGTTGCTGCGTTTAATTCTCGCATTAACAATGGGGTTTAATGAAATTTTAAGTTCGTAGACACGGTTACCTGCACTGGTTACCGGGTAAGTTTTTGATTTTCTTAGGGTACGAGCTATATTTTGGTCTCTAATTAGTTAAAGGTTGTATTTCTTTACTACTTTATGGTACCGGGATTAGTTTTAGATTTTATTAAGTTAGCTAGAATTTTTTCCCGTTTTAATTCGTCGTTATTTTTAGACACTTTTATTTTATGAAGTAAGAGATTCCCGAATACCGTCAGTAATTATCCTGGTTTATTTGAAGTTAGATGGCGAAGGGTGAAGTCGGGGAGGGGAATGTAAAAAAAAACACTGACGCTATCGATGCTGGGTAGATGAAATGTTTTCCAAGAGGTTAGTGCCGAATTAATTCCTTCTCCGGGCTAATTTAAATAAATACCCGGGAAACGCCGGGCACTCAGCTAGTAGCAGCTAAATTCTTGTGACACGTTAAGCACATTTGTTTCTGACTAGTTTCAGATCGATTATTAACTAAAAACATATTGTAAATAATTAAATCCACTTTGCTTACATTGCAACTCTAAAATCACAGAAAGGTTTATTAGTCGTATACGTTACAAACTAAAATATTTACCTTCGCACTTCTTCAAGAAGAATACTGTAGAAAACGACTTGTGGGAGCAAATTCTTGATGATAGAAATACGATCGGAATTTAGAAACAATGTTATCTTCACGCTGCACAAATAAAAAGAAAAGCACCAAACGCGACGCCTATAATAAATTAATTCTGATATCACTTTCATTAAGTATTACGAAAATAACACGCAACAATTTAAATAAATGAGGGAGGATAGAAAATTTTAATTCAAAGAAACACGTGTACGGGTAATGAGGAGTTATTTTTTCCTTGAAACATTATAAGAGACTCCTCTCAGGTTTTCCCAGGAGAATTGTTTAGGAGTTTCCCGAAAATGCCTCTTAAAATACAAATAGGAATAATACATTTCGAAAATTCTTTGAAACCATCACAGTGAATCGTCTTCAATAACTCGAAATAACTTAGTGGATATGTTGAAGACAAATAGAAGGAAGAAAAGAAGCAAAATTGAAATACATATACCACGTTTGTCGATTGAGGAAGAAGGAAAAACAATAGACAGAACGAGGAATCGTTGCCTGCCTACTTTAAATGTTATTATATAAATACGCTGAATTCATAAATTCACCTTACTTTCCCAGTGAAATGCTCATTTGAAGCAAGGCAGACTAGGAAACATTGAAATAAAAGGTAACGAGCACTGTATATAAATAATATTTAAGGATGTTGCTATTTAGGGTAAGATAACACAAAACTTTACAAATAATGGAATATTTATTGTTATAACTTACTTATATTTGAACTAATTGGACTGTAATAGAAAGTACAATTAATAAGTTGATGTGTTACAGGAGCGATGAACGAACTCCCAAGATAAATATTCAAATCGGCGGAAAGCGGATACAGATAAGCATTGCTTTTGATACTACATACTTCCTTTAGAAAACAAGAAAATGTGTAAAGTAGCTAATTCTCTCCAATGGATATTTAAGTCTGACATAAAAGATGCAATTCTTACCGAGTGAGCTTCAAAATTGCAGCGTGCTCAAGTTTTCCCATTCTTCTTTAGTTTTTACTCTTTTATTGTTGTTATTTTTTAAAGGAACTGCATCGCCTGGTATATTAATAACCAGTCTGACTTGGCATTAACAAATTTGTACGTCCGATAAATCGACAGTTTTGAATCTGGATATTTCAAAACGTTCCATTTTCTGGCAAAATTAGCGTCAGTCACTTTTGGAGTAATCTTGCGTGAACACGTTAATTCATAAAATTCGCACAACCAAGAAGGGAAAAACAGCACCAGGAACTTATTTCGTTGTTGAAATCTTCATCAGTGGGTCCTCGTAGATTACCGAGCCTTGACCTTGGCGATGTCTTGTAACACTGGAATATGTTTGAAATGCAGCGCCTCGTAATTTTACACCGCACACAAATTATGGAAATGTAAGAGCAACGGAAAGAAATGGCTTCTTCAGGGGACAGGGTGGTAATAATTTAAAAAGAAAACCACACGAATGAAACAAGACGAATGTTGGCTATTTTCCACGAATTCGGAGATTCGATCTCTTCACACACCGAATACACAACATGTTGTCCATGTAATAGTCAGATAATACGAATACATAATGTATAGGTCTATTTTCACTTGTTTTCTTTAAGATGATTAATTATTGGTTCAAACATATTTCCGAAGAAATTCGAAGATAATAAAAATACATATAAGATTTACAGAAAGTAACTTTATAATTTAATTTCGAAACAATACTAATATAGTACATAGTGACTCCAGATTTTTATAAAGGTCTTTAAATCGAGTGATAATATTAATAGGGTCATTTTAAGTTAGTCTTGCAAACAAAAACAATTTTTAATGCGTTTTTTTAATATTTACCCTAATTTCAACCATTAACGTTATTCATCTAATCTAATAAACAAAACAGAGCGTTTGTTTGTTTTTGTCTGTTCCTTATACAAATCTATACCGGAGGAGCGAAGTTCACCAAATTTCGTACACGTGTTCTTTGCGACCAGGATGAGGGGGTGAGGAGCGGGGGTGGAAGGAGGTGGAAAAACTCAAACATGCTAAAACAGCCGATATTTGAGTCGGATAAATATTTCTAGGGGTCAAAGAGACTGATAGTGTTTCTACCGAGTATAATTTTTACCCCCTTACACCATGTTCAAACAGCGATACATTCGTCGAATGAAACTATTTCAGGGTCAATGAGTTAAACACAATTTGGAATGGGATGTGAACGCATTTATTGGTATGGGTCGAGTTGCGTTACATAAAAATAACGCAGAAGCTACATAGATTTGAGTCAAATCGGATGTTATGGATAAATGACATCTGAGGCAACTCCACGCACCCAGAAATAAAAATAACAATCATTCACTGAGATGCAGCGACATTTTCCCCCGTAGTTCAGGCTTGAGGTGAACTCAAGTGTTACGTGAATGGTCACTTCAATGTGGTAGACAATCGTCCAATGACAATCACGAGAGATTAATGGCGCATTTGAGGATCAAGTCCGGATTGGCGCTAAAAAAATATTGAAGTCTGATTGGTCAGAGAAACGGAAGGAAAGACGGACAGTCGAGAATCTTCCAAATACATTTTCATTGCCATTGAAGGGTTGAATGCGGTTTATTAATACACATCGGGCAGAAATGTAAAGGGAAAATAAATACATAAATAATTATCATTCACTGAGATGCAGCGACATTTTTCTCGTAGATTCTGGCTTGTAGTAAACTCAAGTGTTTCGTGAATGGTCAAAACAATGAAGACGACAATCGTCCAATGACAATCACGATAGACTAATGGGCGGATTTGAGGGTCAAGTCTGGATTGGCCTTAAAAATAAATGGGGCCCGGAACGTAAACAGTCAACATTCGTCATCTAAAGGTAGGGGTGTAATGCTTGAATATCGAACCCTGATTGGTCCGAGAAACGGAAGGGACGACGAATATTCGAGAATCTTCTAAATAGATTTTCAGCGCAATTGAAGGATGGATTAAAGTTTGTGAATACACATTCCCAGTATCTTTCCCAGCTTATACAATTATAAATCATATTTTTTAAATAATATTTTTTTAATTATATGAATAATATTGTAAAATAATATATTAAGTTTTTTCCTTGTTGGCTGAATCAAAATGAAACGGGAGTATTTCAATGCGAATTTATTAAAATATTTTTGAATTGATATCGTTTAATCTAGGTTGTTATATTAATTTATTTAGTTATATACAATAACTATTATTTTTTCGAGTATAATTTCTGTAAGAAATATTGTACACGATAACGGGAAACACAGGCGAAAACGCTCTTTATCTTCTTCTTACAAATAAAATAGTGTTTTTGTGTGTGAACGTTCCACATACAAATTATACCCGTCCAGCAAATTTCGTACATGTGACCAGGAAACAAACACTGTCGGGGTGAGACACGACTACCACCCCCAGGAGCAGGGGTGGAAATATTCAAGCATGCTAAAACGGCCTATATTGCCGTTGAATAAATATTTTCAGGATTAATTATATTGATAATATTTCTACCAATGTTGTTTCTTTATATTTTCAACCCCATTTCGGCATGGGAAGGGACCACGCTTAGGGGTTGGGGTGGAGGGGCGTTACATAAAACTATTGCAAAAACAGCCTAGATTCGAGATAAATTCGGGTTTATGGATGTGTTTGAGATTAATTATGACATTAAACTTTTTTTAAAACCTCAGTAACGGGGGTGGACGAACATAGAATTATTTTAACATGTTTATACGGCCGATATATTCGTGGAAATAAACTTTTCCGGGGTCAATGAGTTCAAACCCTTTCGGGATGGAAGGACAACACATTTACGGATTCGGGTTTAGGTGCGGTACATAAAAATAGCGCAAAAGTAACCGAAATTAGAGTCAAAACGTTTATATGACAACCCGGTGTACGTCGGGAATCCAGTTACAGCTAATAAAAATGAATTCGTCAAACGATTGCCTTTATTCATTGTTAAAAAATTGCTCAAAGTTTTGATGTATAATTATGCTATCGACATCAAGTGATCTGATACTTAATGTAATTAATATTGGAAAAGGTAAAATAAGTTTTATAGTTCCCTTGTCTAAAAAGTCCTAATTTTATCGGAACTATTTAAATAAAGTTGTATTGTTATTTTGACTGCTTACTCCACCTTTAATTAAACGATTACGATATTAATTAAATGACTGAATCGGAAAAAAGTTTTGTCAAAAATATCAAATCTGATACATCACTAATAAAAAGTGTAATTAAATGTTTTTTTTATATAAAGATATGAGAATGAAATAATAAATACATTTTCATATCTGAGTAAAGCAAAATTCTAAATTTTAAAGTTTTATATCCAACATAAATCTATTTCAAAGTACTGAGACATATTTGAGTAATGGATGAGGCTGATCTAATTGTCATTAAGGAAGTGTGTCCTTTGCCGTTATAGGGCCAGATGGGCTCTTCAGCATTCCAGTAATGGCGATCGTGAATCCAGTCCGTGTGATAAACGACGAACGATAACAGATCAGTGATTGGACACGAAACAAAATATAATTTAAAAAGCGCTATTCGTAATTTCGGGTAAAATATTCGACAAGCAATCTGAGATATACTACGCGGGACAGAGTAATAATAAGTTGATAGTCCCGTCCAACCCAGCAAATTAACAGCGAGTTTGAATATGTTTAATTTCCTTGAGACTGAGGCAGCACTGTAGCTGGCGGAGTCAAGGATACTCGGGCAAGAGAAAGACGTAGATTAAAAGCAGACAAGAAATGAATGTACTTCAAGGAATGAGATAGTTCGGTGTCGTTTTTGGTTTCTCATTATCAATCGATCTGCTTCATCTTGACTTCTTTTCAAATAGACCTTCTTTGAGGCTCACGCTGCCTTCTGCATATTTCTTTTTTTCTCATATTCCATTCTTCTCCCCCCCCCACCTCCCACCACTCTTTAGCTGTCTTACAATCTCCGGACAGAATCAACCCATCAAACTAGGGAATACCTCACTTACTGCTATTATTAATATCCCCGTCTGACGCCCGGCTGGCTCATGTTTGCCTGATAAAATATGAGCCACCATTTCCTCCCAAATGATGGCCGCTTGTTCGCCGGGAAGACACGATGGCTTTGGGTTGTCATGCGCAGACTGCATCTCCACGGAACAGGGCTATTGTTATACTTAACGCTGTAGGTATTAATCAAACGCCATATTTGTAAAAACGTACCTCGCCGCAACATTAATAACACCACCAGGAAATAACCTTTTACACTGTATTGCTCGTTCGCCATTGCTAAAACTTTGCTAAACTGTAGCTAGTATCGGTTACGTTTCTGAAATCAAAGAATTCTGTCTCTAATAACATCTAACAACAACCACCTGCAAAGCCATAAACAGTGACTGAATTCGCAATAAAGAAGGAAATGATCAGTATTCAAATTCTACATATATGCATAAATGCGTAATAAATACTCGATTATTATTTTTCCAATCTTGGTAACGCTTTAAACTCCCAATAATTTGTTCCCCACGTAAAAATATTCATGCTCTTTGGCGCTACTGACAATAAAGAATTTATATTATGGAGAAAATGAATTAATATTGAGTCTATAGTATATTGGGGTTGAACAACACGATACAAGCGAATTCAGTATTATAGAAAATTATATATATATTATATTATATATATATTTGGGTGTGTGTGTGTATAAATGTCAAGCAGATTCAAAATGAATTATCCCATATTTATATGCATTCACATAAGTCTAAAATCAGTCCGGAAATACAATGATTTTTTTTTGTCTTTGGATTTTCTCTCTTATGAAATCAGATGGTTTTTCCTTAAGGTAGAATAATGCGATTTTTTAAATATGAAACTTCAAATTATAGTAAACTATCTGTTATACTCTCCGCTGCGTTTTTAATTAATTAAAACTTTGTTTCCGATTTTATAGTGTAACTATAATAGAAGTATAATTAAGCATTAATATGAAATTATTCCCATAAAACGTACGCTTTGATTTTTCTTTGCGAGACAGAATTTATTTGCAACAGAAAATGTTGGCAATGAATGAAAATGTTTTACGAAGCATCGTAACGATGTTATCCGATGAGAATACATTTTAATAAGAATAAACGAATAGTAATTTGGAAGTGTAGGAAAATTACATACACTATTAACTTGATTGTAGTTAGCAGACGAAGAAAGTTGGAATTTACAATTTGTCCCATCTATGCAGAAAGTTGAATTATTATGTGCAAGATAGACCTCATTTACTACTGTCGTGTTAAAATCAACTTGTTTAACATTTGTTTTGGGGGCCATGAAAGTTGCCTCGACGACACATGGCTGACACTTTGTCATTATATATATATATATATATATATATATATATACATATATATATATAATGCTCGTTTACTCGTTGGTGATTAAAATCTATTATTTTAATTTTCTGGATTCTTACGGATTTTACGTGATGTTTTTAAGGGAATATGTTCCCAACATACAGATTCAATAGCTAAGCCTAGAATTTCATCTTAATCATACACTTTTCTTTTAACATTTCAGTATTTTGTTACGCGCTTATTATTTATTGCTCAAAGCATTGCGAACTCCTCGGACAAGCATATTTTGACAGGTCCATTCATCGCCCCTGTGACAATGAGTACAAAATTTACCCACGAGCATTTCTGGAACATTGACAAAGATAGATGTAGCCACCTGATGAGCCAGGAGAATATCGTCTCGTCAATTTATCTCGAGTGCTGCTTTCATATCGCGGCGGACAGATATGGATAGTGGAACAAAGAATCAAGCACAGGAATGGCTGCGCCTCTCAAGAAAAATAAAACTGTACGATGGGGTCGATTCCAACAAAGTGTACGATCTGGGCCCTTCATCTCTGA
The DNA here is from genome assembly GCA_037074705.1 of Zhengitettix transpicula. NCBI lineage: Eukaryota > Metazoa > Arthropoda > Insecta > Orthoptera > Tetrigidae > Zhengitettix > Zhengitettix transpicula. The sequence continues at coordinate 66,258,387 of CM073595.1, read as the reverse complement.
GGCACGGACAAATATGCATCTCAATAAGTACTTTCTGGTTGCAACTAACACGAGACCACAAGAATTCGCGAGTACATCCGCCATCACCAGCCACAGAATGTACGAGAGTTGCTTTATACCAGTCATACTGAGATGATTGACAATGCTCTTACAACACAGACTTCGTTGCAAAAGAATTGTAAAGACATTTTGCTACTATAAGGCAGGAGAAAGCGTGGATAATCTGCCAATATTGCGAGGTGAAGGAACAAAAGACAAATAATGCTGATCTGTGTATACACGTGAAAATTGTATTAATACACGCAGTTCTGTCTTATTACCGATATTTTCTACATTTTGTATTATTAAATAATTATGATATATACCTTCTTTGTGAGTTTTCATGTTGAAGACATATGCATGTATAATTTTTAGTAACAAAATAATTGTACGAGTTTTCCATCCTATGATCGACGTGCACGGTAGAAGCATTACAAATATGCTGACTAGATAAAGGAGAATAGAAATCGGACAACGTTGAATAAAATTTTAAGGTGATAAAAGAAAATAAATAAAAATATAGTAAATGTATCAAACGAACATAAAACAGCATTTGATGATAACAAAAAAGGTTCAAACCAATACTAGAAAAAACATACATCTCGAAATTTGTAAGTATATATATTACGATGTATTGATATTAACGGAACTAAATGGGACAAGGCCAGAGTTTGTGTTTTATTTAATAAGGAGAAAACTAGATCCAAATATATTTGGCTAAAGAAAACAGCGACTGTATTTGTATTATTTCAACAAATAATGGGCATCGAGTGACAACTATTATGACATGAGGAAAAGTGCAATTATCTCAGGCAAAATATACCAAATTTTGTTTAGTAAAACATAATTCCCTTGGTAACTATGGGAATTGAACATTATTTGAATGAGTAAAAAAGGCCAAAAATCAGACAGTTAAACTGTAATTTAATTAATTCAGCAAATAATTATGTCCTAATGTGGACCCTCATCAGGCTTGTAAATATAAAGATATTAAATTGTAGATATTAAAGTACAAAAAAATTAATTGATAATCAAATATTATAAAAACGAGATGAAGTAACAAAGAAAAATGTACACATTTTTTGGCCGTTTAAAACTTGGAGTCATAGATTAAATGATTATAAATATTATTAAATAATCAATGCCCGTTTTGACATTGAGTGGATCTTCATTATGCTTTATGTGTTACATTTTGATTCTTACTGTCTTTTCCTCAAATTCGGTAATTATCCAAGTTGCTGGTACGGCCGGTACCTAAAATATGCTTACTTCCTGATTTAAACTAAACGGACATAAATAATTAGAATATATGAGTCAGATAAAGTGAGTTATTACAACTCGTAATAGCCACATCTTATTCCATAGATATTTTTCGCATATCTCAATCAGTAAAAATATATGAAAATAATGACGTGTAATTTTAGAACCAAACATAATTGTGTGTGAAAAAAACTTAATTGTTGACCAAATTTAGTACTTTAAATCTCTTTGTTTCCAAATGACGGCGAAATTAATTCTGAACATAATTATCTGGCGTGAAAGTAAAATTTAAAGTTTGATTTAAATAGAAAAGCATCCGTTTTCTTTAGAACAATGAGTTCATTTCCATTAAAATATTGATTTCTCCTCTCTTATATACATACACAGCTTTATACATCTTGACATATTTTCTAAATTTTCTGCGACCTTATTTATGTATTTCCGATGTATGTAACTTTTAAATAATGCATTCTACTATTTTTCCCTAAATATATATTTTATTACGTATTTTTCCTAATTATATATTTGAAACTTTTTTTCGTCAGATGTGAACGAATGGAACTAATAAATATAAATCTGCACCTCATATAGTTCAAATAACTTGTAATTTTCTATACAGACCTTATAGTTGAAACAGAAAATAATAAACGTTTGATAACGAAAGCAGGTAATGTGAAAATCAATTTGTTTCAAAGAGGTTTATATTCATATTTGCAATATTTGGTATTTTGTTTTATCGACGTACACTTGCCATACACATTTTGGCTATTTAATGGTTTCAAATTTGTTTGTGTGTCTCAGAGCGAATATTGTCGATTTTTTTGTCTGTAATTTTATATTCCGCATCAGCGTCCTCGACACGGAGGATTTAACCATTTTAATTTGGAGTATGGGCCATGAAATTATATCTGTAACATATATGAGGGACGTCCTCAAAAAGAAAATTTTCAGTGTGAAAAAAAAATTATGTACTGATATTCTCTGTAATAACATTCAGAATGTGAAAAAAATAGAAGGGAACCCTAAAATGAAAAAATGTGGTATTTCAGTCAGAGCATACACATTGCACGTCTCTGTTTTGCCGCAGAGGTTATTATTAATGGGGTTGTTTGTTTAATATGCACTTTAAATCAAGGAATTCGTAAAATGACTTTTAGGCGAATCATAGGTGAAACTGTCGTGTCACTTCGTTTGTAGAATTGCAATCCAACCGGTTGTTTCACAAATAACGTAAAGCTGTTCCCCAAGCACAATCCAAAGATCGACTTCCAAAAAGAGATGGAATAAAGGCTTAAGTAAAAGTGAGCTTAATTACGGCAAAGGAAGAGAGGGGATTGATTTATAGTTTGGTGGGCGACAGGTAAAGTTGACAGATGACAGTGACTAATGCGCGTGGCAAAGAATCATAATGAACCTGCGCGGGTACGAATCGAAGGAACACGGATTTCTTCTCTTCCCTCAAATATCTGCTATTAGCATCTCGCCAGACATGTATTTCGTTTCCCTGCGTCACGTAAGTTATTTGCACTTCTATATTTTACACCAAGCGACTGATTAAATTTCCAAAACAGAAAATGAAGTTTGAGAAAATGCTCCATCACGTCCCACGATGCAGGCTGCCCATCAGATAAAACCATGCTGTGATACCAAATGAGATTTACCATTAGAAGTGGGGGATTACTCTCATCAACATAACTAAGGGCCGCATTAATTATCTGATAACAAATGGCAATTATGCTCATAATTCTGTGCGGGAACGATTCCTTTCGGTTATTACGCTAAAGCGTCAATGAACGAACATCAAATTCCGATTCAGCTTATGGACTTAAACACGTTCTAAGCATTAGTATACACCAAAAATTGTATCATTTCAACCGTAAACAATTTAAGTACAAATGTATCAATTCATTTAGATATATAGTTAGGTAGAATCGCGTAAACTGCACGTCAACATGAGCACTAATGACATGTAGGAGCAAGTATTCATTTTATAGACATTTAACAGAAAATCTCACAGAAAATGTATCCGACACAGCTGTAGCCTTAAGAATTTGAATTTTCGGAGCCATTTTATTGTTAACAGTTAATGTGTTTTATTTCAGTTAAAGGGTTAAAAATAAAAAGTTCCATGGTCAACAAACGGATTGGTATATTGATATAAATTTTATTCCTTTGAAGATATGATAAATAAATTATATACAATTACTACAACATACTTTTGAAAGCTTTTCATTTGATTTTCAGGCATTGCATTTCATCAATCATTCTCTCTGAGACACACTGAGAAATTTACTTTGATGCAGATCTCACTAAGCACTTAAAATGAATCTTGAGAACACCGAAAATGCGTTAATATATATATATATATATATATATATCAACAAAGTTGTTTTGGTATTTTCCTAATAAAACACCACAAACTTTCCTGTCAATGTTTCTCACACACAAGATAATGAAAGTGTTAATTACTAACAGATGCTGACGGATACAAACCTTAAACAGTAATTAATAAGAGCTTGCCATTTAAATGATTATTTTAAACAAACGAGATTCACAATAGGCGTTCTGTAGCTTTTCGATCGAAGTTTGATGTGGATAATGTGACTCATTCTTCAACGGTTGTGTGTGAATTGTCACCCGACTGTTCCATTGTGGAATTTTCGCACTTGAACCGACTTATTCTTGAAAATGCTGAGATATATGAGACCTGTCCCTACTTTTATCGGAGATGATAGCATCCGGTCTGCCCGAAACATTTGTAATAAAAAGTCTTGAAACAAGACAAATTCTCCCATTAATTAACTATATTATAAAGGTTCTGAAGGAATAAATGTTCCTGAATTCATTACTCAATTTTAAACTAATTAGAATGAATTGCCTGCAGATTACAGAATGACTACTTTCCTAATTTCTTTTGTTACGCTCGGTATTTTTCATCCCTTAATGACCCTTACTCCTTGAAGAACAGAATTTTGTTCTGTACTGAGTGTGATTTCAGTTCCATATGTAAAGTTTTTGACGTTGAAATAATTCTTTGTGGATATTTTTACTATAGTGTGCGAATCAATATCATATAAAATTTTGAAATACCTCGCATTTTGAAACAGAGTAAAGGTTAAACGCAAAAATACTATTAAACAGGTAAACAATATCTGAAATGAAATAAATAAATGCCATTTCGTCCTATTGGCCAGAAATAATTTTAATTCGTTTTAAGGACCGTTTTTGAAAGGAAATAATTGACGAGCCGCTTTAATTGTGTATCGTAGTTGGAGACAGATTTTCCATTTATCGAGTGCATTGTAAATAACCCGGACTGCGGCAGGTCGAGCGACTCGCCGTGGAGGGTCAGTTGCAAATCATTTATCATACTGTATCGGCTCAATTAACCTCGATGTTCCCCACAGAAAACAATACGATTAACGAAGATAATTAGACAATATTCTCGTCGGGGCCCGGCTCCGAGGAAAATTCCGCAAACTCATTCTTTAGAGGGCTAGATTGTTCACGAGCTGGCCTTGAGACGCATACGGATGTTGCATAATCACTAGCGATCGCCGCTTCACGGAAAGATGTTTATTCGTAGTTACAGAACTTTCCCGAGTCGAATGTCATTTTTACAAGTTGCCCGCGGCTCGTAATGGAAGGTCTCGGAGAAAAAGAAGAGACAAGGCCAGTGTAGTTATATTCGCATTTAGGAGAGATATTTCTTCATTGAACACCAAGCTGAAATAATACACTATTCTGGATGAGCGGGTGATGCTCAAATCCCTGAATTCCTAACAAGCTGTCAACCTCCCCCCTTCCCTCGCTTGGTCCATCCCTTTCCTGTGACGCAGCATCTTTGCTCTTCAACGGTCGCTCTCTCCACAAAACATATCGCCGCTTACAAAAGAAGAGAGAAACTGCTGCGAAAGATCGTCATAAAGCTCCCATTTGTTGGCGTGTAAGCGGCGCCACGGCGTGCCTATTGTAATATCATAAAACAACAGCCTATGGTTCACATGGTGGTAGTCTTTTATGATGTAAAATCGAGGAGAGGAGCCTGTTGCGTCACGCGGGGTGAAATTTATTCTTACAATATTTATCGTCGTGAGTGGCTGAAAGAAGGACGTTTCTGAATAAATCCACTAACAATCCGTTGTCGTTTGTCTCTGTTTCACCCAACAATTTTGCACTTTCTTGGTTGGGGTTGAGAACTTATTGTTATAATTATTAAATTTAAATTCCATGAGCAAAACGTTGACATTTAATATACCGTTTTTCTGCAATTAACACGTAGAAAGTAATCGATGAAAATACCAAATGCAACTAAATATCTCATGGTATACCAACTATGCTAATATATTAATACTTCTCGCTCACCCATTTTGCATACCGAAATTTCCGAGCTGTTTATTTCAGACCTTAATCAATTTCCGAAAAATCACTAATGATTCCGAGTCTGCGTAAGGGAAACATAACAGGGTCTTTTGTTACTTAAAGTACAACAAAACATTAACATTTCAAATCATATGAAAACTATTATATTTACCCGTATTATATTTTTTATGTGCATATTGAAAAATTGAATGTCATTACAGAAAGCACAACGGTGTAAAAAAAATCATTTTACGAACTTCTGATAAGGTTTTTTGTATCTGTGCCTGCGTTTGAACTTGAGACAACAATTAATGTTGTCCGAGTGAGGAAACCTTTACTTGTTTATTTTTCAAATACTATAAAATAATTTGTAAAACATTTTTGTTTATCTGAACTTTGTTTCCAAGTTAAATGAACTAACGAAATGCCATAATGTACACTTATAAAGGCAACACGACATAATTCTTATCTTTTGCTGCTCAAGACTCTTATATACTATATTTACATTTGCTTAACCTTAATACCGTGAACAAACAGCTCCTCCGATGCAAGTATGGAAAAACAGTTGCCCCTTTAGCTTGACTACTGTGTATCACACTATCTCTCTCTTATTTGCTTGATCTCGAAATACGAGAAATCATGAATTGAAATATTCGTCGTTATCGATATTCTCAAAACAACGATTTCAAATGCTTGTGACGTTTCAAAACAGCATATAATTAATGTTCAATATTTTTTAACGTTGACGAAGAAGTATCTGTTGCTTGGCGACTTCTCGGTTAAGTTCGTGACAATACCGTTACTTTTCGTCTTTACTTGAGGACGATGCCACTAATGGTAATCGAAACGTCTTGACCTTCCCGTCACCTACTTTACTAATTAACTCCTGTTAACTTTTCAATAATTTGTTTTAGCTTTCAGCTCACATTTTGAAACTGACAAATTCAGTTTAACAAGATTATTTCATTATATATATATATATTTATATATATATATATATATATATATATATATATATAGGGAGAGATAAGTCACTAATTGCTCATGTATATTTTATAATAATTAACAATGTGCAGGTCCTAGGTTAAAATATGGCATTTTACTCTGATTTTTAATTTTGTTCAAATCTATGATTGATTTCGGTGTCTAGAATCGAGGTTGCAGTTGAAGGATTTTATCGCACTGTATTTACAGGGATTGTTATGGTGTTATTGCAAGTCAGGCTGCCCTAAATTCGAATCCCGTTCGTTACACACACACACACACACACACACACACACACACACACGACAAATCGAGGGCTTAGCAAGCCGGTTCGTGACACGTTCAAATTCATTTTTTACGGCGAGGTATAATAGCTCATTACAATCCTTACATACACATTTCTCTTTTTTTCTCGTAGTTGGTGGCGTATTTCTGTAAACGGTTAAATTATGCGACCAAAGGAATACAACGATTTATCATAAAAATCAAGGTTTGCCGTGCCATATGCCGGAAATAATGCGTGTGTGTGTGTGTGAAAATATTTGTGCAGCCGGAATTTCTAGCCGACAAAAAGGGTTAAAAACATGTGTGAGAGAAGGAGGAGACTTATTTTATACCTCCGTCTGCACTTCACAAAGAACGCGAGAGAAGTGGGGAGCCCAGACCACATGGGAAGAGAGAGCATCAAAGGGTATTGTGAAGGGGCCCAAAGGGGGGGGGGGCAGGGGGGAGAAAGAAGGGGGAGAGAAGGACGGGGAATGCAAACATGATATAGAGTAAACTATTTTCCTCGTATTCAAAAATCATGACTAAGCTCTTTTTTTTTCTCAGTCCTGAAATAATTTTTATCCACATTGAAGGACCTTCTCGGAAAATGAATACAGCCAGGCAATGAGTACGTGTCATTAATATGCGGGCCACGTATTCAGCCGTGACACAGACTTATGGAGAAATATGGAACCCACTTAAATAGCGCATGCTATCAAGCTGTCTGCGACTTTTTGTGTTCTCCTCTCATCTCGCGTTTTTCTTAAATAAGAGAATTATCAATTACGTGCGTGTTCAATGGCATTGGGAAAAGGAAAACATGATTGTATTCCTTGTTTTCGACACTGACAAAGCACCTTGTAGTAATGCGGTGCCCAAGGCGTTGGTTGCGTCCCTATTCCAGCAAAGTGGTTCTGTGGTCACTGCTTCCAATTAAATACACTCATCTGCAACTAAATTGAACATACAAAAATAAAATTACTTAAGACTACTTTCAGTTATATTCATTACTCTTGTTTCCTGACAAGGAACAATTGTAACTTGTAATATTGAATGCTCAACGTACGCGATCGGCGTCATGTCAAGTGTGGTCCATTTCATGAGAATAAAATTTAATTTAAATTCATTCTTTCCCAATTATGAAATAATAATTCCATCACAGTCGATTATGACAGTGGAATAATATTTTCCATTGACGGGAAATTTAAGTACACAATTTTAATTATGTAAATGGTTGCGGTAACGGTCTACAAGAGCAAAGTAGTAAGTACAGTTACAGTGTGTACCATACAATTATTCTCTGGCTATAGGATTTGATTGATTTAATATAAAGAACGTCAGAATCATTGCAAAGAATTCGGATACATAAGAAAAAAACTACATTGCTTTCTATTTACACAATTTCTTATATTTTATGCTCATTTAAAATTTTATTATATGCCAGCTTTAACCATTTCACTAGTCCCTTCTCTTTAAATCTCTTTCGCAAAAATTCCTTCAATTCGATTTAAAAGCTATTAAATTTTCAGAAACAATATTTTTTTTCAATTGTCCGAGTAAAGCTGAAGACAAGCTGAGAAAAGAGAGGATGAACGAAGGAAAACAATAGACATGCAACTGAGAAAAAGAAGAAAACCAGACTGAAGTTGATAGTGATGAAGTAATAAATCGTCCAGAAGAAAAACGTTTCGAACAGAAAAGAAACTTATTATTTCCCTGATGACGAACACAGTTTCTTTAATATTCGGACATGACTATATAAGTGATACCCGTTTAGTTTATTTTTTTTTTAATTTCGACGGTCTACCTGAATGATGTAGACCTGCTTCGTCGTTAACAACTAATACTAGAGAATCCGAATGAGTTGAGTTTAATCTTCTTTGACGAATTTCGATGGATTATCTGACTGATCAGATCCATGTTACTCAGAGACATCAAATATTTCTAGTGCGTTTGAAACTATACATTTTATATTTGGACAATAGAACATGCTTATGGCGTACAACAGGAAACTCTTTAGACACATAAATTAAATAAACGCTTAAAGAAAATAAACGTATTTAATTTTAAACTGATTTTAATCTGGGATTTGTATTTAATTAATAGAGTACATAAATAATGTGACATTCATGACGCTTTATGTTCTTTTATCTGACTATTAGTGAACTCGACAAATAAAAATGCTATTCTCACTCGTGTGATTTTTATGCATGCATAACGATATATATATATATATATTTGTAAACAAATTTGTGTACTCTTTGTTAAAGATCACACAGTACTACTGATCATTCTGAGATATTCCTTCGCTGCCACATCACACTGGCGCTGGCTGCGAGATACTCACTTGCACCTTCGTAGTTTGCAATCTCTGGCTTATTATTACGTCCTTACTCTTCTTAATATTGAAGAATTTCGGAGATCCTGGCTCACATGTTTGATTCTCTGAATTTTGTGAACGGTTTGAAGGTCTGGGAAACCCTCCAGATCTGTACTATGAAGTTGGTTTCATGGCGATGCTCGTGTTCCATAAGAATCACATCTCTCTGCCATTCCAGTTGTTTCTGCATCTGAGCGTTCCTGACTTGCTTTATTTGACGATGAAGCCCTGGTTTCGTGGACCCGGACCTTTTCAGTTCCACGGCAGAGACATCAGGGGCCTATATTCGGAAAACTCCGTAGTTCCCACTCCTCTTTCCCGAAATATCTACTAAAAATTGTTACTACCTGCATCATTAAGGAGTGATAGACTTTTATGAATACCTTGATATGGTAATGAACTGTTATTTTCTTCAACACCTGTCTTTCGAGACTAACAATGTAATGTGTCTCAACGCCGAAGTTCAGGTAACTGGATACACTTCAGTTTATTAATATTACCTCAATCTGCGACAGATCTCATTGCTTTTCACTAGTTTGTTTTCAATTACGGAGCCAGTGATCTCGAGCCGTAACTATATTTTTCCTTACTGAAATCTCAATGAACTTTACACTATACTTGACGCCTCTAAATTTTGCTCATCATCGAGGAAATTTGTAATTAGATGCTAATTCTATCACGTGGTACGCATTCATGTACATAAAAAAAACTGTAATCAAAGTGAAAAATCATTGCACTTCACGAACCGTGTTTAGATTTTTATAGTTGTTTTTAGTTATTACATATGCACTAATGTGAAAATATGTGGAATAATTTTTTATTGTTGATGTGCACATGTAAAAGAACGTGTAGCTATCCGTGATCGTGGTGAATCTGTAATGGAAGATTGGTACGTAGGTAACCTCTCACGACGGAGCTTTGTTTACTTTCATAACGCAAATGAGACCACGACGAGTGTTCAAATAATATACTTCTACGTCGTCGGAATTTTGGGGCGGAATCAACCAAAAATGGCCAAAATGTCTATCAGCACCATTTCGCCATCTACGTATCTGGAGAAAACTAGCTGGTTGGAGATGACGCAAGGAAAGTTCACTCACTTTCCACGCGGATTGTGATTTTTATATATGTAGTCTTAAAATTGTAGTATCCATAAGGAATCAGCGCCAATTAGGGTCATAATGCATTAAATTTGAGCTCGAATGGAGCTCATCCTATATAATTGTTTCTTAGATTTAGAGTTATTTATTGATTCCATAGGTTCTCTAGAGGAAATATGACAAGTCGAAGGCTTATTAACAAACATAACAATCAAGTGAATAACATGAAACTATACGAAAGAGAAACAAAGAAATCACACACACGAGTAAGACTGATACACAAAATAAAACAAATTAACTGTTTTCACCACAGTTACTTTGGACGACTGGAAACTTCGCCTTCTCTTCAGTGGTGTTTGAAATAAAAGAGAGAAAGAAAAAAAAATTTATAAAGTATAAATATTAAGTATTAAGATCACTTAGAGTAGGTTTTTTTGTAAAGAAAATCTTCTAAAATACATTTAGGTGAATCATGGATAATATACAAATACGAATCTCAAACTTTACAATTTCGTATTAAATAACTTTAAAATTAATTTTATTTAAAATTGTTATCTGTATTGTCTTCTAAATTAAATGGTGTAGTCTAGAATTAATTAGCTATGAGGTGGTCTACTGAAGATGGGAGTTGCCAAAATTAAGCACGTAAACCTGAATAACCATTACTTGGCTTGGAGAGCGATATCATAGGAAACACACGCAATCTCTCTTGTCGAAAAAAAGTAACGGGATGCGGTTGGAATACAAGTCGTCCCTGTGATGTTAACCATGAGATCACCCAATACCACTAAATAAATTGCTCTTTCATTTTGTTTACTGCACAAATAAAACCACAGCTTTACGCAGTTACACTTTTCCCCAAATAAAATGAAGAATAATTTGTATTTAATTATTAAACGTTTTAGAAATATTACTCTCTAAGCGCGAAGTCACTTTTCTCTACGCCTACGAATTAAATGGAATAAATATAAAACCATAAAAAAAATATTATTTCTCTGCCAAGGCTACTACATAAATCAGTTTTGAAATCATATTGGTGGGAATAATTTGGAGGAATGCATTAGATGTATTATAATAAAATTCGTATGACTACTAAGATTTGGTAGATTCGTATCTAGGCTTAATCAAGGTTGGAAATAATGTAAAAAAATTATTTATATTCAACGCGCAACAATTATAATGTACTGTACTCGTAAAAATGTCGATCAATTATTACTACGGTTTAGGCTTTCACGATCTTAATTTATCGGAAATCTTCATTTCACTTCGGGATTCAACGTTGCTGATAATATTTTGGTGGTTAATGAAATACATTCGTTGGTATGGGATTTTATTGAAGAGTTCGTCAAAATCACAAATAGAATGCATTACGCCTCCTTCGAGCTTCGCTCATCCTCAAACTGGCAAGGAACAATAAAAGATGAGTGAACGCAATACGTTGAGGAATAAAAACAGAGTTAATTAAGTGTTTTGCGTAAGGAATAACGTAGAAATGTAGTCATGATTTTACGAAAATTTGAGCCAGATTCTTACGTTTGAAATTTTATATCACAGAAGAACTGCTTCAACCAGGTCAGTGATCCTGAAAAAAAATATGCAAGCATACTGATCCTTGAGCATATGGACTTCCGACCTTAGCTTTGTAACGGGTCAACGTTCAGGGAACTTTTCGATCTTTTTGCACTTGCGGCATTGCTAACGAACGCATCGCAACATGTAGAAATAATTATCTAATTGGAGAGGGGAATTGGAAGAGTTGATTATAGTTTCTGTGGTTAGAAACCAGTGCTCCAAGGACTCTGGTTTCGCATTTCTTGTAAAATGATAATGAGTATGCAAATCAGGCTTCGGGAATGGGTTTTTAATATTGAAACGCTTACACAAATGGAGTTCCTCGGAGCGGACGTGGCGGCCTCGGGCAGGGAATTGCTACAGATAAGCGCCGCTCTGGACATGTGGAATGACAGGCTAATCGCGCATCTACACATGTCTGTCACGGGCCTAACCGCGTTAGGCATTCGTTCCGTATGAAATTCGGCGTTCGTTGATCGATCCCGGTGCCTTCCAGCGCTCCAGCGATCACGCCTCTCCAAGACAACGTTGCAAAATTCGATGCTCTCCTCGGCCGTTACTTCCGCCGGAAGCTTCTTCCACGTTAACCTTTGCTCTAACCACCGTCCTCATTTTCTGAATAAGATTTGAAGGCAGCGGACGAGGGCGCTGGGCAGGGTCGCGAGACGTGGACAACCCAGTACGTTTCTCCTCACTTCGTTGTCCCCCTGATATGCTGAACAGCGCGTGTAACACCACATAGATATCGTCTCCAAAGCAACGATGAATTTTCAAATCTCAAATAACATAAGTAATTCAGGACTCTGTCGACGCAGATTGAACTTCTGTTTCGGTAGAAGAGTAGAAACTGTGTGAAAAAGAGTTGAGTGTATTTACAACCGTCCGTAGCTTTAACGTGTAATCCAAAAGAGTTGTTTGCATAAGGATAAAAGAAATAATTGAAAAGTAGGAAAAAATATCGAACTTATAAAATAAAATCCGATAAATCTATTTTATCCAATTTCGTTACAATAAACAGTTGTGATAATATGGTATAAGGTACTGAGGGAAAACAGATTGACGCACGAGAAACCTGGGCTCAATTGAAAATTCGGCTTCACTTACTTTAGTTTGAATTGGATTTTCGGACGCTATCATAGACCTACACAGAAGCTTCAAACTTCAGTTTATCATTAGAAACAGAAATTTAGATCTGAGCGCAAAATAAAGACAAATTTAATTGTTGGAATCCCTTTTAAGATATCCCTGAATTCACCGTACTACTGCTCCTCATGCTGAGATATCCTATTATAAGGCCGGGATACTACCAAAAAATTACGAAGAAATTTTTTCGAAACATATATTGTTTCATTAAATGAAAAATTGAATTTACGTATTTACATTATTATTTCAAATACAGTATTATTATTAGTAATCACAATCTCTCAGTCATAATATGAATTTTATAGTTCCTACGTATTTTAAACATTGACTGTCAATAAATAAATAAAAGGGAACCGTCTAATCTTAAATAGTTTACGGTTTTCAATTGTGTAAAAAATATTTCAGACATAAATCATTAAATCAGACACATCCCTTTCATACGTCAATGTGCAAGAACTCTCTGACCTTTGAAGTCTGGGTCATCGGTACTATTCCTAATATTTCGCGAGTTCTTATCCACTCCACGACTAAACAATTCACCCAGTGAGCAATGGCGGGGGCATCAAACCGTCTCTGAAGAGTGGATATCTTATTTCAGGAGGTATTAAAACTAGATTTGATCGGGTTCCAACTGACGACGTTTGGTTTCAAAGCTCACTGAAGTGAAACACCTGAACACAAATGAAACTGAAGTTGCAGATATCCCAGAGTTCTCTCGGAAATAAAGATTATTGTAGCCCCCCAGGAAAAGTAAAGCATGGACTACGAGCTATTTTCTTCCGAGTAAAAGTAGGAATATTCTGCACTAATTCTTTGTGGCCGCTTGGGAAATCAACACTCCTCCTTGAATTTCGCTCATACACGTTAATAAAGAGCAAAACTCCTCACGGACAGATTCAGTTTTCGGGGCCACGTCCCCAATTCTTATTTTGAATATCCCTAGACATTCCAAATCGTTTTAATAACGCCGTTATATCGTTAATTACTAATTTGCTAATTTCTCAGAAATTATAAACTCGTTGAGAATTGTTGAGGGATTGCTACAAATTACAATAAATGTTAAGGACCATTTTTGGCCAAAAGTAATTTATTTCGTCAAGGTCAGAAATAACTTATTCCAACTACTACGCCGTGACTAGAAATTATAGTTTATTTGGTGAACTTCTGAAATTTTAATCCTCTTAAATATATAGTATCGTACAAATATCACAATTTTTCAACATCAGTTCACTTGATTGGACAGGAACGGCTACCTAAAGTTCACCAGTTTTATGTTTTACGACTCTGAAATGAAAATTAGATTAGTGCACACAGCCGTTCTCCGAATCTGTGGCTATTTCTGCGGCGCTCTTCTTCGTATCTGCTCCATTACTCGCTATCGGACAGGAATAAGGAGGATATCTTTATGGCACAGCTCAGGGTTTCTAAAACCGAACCTGCATACTATTTACTGGCCGGAAAACACCCATACATATTAATATTTCGGGTCCCGTGTAATTCCGTAACCACATTCAAAGTTTGAGATGTCTGTGGTGCGTAGCCTTTAAAAAACGTAAATATATAAAACTTTATTGTAGCTTACGACATCCTTCGTGAAGTCATTTTTGCACACAACTGAGAAAAATAAATTCTTACATTTAAATACGAGGGAAATAATTTGGCCACAGGTAAGAATTCTATTACGGCGTAACAGAACACTATCATTTAATTATAATAATATATACATTTAATGTTGTTCAGGAAGTGATTCTTCTTTATAAGTTTATTTAAAAAGTTGAAAATAGTATATTCTTTAATTTTTTCCACAAAAAATTCTGTGTCGTATCTTGTAGATTGAACATATTACGCAAGAAAATTTTGCAAAGTGAATCGTGATCAGTGGAAAATGCTGTTATAAAGAAGTGAATGATTAATTATGTTCAAACACTAACCCTAGAATACAATTTGCTTGATGACCTTGACTTTTATGTACCACCACCATGCACAACGCTGTGAAGGTAGTGTAAGTTGTGATCCGATACATTATGAAAAAAATCGTTTTAGATTTTCGTAGTATCCAGTAAAGCAAGAAATTACATTTAAAAGACTATATTGGTACTATATTTGTATTGAAATTTGGTTTGTCTTAGAAAAAAAATTCACTCTAATCCAACAATTAAAGATTTATTTGGTTCTGATTAACTTTCTGCTATGTACATATATCTAATCTATATATTAAAAAGCATACAGGTGGTAAGAATTATAATTAAAAAATGTGATCATTTTGTGTTAAATTACTACGCAGGAAGAGACCGTGACGTCAGAACACACGCGAGAGAGAGACAACAAATGAAATAGTTCGGTTTTTCGTAATGAAATAAATTAGAAATATTTTGATTCAATAAAAATTATATTTTTGTTCATCAATACTCAATCGGTACGCAAAATTAATTGGAAAGGGTAATTATCGTTGCCATCTTTAATAATGGCGACTATTTGTTTAAATTCTGCGTTTTAAATGTATGTCAGCGGAGATTTATTAAATTTATTTGAATACAGCTGGTCATAAAGTACTATTGAATACTGTATAATATTTCAGTAGGTAATAAGAGATATAAAGGTACGATTAGTGAGTTATGTGTATATAACTATCAAAGTATTCATAATTACATACGGAAACCCTATAAAATTTAATGTTATCCTCGTTGTTCAATTAATGCACTATCAGTCAAAAGTATGTATGGACGGGTGTTACATAAAAATAATGCAGATTGGAGTCAAATCGGTGGTTATGGATATTTGACAACCCGGGCAACGCCGAGCATCAATATTACTGATAAAGGTGATAAAGGTGATTTCACAGCATTTAAAAAAACCAAAGTGTAAACGAGACAAATATTTGTAATATTTTAATTACTTTCGTTTTTATTTATGAAAAGTATATTTTTGATTAATAAACATCAGGAATTTTTTCTTCCTATAAGTTATAAAAATTACGATCGATTTTGGCTCAGAGGATGTTAAAATGTGTTTGACACAAAATTAATATAGTGAAGAACTGAAATGTACCTTCAGTCGAGTTCAACTAGTGTTTCGTCCAATTAATTTAATTTATAATTAATGTGTCCAGTCACATTGAAGCCGCCTCTATCCTTTGGATTGGGCCTATACATACAAATGAATTTCTCAATATCAATATACTCTTATCAGGAGCATCTCCACGACGCAGACTCCTCGACAAGCACATCCCGGTATCGTCATTGCATTGTGTTGTACGGGCAGGTCAACACACTTGGACTTGCAAGTGTTCCTATCACGAGCTTGGCACTTCAAGGGCACCAAAAAATCCTACTCAGAAGGCAGTCGTGTCTTCTCAGGTATTCGGACTTCGTTCCAAACGAATGATCGATTGTTTCTACCTGCTCCTGACAAACACGAAATTCATCATCTTGAGAAATTTGGAGAACTGCTTTATCGTACTGCATTGCTTGTCTAATCTAGTCATGAAAATCCATTCTTCCATTTCCAGAATTTTTAGCATGTGGAGGAGGGGGAGGTGGAAGAATTCACCTCGCCTAAAATAAAGTAGCATTTTCCAACGTTATAAATAATATCAATTAAATACAATAATAATATTTACTAGCCTGTAATTTTTTTATTGTCACTTCTTAGTTATTGAGTCGTTTGGCAGGCCTTTGGTAGTGTGTAGCCACAAATCTTATTGTACTATGTAAGCAAACAGTGTCATGGAAAAAAATATGTTGATGGATATAAGATTATACATTTTGTACGTTTCACTTCAAAAATAATAAAAATTTTAAATTATAAAGTAAAATTTCGGAAAATTCAACTTTGTGTAATCAAAATTTTTAATACATTTGGTAAAGATTGAATTAAAGCTGAATTTATTATGTTTAAACGATTTGTGCTTTACGTGAAAGTTGTTGATAAGACTGATGATAATGAAAAAATATTTAATTTTTATACCCAAAGATTAGACCGGCTCTCAAATGATTTAAGGGAAATCAAAACATTTTTTCGGAAAACAATTGAAAATGTTGGGCATATTTGGCAAAGTGTCAAAATTTCTACAAAAATATCTACAGGGATCGATTCGAGTTTCTGTTGTGAGTACTATAAAAAGTTTTGTGAGGCCAAGTTATGAAAAACAAAACTTAAAAGCGAAGTTCCAGGAACACGAAAATGATTAATGATTCTTGATAAATTATGATCGCTACCAATTCGTTAATCGACAAAAACATAGATTGTTATGGCTTATTACAGACAGCATGGAAGATAAATAGGT
The DNA here is from genome assembly GCA_037074705.1 of Zhengitettix transpicula. Classification (NCBI taxonomy): domain Eukaryota; kingdom Metazoa; phylum Arthropoda; class Insecta; order Orthoptera; family Tetrigidae; genus Zhengitettix; species Zhengitettix transpicula. The sequence continues at coordinate 66,240,995 of CM073595.1, read as the reverse complement.
AAAGTATTATCTTGGGGAACGTTGAGGTATGCAGTTCCAAGAACATTGTCCTGGAGGTCATATTTTACAGTGATACTAAGTATATTTTCATTTCGTTTCTTTTACACTCCGATATGATCGGGCAGTGTTTGATGCCCGTTTTCCATTTAAAAGCCGTCAGAACGGGCAGTAATTTACCACTCATGAAAATTTTTCCTACACTTTGATGTGTAATGGTGCCCAAGTAAGTGGCTGAAGTGATATAAGAGGTTTCTGGAGAAACTTATCTCGTACGCATTCCTCATATATTAACATTCCAACATAAGTGTTGTTAGTATATATAGCTTCTCTGCGGTCTACGCGGTCTGTAGTAAGAGACCGCATGAACCCCTCCTTATCTTATTCTCAATTATCTACAGCCTGATGCTTCCGTTATTCATATTCGTCTGTTGGAAGTCGAGGAAACGACCGCGCCTAACGACGAACCCGGGTCTTTGTTTTCGAAGGATATGCGAAGCAATACTAACTCCTACAGTGGATTAAGGATCATCAATCATATTGGCTGAGGCGAAGCAGTGTCGTTCACCTCACAGCAGCTGCCACGGCGAGCTTCTCTTCACTTAGTAGACCCGATTTCGGTACCTACAAATTACAAAATATATATATATATCTGTGTGCGTGAGTACGTGCCACAGATTTCGCAGTCATGAGATTTCCAGTAGTAGGATAGTTTAAGAAAAGTATATTACTAGCATGTAACATTGAATAATGACAAACGAAGAGGTTTGTACAATTTTTTAATTAAATTTAATTAATAACTCTTTTATATGAATAATCGTTTAACAACCCTTATGAAACTCACATAGAGTAACTGAAAAATAATAATAATCCGCGAGACACTTGTCTCAACGATGGGGAAAAAAATGCAAGAAAGGAATCATAAAGCATGAAGATCAAATTCCTTGCCACTGACAACTGGTTAAAGGAGAAGGAAGTGTACGACAGCAGAAAATTAGCCGATAAATGGAAATAAAAAATCAATTTATGATCGGTAAAAATATTAGAAAAAAATATCTTAGAATTATGATTAAAATGCTGTATATAAAGCGACACAAGAATTAGTTCTCAGGATAGAAGATTACCAAGGATGCGCTGTACAAAAAGTCATCAGAAAATAGGATAAAAGAGGATTGGAGCAGGTTTCTGGAACTATAGCAAACCGGACAGTGAGGACGGCGGAATCATAGAAATTTGGAAAACTATGGAAGAATTCATACTGTGTCACTGAATAACTTTGAAGATCAAAATAGAGAATGGAATGATGAATGAGACGGATTTAGAATATATAGAAATCTATGAACCATTCTTAAAGTAAACAAACTGACCGTATACTGAACTTCATGCGAAGACAGGTCTGGATGATATAAATCCAACAGCTAAGGATGTGTTGCATTATTACCGAAGTGAAAATCGTAGAATGAATGGAAAAACTAACTCAGGCAGTCCGGACTAAAATGCTACGGCCCGAATGACAATTATTTTCCGACGTGGACCTGGAAAGATGCAAGGGCGGAAAGACGATTACCAATATTTTATAGTAGGTTTTCCTGAGAAAATATTAGAAATCAGTTTTTACATTGCGTTTGGAGTCTCCAAGCATTCTCTTTATAGTATTACAATACGGTAATCCGGTATTAGAGTAAATAAATGCGAGTTTACAGAATAATTATATGTATAAAAAATAATAAAGACGGCAGTTAGACGAAAATTGCTGGAACATAATTTTATCATTCAATTGTTTTTCTGATAAAAAATATATTTTATAATTACCCGAATTAAATTTTGTTGCTTTTATTCGATCCTAAAAGTATGGAGGTTTTACTATTTCCGAGAAATTTCAATTCAAACACAAAACAACAACAAATACTGAGTTAATCTCTTTCAGATATTTGGCTTCCACCACAAGAAAACAATATTAACATAATTTCTCTTCAAAATACACAAACAACTTTAGATATTCCAAGGGATTAGTGACTTCTGAACATAAATATGGAGGTTGAAGCATACATATGACAGATATTTATAGCTAACACCAATCCGCCGACAGCAGTCAAACATGAAACACCAGATTAGTTATAGTTCACTGCGGAGAGACAACCCAAAAAGCCTGCCTAGCAATCACCATAGTCGACTGTTACTGAACCATACAATATACATACCAATATATAACACGTTTTATGAATTCATTTAACAGTGTTTTATAATCAACATTTAATTAACGTATCATTTACCGATTGCAATTTATATTAATCAAAAAATGTACCTGTTCAGTGCAGACCAAGAACGAATAGTTGAATTCATTAATATCGTCCTTCAGCTGAACTATCTTCTATTTTCTGTACAAATTGTTATAGTATTTTCATAAATAGTAATACAGATTAAATTTAATTATCTATTATAATTGATCGAAATCCTGATGTGTAATTATCAAGAAATGAATTAAAGCAGTTGTGAAAATTTCACAGCCTTCGGTATTAAAGACATTTATCATTAATTTTCTTAAGTATTCACTTATATGCGGTGTAAGGTAGAAATATAATTTAAGTAGTTGAAACTTAATTAACAATTGTAAGGTATAGGGTGGAAGAAATTAAGGTTGTATTGGGTAACTGCTGATTTAATATGTGAACATTTAACATGCAATAAAATTCTGGCACGTATTGGAAAACACAAGTTCACTTATTTACATAAATTATTTTTCACATATCGCAAAGAATATAAATTAAAAAGAAACGTAATAAAAAAAATTGTTTTTGTGAACTGTCTTTAACAATTTATTTTCGATGGTGTGAAAGTCGTCGATGCAAACACAAAGAAATATGAGAATGAGCAAAGCAGAAGTTCCTTGCACAGTAAGAATGTAACGCAGAAATTTGCAAGGCCCATGCACAGTAAAAAAAAAAACCCTTATGCAAGTGGAAGGGGGATGAAAATCACCGTCCCAGGATGTGTGGAAGTGTCCTGCCTGGAGATCGCTAGCGGCGCATAGCGGAAACGCAGAGAACTAATGTGCTACGGACTCTGCGGGACAACGCAAACAATTGTTACCCTCCCAAAAAAGTACTTCAAAAAACTCTACACACATCCCTCTATCCACACAAGCGGAAATAAAAAACAAACCAAGTATATTTTATAATACATAAAGCGAATAATTCGACCTGTACTGCATGATTTAATCGAAAGTATGCACTCAAAAAATGACTACAGTATCATTTTTGAAGAGTTGAACCTCAATTTATCATTAATTTTCCTCTTGAAATATGCATTAATTAACATTTTTAAAGTTACGTTCAAATGAACACAGGAACAGATTGCTCCCTCTCAATTTCTGAGTGTTTTAATTATCTATTATAATGATAAATCATACAAATCAGTTTTATATCATTACAGTCTGGATGCCCGGCGTTGCCCGGTTAAACTCAGCGACATCCATAACCCCGGATTTGACTCAAATCTCGACTGATACGCGTTAGTTTTTTTATAACTGCCCTCCACCCCACAAACCTCAAGGGTACTCCCCTCCCATGCCAAAAGGGGTTGAAATTATACACAAAAAATATCGCGAGAAACTATTAATCTCATTGTCTCCGAAGAAAATTTATCCGACGCAAATATCGGCCGTTTGAGTATTTCCACCCCTTTCCCTGGGGGTAGTAGAGGTGTCTTTCCCCCACAGTATTTGTTCTCGGTTTAAGGAACACCTATACGAAATTTGGTCAAATTTTCACGAAGGGGGTAGATTATTTTGTGGAACATACACTAACGTAGTCTTTCTTATATATTTGTAAGAATTATATTGTCGTTATGCTTTTAATTTCTTATGTGTTTGTACAGAGCTCCTTCTAATTATTTTTTTGGAGGATATCATTGTATTTGTATTGCTTTTTAAAAACTTAGCTCCTTAAAAAAATGTAACTATTGAACACTAATCATAACTCCCATACGAAAATCGCAATTTAATCGAGTGCAATAATAATTGCCCACAGATTGACTTCAAACTTCAAAATTAACAGTTGGATTTAATTGTAAGCTTTTGTTTGTATTAGGTTACAAATTGGAGAAGAATTTCGAAACAATAAACCCAGCGCACTTTTGAAAAGAGCTACAGAGCGTTACCAGGTATTAAAAGATTTTAAATTGACTGTGCATATTATTTAAATATGTATTCAGTCCTTATCACTAATCTCAAACCATTAAGGATTTCATTCCATTCTTATTACTTACCTGAAAACGGGTTAAATGTGAATATTTTGAATCATTGAAAACCTCTACAGCCCCTTAAAATTATTGGATTCAACTCAAATTTATTTACGTAAGCTCTGAAAAGACTATTTTGCGATCAATTTTATTTTAAAAATTTAGGACCACAATTATGAGAGGTGAAGGGCTTACTTTAGAAACTAGTGGATCCAGTGAAATAATATAGATTTTTCAGAAAATCAATTTCAGATTATCAGTTCTGTTGGTTCATCTTGTGTAAGTTTAAGCAGAGTTTTGTCTGAGAGACATTTGTTAGTTAACTGGGTAATGAGAGCGTTGTGGATTAACCAACATTCCAGCGGGCAAATCGTTTCACCAAAGAACTATTTTGCTCTATCCGTTGGTCGCCTAAAGTATTTTAAAACACATTGAAAAAAATATATACGCCTACGTCCATTTGGAAAAGATCTAGATTAACAAGAATACACACAATTCTCCTTCTATATTCTGCATCATTGTTCAAAATTATGGATTTTTTTTTCTCTTTTGCAACGGTATTAAATCCTTTCTCCTCGCTAAGGTTAGCGTCCTCAAAGAGTGCAGAACTCGTTACGTCGCGCGAGGCGAATCGGATTACCTGAAAAACTCTCAAACTTCACCATTAATTGGACAGCGACATGAGAATATTCGCGATCAAAGACTGGCGTCCGAGGCTCAAAATACGCCACTCACTGGCGTGACTGACATCTCAAAACAGGAAATGGGATATATTCAAAAATACGATTTCAGAACGGTCTACGACGCAGCACATCAACATCCAATGATGTGTTTAGGAAACAGATGTTATGAAAAGAATTAAAATTTCCTATTATATTTCTTATAAATATTTGCGTAGAATATTAAATTCATGGCAATATTAAATATATATATATATATACTGCGTTTTATGAATCCGTTTAAACAAATGCAAACAACACAAATGTTCAGTTGATTGAATTGCTTGCTCGGCAATGCTACGTTTAAGACGAAATCTTGTGTGATTTTAAGTGCTAGAACCAGAAAATTTCAGGTAGGAATAGTTGAATTGATTGAGCCTTGCGTATCGTGTAATGCCATCACTGCTGGCTCGATAAATAGAAACCTATCTATTTTATTATTTATAACAATTTTGGTAACGATTTTTTCTCTATATAGATATTATTATTTATGCAATTATATATCTTAATGCGTTTTCTCATTTTCAAAATTATCTTATATATATATATTAGTGTACTTATTTTTATTTCCTTCTTAACTTCTTGTTGTGTTTTTTAAATATTTGTATAATAATTCTTTGACTTATTCTATTTCCTCAGTTCAGTTTACACTAGTTTCACTCATTTATACACGGTCGATAAAAGTCATTTCCTGTTCTAGAAGAGCAAGTAATTTTTCTAATTCTTTTTATCTTTGATATTCAGACAGGGATTAAGCCGTTACAAATAATTTTTTCTCAACTAAAAAACTGAATCGAAAACCATTATGGCCGAATTTGTACATGCCAAAGTGATCTACTTACTGTCCATAAAAGTAATCATAATGCGCATCTATTATTTCAAAAGCCACTTTCAAATAATAAATGAGAACAATTCTGGTATATCAAGTTTTTGACGGGTAACAATTGTGAATTGCATTGACTGGAAAGTCACGCAAAATGTAATTGAAAGCAAACAAGTATTTTAAACTATGAAGTAATTAAAATTAGACAACTTCATTAAATAATTGTATAAGTGTAAAAACTGAAATTCTTGCTACAGAAAATTGTACACAAATCCATTTAGTTTTATTTCGTGTGGGCTGTATTTATATTAGAAGTGAGCCGTTAAAACGATAATATTATTTTAAATAGACTATTTAAGTAACAATACGCAATGACATATTGAAAATCGCGGACATGTCAAATACAGAAAATACTGACGGTTAAAATTTAGACAATATTGTTATCACTCAATCAGGTTTCAATATTTATAATTGTAATAATGAACAGTTAATTCACATAAAAATAGATTTTACAGTCTATGCACTTTATAAGAACTAATTATTTGGAAAATTCACCTTTCTGGAATCAAGTCTCAACTGGAATTAATGCATAGTTTGTATGCATGTTTTGAATTCTCCTTCTTAATGGGTTTAGAAAGTTATTGAGGTGACTTAAATAACCATTAGCTTAAATTTGGCGTGCACGGAAAAGATATCTATATATTTGGTACTTTCTCTAGAAAATCAACGCTCAGAAAATGACAAGGCGCTTCTACGTAAGGTGCTTAACATGTAAACGAGAACGTAGCGGTTCTATTGCCTAAGATATGGCTCTCTTATTACCTAACCCTCTAAAGGTAATATCGACCCATTAATAAGCCACGAGCGTACATTTCTTTCTATAGCGACAGGCTTATTCTAGACACCCACGCGTCGTGTAGGCATTACAGAATTGCGTGTCGATATCCAATAGAATGATACAGTTTCACGGACTTTGATGAATGCTGCGCCACTCGGTGAAAGATAGCGCCATTACATACAGTAAGTATACCGAACAATTAACAGTATGCTGGCCAGACAACGAGAACGCACTCATATTTACTACTCAACTCAAAAGTATCCGAAAGCGGCATAATTAAAGGGAACATTCTTCGTAGCCCAATAAAATATAAGAAAAGGTCCCAGAAGTGAGTTACATACGAATGCAGAGTAATCAATTTTATTCATATGACGCAATGAGCACAAGCTCGACGAAAAATATTTAATACTTCATAAAGTAATTATATTCCTTAAAATATATGTATATAAAACTTATATCAGTAGTTTACCAATAAAGTACTACATTCCTTCATATTTTATTCTATTAGGTATCGTTTATGACAGAGATATCCAACTGTTTTTGAATGCAGAAAAAATAGATACAAGTAAATGCAGGATTCTGGACATATGTAATACATGATTAACAAAAGTATTTTTTAAATTTATGGTAATACCGACAATTTATTAATGGAATAGAATAATAAAAAATTAATTTTTTTTTCTAATTTATTGTTTTCTTTAAATCGTTTATTAATGTCCGAGTCTTTATTCAATATAGGAATTCCTTGTGAAACTATTAACTGGTTCCGAATAGATTACTATTATTTAACAGAAACCAGAACCTTACAATGAAATACTTTACACAATTTTCAATTATTTAATTTCTTTAAAATTTTTGTATTTTCTTTTTACATATGTGTTTTAAGAATTTTTTTTAGTGTAGTTTTAACAAACTAAATTTTCGTGGCATCGCTCTTAGTAAATTGGTATAGCCACGATGCTAACGTACTTTCTCCTTTCCCCTTAGTGATATCCAATTCTTCTTACACAAATCAAGCACAACATACATTTTTCTGTCATTGTTTTCTAATAGCTTAATTCCGAGACACGCGCACGAATGACTTATCGTGTAAGGTGTAAAGCGAGATGACGAACAAAGGATTCACTGTAAGTAAATTATTAAAAACGAGGAATAATTTAAACAGTTAAAATATACTTTGAAACTGCTATATGTACTAAAATCTATTAATTGATGAATTGTTTTCTCTAATATAAATACTACAACGGAAGGTTAGCTAATTTTTATTTAATACGTTTTTGAATATTAACACAACGACGAATTTCTCACGTTAAATAATCTGCAACGAAAAATATTGTATAAATCAAAAAGTATTTTCAATTTTGATGACGATGTATAAAAAATATAAATAATAAAATTCATTATTATCATCATTACAAATTATCTTGCTGGCCATGAAAAACCTTTCGATCATAACTTCTTACTGTCTTTATAATACTCAAAAACGTCAGTCAAGTTTTTTATAACAAACATAATTTCGTAAATTATGTTTTCATTTATTTTCTTCAGGGTTTTAATCGACAGGCGCTTTTGGAAGAATAGTTCTAATATGTTTTGAGTACCTTGACCCGAAGTTGGCACATATGCTGAGATTATACGTTGGCATATTTCTGTATTAATTAAAATCCGAACGATTAACTGTTATTTTATGATCACGAAATCGATTCGCAGCTAAGGTAATGCAAGTATATAATAGATGGGTTAGTTCTTAGAGTTTATGTCATCAAAAAGATAAAAGTTACAATTATAAGAAAAAATTGTGGTACTTCAAATAATTAAATATTTAATAATTACTCAATTAAACAACTGTGAAATGGTTCACAAATAAAAATACTTTAGGAACAAAATAGTTGTGAATTGAAAATGGTAATTTACTCGTTTTATATAAATGTACAGATACATATTAGTACGCGGAACAAACCAGTTATTGTATGGGAGAAAGTAATAACCACATCACGAAGCACAAAACACAAACACTACTTTAGAAGATTGTCATCTTCCTCTGGGCTGGGCGACGTGGGATCTCACCGACCGTCGACCGTCGACATCTGAATCGATACATGAAACAGCAAAACAACAACAGAAAATTCGAAGCCGGAGATGAGAACTAAATGAAATGTGTATTTTGGTGATGTAATTTGCGTTCAACAATTTCGCGGACAAATAAATTTAATAACGAGGAGACAGATTAATCAAGTGATCTGAGATACGTTATGTTTGAGAAATCGTCTACTGTTCTTTACGGGTTAGAAGACTCCTTCAATCTAGTTATAAGCAATTTCCTTTCTTTTCCTTATTTATTCTGCAAACGACATTATGGATATCCAACGCAATAACTTTTTTTGCGTTCATAATGACTTCTGAAGTTTGTCTTTTAAGTCGAGAAGTTTAAGAATACAATCATTTTTTTCACATTACTTTTTAAATTATAAAAAATATGTAATAACTAAAATGTAATAACTGCAATCAATGTAATATTTTTCACAAATATTATGTTTTTAAGCTGAATTTTAAGAAGCAGATGCGCATTGAAATAAAGTACACGTCAAGAACTCAGAGCTTCACATTTTACTTGTTAATATGTTGAGCTGATAAACAACGGCAACTCAACAACAGCCATAAACAGCCTTATAGAATTTACCATGAAAACTGAGTTATATAAAATAATTTAAATGTTACGTAAATGTAAAACATATCAGATGTAAGTCGCTAATGACAGGTTAATACGACTATAAATTGTAAAAATAACTAAAAAAAATTAATTTAATAGAAATCATGAAAAAATGGCCGATTTGTATTTTTGTTTTTAAAAAAATTGAGTGTGTGTGTTGCTGAAAACCATTACATTTTAGACACCTCCAACGTGGGGCACTGTTATATTAATTGTTTATTCATTCATGACCATTACAATATATATGTATATATAATACCGACCTGTATGCTGGTCCGATATTAGTCACAAATTCATAGAGTTTTGCTTCTCTTTGAAGAGATTCATGATCCTTGCCGAAAAGTAATTAAAAATTAATAAGACATATTTTAAATATGGTGCAATAATTCGCACAGCTGATAAGTCTTCCTATTTTTATTTAAACACGTGGAGTGAGAAAGTAAAACCTCTGTTTCTAGAACCGACGACATCCTGAATTAATCTTCGCGTTTAAAATTTGATATCGAATAAAAAGTATTAATATGCAAGTATCGTTATTACAAAGTCGGTGCACAACTAGGAGCGAGGCGCTAGAAAAGTATTTGTACACGAAATCGTTCACATGTTGCTGCTATTTTTTATCCATCTTCGAACTTAAATTGGTCGTATGTTGAGTTGAATCTCGCGAATCTGCAGACGCTGCGGAAAGCAGTCCGTTGCACAATTGCCATGAATTGTTTGCGTGCGACGGTAGCCGTTGTCTCCTCATTAAGCATGTAAATTAGCCATTAGCGACGATGGAGCAGCGCCCACGCCTAGCAATGACGTCATATCTGCGAATTTTACAACTCGCGTCTTTAAGATATTTAGAAACGATTTGTACACAAGATCTGCATATCTATACAAACGCAACAGTATTATAGTTTCATTGCTTGGAACTATATATTCTTAGTTTACGGTTTTGTATTGCTAGTTTGGGTCGAAGCTGCCACAAAGATTGCCGTTAAAGATTGTGAACGTAAAACATGCCCTTCGCTGTGCAAGTATATTTTACAACTTCTATGAAACCGAAACAAAGTTGATACTATTTTCACTCATTTGTTCTAACTCCGTTTAGAATGTAATTGACAATCACACTATTGTCACTGTTGCAGAGGCAATTGAAGGTACATAATAAAGAAGTAGGTCCACTTCTATAAAACCACACATTATGTTGACGCTATCAATTCATAAACCCATACGATTTAATAGGAATAGGACAACAACAATTAAATTTAATAATATAAGTGAATATCATAATTTAGAAAATAATATTACTAAATATAAAAATTTGTTCTCGGAGAATAAAGGTTATAATTTAACTAATGAACAATTACCCATTAATATTCTTAATTTTTTAATTTTGGGTATAAGGGTAAATTATTATTACGAACAAACTAATAGGCCGTTCAGTTACATTATCACTGAAATTGAAGATATAGTCTACAGAGTTACTACTTATGAAAATCTCAAAAATATCATTCGTAAAATTATATCGAAACATATTTCAAATTTTACGACATCTTATCCGTCTCTAATAGAAATAGAGAAAAAAATTCTTTCCATTTAAATTATATCAATATTGATTATAATGAGTGTAAAATATTCTTCAATAAATTCGTAGCAACTTTAAAAGCGAATATAACTAATAAAAAGTCATAACAGTGCATATCGACGACTATGGTAAAAATGTAATTAATATTAAATTATTAAAATACAAATAAATCATTAAGCAACGATTTCAGAAAAACCAATTATGTTAAAAAGACTGTTAAAATATATTTAATTGATAAACAAAAAGTCAAAATATTTAATAAATATTGCACCAAACCCCCGACAATAGATGCCCTAATTAAAACTCGTACACCGAGAATAGCCGATATGGTTATGAATTATATTTTAAATATCTCCATTATTACGCCTAATAAACTGACGACCTGTTTGTCAATATAAATGACCATCAACAATTGGTGTTTTTGGAAACATTAAATAAAATAAATTAGGAAATTAATTTCACAAATGAGAAAGAAACCAAATAATAAAATCAATTTTATTGACAAAATAATAAATTAGAAACAAAACGTCATTCTAAACCATACTAACAATTACAAACTACCCTCAAATAAATTCACCAATAATGTCAACATAAGTGCAGTGCGTATTGACTGGTATTTGCGAAAAAGAGTAACTGTATTTATCTCTACAAACGAAACTGATTACTTAAAGTACTGTAGGGTTTTTATACTAATCGTTACCCAGTTTCAATAATTTTTTTTAGATACAGAATTCATAGAACTGTAGGCAATAGAAAGATCACACATATTAAAATAAAATTCTTCGACTTGTTTCAAGAACAGAATGAATTATTTCAACGAAGCTCAGCCTTGGAGGCCATGAAAACTGAACTAAAGTATCTGAATGGAAAATTCTCTAACGGACCGGGAATCGAACTCGGGACCTCCAGTTGGTACATACGAATTGTTAATTTATAAATATAATATACATCATATATAAGAAAACAGGAAGTAAAGAAATATCTTCTTTAAGGTGACATGAGACTTTTTTTGGTAGGTTATTGAATTAAGGGATTACAATTAAGTGTGGTGTATGTATTACGTTCTACAAAATTGTGACACTAATTAACAAGAAATTATGCAAAGCAGGATACGGACCAATACTCTCTCCGTTACGTTACAAAGAATATTTCTTAACTCGGCACCATCTCGTCGACTGGAATGAGAAGGAATGTTATGAAATAACTCTTTAGGTTTCATTTGTAATCATTACTCAGCGTATTATTTTAATTACAGAATTCAGAGTTACGCATATAAATTATCATGCTGGAAGATAATTATAAATGTAAAGTTTGAGTTTATCTTCTACATTTTCAAGGGACAAAAGCAAAGGTCTATTCTAAAATTGTATGTGATAATTTACAAAATATTGGTTTGTATATTGATATTTTGGCCTCAAACATATTATATTTAGTTATACTAGGTTTCGTGTATCATTACAGTCCATGTACTAACGCCATCAGTAGTCTACTGGAGTAAAAATTGAACTTAATGAGAATGCGATTTCGTAACCGTAAAGTATTTTACTGTGTGTGAATGAGACCCCCAAGGATTTGGAGCGTCGGTGTTCGGCATTGAGCATACCAATAGAGAGAGCTTCGATTCGTATCGAGCATACTGAAATTACTCTTTCATCATGCGCTGAAAATTTAAGGACACTACGTTTAAGTAAACCCTAGTCACGATTCACTTTTCCATTTCAATACAACTCAGGTGTCTCGGAGGAGCGTGGTAACTAATGCCAGCCATCCTGTCCGATAACTCAATTACCCGGCAAAGGTTCATTGTAATAATAAAATATATAAATTGGGAACACCATGAATTTACTTTTAACTCAAGTAACATAATAATACAATTTTTATTTTTGGAAGGAAGAATTAAGTTCTAAAAATCTCCAAAAAAGCTTACTATTTGATCGCAGTAAAGTTTTACTGGATTAAGAGACATTAATAAACAGCATTTTACATGCCTTTCATGACAATTCTAAATATTTTTTTATTATTTCGGAAAATCATATTTTTAAGACAAGGAAAATGTATAAAACTAATTTAAAATCGTTAATATTTCAAGAATTATAACAATAGCTGCGGTACAGTTTTCTAAGCTAGACCAGAATATACTACTTCAACTCACCGAGTTCTCTTGTTTTGTCTGTAATACTTCTGTCATATATATATATATATATATATATATATATATATATATATATATTTTAGAATATTTCCTTAAAATATTTTTATATTTCAATATATGTATTTTTGAAATAGTTATTCGCCCTTCATTGGTAAACTCAGATTATCATAATTCATGATTGTATAATACCATTGTGATTTATAGAAATCAAACGCAACCTTTTCTATTCAAACTGTTTCCATCCTGATGCAGTACAGTCTCCATCTTAGTGAACGGTTTACAGTTTGCAATTTACGCACCTCGACTCGGAAATTCATTCCGCTTGAATTCGTTCTTTTCTATTCTCTTTGGCTCGACAGCCCATTAAGGTCCTTGGCCTACAGAGACTCACATTTAGGATTTAAGAGTGACACGTGGTCAGAGTGTCGATTCTCCCTCGTGACCAGAACGAGCAGAAACATCCATATAAGCTTGCCATTTAACCCCCAGGGCCGGGGTGTAAGGGTTGGACATTTTGAATCAAGCAAACAAGGCCAAATTTTTGCGTGCAATAAATATTGTCGGGGACAATGACATTGATAATATTTCTACCGATTTTTTTGCGTATAATTTGAACCCCGTTTACCATGGGAAGGGGAGAACGCTTAGGGGCGGGGGTGGAGGGACGTTAGATAAAAATAACGCAGAAGTAACAGAGATTGGAGTCAAATCGGGGGGTTATGGATATATGATCACCCAGCTACTATTATATATAACTAGAAGCTTAACATTGCCTATAAACAATCAGAGTAAGAAAAAAAATGAAACTACAACCATTAGTTTCTGAAACAAATACAGTCTTTAACGATGGAGGTCGTCATATGCCAATCACTGAATCATCCAAAATAATTTGTAATTCAAAAAAAAATTTTTTTTTCATCATTAAATACTTATGGCCCTTTTATTTTCATCGTATGTTTGCTCTGAAATGAGAAGAAACTAAATTCCGGTTTAAATACGATTAGTATGATAAACTATTCACCAATATTAGCAAGAGGCACTACAAATTCTTTTGGAGAAGATAATAATTATATTAAATTATTCGATAATTTTAAATATACCTAAGTTCGATTCTTGAAAGGGAAGTAAAGCATCATTTCGGGACAAACGCCAGTTTACAACAACAACATAGGGTAAGAATTGCAGGAGAAAGCAACGATCGCTGTGCTCAGGTGAATGACGTCTTACCTGTCATACGAAAGAAACCATAGTATTTATTTTGAATATGGTGTCTCTTCAATGGATATGACATTATTCTGAAAGAATTCCTGCGTGACTTGTTGTAAACCTTGTTAGGGTTACCTAAATAATCGAAAATGAGCCCACAAAGTGCATATCGCTAAGGAAGTTGTTGCAATCGTCGGAGCACAGACGGAAAGCTCACCGATAACGGAATCAACAACATTCACTCTAGTACCCCTAGACGGACTGAAATCCGTAAAAGAAAATTAGTCAAAGTTTGAACTGAAATACGAAGCCGAGGTGTTAATTTCCGTAGGGCTGAGGCGAGTAGATGTGTATCAGAGCAGCTGGTGGCGAAAGTGGGTCACAGCTCGTCCGTCCCCTCCCACCACCTCAGAGGCTTTCAAAGGTTCTTCATATAATACCTCAAACACGCGCTCGCATATTAATGTGTTCAAATATTAAATTATTGTCGACGATTTGGATAAACTACAAAAATCACTCCGCTGTACGTTAAAATAAATATGAATGAAGCTGCTGTCGTTCTATCATTGGGACTTATACTCCTGGTCAATATTAAAAAATCCAAGTGAATGCATTTTATGACTCGAGAAAATGTTGAACTTATGACGGTCACTGCCATATAAAATAAATATTTTATTTGTTAGCTTTCGGCCTATAAACGGTAATATTCATCCGTTTCTTAGTTTCATATAATACGTAGAATTTAATAATAAAAAAACAAATCATTTACGTTCTTTTAAATTAAAATAATAATAAATGTATTTCTATGTTCATACGTACATAATAAATTATACACATGTACACTAAAAACACTTTAAAAATGGTGTTATTCCATATTACGTACTTCGTTAAATCGGTTAAGTATTGACAACTCGTCGTTCAGTATACGACTGTGTGTCCCTCTATACAATCATTTCACGTCATACACTATCGATCTCATTTTATCGATTACAAATTATTACAATAGATAAGTTGAAATATTTTAACAGAAATTTATGTTGGTCACTTATAGTCGAGTGAAAGTTTACATTTGATATATATTTACACACATACAAGATGTCAGAGATTTCTGTTGGTTGTTAAGGGGAATTAGTTTAAAACGTTTTGATAAGGAACTCATGTCCGAAAAATGGATGCAAAAATAAGTTTGAAGTCGATTTCAAATCTCCCAAAACGGTACGAAAATAAAATGAGCTGAGGGCGACTGCAGATATCGTGTATAATTGTCGGCCTGTATCACGAAAGTTTACTCGATCTTCAAACTTATTTTGCATCCAAAATCGTACATTTTCGGAAATAAATTCCATATCAAAACATTATGTACTAAGTCCCTTTACTACCCCCAGAAGGCTGTGTCAGGAATTATTAAACACCCTGTATACTTATTTTACTCATATTGTAATATATACACACATACCTATACATACTTTATGTGTTATTTCTTAATTTTTTATTATTAAGTGGTAACGGATGAATAAAGCCATTCGAAGGCTTAAATACCAGCGACCTTCATAAGGTTATTTACTTCAACATCCATCAACAAAAGGTCAGATTAACCTACTTCAGAAAGTACAAATTACTAATTAACACTGTGTCGCGACAATTAGGATAACAGGCGTATGAAAAATTCAAGTGTAATTTGTTTTAGACTCATCGATGTTGATAATTTCTAGGTTTTAACATGAAACAAAAGAACACTACAATATTTTACAAATGATTTCCTTTGGCTTAATGCCATGCAAAAATATCTAAGTATTTAGGAAAATTGAAAGTAAGAAAAAAGCGTCGTAAAATAATTTACAGGAAACTTTAAGATTCCTTAGTGTTTATGTAATGAAAATACTAATGTTTGAAAAATTTAATTAGCAAATGTCAATACTTATATTACAAACCACTTACATGTGACAATATATAGTCATCAAAACTTTTGAACGAACGAAGAATGATGTAATAAATACCTTAGAGGAAAAATATTTTGATAATTAGTAAAATTTCTAATTTTCAATGGTAAATATTACTCTTATGTAATACATCCGACTGCTAAAATATATATCTTCCCAGTAAATGACGGATCCTTTTAAATGTTATTTATAATAGTTACTTTTTAAAAAAATTGTGTAAGATGTGATGTATGTTTTCTTTTCTACAGGCTTGCAACGACACATCACAGAAAATTCTTCACGAAAATAATTATATAATTTCACATTAATTGCCGTTTGGAGACTAATTTCTTGCATAAATAAAACATAATTAAAAAGTAGTTGGCCTTCTCCGGGGTTGTACCTAAACAAGGTACGATTTCTGTGAAAGACTAAAAACCTATAAAAATTTCTGAGGTATCTTATATTTTTCTATATTTCACAGTCAGCAATACATTGTAATCTTATGGAATAAAAACATTTAATTTAACATATAGCTCTTGTTTTAATTATAATGAAATTACTAAAATATCAAATTTCCTCCTTTCCAGATCACCACAATTCTTTTCAAGCCTATAATCAAACAGTGTTAATTAAACTACAAAATGAAATGAGTCACGTGTGAGACCTTGAAAGATTTATTAGTCCCGTAAAAATGAGTATATCCCGCTCGTGAGATGCGTTCGAAGACGGGAAACTTAAATTGGAAAAATTCTTGGAAAGCGTGACCGCCCGTAGGGTTTTAGAATCTACCGCTGCTAGAATCTTGCCACAAGCAAGTAATAGTTGAATATCGTACAGTTGTTGATAGACAGAACAGCTATTAATTTCATGTAATATATTCTACTCAAATAAAAGAGATAAACAATATGTTTTTAAATATTCAGAGCTACATACTTCCCAAATTTTATGTGATTATATAGAAAACTTTGCAGCACATTGCTTCATTTTAAATGATAAATCAGCCACAACATGAAAGCATTTCTTTAATATATGCACCTTTCGTATTCCTCCATAGCGGTAGTTGAACTCCACGACAGACAAATTATGATTCGTAGAACCAGTGACATTCAATCTCAGGAACGATTTTCAGTATCGTTTAGTTGAACTAATATGTGTTAATTTGGAAAACACCTGAAGAATATACAAAACGGTATCGTGTCTGTATATGGCCATCAATTGTTTTATTTATTCAAAACAGACGTTAAATTAAAAACTAATAAATAAATATATTTTAAAATTGCCTTTCCTATGATTGATGAAAAAGAAAATGGTTAAAGAAATGTTAACATACTGTACCTAAAAGACCACTTATTCAACTGATTACAAATTTTTAAATTGTTTTTGTGTAAAGGATTTGGTAACGAGAGTTCGTCATGTACAGAGCAATTCTAATCATTAGGGGTATTAATTTGGAAGGAAGTAGAGCGGCATGACTATCGTTTCAGACGCCTGAGTAATGGGGAAAATCCCAAGACAAGGCGACAGGATGGAGATTATAACTAAAATAAGTTCGCTCTTCTTCCCTTTGTAATGGTTAATGCTGAACTGGTACGAAAGGAAGAACATGTAATTTACAGAAAACAAGCGCAGATTTATACAAATATTTCCAGTACTATGAATTATGAAGTCGACCTAAGACTCAACAGTCTTCTTCGACATGCATGAGCTATAAACTTTTTATAACAGTTTCACCACCAGTACCAATAAATAAACACTCAGCAACCAAATAAAATACCCTTCAGAGAGTTAGAGAAAACATGCAAATGGGTTGTGTTTTATTTTTATTTTTTTTTAAAATAATTTCTCTTTCTGTTAATAAACTTAGGCAAAATAAATATTTACTGTCTCGTGTTGCATTATTGATTGCTAACAAGTAAAAATGTTGTCACCCGTATTTTCCGTTATCTCGCAGGAGGATTTGGATCGTGACATCGTAGTAGATAACAGGAAGTAGATGAGTCGGAAACAGAAAATTGAACTTATAAAAAATTGACAAAATATTAAGGTGGAGAAAAAATAAAATACCATAGTTTTTCCCTGATCTTTTTCGTGAGGGAGCGTTCATATCATCAACAGGGAATGCAATACTAAACAGGCTTGGACCTAATTGGTTCAGCCAAGTCGTGGAAGTACAGCTATGTCAACGTTCGCAAACTATTTAAAAACTTCAACTTTTCCGCTCGACATCATTATTCGTCCCTTTTGGTTCTTCACTTACAAGTACTTAATGTTATTCTGTGTATCACTCTTGACCGTCAAGTAGGTCTCAAATTTAAAACCGTGATCCAAAACAGGGTTGATCTAGATCGAAAATTCCGACAAGCAGTGAAATTTAATTTTAATTATTTGAAACAGTATTATTTATTTGCAAAACAAGGGAAAAAATAGCTCCCTTTCGAAATTGTTTGAAGTCCTATTTACAATAATCTACTAAGGACAACAGATTTTAACTCTTCATTAACTATCAAATTCTATAGCTTGCAGCCCTGCGTTTCTATTCTATGTAAGCATACCTTGGAAATGTTTTGACGAACAAATATAATCAGATAATGGAAGAAATCCAAATAATTCTGAAAATATCAGCGCGAAAAAAGAAAAGTCCCAAAAAATGCAGACAAATATTAGAAACTTTGTTTCATGAGGGTTAAGCAATAATCAACAATTATTAAAACACGTGTAATACCAACTCATTTCACTTACATAAATACAGCTGCTGCAATTTCTATTATATTAAGTATCTGAAATGAAATTAATTTAAAGGAATGAAGACATCATTTCTCATACTTTTATCCATTAACTTGATTCGCAGCTGGAAGTGTATTAAAAGGTACTTTTTCCAACAATGTTGTATCTGCTCCAAACTGATCATGACGTACATATTTCCCTTCTCTGTCTGTTTTAAGTAAATACATTTACGAAATTATACCACATGGACTGCTTCTTGAGCTAAATTTATTTTAAATTCAAAATTGTAAAAGTATTCCGCTGTTTGCTAAATAAACAGTTCAAAGATCTACGTGGTAAGAGAAATTTTCCCTCCAGCAAAAGGTGACATTTAATATTAATTCATCCGACAGAGGTTTTTAAATTGGGGTGAAATTTCATTTGACCCAGCTAGAAATATTGTAACATTGATAAATGAATTTCGCCTCAGCCGAGTTAACGCGATTAGTAATTAGAAAGTGACACGGGCGAGGCTCTAGGTCCGTGAGGCTGTTTTTAAGCAGGAGATTATCAACTTTCAGAAACGCACATTTAATTGACAAGGTCTCTTTATAGACTAGCTTTAGCGTCACTTCCGCGAAATAATTACACCGTACGAAATCCGTCTGACTCAACCAAGGCTAATGAACAATTACGTCTTCGCTTTTATTGCTGGGTATAAAGTTATCAGAATGTACTAGGAAAATTCTTCAACCTATAAATTTCTTGAAAAAATTATATACTAGCTGAATATGTAATGTTAAAACGCATTAGACTTTAATCAACTGGTCCACATAGAAGGAAACCCACTTAAAATTGCAGATATGGAATAAGTGAAGAAAGAAAAAAAAAATCGATTTTGAAAACAAGAAATCCGAGATACAATTTATGTATCGGTCGGATTAATCAAAACGTATGAAATGTGCATTCTGTTTGTAACGATCGTCTAATTTTACAGACGTTAAATCCAATCTACAATCTTGACAATATTAGTGGTGGTGGACATGAAGGTGTGGAGATTTCTCGAACTTTCTCCATCACTGTTCTAATAAAAAAATATGTAGTCCGTCGGTGTACGTCATTTCCGTTAAACTGTAACATTTGTAACAATAAACTATTGGCATTCGTCATTAAACTTGTCATAATACTGAACAGCAAAATTCTCGCATGTAATTTCAATAAAAAATATCGCTGACGGAATATTTTAGGGGGTAAGACTTCGGGAAAAACTTCCCAATTATTAAAAGTGGGGGAATATAGAAGCCAGGTGACTAAAACAAAATGTCTAATAGTCGATGTTTATAGAAACTAACCGTTTTCAGGCTTATCAAGTAAAGCAATCCAATTACCAGGGGAATTACGATAAAACAAAAGTATACACCCCGAACTATCTTCGTTGATATAGAATTCATTTTCTCTGACCACTACAGTATTATTTACATGAAGACGTAGCATTTCTTTAAAGCGCTCGTAACATACCTGTATTGTTTCAATAAAATGAATTAGTAAGAAAGGTAAATAAATAATTTATTTTTAATGCGATATGGTATGTATTGTAATGACCGTTCTTCCAGTAGCGATAAGTGAATTTTCTGAAGGATAGTATTCAAATATAAGTAAACGTTTGTAATTTTTAGTTTGATAAAATGATATATCTATTCTTATCTTCCTCTGGTTTGTATAATGGTTTTGTTCAACGACAGTGAGATAGTGTGCTGAATTCTATTTCTAACAGAATATATTGAAAATTTACATAAATATTTGAGCGAAGTTATATTTTTCTGAATGCTATATTTAACTTATATATTATACGAATACAGCTGCCTGGGCAATTGCTCAAATGTTTACGTACTGCTTAGTGATACGTTATTATTTATTATACATTAGAGCTCTGTCGTGAGAGCTACATGATTTTACTTTGTCGAACTAGTAAAAGTAGAAATGTAATTTTTTGAACAGTAATTAAACTTAGTTTAGCACAGCCAAAGTAATCCCACTTTTCTATTTTTTTTTCTCTTAACAGTTTAATAAGATGAAGGTCTTTTTCTCTAAATCAGAACTCAAGCCATGGTGTATCACGGGATTAGTGATATAGAAAGTATTTATTCCTTTTTATTGTCATGTATACATTTTATTAAGCTAGTCTTTCAGTTTTTAACAAATCTAAGAATATAACCTTGAAGATGGCAAACTTTTCCACGGTTTGTACCCGAAGAGCTATATGACTCAACGAGAACGTTAATTTTATATGGGAGAGCAAAAACCAGTGCCGCTGAAACGCAGGAAAAAATAGATTGGCAACATATGTTAGCTTTCGCCTCTCCCTCACGTCCATTAAAAGTAAAAGTGACAACTTTGATGTTTTAATTGTTCTCGTCAATATTTGATGCGAGATCACGCACGTCACGTGCTACCGAAGATACGTCAAATCAGGTAATTATACTTTATTGTAAGAGGAAGATTGAAATTCAATTCCTGAACATTAAAAATAATATAATAACTGTAATGACTCGTACTCGTAGCTACTTGCACGGAGAGCCGTAACACCACGATGCAGTCTAAATTCGAGATGTGGAATACAAATACGTTCTTTGCTTCTTTTTGATTACATATTTCGTTTGAGCGTCCAACCCGAGCGCTGGAATGCGTCACAATAACTTACCTGTTGTTATCATGCCACGGCCAATGGGCAGCTTAAAAAATAATCATTCCCGGGACAAATAATCGTATGTTGCGTGGTCAGACCTGCAATTTTCAGAGAGGGAAAAAAGGACAAGGTGCCATTAGCGGCCATCAAGGAAACAGTGGTCGAAGATTTCCAGAATATCATACGAACATTCTGACAGCAAACCTGAGGACGCACAAAATATAGTAAACACGGGTAGGGTTGCTGTCAACATTCGACACGATAACGAAAACTGACTGAGTTCAATTTTTATCTTTCGTTTAGATAAATGCAGAACCTGATTGTCAAGACTTTAATTAATAAGTTATTGAAATATTAATGGTAAACGTTTCTGAGCATCACATGTTAATGAGGGTCGCAGCTACTAAAGAATGAAGACTATAAATTTTACCATGGAAGTTTTCTATCCTAATAGCGATATATGCGAGAACTGAACCAGTAATTCAAATACAATATTTTAAGTTGATTGTCATGTTCGAGATGCAGCATGGTACAATTCGGACATGAATCAGTACGCTCTTCTTAGAGTAGAAAAATGACACAATTCCACCTCATTGTGAGCTTTCATTTGCCCTTTTTTTATCTGATATTTTTGGTAAATAAACCTAGAATTAGTTTAAGTCGTTATAAGCTATAGACATTGAATTTTTATAATGATTAACTCAGTAATTCAGCGTCTATTGCAGTGCACTTCACTTTGCGTATTTTAACATGATATTTTAATACCTGCTACGAAATACAGACTTCGATGGTGCGTGGGATCGATGAATAGCACCGTTGTTCTAGTGTCACATTGGTTTTGAGATACAAGAGAGGATTGATAGTGTTTTCTGGAGACGATATATTATCATTTCTCAAGACTCGAAAAACTTCAAACCATTTTAATTTTCAGGGAGAACTCAGTAACATATCAATTATGTATTAGTTTTGGAACGTGATTTTCTAACAGCATCTCATGCTTTCAGAGATTTGTTTCCACTTTACAATTCATCCAATTTTAATTTCTACTCTGGTCGTATTTCTAAATTTCTTAACAATTTCACTTTTTTTAATACTTACAGAACTAATTTTATTAAACGTCCAATATAAGACGATGTCATTGAAAACGAATATAATGCCAACGCAACGATTGTCTTAATGAGACATTTTGTATACATTGAACGAATTGGATGACGCATAACAGGAATCAGGAGTTTTGCAACTTGTTTGTGGAAACTTCAGCGTTCACCATCAAGATACAGCAACGCGAAATGCACGGACATTTGCAAGTGAGCGAAACTCTAGAACAAATTTGCAATTGAATTGAACACACTGCTCTCACAGCGCACAAGGAATCTATTGTTTGGGCGATATGGGCCCGAACCTGCCAAAGAGATTAATTTTGTTGATTGTGCGGCATGATGAGTGCGCGGAAACAATAACAAGCGAATTTCGTGATGGCTTAATTACCGCTGAAAATTCCGCTACCCCAGAAAGCACCCATTGTTCGTGGAGAAAGCGGACGCTTCTCCCGCATTCGTACAATCATCATCCGACCACGCGCTTATTATATTTTATTTCCATGGATAATTTCGAGCTATCGGTACTACACCGAACTTAATTTATTCTTCGCATCAGCTCGGTAATTTAGGATGCTTGTTCCGTCCGGAGATTACATCTAAATCAACAATATTCATGGGAGTATTAAAGGCGATATGTATTTTACGACTCTGGAGCGTAAGGTTAACAAGCTGATTGTCTTCTCAGGTAAACATGGAATCTCGCTCGCAAATTTTATTATTCGGGCAAACTCCGACGCCACGATAAAGATTAAGTACAAGCTTGGCGGAGCAGACTCGAGAAGCGTAAGGTATATTTTGTATTCGAAAAAACCGGACACGAATACTGATAAAACTCCGTGCAACTTTCGTTTCAAAGACGACGGAAGCGATCCGCAATGGTATCACGAAAAAATTGTACTCCTAATAATAACGTAAAGTTAAGTTAATCTTACTTTTTTTTTAATACCAGGATTCTGTTCAAATTTAAATACCAATTGCACCGATTTCTGCCTCAGATTTTGAAAATTCCATTTTTATTAAATTTTTTCGGTATTTATTATTGATTACGTAAAACTTAAAACATTAGTATGGGCCATGCCAAATAAAGTAACTTAATAAATAATTATACGGTATTAATATTATTTCAGTTCAAACAATAACTCATTCCACAACTGATAAGTCCCGCCTCTGGATACTCTGGTACTAAAACTCATGATAGAATGCACTTTCTGTCGTATTGCAGTTTCTGCTGAAACCTTGCGTTTCATCTTCAGTATGACAAATTATCGGGAACGATTCACATCTGTCTCCAATAACGTGATGTGTTATTCCTTACTGGAGTTTAATTTTCATTCAAACAGATTCCTCCAATAATATATGAGTTTAATCGAAATATGTGTGGTAGAAATATGTTTGAGGACAAGTCATTATTGTCAACATCGATAATTTATACTAAATTGGGATTACTTTTTTTATTCTGCTTTTTTTGTCATCGCATTTGGGTTACTGATCCATCAAGCCTAATCATGAATCAATTCTTACGTAAAAACGTAATAATCCGTTTTTTATTGCTCGAGAGATCCAGCGAGAAAGTAACAGTTATTTTTGGTTGATATTTTATTTGATTAAATTTCTGTTTAAAGCACTATTACATATTAAATATACTTACTACAGAAATGACATTTAAATCAGATTAGAATCTAGCGTAATAAAGTTTATTTTCAAAAAGAGGAACTGTACGAATTTTACTTGTGCCAAATATAATGATCAATAACTGTTTGTGGTGGTCTACGATATTGTGTAAAAACAGTAAAAATTTATTAGTTATCATTCAGTCCTTAAATTGGTTTGGGAAAACCTCTCTATGACTTTCGGAATATTTGCCATTTATTAGAAAATTATTACGGGGGTTGTTTCCTGTTACCTTCCGCTGGTTGGATAAGATGAACCGTGCGATGCTGACACAAAGGAAGGAAAACACACAGTGCCGGGACTCGAACCTGCGACATATGGTGACTGACCCACTACATATATTTTGAAAGCCGTTCGTTTTTATTCCTAGTCTCATAAGGAACCATTAAGCGTTAAAGAATTTAAATGTCATTTCTGTAATAAGTATATTTAATATGTAATAGTGCTTTAAGCAGAAACTTAATAAAATAAGATATCAACAAAAATAACTTACTTTCACTCTGGATCTCGCGAGCAATAAAAAACGGATTCTTACGTTTTTACCTAAGAATTGATTCATGATTAGGCCTCATGGATCAGTAACCCAAATGCGATGACAATCAAAGCAGAAGAAAATCAAGTAATCCAAATTTAATATAAATATAATAATATGAATAGTGTTCAAGATTAAATTTGTTTACATTTCTCGAAACTTTCATGTGGGAAATACTGAAAATAATGTGTACACATTTTTGAGCAATAGCTAATTTTATACAGAAATAAGTTGTTAAATACAGGACTAATTCAATACTTTTGTAAATATTATCCTTTAACCAGTCACCTATGGGACACAAATTTTATTCCTGGAGTATAAATACATACCGTTGTTATTGACGCTGGTTACGTCAAACGGCAAACTATTCAAAATTATTCCGGAACACTGATTCCAAAGACTGCTAAATACACAGGCGATTTTTAAATATTTTTCAAGCAAATTTTTATTGTCAATGACATAAAGGAGAGGAGTCATCGTACAGCGGCGCGTCAATTAGAAATGACTTTCATAGACGTAGACTCGGCAACGGAGTTGGAAAAGAACAATGCCAATGAAGATTTAAGCCAGACAGTGGGCAGCCAGACAAAATTTAAGCGTGTGACAATCGCAGATGTACAGACGAGCTTTTGATTGAGTGCCAGACTGCGGTGACGTCAGCCAATGGTCCAGTTGGCAAGGCATAACTAATCAGCTTCCGTCGTGAACGACTCTTATTTTCGTTACACATGTTCAGACCGTGGCTGCGGACAATTCTGCTCTGCTGGCCTTTGAACGATTCGCAACAATTCGTCTCTCAGAGTCTAAAAACCTCGCTTCGATTTTTGAAAGGCAATTCCAGTACGCGCGAAATGCCGTAAATTCTGTCCACTTTAAAGCGTGAAGTTCTCACGATTTGTGAACATTCATAACTCCGCCGCTGTGAACCCTAGAAACACATTAAAAGTGGAAAATAAAAATAACATTCGTACACGGGCGCCAAACTTTAGCAGAGCCAATTAAACAGGGGCTATACCCCTTTGTTAGCGCCCCATTTCCCAACCTTAGAATATCTTTAATGTGTTTTAGTTGACGCGAACCCGCCAGACGAAAACAACGACGCAGCAAGCCAAGATTATTAACAAGTATCAACGGAGCGCCTCGTGCTTTTCTCTGAATCCAGGCCTGCTGCCATTACGCCCCCCCGCCCCCGCCCCAGCCCTGCCGACAACGTTTCCCAGAGGGGAAGACAACACATGTTTGGCGGTTAATCTCCTTTTCCAGAGCATATGTAGAGATTCGAAGTTTCAGCTCCCTTACAATTAAATTAGTGACAAAAAAATAAACCAATTATAATTTCGCGTTATAGTAATTAAATTTTGTAAAATTGAGGTCATCACGGTAGGAAGCGGGGCTCGAATCTCCGATAACAAAGCTCTAGTTGAGTCTCAGAGTCGCTCTTAGCGAGGAACACCAGGAAGTCTAAATTTACAAAGTATTTTGAGTACGTAGCTGTGGATCTCACCATGATGGACCGAGAAACGTTTTATTTTATGACATGGAGTAATTGCTAGTTTTCACTTCTTCAGTTCCGAATTTTTTATTTTAACAAGGCAGGCTTCGATTCTCCAGCCTGTTTCATGACGAGCCAATAAATCCTCTTTCACAAAATGTGAAGTTTACCGTCCTCTGTACTCTATATTACAGTTTCCATAATTACTTGGGACCCAGTAAATTAAACTTCTTCTCAGGATGTTTCAGATGGTGTAAACATTTTCTGTAACGTTCTCATTTTTATTTTCCCTGTTAACTTAATTTTCCCGTTCCTCTCCTGCGCCATAAATAAATATTCAGGTATTATTTATAAAACCGTATTTCCTTACACACGTTTTAGGAAATATATCGATTCGAATATTAGACTGTAAATAAGTACCATGATTATATTATTGAAGACTACATACGTAACTTGTGTTATACGAGGAAATGTGACTCTCCCAGTACGTGTGTCTTACGAATTTGGCATGCTCCAATATTTTTTATCTTAAGTTGTTATACTGGTACAGTCGGTATGAAATTACACTAGTAGTAGAGCCCTGTCTATCGTGAATGAAGCCTTGAATTTTAGCAATATTACATGTTCTTGCTTGCGGTAGATGAATTCTTCCGTCTTCCACGAGCACCCACACACATATATTACGGAATTATAACCTCGAAGAGGGAGGGAATTATTTCTTCAATTGAGCAATCAACGCCCTAGAGCTGGCTGTAAGTGAATCCGTCGTCCCACTCTTAAATTCTTGTAAATGTGATTCCTGTTGAAACGTTAACTTTGTTCTCTCGTCAAAGAATTGGAAGAAACCTTGCAAATGTGACGTGTGTCTTGGACGGCCACGGAAGCTCGTGACTCCTAAAATTAGTCCAGCTGTTTTTCTTGCTTTCTCGCCGAAGGTACGCGTTGTTTAGTGGAAAATGCGACTAGTGCACACGACGTGAATTACAACCTCCATGTAACAGTAAAGGTGGTTACATAGACTCACTGGGAAAGCGATTCGCTGTGTAAAGGTCTATAAGATATTTATGATATTAAGGAAATTACTGTTAGAGTTGTTGCTAGACGTGTTGTAGTAGTTACAGGCTAGAAAGGTTTCTAGTTGCAGCTTAACACCTTATAATGTGCTCATAAATATTAATAGCTGGGATATTTGTTCGGTGTATGCTTTGTCCATCGTATTTGTTGTGGGATTGAAAATATTATTTTATTTCCGTTGTTGTGTATAATTCGTGTAGAAGATGTTATTTACGGTAATCAGATACGTGAAGAGGTAATTAAAACGGAACAAGTGTTTGATTCTTCACATTTCCTTATCCAACCGATACGAACAGGTGTAACAGTATCTGTTGTAAGTACACGCCTATATAAAAACATTTATTTCTGCGTCAATGTCATTGATAGAAATTCTATGTGTACTAGTAAAACTTGATCATCGCTTTGACAAACGTTCTCATAACGCCAAATTGCGAATGCAAATAACGGCAAGTAACCCTATTCTTCGAGCATGGTCCCTCGGCAAAATCAGACTGACTGCAGAAATACGTACTTCAGTTGTGAAAGGTGGAACAGTTACAACACAAACAGAAAACGTACAATCTGAAAATGTACACGGAACTATTTACAGTAAGAAAAATACTAATAATCCAATACAAAACTAGATAAGAATTTTTATAAAAGAGAGTTTAAATATTAAAATGAAAAAAAGTACGTCTGATTGAAAATAATGAATAACAAATATAGCCAAAAGAATGATAATATAAATACCACCCAACGTTTCTGGGATCCTTGTGCCTTTCGTCAGGTGCTAAGAAGAGCCTAGAGCGACACAACTGCACAGTTAACAACACTCGAAAGGCTCTTCTTAGCACCGGACGAAAGGAACGAGGATCCCAGAAACGTTGTGTGCTATTTATATTGCCTTTTTGTCTGAATTGGCTACCTTTCGTATTCATGAATTTAAGTATTATTGATTCTAAACAACATGGCTCAGAAATATTTATGTTTCTCTTGCCAACCTCTAAGACAACTGTTTATTCAACGTTATCATTTCACATATAATTTTATATATAACTCTAAAGTCTGTTTGTCTTCCCGTTTGAACGACTGAACAGATTTTCATAAATGTTTTTAATTGTTTCTGAAGGTACAACGTACGCTGATTAATTTGCCGAATTTTAAGTCAAGAGGAATGTGATGAATTATTGGCTACGGATAACTGCATTTTATTTGTATTAATAACGCTTAAAGATGGTTATTGGGTGTCTTGACACGTATGAATTGCAAGTGAAGGATGAACCACCAGTCCCTTGCGTTCCATCGGACTGTTGATGTATGATTACCGGAACCGGTCACTTTGAGCCGTCACGAGGTCGTGAAATTTTGCGGAAGAAAATGTGTCCGCTCGTGCCGAGGCGGCAATGTAAATAGAGCGATTGAAGTGGCGCTGGAGCTCGCGCCCGCGCCCGCGGCTTCGATGAGTGATGGGTTCATTGAAGGTCCGCACATCTTTCTCAGCCACGGCAGCTGCTCAGTGGGCGTGATACTGGGCACTGAGCTTGCACCTGATAACCCACTCGCCCACTCGCCTTCTCGCTTTTCTGCGCTGCTTCCAGCATCTCAACTATGTCCAGGGTCGGACGGGACTTTCCCAGACGAAGAATTCCGTATCACTGCTGCTGAATCTGGTCTCAAGCGGCCCTCCGGCTTCAATATTCACGTTTCTCATTAGTCCTTACGAACGACGTCACCAAAGACACACACGTTTTCATTACAACACTTGCGTATAAGTTTCATCGCTCACGAAGAAATTTACGCAAAGTTAGACGCATCAATGAAGATGCCAAATGAAAATGGCGTTAAGTACACAGAAAATTCATTTAAAACGAGTAACGTGGTCAGAGTGATAACTATTATATACGGATTTCTTCATAGCCTGAAAATGTGAAGATGAAAATTTCTTACGGGTTTCTAAACGGTGTGAATAACAGAAGAGTTCATCAACTCTGTGAATTAACTTTAAAGCTGTAAAATCAATGAAGAAAGCAAATAAATGGGATAGAAAAGGGATCTCCCGTTGTTACTGTTTGTGGATAACATCACAATGGGGAGAATTAGATTAATATGTTAACAGGAATCGGCAAACTTCGGAATTCTTGAGATTCCAACTGGATCAAACTAGGATTTCTGAAGATGCTTTCCGGAATTATTTTGTGAGCCCAAAGAAATCCCAAACTCTTGGGTCTCACTCAGTAATATCACAACTCTATAGCAGTAAACGAAATTTTACTACTGGTTTTTACTCAGACCATTGGTCGTATTAGTATTTACAAGAAGAGAGGATACATTGTCCAGTCACGCCGTTCCAACAAAAAATGAGATATAACAATCCAACAAATGAAAGAATGAAATTCCATATATTTTATTCGTATAAGTCATGCAAGAAAATAAAATCGACGATCAGAAAAATTATTATCATTATTATTAAAACGTTTATAATTTCAATTTCGTGCCTGAATCTCCCTAGTTGTATATTTTTCATTGTTGGGTGTTCATATCTAAATATATAATAGTGAATTGACTCATTCTATTTCCTCACTAATGTAACTAATTGAATCTATAAATCTAAATCCTATGTAAAATTGAAATAAAAAAGTATACTCATAAATTATTAATGTAATATATTATTCTCGCATTCGTAGCATTTCCAAATGAACCATTGCTGTTTATATCTTCATGTTACTTTTATATGCACGTAATATGAAAAATATCACATATCACAATGCAACTAATTTGGTTTCCGCGATAAAACTAAAATCGTCTTTAAGTGTTGTGAGTATCCATGTAATAAATAGCCTAATTACTAAACAATGACAGAATCTAAATAAATATCACTTTTAGGTTAGAAGAATTTATTGTTTATAAAATAAAAAATCGGAATCATATAGAGCTGAATTGTAATAAATTAATTTACTATTATTATGGATAGAACTGCAATTAAAAAAAAATTATAAAACTCAAAAATGTTTATTTGCGACAGCATTTCTAACAGAAAGGTTTGGAGAGAAAGAGTGAGTGGGAAGGAGGAAGAGCTACTGTAGCACGTAGGATACTCTTTTAGAGTATCTTAGATACAAAAATAGTAGGAAAAAATAATGTTGTGCTTCACTTCTTTTGAAGATTCGTAAATATAATTTAATATTTAAATTAATATTTTTGATTTTACGTATGTATTTAATCATATAGAAGTTAACTTCAGACTGAGTGAACGTTTATAATTTAAAGTTTCACTTATTTTCTGCATTCTGAAGAATGCACAAGTAGATACCGAAACGACGTTAATTTAAGCTGAATTTTTTCTTCAATAAAAATATGTATTTTCCTGTCCCAACACAAACTGTACTTTAATCGTTCGAAATATACATTATAAAAAATATTCAGTAACTCTTTACTGTTCGTAAATATTTTATAACGTTTGTGAATAATTTCGGAATGCTAAGTTAGATGCCAAACACATTTTCTCGGAAAGATGTGATAATACGAGTTTCGAGAAAAGCCATTAAAAGATATGTTGGTTTACAAATTTCGTTTACAATTAATTTGCATATAAGTTTGAATCCCACGCTTTCTCTTAGGCTGGCAAAAAAAGAAAGGCACGTCGCTGCTCGGAGGCATTCGATGCGTGGGTATCGCAGACACTTCGTACTTGCGTTTCAGTGCTTCACTCACAAAGAGAACGTGACAGTCGACAACTTTAAGTTTCGTCACAGGAAAACACCTTTGCAACCTGCGTTAAACTATTTATTTATAATTACTATAATTTATAAAGGAAAATTTCAATATTTAATTTCTAAGTCAAGGTATACCTGCGTATTTTGAGTTGCCTGGTTCACAAACTTGGTAACCGGGTAAAAATAATTGTACTTCCATGTTCAGTTTTGTTTTCAAACCTTCTTGCAAATAATAATAAATAACCCGAGTTGAAAACTTTTATAATTAATTGCATCGGATTTTAAGGACTTCTTTTTTAAATTGTCAATATTAATTCCATTTAGTTAATGAATGAAGAAATGAAAAACTTGTCGGAACCGAGAATCGAACCCGGGACCACTGTTAGATACGCAGATACTCTAACCATCTGAATTACCCTGTACCCTGTACCCTGTACCCAAAGTCCGCACGAGTCTTCTGAATCTTTTTTTTTATATGCCTTCCAAACCAACATTTTACTATTGAAATTCTTTCTCGGCCTAACTTAGAAAAATATCTGATATGTAAATTGATTTAGGTTAAATTTTTATTATTTTATGAACAAGAAGGATTAATTTTAAGCTCGGAGGGAAATCTTAGTGAATCTGTATTAGAGAAAAAGCTCGACAGATATAAGGTTAATAAAATATTCGCCATGTTTACGATTGGAGGCAACTCTGATAAAAAAATTAAATTATTGGTCTAAATTATATTATACAAAAAGAAAAACATTATTCGAATTTCTTTAGTAATTTTTCCTCCATCTTCTTAACTGAACATTTATAACTGTAATCACTCACTAGAATCACTGCATATATTTAACCGAAATTGATTATTTACTCCACTGTCACATTTATTATTAAATTTAATTCTCTATATTACATTCTATTTAAAACTAAACAGAATTTTTTTTCCAGTGTATGACATTTCACTATCAGTATTCCACTGACGATTGTTAGATATGAATATTATACTTTCAATGCCTACTATACTTTCTTAAACTAATTTATCTGATGCGTGTTTCATACTTTTTTCTATTTTCAGGTAAATTCTAAAAGCGTATTTCTCTCTTTATGTTTACCTGTCAGCATTCATCGAACCGAATTTACTTTTGATTTTCAGTTCCACATTTACATGTAAAGCAATCAGACACAATGATGCGTGACAAATGTACCCAGCACCAGAATCTGGCAATGAAGAAGGGTTTTAATTCCACTACTCCATTAATTAAATTTGTGGTCAGCATTAATTATTTAGTTGGCATTAATTTAGATGAACGTATGAGCACCAATTTTGCAAATAAAGGCCTGCCATGTAGAGACGTAACCGTTTAAAAATAATTTTCAAGTAAAATTAAATAAATGAAGAACAAGTATGAAAATTAATACACCTTTTCAGTTCAAGGTTTAAAAATTAGTAACGCATGTTAGATTTAAATGACGTAATGAAATATTTTTCTTCTTTATTGGATTAGAAATGCGGAGACAGGTATTTTGACCAGAACGTACTTCCGGAAATGTTAGTATTTAACTCTAAATACAGAAGCTTGATACTTTCAATACGAGGGAATGACAAAGTTAGAATCGTCAGAAATAGTGCACGTTCACAGTTATACTTATGTATTCACATTGCATTCCTATATTGTAGGAATATTATCGTATATAATGGAGTTTTAATTTAATTCCATAGTTAATTAGTCAGGTAAATTTGCAAACATAACTGCGCACACGTTTTCTAAGCGATCGGGAGATTTGTTTATTTTGTCGATATGGAGTTTTTTTGTTTTCATAAACTGTAAATCCAAACAATAATATATCTTTTAGAGTGCGGATGTAGAGGATGCAGGATAGTGAAGCCGCTCGTCGCCTGTAGGAGGATCTTTAGTAGGTATGATTGCTTTAGAATATAATTGGGCGCCGCCCGCCGCGGGCAATGACTCGTAAGTTTCTGTCTTCCTCTTTCGAATTACACACAGCTTTCCAACTTCGTTCTTTCATTTACAAAGTAATTACTTTTTATCGTGGAGTGTATTCGGTATTCCATGCATGGGTTCGATATCCTACACCCGACGAATCTTTGTTCGAAATTAAGGATAGTCAGGTTCTGTATCCGAGAATCGCCGTTACACGTGGAAAGTGACTATTGTTTTCCTCATGTTTTATTTTTATTAGATTCTTTACTTTTCCATTTGCTTTCGGTTCCGAAAATAAATGTCTTTACATAAACGTTTAAATGATAAAAACAATAAAATTAATATCACCATAATGAATAGAATTCGGTTAATGGTCCTGTAATATAGCGGAAGATTCATAACACGATGTACAGATACAATTTACCAAAATACTCATATCTATTTGCTGGTGATACTCGTTGTCTCAGCCTAGACAAAGACACGTACGAAGCAGTACGTTTTCCTGCTATTTAATCTGCTTATTTGACGCTGAAAGTGTTTTGAGGCATTCTTTGAAAAATGCTTGTATTTAGCAAACTATTGAGTGACAACCAATAATTGAAAGACCGTGAGCTACAGAACGGATAATGCTTGTTATTTAAAACTAGAAGCTTTGCTGAAAATAACCGGACTTGATGGAGTTTCTGGATGAGTGCGTTTGCTAGGCGAAAATAAGTATTAAAGGCACGACTTGTCAGTACAAGCTCAGTTACCACATAAATATCAGAGAGAAGCAAACAGTATTCAGATCAGATATCACACAGCAACATGGAACTGAAAACTTCGCCTCAAAGAAAAATGCAGAAACAGAACAAAACAGACGCCATCCGCAGAAATCATCTCGCCAGGATCTTGAATCGGTGACGCGTTCTGATAATTAGAGCCTGAATATTTCTTTTATATTTCTACGATTCCGTAGTCCATATAAATATTTTGAGATAATGTTCTAATAGTAAATTATAGTAATTTTTAAGTGTTGTTCTCAATAAAATATTTGTAATTTTTAGTCTCCAGAATTTTTAATGAAGATTTTAGCAGTCGCTTTCGTATGGTGCACGAGACCAGACAATATGTCGTCAATAGAAACCGTAAATAAAAGAGAAAAAAATAATAAAATTATTGAAAAATTAGGGGGAGACGCATGTGGAGGTGACTGTGAAAGTATCAGATGGATTGACCTTACTCTCGTCCCACAGCTCTGATTCCTTCATCCTTCCTCGAATCATATAGATTTACTGTGTCCGGCATTAAACGCATCCTATGATGAAATCACAGGTGGGGGTGAAAAGTTGCTCGCTTGTTACGTTGTTCCAATCCCTTTACTCATAATAAATAAATTTAAATAGCGAAATATAATAGTATTAAGGCTTCTCAAAGTAACAAGATAATTCAATTTATATTATTATATTATTACCTTACGATTTATTTATGTAATATTATGTTCTGAGCACTGAGCAGATTCTCGTCTTCATTCCTCCTAGTCTTGTAACCTATGTAAAATGCATAAATTATATTATTAATCGATTACTGCATTCTTTCTCGCATGAGTAACTTTTTCCTAAAAGGCGAAATAGTTAAAAAATTAAGTTGGGCAAATGACAATACAAAAAAATCAGGTAAACTTTAATTTTAAAAAAACCTTTTACGGACCATTTGTGGATCAATATCTGGCATTCAAAGACAAAAATAATAATTTATACATACAATAATACAAATTATTATATTTTGTAATAACGTAAATTGAAGCCAATTAAATGTCAAAAAATGGACAAAAAGATTTTGAGATTAATATTTAAATTAGAGGTTTATGAAAACTGGATTATACAGTTGCAAATATTGCTTAAAGTATCTGTCTTCGTTTTAACATTAAGTGTTTAACATACTTTAAATTTCAGAAACTAATTTGAATTTATAGATACTATCTATAAAGAAAATAACGAAATATGCTTCTAAATGATAAATGAAGTCATTTTGTTATCAATTTATTTAAATTGTAAGTCCAACAGTTTTCCTTGGGACTGGGCAATGCATAGTTTGGCATTTGTAGGTTTAAAATGGTAAGGGGGAGAGGTGTTTATTGCATTCAATTTCAGTACAATTTATTATGTTTTTCCAGAGCCGTGAAGTATATTTTTGATCCTTAATTGAGCATTAGCTCTTAGCATGCGTCGTTCAACCAGCACATATTATTCATAAATTCCTGAAAAACTACTGTGGTAAATTATGCCTCATTAAACGCAACCTAGGTGCATTGTGCCCGGTACAACTAGCGTGTAGAATTTTTAAATATTTTCTTACAGTGAACGGACCAAATTTAATTTATAAAGAGATTGCATATTTTTTGTAAATATGGTTATTTATCAGCGATATGGGCGAGAATTTCCTATTTCTGATCAAATTGAGAAATTAATAATACAAGAAAGTACGATATCAGGATGTCTGGTGAAGGTTAGAACTACTCTCCCAAATATTAAGTCACCCGTATTCTAACTAAAATTATCACGTAAGGTGCAGAAATTAGTAAAATATTCTGGAAAAATAAGTTAATATTTAGATTTACGGAGAGGTTTGTGAATGGAATACTCCTTTTAAGAGCTGTGGATCTGTAAATCTGCGTAAAGAAATGTGGGATTGTGTTGACTCTGGGCTGTGTTGACAAATGCCTGACTCTGTGTAGACAGAAGCATTGTTTACTGAGGTGCCAGTAGCTTGTAGACGGTACTCAGACTGAGGTTTGTGGGCTTTCTCAACAAATTTTACCATTAGGCACAACTGTCTTCCAATTGCGGAGAAATGTCTCTTCAAATAACTCTCATTCTTCTCGTGCTCACATATTCTAATAATTGAGCTACAGTTGCTACGCCACGTTCCCATTGCAAAATGTGCTTTACAAGTCTTTCTCTGCGTCTATTCAGACTAAATTTACGTTTTTAAAAGTTCCTAAAAACCTGTAACAATTTACAGGAAAACTAAAATAATAAAAACGTTGTAATCCTTAGATCTTGTTGACTGCGTAAAGTATTGAGTGTATTCCCAAAAATTAACAACACTACCTTCCAAAAATTTACTATACACGGAAGAATATTTTTTCGTTTAAAAATACAGATACGGTATGTGAAATAAATTACATTATTTTCAGTAATATATATATATATATATATATATATATATACACACAAATATTCTATTTTAGAAATTTTCTTATCCACTATATATGTATTTTTCGCTTTTATTTCTTCAACTTGTACTTTTCTCTTTCCGATGCAGTGTCTTATTTGTGTATTTTT
Organism: Zhengitettix transpicula; assembly: GCA_037074705.1. NCBI lineage: Eukaryota > Metazoa > Arthropoda > Insecta > Orthoptera > Tetrigidae > Zhengitettix > Zhengitettix transpicula. The sequence goes on along the minus strand of CM073595.1, from coordinate 66,204,609 downwards.
CATTGATACATTTTCGTAATTATGTAAGTAATAGTGTTTGATTTGTCCTGTTTCCTCAGTAGAAAATATTGGAATCGATAAATCTAAATCAGCAAAACGATTGTACCACGAGGTAGTAATAAAGTAATATCATGCTATAATGTTTCGAACCTTTAAAACCATCCTCTTTTCTGGGTTTCTGTCTTTGGATGAATCTGAACGAGAATCGTCTGACAGAGGACTTGAAGCGCATTGAGGCCGAGTTCAGTGACATGCTTATTGAAAGTTTTGAAGGGCCTTGAAAGATGATAGACGCATACGATTCGGAGATACGCAGTGCTTGTCTGTTTTATGAAGAAGAGAGAAAGCTGAGACAAGGTAATTGGATAGAAGCATATGAAAGGAAAAGACCCGAAACCACAATTGCCACATGTGGAATGGCTACGTGTGAGAGAACTTGCACTAACTCATCTAGGCCAATGACTCGAGACGCTACTCCACTTCAAAATGTCTGAAAAGAATAAAAAAAATATACAATGCACATAAATGACTTCAGAAATCTGGAATTTAATTTCGAATTAGCTTGTTGCGGTGGACAAATTACTACAAGGCGTATGTAATGTAGTCTACTGCTGGTAGTTCACCAATCGAATATAATATAACTCTATATTCATAATGTCAAAATCAGGAACTCATTTTTTGCCGACCCTAAATATGTACGACTAAAATACTTTGAAACTGTTATATCTTGACATAATGTTTATTAAATTTGATAGGCAATGTCGAAACAACCTTTGTATAAAAACTGAAACAGTTTACTTACGTAAAAAAATTTCATTATTAATCTTAAATAATGGTTTTTTGGCAGTAATTGAAAAACCTCGATAAAAAATATTTTTTCTATTTGATTTATTTTATTCCATTAGCCCTGATATGAGGAAATAGGATACGTCATTACAATATAATAATTGGATTCTACAATTATAAATAATTAGAAGTTGACATAAAAATACTAAAATTCGGGAACATAAATTTCCCTGTCCAACATAAGTAAAATAATATGAATAATAATTCTTTAACTATACTAAGGGTATAATATAATATTTATAGTACTAATAAAAAATTCGAAACGTACTAGTAAAAAATTAATGATTACAGTATTAACTATCATAAAATATAGAATTACACATCACACAAGAATAAACACAAAACTTGACACCCGCATACTAGGAGGAAACAAAAACGACGGACAAGTCACTTCACGAAACAGAGCGACGAGGAATCTGCAAACTCCAGGCCGTACATGCAACACGCAAACAAAAGAGCAGAAATTACCAACACAGACTAAGCAAGTTATGAAATAAGTGGTTTTATTAGCAACACATTGAACACTTTTGCAGTTTATTTTAAAAAAATTAATTATTATGGGAACGATCAAGAAACTCCTGTAGTGAGTAAAACACCGGCGCATTTCAGTAGAATATTTTTACATTGAATCCCAAAACCCTTGTAGTTATTATTGTTTATCTGGAGAAAGAGTATTGTATAAAACTATCACTGAATGGTGAATACTTTTCTGGTAGAGAGCAAAGATACTAGACCTGAGCCATTTATAGTCTCATAATCGTGAGACTCGCCATTCGTTTGAAAAATATTCATGTTCCGCTTAACGAACTTTAAAGATTCGTAAATAAACACGCTGGGAAGATAATATTCGCAGACTTTTGAAAAACGATACACAACTGGATTTATTATCCGTTTTAGAAAGTATTATAATGGCACGCTTTTGCAACTTGACTATTTCAACGCTCCTGGAGCAATTGCCCCAATTTGCAATACCATAACACACATGGGAATGAAAATACGCAAAGTATTGGTGAATATCACTGCTAAATATGGGATGATATTATTTTTGTTTATGATTTGCAGTTAATCAGAAACATTGAGTGTTGAGAATTGACTCACTTTAACCGATTCAGTTTCAATTATTATATTGTATGAATATTTATTTTTTGTGTCATATCACGTGTCAGTTTTTTCTTGACACCCGCTACTTAGCGGCTACTTTTAAAAAATGATTTTCAATCTTGTCGCAAAGTTTTCCGACTTTCATCCTCAAATTACATAAAATTCCTGCTGCTTCCAATTGGTCCCGTTGCCAGAAAAACTGCAGCTCTTTAATAATACGACCTGTGATGTAGGATTTATTCTGAGCCAATTTCACTAATAAATTTCTACTTGTTATTTTCTCCTTTAAAAATTTTTTTTTTGGTTTAATAGAATTATTTAATAGTTTGGTAACTTCTCAATACAGATAATTTCATAAAACAAGTAAGGAACAGTGCACAGAGAACGGGGAGTTCTCCATCACTACCGAGTTTGAATTTTTTTTTTCTATGACATTTACTTAAATAAATATTCATACAAAATAATAAAGATTCTTATATGGTACCCAATGGACAACCGCATTGTTATAGTCTCGCATGTGAAGTGAGAAAACTGATCACAAGCAACGGAAATAATCAATGATAAATGAAAGACGCTCCCAAATAAAAGAAAATAGTACCTGATTGCGATCATTGGCCTCGGGTTTTCAGGTGATCGTTTTTCACATAGCTGGCTAAATAAACGAAAGGCATGTAAAGGCAGACTACATGCATCTATTTGCAATGGAAATGATTTCCGCGCCCAGCCAATATCAAATAGCGCAATAGATCGCAGTGTTTTATTTTCGAGGCCCTCTCGAGTACAATGCAGTAATGAAGCGTATTGCTCTGGGAGATAAGAACAAGCGCCTTCATTCGTGCATCACGTGGCGATAATGAAAACACGTATTTCCACTAATCACTTTCCAATATCTCACACACTATAAAAACAGTCATGCTTAGCAACAAATAATATTTCAATCAGCTCGGATCCTAAACAATTATAAGAGCTCGTAAATTTTCTCCTGCCAGTTAATTGCTTTGGGAGCTTGGCTTATTAAAATTTGGAAATTGTGCGTGCCTTTCAGATTGGTTTCAAGGTGCAAAATAAATGTTAATAGTCAATAAACGGCTTTTGGTGCGATCTATTTGAATATCCCCTCTGCCTAAGATTGTAAAGTTTTATGTATGCACTTAGTTCTGCTTCATATTCATTTTCAACGAGCCATAAAATCGTTACCGGCGCTAATAGTCGTTTCAATCTCAACCTCAACAAAAGTGACAAACTGCAGTCCGGCTGAGGTCATACGTGTAATTTTCACACAATAATAACTGAGAAATCAAACTCTTGCGCTTTCAAGCTCATTACGTCCGGGGCTTGAAATAGTAAAACTTTTTGTTCGATCCCTATAAACATGCAGTAAAGGCTTCACAAGACATACAAATGAGAAAATTCTTTTGAAATTTTTTTTTCCCAGTAACTTTGGATTTTAAAATTAGAAATTCAAATAGATTCGGTATCATTTGTTCATATCTAAAGGAAAAGATGCTTAAAATCATCAATGTAAAATACATGGCCCAAAATTAAATATATATAATCTGTGCAACAGAGCAGGAAGGAGTAGGGAGTGTGTTACGGAGGAACAAAGCACGTGACTATATAAATATAATTACAAAATCATTTTAAGTCTATTATGTAATATCAAAATAACTTTTCTGTTTCAAAAATCTCACTCACATTAGTATGTATACTAACTACTGGCGAAATAATTAGATTAAGGAAAGATCAAAATCGCTGGACGTGTCTTAAATTAGAAAACAAAGCAGTAAAGAGTTTTACTTCGTCTTTCTTTCTCACTTACCTTAATCCATTTCTCTATATTTTCCTGACAAAACTACGTTCGTGCACTCACCACACACACACACAGAGAGAGGGGGGATGGGGAGGAGGAGGAGGCAGAGACGGAGAGAGAGGATTAATATAATTACACCCCAAGAAAAGGTCGAATTATTCGAGGCAATAATTCAGAGGTTTTTACAACTTTCCCTCAGGTCTAATATTAGTGTAGTATACTATGTCGTATCGTATTATCAAAATGAATAAATCTGGCTCAAAGGCCTGGAATTGTGCATGTTCCTCGTAAAAATGTGCCAATCGTGATATCAAGAGCCATATGAATGGATGATACAAAAACTACATATTAAAAGGCACATATAAGCCATTTGAAGGAATTGGCGTGGCTTTATTTTACGCGTCGGTGGCCTGTAAAGGACCCACTAAGCCTGTATAATATGGTGTAAACTAAAATGTTATTAAACGCCTTTGGCAGGTTTTTATTTTCGCTCTTTGTCTCACTCTGCGTCCGGAGAGATTCCAAAACACGAAGATGAATTTTTTAGAGTCGCAGTTAGCAGTGGTCCAGTTTCCGGATGAAAATGTTGGACAGTACGGATTATAACAAAGACACAAGTTACCATATGGTAAGGTCACATTTTTCATCTGTTACTTATACTATTAAAGCGCTCTCTGAAAAGAGCTTGTTCCAAAGTTTTAAAGCAATGAACGAGCAAAACTATGGACGTGTATTGTGTGGTGTGTGGTGGTCACAAAAACGCGCTGTTTCTCCCTCCCCGGCCTCCAGCCTCCCTGCTCCCTGCTCCCTGCTCCCTGCCCCTCTGTACCACTCCTTCCGTGGCAGCACTTGAGCCCGTCTCGTAATCTTAGACCCACTAGCGCACTCTCTGCTCGTCATATCTCCTCGAATCTGGTGCAAACGCGTGGGTGGGTGTGTTCGCCGCGACCACAAATTCCCGATGAATGCCCCAGAAAATCTGTAAATGACGCGGCGAATACTCAACCCGCGAACGAAAAACGTGTAATTATGCTAAACTTACATTATGCATCACGCTTTAATACCTTCGGGCTGTAAATTGTTGAGCTTAACGATCTTCTCGGTGGTAGACAATTACCAAACGTTTCTCCATTTTTGTGTGTGGCAAAACTTACGCCCCGAACAGAATTCCGATATTAGCATATTTAAAGTCCCATTAATATTGTTGTATGTGCATTTTTTACTGGGACGGGAGATATTATTTAAGCCTCTAAAGAAAGCCGTGCCCCTCACGTGATAAATAAGTATTAAAACAGTAATTCTGTTTCGAAACAAATGGCACTCATTCTCCCGCCAGGAGCAACAGGTATGCGGATTAAAACGTGGACAGTTCGGAGGGCGGGAAAAAATATGTCTGGAATAATTTGAAACGTGTTGCTTCTCAGAGGCAACAAAAGAACGTCAGAGACTAACACAGAATATGTGATGCGAGAAGTCAGCGTTAATAATGGAATGAGGAACGAGCAATTCATGTATGGAACTTGTAATTAAAGACGCTTTGGTCCTGAGGAAACACTCTGATTTTCATAATTATTGGTCTCAAGTGAGTCTCTGCGAAATTAAATATTAAACGTTTAAAATGCTATTGTCTCGATACCTTGAATATTCCTCAGTCTGCCAATTGTACTTGTTGACGTGTTAAGGCTCGGCACATTAATGCATGTATAATGTAAATTTTAGAAGTAAGTGTTTAAGGAGTTTGTAATGAGTGCAGATATTAATTCATTTTCCCCTATATTTGAACGAGATATTTTTGACGAAAGTGATTATTTTCATTGCTGCGATGCATTAGAAATATAAATTTTAGAAATTTAACAATAATAAAATGTGTAAAAAAATTCGTTGTGCATTATAAAATGGAATCTGCCGAATTAAAAATTCTGTCTAATAATTCTCGAATTTTACCTACTTCACAGCAATAATTGCTTCAAACAGTTTCTGGAATATTGGATTTTTTGTTTATTAATTTCTGTTCAACAAAAATTTTCATATTAGCCCGTAATTAGTGCCATATCAGTTCGAACAGAACAAATAAAAATAAAACATCTCGTTAGTGAACATGAAAAACTGTGGCCAAGCATTAAAATATTTATTTCAAAGTACAAATCGATTTTTTTGGTAATTAAAGACTTGTTCTGGAGTAAAAATCCTTGGGGAAACCATTACAAACAAAGGTGGTTATATCATTTACACATTTTAAAAAAAGTTTCAAAATATGAAAAAATTATCCAGACCAAACTAGAAGTATTTCAATTTAGTAACACATTTTTCAAACATACTTTTCATTTAATATTTGAAGTTATATATTGTGTTCCTACGTATAGGATACGCAAATACACTGACTGTAATTAAAGGATAGCTCAAAAATGAGTTCTCATTTTTGAGACTTGACAATTTTTCTAACTCGTCCAATTTTTATATTTAAAATGTGATAAAATATACCAAATCTTATTCTTGAATATATTATTATTCCCCTCTTAGATTTTTTTCCAAAATAATGAATACTGAAAAAATTATCGTTGTCGTGATAACCCTGGATAAAAAAGGAGAAAAATTCCAAAGTAAATTTAATACACTCAGAAATAGAGAAAAATCGATTCGCAAATTTGTGAAAAAGAACTGGATCCGTGACTAGATAAGACAATAAACCTAAGAAAACAGAATTAATTCAACAATTGATAAAAATGGAACCATCAACTTCAGATAAGGAAACTAATATTAGTCCCGACATTCCCAGGAATCCTACTTTTGCCTTACGACATTCAATAATTTCATTATCATCATGAAGATTATCCAAATCGGGAAGCAAATTAAAACTTTATTTTACTAATAAAAATGTCCGATCCCACAAAAAAGGGCGTAAATTTTTGGGGTACCAAGTTCAATCAAATTTATCGTATTTTACATCAAAATGTCAGTTGCCTTTACCGGTTATATAATTCCGTGTTAATTCAATATTGACATTTTAAATGTCACATCTCATGGATATTGGTTTTTTATGTATAATTAATAAAAACAGTTGTTGACAATTATAATTTAAATAATATCATTTGTCTTGAACACAAATGTCAGTACTTCCCAAACAAAAACAGTGGAGTTGAATCAGATCTGAAATATAAAAAAAATATTTACCTGGGTAGAAGGGATCATAAATTCAAAATAAAACGGAGGAAACCAAAACAGTTCCTAAATAGGACATAAATACCTGCGATGTATGAGATCACAGGTTAAGACGTTGGTTAAAGAAATTAATTTTGATTAATTTTAAGGAAAAGTAGGGAGTGAAATGTTAGTGGTTTCCATCCAAAAATTACGTTCATTTTAAACGGAAAAAAACGTAAAAAATTCAAAGCGAAAATATTAATTTAAAATATTCCGGGCAGTGTTTTTCTATAAAGGAGTATACATATTCTTAATGGAAACTTAACTAAATTTTTATGGGTAATTAAATTAATAAGTTATATATTTTAATGAATACGAGCAACTTGGAGCATCTACAACTGTTTTTTTTAATGTTTCTAGAATAATAAATATAATTTCGAGAACGACGGCTTTCCCAGTGAATCTTTTCTAGATAAAATTCTGGGGTCTCAACCCGGGCCAATTGATTGTTGAATAACAACGTTTCGACGGAATGCTCCTCCATCGTCATCAGGTTAACCTGAGAATTTTAAATATAATTTCCTGTCTGGCCAGACAATTATCGTTGAAACTGGAATCTATGTTTTGACATAAAGTGACTTTTACATCGAACAAGAAGTTTCTTTCTACAGTAAATTCATGTTTTGAGATATCGTCACACAAACGATTCATACTGTTGTGTTTGCTAATCATAAAATGTTTGGTCACCGGCGTAACTCGTCAGTTACACATGAAAGGACGTTTGGTTGCTGAATATTTGAGGCTAAGCAGTCGTCTGGGGGAACATCACACTCTTAGGTCTTTCTATTCCTATAGGAAGTGACGTGTGCGTATAACCCCCCCCCCCCCGATGCCTACCTCCCCCCCACTCTACCCCCGCCTCGCATACAAATATAACTCGATTGTATCTACAGTTTGCCTCTTTGTAGCGCTCGCGACCGAAGAATTGCTTATTGCCTGTTCTGGAAAATCGCACCTTCTTCGTCACAGCAACTCGTAACGTCTGTTCGGATCACGGTTTTTCCCTTTTTTTAGTACCGGAGTTGCTTTCTTTGCTCTCCAGTGCTATTGACTGTCAGCGAGAGATAAATTGTTTTACGAAATCTTGCAATATAAATGAAGGCAGTGGTTAATTACATTCTACGGAGAATTTGTTTCACTTATTGACAAGCACGGGAAATTATTGTCAGAAACCGGTTCTATGCTCCTTTTTTTTCCTCTCTAAAAGTAACTCGGCCCAGCTGAACTTCTCCTAGCGTTCGTTGCTCAAACTTCGATCTCCGAAAAAAATTATGTCGAATTAATCATGTTGAGCAATCTTACTGTTGTATTTTAACCAAATGTATACTTGCTATAATTGGTCGTACGAAAATGTAAAATTAATACGTATTATAAATGTCAGAATATGTCTGATTCATAAATGTTAATAATAAGTTGCACTTTTATTATTGTGTGTATCAGTGATAAAAGGTTGTCAATCCTGTATCTTTTCGTCATTATTCTGTTTGATATGTGAACATCAATACGCAATATCCCCACTTCAACAAAAAATCATTCCTAAAGAGGGAATAATAATCATGTATTAATTCTCGAATTATAAGAATCTGGTCATCTGCAACGAAACACCACTCAATTTCGGGAATTTGCTAAATTTACAGACCAACAAACCAGGTTTGATTCAAACAAGTTCATCCAAACTGATTGCATATTTGCTTTTAATGTCCGTCTTCCGTTACACACGAGGACAGTAAGAACGTTACTGCTCGAAACATTGAAACGTCTCGGAAGCAACCGAGGTTTTAACTTACAAATGGTCTTCGTCACTCAAGACGCATGTGAGATGTGTTAAATTTCATCCCGCGTTCGTCGGACTCTAGACAGAGGGCGTAACTATCTCGCCAAGTCTTTACAAAAACAAATGCACATACTCAGATATACACATCGACATTTGCTTATTCGGAATTAAAACATGTTTATTCACCTAGAGAGCGGTTAGTTAAAGAAATACTGCGCATGTGTTCAGTTGTGAGACAACAGATTTCATTCGTATTTTTGCAAAGGATGCCTTCATAAAATTCCTGAAAACGCCGCATCGTCGGGAATTCAGCAATAAGCTGATTAGCATTAATAACGCTGTGATAAAAGTATAATTTAAATACATTGTTTAGTTTTTATATTGAATTTCTAAATTTCTAATTGCTATGTATTTATATAGAGTGATTTGGAGGGGGACTAGAAACGTTTATACGAAACAAATACTATCTGAGGTAAGAATAAATTCCATCTGAATGCTCATATGATCCAACACACGCATGCGAACGTAATTATTAGTATCCTTTAAATTATTGAGATTCAGAGTTTCAGACGCCGATTATATATAATATTGTCGAAATTGATAATTCATAAGTAAAAAATTCTCAGGTTCACTTTCACCGCCATTTTTTGTTTCACGCAAAAACATTTAACATTGTTGATTTCAGACTTGCGCGATGTTTAATGAAATTTCAAACTAATATTTTCGACAAAGAACACGAATTTCAGTGTCGGATACAAAGCAATGAAATTTTTGTTAAATATTACTTCTTCATTTTTTTATATAGACTTTTGATTTACCGGGCTGCGTAAGGTGTTGCATAACTCAGTAACTCGTCGGGGGTAGTTTGTGTTACTGAAATTTTCACCCGTTTGACACTTGTAATTGTAAACTTGTAAACGTGTGGCAGAAAATACGATATGCTTCTCTACTGTGACACGAGTTCAAGGTCACTCGCTTCGCTCTACTCGTGGGTTTATTTCAGTTTTTTTTCTGTCAGGAGTCTGGTTAAAAAAAACACTTGAGAGCTTTTTACTAGCTTAGATATTGCACGTTAAATACAGAAATGTGAATACTGATGATGACTGCTTACTATTAAGTATTTTCGTAGGTTCTGTAACGGAGGCCGTGACATTTGGTTGATTAGAATTTTTGCGGTGTCGTCATTTAGAGCTCCGGCAGGTGGCTCGATATATTCCGCTTTCAATAATGACTTTAACAAGCGCTGGATGTAGGTGAAGCAGAGCAGTGGTTCACTTTGTCAGTCCCATATTTTGCAACGGGGTATATTGTCTCACCCGAAACTGTTTATCGAGAATGAAACCGAAAGAAATTTATAATCCCACCAGTATACAAGACTTATTAAAAATGATTCGGCTAGAATGCAATACGGGTTTTCTTATATTTGTTTACCTTCCATTCCATATTAGACATACGTCAGTGTTAAGTTAAACCAAACAGATGTAAAAAAAATTCTTATTTAAGGTTTAAATTCTGATACACCCGTATGGCTCACGATTGTTCTATTACGCAGGTGCGCTGGTATCGAACCAAGTACTAGAAGGTAAGCATATTAGTGACATACGAAAGTTGTTCGATAAGTCTGTAAAAGAGCGGGAAATTTTTGGTAAATATGATCCATTCAAATATATTCCTAAACGATTTAAACATATGCCAGTCGTAGTTTATTGTCGGCAGCCTTTTGTAGTGTTAGATGTGTAGTCAGGCGGAGACAATAAGAAAAAAACTAATTTAGCATTAACTTTAAACACTTTCAATTGAAGGGTTGGATCAAGCGGACTCTCGACCAGCATCGAAGACCATCATATACTTAATGAGTTTAAACGAGATCGCAGAAGCACAGAAGATGAAACTCGCTTCGAAGCCCAATTCAGGTCACTACTCAGGAAAACATTGAAAAAGTTCACGATATCGTGATGGAAGATCGCAGACTAAACGTGCGTGAGGTAGCTGATGCCGTAGGCTTCTCAACTGAACGAGTGCAGTTCATCCTCCTTGAAAAACTGGCCACGAAAAAGATTTGCGCGCGATGGGTGCCGCGACTGTTCACATTGGACCAAAAACGGATTCGGAAAACATCAAAACAGTTACAAAAGAACAATAATTAAATTTACAAAAACAATTAATATAAAAAATCTAAATAAATCTGAAATCCAGTGAACTTTACAGGAATTTAAAGAAATCTGATGGTACGTATTTTTATATAAGGTTAACAATAGATTTTTTTTAAATACCAGTTTATTAGAGATGCTCTAGAACCACATTATTTATGTACTTCACAATTTTTCTTTTAAAGAAAGTTCATTTCAAGAGGCCATTCACTGTTCACAACTTTGGTTCACTTCGTTAAAATTCCGTTTCTCTGACACTTCTCCATTAATTGTTCAAGAACTTACTATGACCATGATCGGTCGAGCATCCCAACCAGACTGTCTGTTTCGCAAAAGTTCTGCGCATTACACACATCGCCGACAATAATAGATACTGGAAACCATTCCAATTGCGCCACACTGACTGTTACTTACAATGATTTGGCCTAAATATTACGCCGCCAATGCAATTATTAAAGAAAATTATTTAAAAACTTTCATTACACATTGGTTATAATATCCAAAAAATAGGTTCTAATTTATTACGTTTTAGAGACAATTAATGTAATATAAAACTTGAAGATCTGAATTTACCTTTGAAATGCAAATTAATGTCTTCATGAACTTTTGAATAGTTAACGAAATTTAAATTTACTTTACTTTTGGATTTAAATGAATTTTTCTATTTATCAACTTTTAATAGAAATACTTAATATCTAGTGACAGGTTTAGAAATTATGAAACTGAAATTTCATTAATATAAAACATAAATAATTTATTCGAAAGAAACAAAATCAATTTTTAACATTTTAAACTGTATACATAAAATTTTACCACTATTTATTTAAATGAGACTCTTATTTTATCTTAGGGCGTTTCATCTGGCCTTGGGACAGTACAGAATTAAAATGAGATATCAAATTTATAAGAAAAGTTATTCGGATTATATTACAAATTTATATACTTTTAAATATTCCCCCCCCCCCAAAAAAAAGATAAAATAAAATGAAATTTGGCATAATATGGTACCAATAATTTTTCAATATTTACAATGAACTTACCAAATTTAAAATAAGCTCTTTTATATACCAGTATTTATAAATCTTCAAGTTCACTTTCACTGAATTTACAAATCCAAAAACTTTAAAATAAATTAAACTCTTCATTTTGAATGTAGGCCATTTTATTGCAATCCACTTTCACATTACACACAAATTAATTCATTTAGAGCGTCAGACTATGGAGTTCGGCTGCGCTCGTACGATGTTATACCAATATATTTTTTCCTGGGGAATTAATCATTAAAATATTGTTCGAAATAATTAATACACCGCCAGGTAATTCGTCGCTGGTCACCAGCCAATGTCCACATTTTTTTTTTATAAATCTTCCTACTCCTAGTAGGACTGTGACAACCTTGCCCAATTACGATATTCTTCTTTAACGACGATAATAATAATTTTTAATACTCCGGACGTCGTCCCTCTCTGATCTCCGACCTCCACAGACGAACTCGCCGCTGTTGCTAAGACAATACCCGAACAAAAAATGTCTGCGAAAGCTGTATTTTCGGCGGCGTTCTCAAGGTTTACTGACTGTTCAAAATATTCCTTCAATATCATGGCCATTAACTTACGCAACAAAATCTTACAATTGAACAAATCTGAAACATTGGTGTATATTACAATATATTATTTGTGTGTGTACCTTCCCGATTCCCCGTGATTTTATGGCTGAGGTTCCATAGCAGAAAGTTCAGGATCGAATCTCGACGGTAGTGACCATGCATGGAAAGTGTAAGAGTATATATGAGAATCAACTCTAAGGTTCCACGAGTTATTGTGTTGGATTAGCAACACGCAGGCTATGTATTTCAAAATTCTGAAAACGGAAATAGAACATATTTTCTATGTAATACGTTGGCCACTGAATTATTTCTGACTCGTAAAATGTTTTTTTTTGCACCCGCCCGCTTCCTACTTCATCTGTCTGAAATTTTTATTTTATTATTAACAACACATATTAGACGTCAGTATTAATCATTTGTGGTGTGCGTGGGGCAGAGGAATTTAAAAGAAAGTACGCCGCCACCGCCTGGAGTAACGAAGGATAAAGAATATTCTGCTTACGTGACGGTAACCGTAGCCCTGTTGAATGACCTACTTTGGTATTGAACAGTCTTAGTGCAATCTTCGGTGTGGACAACACAAACTTCAGTACCAACATGATGCCAATTGAATATGATTTGTGTGCTTTGAAGGTGTCAAAAATATTAATATGTAATTAATTTTTAAGTGCTAACACAAGTTTATACGAGCAGAGGGGAAGTTTGGAATAGGATAAGGGGGAGGGCGAAACGAGTTAGGGCTAGTTTTTTTATTAATTGCATAAGTTTAAAAATAGAATTTAATTAATTCTGGATAAAATTGGGCAGATTGGTCGATACGTTTTTAAATATAATTTGATTAAGGTTAATTATTTGGCGGGTGCCGTGTTGTTCGAGGCCGGCAAGAATTTATGTATGGTTGCAAGGACGGTGGCGCGGGGTGTCAGGGTGGGAGGGGAAGTGGGATGGTTAGGGGGAGGGGGAGAGGGAGGGGAAAGAGATGCTTATCTGGTAGCCGTACTTTTAAGACTTATAATGCCACACAATGACGAAGCCGGAGAGAGAAGGAGGCAAGTTAATGGTTTATGCAAATTAATATGGCCTTAAAAATTAATCTACTGCTGTAGTGAAGTGTTTCGTATCTCGTACTTTGTTAAGGAGAGAGCGCCCGGTCGCCCCAGAATCTCGCTCGCTTCTAATAACTAGCCGTGTTCTTTCCGCAACATTAAGCACATGAATAACTAATAAGCGGAGAGCTGGAATTCGCGGCGAGACTAACCTGGTTTGTGGATTTTGCCGTCTCGTCGCCCGCCACTCCGCCACTCCGCCCCGCCGGCTTAGCGCCGCGCCAGTGTGAATGGAAGACAATACTGCGACAGTAAGAGTTATAGGCCGCAGGAGTTTCCGGTTTGGTGCCTATGATCAGCTGGTCGTTATGTTGTCAGACCGGCTCCGTTCCTAACCTTTATCTCTAGGTCAAGTTGAAGGCCGAGTCTGAACGCAATACTACGCCTACGAGTCATACCGTTATCACACCGCCTGCTTCTTTTGCATTCCATCCTCCCGAAATCACGGGTTCTCCGCAGAACCTAACTACCTCCTTTGGGTTAACTGATAATTGAATTCCGTTCAATTTCTTAACGAGACTATTCATTCAGCGGGTGCAGTGCAGACGTGGCCACGAAATTTGGCGGGTGAGAAATTCATCCCGTTGCCATATATGGGACTGGCAAAGCAGGTCAGCCAAGGTCAACGTTCTCTTCCTGAGATCGACTTTTAGTTAAATTCACTATTGACGCCTGTCGATGCCACAGCAAAAACTCTCATCCGTCTAATTACATAGTGGTGACGACGGCAGCTTTCATGGGATGAATATGAACTTACAGGCATCGGCAGCATTCAAAAGTTATACGTCCTTCGTAGTGACAAATAAAAATTAACATTAAACAAACAAATGTACACAAAAAAGACGAAAACGTGTATTATTGTACATCAGGTAAGAAATTTACACTTCATAATATTTTTAAAATGAATCACGTTTTTACTACAATTTTAATGTACTTGAACGTTCTGGTCGCTATCGTAGGAACACTTCAAAAGGTATACTGATTTGCCATTGTTATCGAACTATACTGATATTCCGCGATACTTTAACTCCTTGTAAGACTGATGTAAATATTTACTAACAGAAAGGGAAGACAAATAAGTAGAAACGTTCATTCTCGAGTACAGAATTCCAGTTTCTCTGCAGCTCAGTTGTACTAAGTAGGTCCATTACTGTCATGGTTTCCGGTTTTGGCGATTAGGCCTATGCTCAGGACTGACGCTTGTCTGAAATTAACGCTTGCCAAATGTTCAAGCTTGGTGAGTAAATTCGATAGTTTTGGCTATTTCCAGGGGCTATGCATCCTTGCAATGCTCGGATGTCTCACAAGTCCCGATACTAGCTCACGGAAACTCGAGGGCTACGCGATGGAACTAGCCGAGACTGATGTAGAATCCACATTCACGGGCAGAGAAAAAAAAAATTTGTTTATTGATATGCTACTGAAGAATTGGAATCGTACACCAGAACTGATGCGGATGGATTTTTTGAAATATCATCATGATGTATTACATTAAAAGACCAAACCAGTAAGTATTTTATCTTCATTGCTTTTATTTCAGGAAGTAATTTTAAATTACGTATTTCTCAATGTTCTGCTTATTATTTTATTTTGATACTTTTTACGCTATTCTATGCTGTGTAATGCATTGCTAACTCTGACTTTTAAGCTATTAATAATACTATTACTACTTCTATCATTATTATTATTATTTTCATCGCTTGTGTCTTAGAACAGTCAGAAATCGTCATATATGCAATATCCATTTTTTTCGAAAATAGCTCGCTAACAGTTTACCGACGGAGATATGAACTGCTATTAATCTTAGAATATTTATTAAAAAATGTAAGATTATCCTATTGTGAGTTGTTCCAAGAAAAAACCACCAGCGTCACTGTTATAAACATTTTTTCACAGTGGCTGTGAGTATTTCAGTCAAAAACAGCTGAAAGAAGGTGAAAATATGTGCAGAAACGTTGTTTTGCTGTTGAATTAAAGTTTTATGTTCAATAATTTTTTAATTATAAAAATATATATTTTTAATTAATTGTAAAGACATAAAATTACGTCTGTTAATGAACGTTAAATATATATATTATTAAAACACATGTAAAAATATTATACAGCTTTGTATATGTTTTTAGGGCGTATCCAATAACGGAAAGTACAGATAAATATAAATCTTCAATAGAAACCCGTTGTAATCAAGAAATCTATTATTAATATTGAAGAAAAATCAGTGACTGCGGTTATTTAGAGCGTCGTTCCACTGGTCCTAAGATCGCGATATGCAAAACTTCGGATTGGCTGACTTGTTTATGAGGGAGACGTGAACTAGATTTTGTTTCATATATTTGCTGTGCATCAACATTATATTCCAAAATCCGTTAGTCACTCACGCAAATAAAATTCTCCAAAATATTACCTGAATACTGACTGAATGTTTAAAGACAGGAACAAATGACAGTACTCATTCTTTCAATTTATTTCACCATAGATATTGTTGGAATGCTGTATTTGGTAAGAACGCCAATGTGGCAATAGTTTGTATCTTAGCAGTTCTCATAAGAATGAAAAGTCAACGTTTTCTCAAAATAATCTTTACATTCAAGGTTCAGAATGTACTAATACAGTACTCAATTATTTTTTGTTAATAACTTTGGAATCTGAGTAGGCCTGGGATTCCAATTGCCGTAGTAACTATACGACTCAGAATGAACTGAAGGTCAAAATCAATTTCCTCCACGATTTCGTTATCACTGGAAGCGGCAGTGTAATAAAATTTTCATTTGGGGTTTAAATGCGAGAATGCTACCGAAACCGGGAAGTTGGCGTCTAAGCCTCAACATTTTGTAGAGGCGGGGCTTGGGCCTTGTAAAACGGTTTTTATACTTCCATTAGCTCCGCATATCACTTCTGACCTCCGCATTAACGCATTCCGAAATCACCGGACTCGGTCGAGGTCCAACCCAGTCATGAGAAGAAAAAGAATGTGTGGTAACTACCATACTAGTGCCATTAGGAATCATATTTTCCGTAGCCCAAATATGCAACGAGATAAAACCTGTCACAATTAATAAATATACTCAGTTGGAGTTGGAACATTAGTCCTTTAAATAAACCTTACGTAAAGTTTGGTACATATCACTAGTATTAAATTTAATATAAAAACATGTGACTGGAAACACAAAATTTTCGCCGAATTCTTTACCTCCTGTTATAAGACTAATACAAAAACTTGAACAAATTTATGAAATGTTGATATAGGAATCGGTTTCACTTAAGAAACTAATAGATACGAGTAGTTTACAACTGATAATGAAATATAAACTACACGAGTTTTGTGGTTAATTGTACAAGTTGAAATTCCTGTTAACTTGAGTTTGTGTCTGATACCCACATGCCAAAAACGTGACAAGTAACAAAGCTGCATTACAGGTTTTCAAACCGTGGAGATATTTGGAAATAACTGCAAAAATATTGTGATTATTTGTGTGAGCTGTGCATGGACATTAACTACGTAACGAAAACACGAAAAACTTAGAAGCGAACTGATTTAACTCGCCTCGTCGGTTAATGTAACGGCCGCCGTAGTTCACTGTCCTGAGATCGAGTCCCGGCTAAAGTAACCGTTGTCGCAAAACACTTGACAAGCACGGATAAAGGAAAATGACCTGTGAGTTTATTTTTTGTGTATGACAAAAAATTTATTATCGGCATGAATTTATAGGTAGTGCAAAAATGAACTGAGACGTCAGATAATTGACTTCATCATAGAACGTTTACGTTAGAAAATATTAGAGCATGTAATGAACTAAACCAATACGAGAAGCAATGAAAATTTGATAGAATTTTTCATATTAGTAACGAATTGACGAAAACGCCCTTATAAATGAGTATTTAAGTGAAATGGTACAAAATGTCACAAGAAATTCGTGTCTAGAAATCCTGCCATATTTACGATATTTGACCGAGCTTTACCACATTATCTTCTCATTCGTAGTACGTATCAAAAATAAATGTTATGTTGCATTCCACCATGGTGGATCCGTCGAGGATTTTGAGTTGGTGCTTTCAGGAAAGCTGGAAATAGCTGAATCAGGTCAGTCGTACATGGAAGCAAAACCCTTGACCTTTACGTAATGAGCTACGTATTTACCTCCAGGTCTCTTAAGTAGGTTCTGGATCGTTAGTTTTAAAAAGTTTGTTTCGTGAATTGCGTCGAATATTCGGACAGGCTAAGAATAGTACGAATAAATTAATAAAAATTGAAATTAGTCTCGCGGATAAAAGCATGATCAGATATGGTCGTACGAATCGATAACGTATTCACATAAGGAAGTGCGTAGGGATTGCGTTTTTGTGGAAAGCGTAACATGTGGCGTGGTAGGAGCAATGGCCGCCGAGGCTGGTGATGGAGAACGCAATCCCGAAATTATTGGATACGGAGCGGCTCGCCCGAGGCGGCCACTGACGTGAACAAATTCAAGCTTCAAATAATAAAGTAAACGCTCGAAAACCGGTAATTAGTGTGACCCCAGGTTTGTTTATCATCCACTGCTCTTGTGATCAATATATATTCGTTAGTTCCAGCGAGTGGGCGGGACTGCTACATTTAAATAATAGGTTTCCAGTTGTGCATATAGGAATGTATTGTGCAGTCGCGTTTAATTGTAGCGGTAAGTCTTTTCCCCGGACAGACTGCATTAAATAAAGGCAGCCGAATCTAAAGTTCTACGAGAAGTGCTAAAGCTCTGAGGGAATTCGTTAAGTGGCTTTGTTTGCAGCCCGCAATAAAAATAAGGCAGCGCCGATAGATGGAAATATATATTTGTAAGCTATTCAGTTTTAGTACACGTGATAAATCAAATGTTATCATTGGTTATTGTCCACCGGGACGCCTATGGCACCGAGACCAAAGAACCGGTTCCAGTGCTATACTGCCTCAATGGAACCTCGCCAAAATCTGCACCATATTTCACGAATTTTCATACATACAAAATACCCAATACAGCAATCTCAAACGACAAGCGTCATTAATGCCAATAGTTTTACGTCACCGCGATGAAAACAAATACAAGGGTATAACGCGCTCGTGTAGCATAAATAGTTATGCTAATATATCGTGCATAGAAACGGAGCTACTTAAAATTCTTTGTGTCCAATAGACCCATCTCAAAGCTCTGAGGATTCTTGTTCTTAATAACATTACAAAAAATAGTACATATCTTTCCTTCCCAGTTTGGACCACTCATACTTTTTTCTAATCTTATAAAAGGACACAGGTATTCAGAAGTAACAGAAACATTAATATAGTTTTATTTATTAATAGTTTTTCGTTCAAAATATGGAATAAAATACCGACGATAATTCCTTGGCACCAAGTTGCGTGTTTAGCACAAATTAAATATTTCTATACGTAGCACATGTTTGACAGCGTTTTGCGAATTCGTGTGGTTATATTTTACTCCTTACATTTCTTCGTTTTACAAAAGATGAAAAACAACTTATATTAAACATATAGATCTATAGACTTTGGAATAATAAAAAACAGAACGGACCTATAAGATACCAAACTTCCGACGTGTTTGAGATTTGTCTCTGATTTATACTCACAGTTTACAAGTTCTGTGATACGGTTGTGTGCGTCTCTTGCCTATTTCTATTGTACGGACAGTGGAATGTCATGGAAGAGCGTTATCTTCAACGTTTAATTATTCGTCTTATATCAGTGGTAATTAACGAATCCAACGAGTAAGTTGCTACATATAGAGACTAACTATGTAGACGTTTCGGAAACTATAAAACTTTACACAATAAAGAAAATACGAAAACTCTGGTGAACGAACGGCTACACATTGCGATTCGGATGTGACACTTTTCTCTTAGAAATGCCAACGATTTAGAGAAAGTAGTACACGAACTGAAGGATGGCCTAAGAATTGAATCCCATGTCATATGATAAGTAGAAAACCTAGAATTCGGGAAATTCAACTACGAGCTCATAACCGTGCACGAAGGAAACCATCTTTTAGTGAGACAGAAGCAAAAAAACATTATAGTAAATAAATATATGTGGACTTAGTGAGTATTGTTGTTTGAAAACAGTCAGATATCACTCATATTGTCTCGTGAGAAAGACCTTGACATTTGCATTTGTCATTTCACGGGCCAGTAATTTTGAAGATCCACATTTCACGCAAATAATAGTATGGGCATAAGAGAGTATAAAACGTGACATGCGGACGCACGCTTAAGCGAGATGTCGTTTGTGAGCTGCGGGCTACAAATGTTGGTAGAGTGGAGATTTCCTGCCTGATCAGAAAAAGTGCACTCCATCAAGCATGACAAAACACAATCGGTCATTTGCATACGAAGAGAGAATGTGAACTGGCACGGAGACCGTTGACATAGCCCCGTATTTCCTTATTCAGATAAAGGTCGTCAATATTCCCTCCTTGGCGAGCAGAGCAATTAATTTGTTAGGGGACTGGTCGCTCGGGAAATTTAGCTTCATCATTCCATTTGGAGTGTGGCGTAAAATTTTCGATTCTCGCCGGTAAATTTATCACTATACGCCCTCTCTATACGTCAATTTATCGGGTGTTTGTGTCGAGGAAGAAGTAATAGGCGCTTCTCCCTACCTACGTAGGTTGCCGGAACGTCCGCATTTGCAATTCTACGGCGACAAATAAACAAGTAGTCACTTTCACACCTGCGCACGCACTAACGCAGCCGTCATCATTCGCGGACGAATAATTTTTTTTTTGCCTTTTACGTTTCGCCCCTGTGTTGTCCTTTAGAATCGGTTACAGTGGTTCGTCTCATAAATCTGACTAAATCTGTAGAAGTGTAAGAGTTATTGCTATGAAACTGAAGTGGTAAATATGGATAGGAATAGGACTGTTAATTAAAGTAGGCTAGTAATTTTTGTGTTACAGGCAAGCCGTAACTGAACACCACCCCATTTGTTAGACCGACGACAGCTAAAAAAGAGAAAAAAGCGTATTAAACTTATAAGCGATGTTTCCGGTGACGAAAATGAAATTGACGAAGAACAGGATTCACTGATATGAAACGACTATTAAATATCGTTATACGTACGAGTCGTGAAAGCGTCAGACTCATACGTAATAACGTCGGAGCTGTGCTTGGAAACGTAAAATTGTACCACATAATATGATGCAAGAATGTCAATGGCGCAAAACTACTCCATGTAAAGAGTGCGATGTACGTAGGTGGGGGTGGTGCGGTGCGTTGCGGACGGTGGGGGAGGGGGAGCAGAGGGGCGGGGGAGGGGAGGGAGACTTTGAGGTAACCAGTGAGCTGAGCTGTGCGCACCATCTAGCGGCGGCCACCGTCACCTGCGACGGCACCGGCGTAAGGCGCACCACAGCGCACAATGCAATTGAAACGAAGCCAAATGCCATTGACTCAACATTAGTTTACCATGTCATGAGGCGGGGACATCTGGAGAGTAATTCAATACACGGTCCACAAATCTTAGCTCCGTTTCCGCTGCAGCCAATGTAACCCATTACGAAACATTGTAACGTGCACGGATCCCCATTACGTTAATACTAAAAGCATATTCTACGAAGTCAAGGGAAAATTATTACAAATAAATAATTGGGATTGCCGTATGTAAAATTATGAAGTGTCCTGACCGAACTACAGTTATGCATCCCGGCAATCACCTTAACAATTAAAATTTATTAAAGGGAATGCAACAATAAACGACATGATTATAACAATAATGTGAGCAATACATTATATTAATAATACGCTAGTTAGGAAGAAAATATAAATATTAGGCAATTCATCGAGGAGTGAACATGGAAATCAATCACAGAAAAGTATGCAAAAAGGAAGAACTTCCTTTAACTAAAAATAATTATATATATATATATATATATATATATATATATATATATATATATATAAAACAAAAGCAAATAATTTCGTGCATCTACCCCTAAAGTGTTATACTCCAAGTGGTAGAGGTCATTCTATAGATTCCTTGGAAGTAATCAACTTATATTAATTGTCAAGGGGTGTAACATGTAAATCTATTTTACATAAGGATGCAACCTAGCAGAGCTTTTGGGAGATGGGGAATGGAAATTATTGCATCTCCTTCAGACTTTGTTTTTGATACTTCCTTAAAAGTCGAATGTCAAAGATTATCATAGACGGTAGAATCATAAAAATTTAACGCAAATGAGTATGAATTTCTTAATTTAGATATGAGAAAAATAGACTAATGTCTTACTGCATATATAAGAATGTTCCCAAATTTAATTTCGTAAGGATTGTTTTTACAGTTGACATCCATTCGCCCTCCTTGACTCGACAGCGCATTAAGGGAGACGCCTGCCCTACTGTCATCTTACATGACACCTTCTGGATTTAGGAGTGACACCTGGTGAAAATGTCGATTCTCCCTCACAGCCTTAACGTCAGTTTTCGTGACGAGGACGAGCACAAAATTTCATGACCATGCCGGGATTCGAGGCAGGGACGCTGACCACTACACCGCGGCACCGTTCGTTTTCCTAAGGGCAGATAGAAACTTATGCGCAGCTCTGATTCCTCTGAAGACTGAATGCTGATTGATTCCGCTCTCCAAAAGCACCCTTTTCGGTTTTACGTTCGCCACATAAGCATTGGAACTGTCGAAGCACTCCTTGTAGAAGAGTATAATTTTCCAAGCCACACCTTCGTCAACAAACCTCAAATTCGGAAAAATATGACTTAAACAGGTTCTTGTAATAGTGGAGAACTGAAAAGCACAGTGTCTAACAGGAATCCAATAATGACACGGAATTACTCATTGGTAATTCATTGATTGTGTCGTGGCGCTTGGTAGTTACACTCAGAATTTGACTGTTCTGGTTGTCCGACAAATGCAGAAATAACTCAAGAAGGAGCAGAAATTACAAAAAGATAAATGTCGAAAATATTATGATGAAAACTAGAACACACCACGAAGGAAATATAGAAACTCCCTTAATTACCGTGCAGCTGGAAAATAGAATCACAACCAGTTAGATCTCAGCTTTGGATCATTCGTGGATTGACACACCTCTCAGAAAGATTTAGACCAGACGTTTCAATCCAGGATGTTGCAGTTTAGAAACGCACTCCACCGTCTCTCAGTGTATTCAGATTTGTCTTAAGCTTGTATTTACTTAGAAGAGACCAACATTTCTAAGACCTTCTGGAGTTGATAACAGGCTCAAAGCAATAAAAGAATTAGTTCATTAATAAACAGCACACAATTGTGTGGTAATCCTGATTTGTGTTTACAAGAAACACTCTGGGAAACCAAAATAAGTTAATCTTATCTTATCATTGGGACTATCCATGTTTCATATATTTTTATTTTACGGTGTGATCCATTCAGTTTATTACTGCGAAAATGAAGGCTAATTCTTCTTGCACCATTGTAATAGTCACTTCTTCCCTTACATTTGTCTTTTCCTTGCCTATTCCACGATTTATTGAAATCCTTGTGATTAAACCTCGAATTAGTATCAAGTTATCGATAGAATTAATTAACTGCTAGCTCAAACTCAGCTGTTTGGTATCATTAATTTATGCCCAAAACAAAGTACTTTTACCTTACATACAATGAAAATGAATGCACATGTATTTTCGTGATGCCAGAAACCTGTAAATCTAACGTAATGGATACGATGCGATGATAAAATCTCTTGCTAGCACTTGTGTATTAGAAGCGCTCTGTAAAGAGAGAAATGTTATAGTTTTTGTATCTCCCTGAAAAAAACTTACGACAAAATTATTTTTATAAAGACATTTCAGTCTTGTCAAAAACAGGTGATTTGTCAATAAACTTCTTCAGACGTTTTTTGAGCTTTGATTACGCTATCTTAAGCAATGTCGTGGTCATGTTTTAGAACTGAAGCCATTTTCGTTTATCAATAGTGAGTAACGTTGAGTCTATGAACATTGCTCCCTTTTGCCAATATTTTATTTGGCAACAGGGTAGTTTTCCGCATCCAACTAATTTTGCAGCCTACTATGGTTTTTATTTGTAATTATTAAAAGAGATGAAATTAAATGAAGTATGGAAGGATGATAATTCAAATGAAAAAACTAAACGCTTCAAACAGCAGTTCATTATTTCGACATTTGTCAACATGTTCATTTTTTAAATGTTTTGAGTGTAAATTGGTGTTTTCCGTCGTTACGTCCTTCAAGGTCTCTCTCTACGCTAGCACAATTCATTCACCTTCTTCGCTTGACAGTTTTACTAAGCTACATTTCGATAACAGATCAATTGTAGATAGCAGTAGTAAGCATAAATATTCAAGAAATGAACCGGAAGCTACGAAAGTATTTACCATAAGGTTAATGTAAACATAAGTGAAAGCAGGTGTTACGATTCACATTAATTTCAAAACCTCATTTAACTATGTAAAAATCTAGATACCTTGATGACAAGATTATTTAAAACTTACAGCTGGCCTGAAGAAGAAAGTGTTTCCCTTTTAAATAAGCGGACATTCTCGACACATTTTATTTACTGTTATAATTCGATTCCCGGTTTCAGTATTCGTTTTTTGTTCTACAACTCCCCTCCAACATTTCGATGTAAAATCAACAGACATCGAACTTTAACTTTTACCATTTGATTGTCATTAACTCAGCTGGAAGCGCTGTTAAATATTTTTCCGTTCCCAGTAACGGATATGGGAGGATTTGGCTACCAGCATGTTGCTTTCAAACGTGTAAACATGTAATGCAGTTTATGGTTTCGACCTTAAACGAAGTCATACCACGATCATAAGTCTTAATTAAAGACCGAATCGGAGGTATGTGTTAATCGTAACAGAAATTCCAACGAATCTCACTGATGTGGAACATACACAAAGGAAATCATAATTCTTTTATTTCTGCTGTGGATTTGAAGATAAATAATATCCAGTTGACTAACCGAAACAAATTAAAACATTCTTATTTTGGATACGAATAAATTATTATGTAAATGTTTCCAGGGAGTGGCTCGCGTTCATCCTGAACTGGTGTTTTACTAATGCCAATTTAAGAAGGTAATCTGTATAGGTATTAACTGCTTTCAAATGTACAAGTATTATTGATGTGAGAAGCGTGTTCTAAAGTCCACCGAAAATTCCCACTACGCATGAATTCGTAGTCTGTGGTATTTGCTACAACCGGCTGGTTTATTTGAAACACTGTTTACGTCTTTGACACGAATTTTTCTTTCTTATTGGAAGATTTTGAATTCTCACACTTTAAGTATTACTCATAAATCCGACAGTTCGGAACTGTTTCACGGATATGACTGGTTTATATTATCCACAGTATGACGTCTAAATTATCCAAGAAAATAATTACTCATTGTGATTGAATTACGATACTGAATTTACTGGAATCACGAAGACGGTTGCTGTGTTTATTTCGATATTGGTAAACAGTCGGAATGTGATAATGAGCGTAGTTTAGTTATTGAAGTTCAATTCATTCTAATCGAAGAACTGTTCAACAGTTAGTTACCTGTAGTTTTGAATACGCGTGCGCTCAGCGGATCCAGTTTTGTTTTTATTGCGGCTTGAACAACAGTGCAAAGACAGAGAAAGCGTTCTAATTACTTCCTAGGGATACGTTCAAGCTGCGATTAAATATTGGTAATTACTGTACATGAAGTGTGATATATATTTCTAATAATAAATATTATTGTTTATAGGAAAATGAAACAGCCAATAGTTAAGGTTCAACGTCTTTCTCCGTCGACGATATTAATGTTGCAACTTTTTCTATTCATTGGTGAAATTATGGAGAAGGGACAAAATAATATGATGACAAAAATCAAAGAAAAATAAACGTATGTTTCTTGTTAGTCATTTACTTCTGATCCTTATATTTTGAACCACATTTGCCCCCTTTTTACCATTTATTTTTCTTCTAAAAGTTTTCCGTAACTTAGTTTTATGATTCTATCAGTCAGAAAATAGAAAATCATATTTCCACACCATTGTAAAATTTCTAATCTAACATATATCTACAATTTTTAATCCTAAACAGCAATGTTAGTGACAGAATTTTGGTCCACATCAGTCAGGAAGACGTTAAAGAAGATTCCATAAATTGCACTTGTTTTTTATTTATTAAATGTGGGAGCCGGATACTAGGTAGTTCGTACCACGCTCACAAGATTATAATTAGAAAAATACGGTGACTCAGTTTGATAAGTCAAGAGTTCTTACGGAGGGCAACATTTGAAACTATATTTAATAATCTGTTCTCGTCCACATGAACATAACTGACGAAACATCGTATTTCGTATCGTTGTTAAAATCATTTTAATTGTCAGAAATAAATTCAGGATCTTTCGAAACTTGTATGTAGCGAAATTACAGACGATTAATTAGATATGGACAATCAGACAGGATGGTTAATACTGCTTATTTAAAGCTAAAAATTATCGAAACTACTTTGTCAGCGACGTATAACTAAACGTTTTGGTATGGATGAACGTAATCTAAAAGATTAGATTTTTTAAAGTAGTAGAGAAAGACCGGAAAGAAAGAATTTCATGCAAAAATCAGATGATATTTCGAGCTACTAATAAATATATTATTTTAACTGACGTTATACTGATTTTTCTTTGGATCTGTAAATTATAATCAGAATAGAATAAATAAGTACTTCGCGCCGCTTGTCCGAACTGATCCTTTGCTTTTATACATTCTAACAATATTGCGTTTATTTGTAGGAATTTTTAATAAATTAAATTAACGAAATACATTGTTTCCTGATTTTTGTGTAGTACATAGAAATGACACGTGTAGTTTGCCAGCATCACAGAGGTCCCGGAATCGAATCCCTGCACGGGCATGGATGTTTGTGCTCGTCATGGTCAGGAAAGCTCCGCTGACCACGTGCCACTCAAAAACTATAAATTCTGTAAGTGTCATGCAAGACGACAGTCTGGCAGCTCTCGGTAGGCCGAGGAGAAAGAAAAATATATTAACCGTGAGAATAACGTTATTTTCATTTGAAATTGTTAGCTATTCAATGGGAGTATTAGGTTTGATCTGATGGAATGTAATTGTAGTTAATAAATCGTATACAATTAAAGTT
The DNA here is from genome assembly GCA_037074705.1 of Zhengitettix transpicula. NCBI lineage: Eukaryota > Metazoa > Arthropoda > Insecta > Orthoptera > Tetrigidae > Zhengitettix > Zhengitettix transpicula. The sequence goes on along the minus strand of CM073595.1, from coordinate 66,177,908 downwards.
GTTCAAGGAAGCCCCATGATAATCACTTACACTTATTAATTCGCTTACAGGGGCGACGTTCTCGAAATTTAGAAGCGGAAGTAGACTTATGTTGAAATATTTCGTGTATTACTAATTACAGAAATCACAAAGGGATGAGTCAGAATTAAAGAGCGACCAACACCATTGAAATTAATTGTTTTCGATGTCATTCCATAATTTTTGCCCTTTGTGTGTGGAGCCTGGTGTGGGAAGTGGTCCACGGCGATGTAGCACGTACAGCCTCGAGCGGTAGAAAATGATTTGGGTCTAGAAATCATGACTGCCTGTAATTTCCCCGCGCTGCATTAATTGTAACGAGAATACTCTTCCAAGGGTTATACATTACCTCATACTATTATCTTAATACTAATATACCCGAGACCGCATCAATTCTATAAACTTAATTTAGAACAAAAATCTCGACAATATATCTTTAATAAGCGTTAATATATCACTTTTCCCTTACAGAATAATATGTGGCTGTCTTGAATAAATATCCATATTCATATATTTTCAAGTTTCAACCATTCCACGCCCATATAAGGGAATTCAGCTTCTGGGGAGTTCTCGACAGAATGGATTTATTGGTAATCATAAATTATATAATAACATCTGTAGGGGAAGAATAGGCCACGCCTTCGAGACGAGATGAGCGGGCCAGGTCATTTGAAGAGACTGCGTGTTGCAACGAGAGCTTTTCTGCTGCCTCACTGCCTGTGTCACAATATGTTCCTTCAATTAAGCGCTGCTGCCCATTTATTTCCACACTTCGCCTCCGGCAAGAGTTTTATGGCAAAACTCGCACTTAGCGGACCTCACTTAATTCGGCCACGTAAATGTTTGTACTCGTATATACCACGTCACTGAGTCACTGGTCTCGGGAATGCTAACCTACAAACAATATTCAAAATTTGAAAAAGGTCCAAACGTCGGAGCGTGTCCAACCATATTCTTTTAATGGTCAATTTCTTTACTAATCAGTTGTTGCAAGCAAAGATCTATTAGTCATGGGCACAGGTCAAATCCTGCAATGCGACGATAAAATATTTGGCATACATTTATTTTTGTCCTAGCAACGAACTGATAAAATTACAACTTGACAACGTATTTAAAACGTAATGTAAAGTAACGTGAACAAAAATTAGAAAGTAAATAAATTAATTGCACAGTTTCCTTAAAAAATATATTTGAGCTTCCAATAATAGCTAAACTGCTTAAGAGCTTAAAAATTTGATTATGTAAACTTAACAAACATAACATGGCTTATACAAAAATATCTTGAAAAATCTATGTCACTCTACTGAGAAAGTAATAAATTTTCGGTAGAAAATACGAATCTTTCTAATAATAGATCAATGTCCGTACTACTATTAAAAAATTCATTAATTGAAATTAATTACAATTATTTTAAACATTTTAGTAATTAATAATTAATAATTTACGAAACTAAACTAATCCAACAATTATATAATATTTACAAATTATTTAACGCAATCGAATTAACTCATCAATTTTCTTTCTAACTAAAAAAAATTAAATTTGAATTATTAGTTAACTGGGAATCAATCACACATAATGCGAGTGTTAACGTATTTTCTAAAGGTGAAATTAATAAGTATCGACAACAACTTTCATTAATAGTATGAGGTTATTGAGTTTTCTCTAATTTACAGTGGTGGTATTAACTACGTACACAATCAGAAGTAATTCTATTATAAAAATCTATACTACAGTATAGTAAGTGACCGAGTGTTTGTATCACAATTAATTTTAAGGAGTTTAAGAAAAAAATTTAAAAAATAATAAATGCATTATTATATTATAAATAGTTGAAAAATGTTTATTAATTGAAAATTAATAAGTTATACTTATAAAAACAAATGATAAAGTTAATATTTTAAAATAATGAATTTTGTAATTGTAGAAACAGTGTAGGAGAAAGTTTTAACTTTTTAAAAGAAGGTTGTATTGTGTTATATTGATATATGAAAAATGTGTAGTTTAAATATAAATATTGAACCAAAATAAATAGGCCCGTCAAAATAAATGTAAATGTTAGAGTGTTTTAAAGATGAGTCTGAAATTATAAATACTACAAATTGTATAAAAGAAATATAATGATATTATAAGAAAACAGTAAACTTGAATTTAGTAGTAGATAAGTATGATATACAAAGTAATTTTGCTTATGTACTTCCTGGTAATTGCACTGAATATAAATGTCAATGGATGAACTAAATAGTCAAATACTCATGGAGTAAGATTTATTAGATGTTAAGTTTATTAAATTCAGGAAATCCAGAAAATGTATAATGAGGTTTATAAGTTTCAGGTACAGTATATTGGCAATGTACAATTGAGGAGTGTATTTCAAGTGAACTTGTCGAGTTTATAGCCGAAAGCTACTAGAATTAAGGATTGAAGATTAGCTAAAAACATACTTCAGAGGACCTACTGGTTGTCTTTTATTATTATACTAGCAGGGTGTCGACGTAGCCCGGGTTGTCATATATCCATAACCCCCGATTTGACTCCAATACCGGTTTCTTCTGCGTTATTTTCATGTAACGCACCTCGACCCCTATCCCTAAATGTATTCACCTCCCATTCGAAAAGGGGTTGAACTCATTGACCCCGAAAAAGTTTCTTTCGACGAATATATCGGCCGTTTTAACATTTCGAAAATTTCCACCCACGCTACTGTGGGATAAACAAAAAGTTAATTGTCATAATTAAACTCAGCGACATCCATAACCCGGGATTCGACTCATATCTCGGTAGCTTTTGCGTTATTTTTATGTACTGCCGCTACACCCCAACCCTTAAGGGTGCTCACTCCCTTAGTCGAATTATTTCTATACACAGAAAAAATTGTAATACTATCAATATCCTTGACACCAAAAACTATTTATCCAACGCAAATATCAGCCGTTTGAGCATCTGTGGTCGTTGACGTGTCTTACCTCAACAGTGTTTGTTTCCTGGTTGCAATGCAACACGTGTACAAATTTTGATCAAATTTGCTCCACGGGTGTAGATTTGTAAGCAGATTATACATACATAGAAACATACTGTTTTATTTCTTAGATCCTACATTTTAAACGACCTCGTCGATTGTTTCACTCTGTATCATAGGTAGAAGTGGAAACTGAAGTATTAGACTAAAAGCTCATAGTGTGTAAAGTTATGCAAGTAGAGTGTGCTAAAATGTCAAATGTGTGAGATGAATCGAGAAAAGTTGATAAGGAAGAGTCGACAGTAAGCATTTAGGGGGTTCTCGTTAGAAAAGTCTCATTCATCTTGGTCATTCTCGTCATAATTCAGGCTATTCTGGTGAAGTTTGTTTTCAATGGTTCTGAATATTTAGTGAACAAATAATTGGGTGCTCCATTGTCTACAGTTGAAAAAAATGAGTGTGGAACAAGGAAGAAAGAATTATACTACGTTTTGAAGAGTATAAACTGTTTCGTCTTCATGGAAAGGGTTAGGAATCAGACCTGAGCATAAGAGTCCTTAACGAAATAAACCTACTGGATTGATGTTATTCAAGAGAATCGGCTAAGGAATTAGCTCAATCCAGTTGGTTTGTTTGGTTAAGGACTCTTGCGTCCAGTTCTGATTCTTAACCCTTTCCATGAAGACGAACAGAGCTTTACTTACTGATCGAAACGTAGGAGCATTCTTTCCTCCTTCTTCCATCGTCTCATAATTTTTTCTAATGTGGACAATGGAAGACGCGATAATTTCTTCAATAGTTCAGGTTGGTCTCACTTCCGGTCACAATTTAGTTTCCGTGAAAACCGCGTGCCCCGGGAAAGGTGTTGATAATCTTGAAATCACGATCAAAAACAAACAAGGAAACGTGAAAAGCAGTCATGGCTATCGATGAAGCGATTAACTCGTCTGCTGCGATGTAGAAATAAAACTCGATAACATATCGTGTCTTGAGCTTCACGTAACGTCTATAACTATCGCACAACTGCTATAGACGGATTTTATTCCATTAGTTTCGCCAATTAGAGAGATAATACACGTTTTCCCGCGAGTACAATGGAAAATATTTCCATATTGGAGTATTTGATCCAACAACCTCCGACCTGATTAATGGAAAAACGCTGTTCCTTATCTGGACTACACATATTTGTTTATACGTGCACAGACTGTACTTAGGCTCTAACGGGTAATTAACTATGCTAGCTTCTGTGCTGACGAAGTAATATAGATTCTTTATCGTGTTAAATTACATTTAAGAACGAGTTTTTCTCCCATTTCTTGTACAGAAAGCTATATTCATCGCATACAGAGATTCATTGAGAGCGGGAGACCAGTAAGTGAAATTAATCGATCATTTTTGTGATGTGGTGTACGGTCCAAGTACAGCCTTCCGATCGCGTACCGACAGTTAATTAAGTTGCATAAATACGGAGGCTTCGGGACAAAGAAACATTTGTTTGGACCGAGGGGCGAGGGAAATATAGCGCAGATAATATCGAGCCACATTAATTTGACGCTCTAATGGAATAGTAATATCAACACATTCCGTAATTAAAGAATCGGCCTTCCCCGTTAGCCCGCGAATTCGTGGAGTTCAGTGATGCTGCGTCATGCCGGCGGTCTTTTGTTATGTGTGGCGGATCACTTTGTAGAAGTCTTCCTTTTTTGAATCGTGTGGGATACGGTCGTATAATGGCATCTCACTGGTAGCGCCCGGCTCGGGGATTTTTACTTTTAAATGTGGCAGCTCTTTTTTTTTCTGTCCCTTCTGACACCATAAAGAGCGCTTATATGTTGAAATGTATAGTAAAGCCCGCTGCACAAAAGTGTAGCCCAGGTGAATTATACTGCAAGAGCTAGAGCCGTGCCCAGGGGTATACATGGCGCGCAATAAACTCCGATTCCCCAAAGTAGTGCTCATTAACTGTGAAAAGCGGAGAGAAATTTGGGCCGCGCGGTAGCTCATAATGCAGGGCGGGTCCGGGTTCAACTCCCTGCCGGTGCGACACCAACCGGTTTAATATAACAAATATTACACTCAATTCTCAGAGGATCACGATGATAACGACAAGTCGAATTCATATCCCGATTCTTCGAAAAAAAAAATTATTCCACGTACAAAGTAGAAGAGAAAGTATCTCTTAATGCTTGGTGGTCCCGGGTTCAATTCCGGACCGATGTTACATCTATGCGCCTTCTCAAAAACCTGTTGTCTGCGCTAAAACCGGTTTAGTACATCAAATTGTTTCGGAGCAGATGCAGGTACGAAATGAATGTGTGATATTCATTGGACGTCGTTATCCATTGATCGGTAAACCTATGAAATGTCAGAGCGGGTAGGATTTACCTCAGTACGTCAAAGTGTTCAGCCTCACGTGAAATATAATCACAAGATCTTCTGCGTGCCGTCCGAAGTCTTCAAATAAAAGTAGATATGTTGCCTCTTTCTGGATATTTCGGGTTTGTAGATCCAATATAAACGTCAAAAATATTTCAGATTTACCACAACAACTTTTTAATCAGTCCAAAAGGACTGTTTTGTGAAGCAAAATTCGAGTCAACTTAACAGATGGTGACGCATCAATTTCGTCTACAGAGATTAGGACTAAAAGCCCATCAATACTCTCTTTAATCAACTTTTGATATTTGGCGAAAATATATTTAATTGATAAATGATTTCATGAAACTCAATTGTACTGTCAATTCAGTCAAGAAAGTACGTATAGTCAATTGTAATGCAATCAAAATATTTCATTGCTCGTTTTAAAGTTCATAACAAATTAATAAAGTCTTCTCGGCTTTTAACTGAGTAAACAATTGAATTCGCGACGTTTCGATGACGTTCACAGCCATCGCTAGCATTGCTAAAAGACGATGGCAGTGAACGTTAACAGTTGTTTAGAAACCCGAGAAGACTTTATTCATTTTCTACACCAAGAGTGACTACATTAAAAAAAATCCACGTATGATAGTAAATAGCATATATACGTGAGTATATTTATAGGTTAGATGTGTATAAAAAACACATTCTGAATTGCCGCTTTAATGAAACAAAGGCTTTAAAAATCAAATAAAATGATCTTTAGTCTATATTTTGTAATCTTCAATTATTCTCACGGCCTTGTTCTTTAAGTAACGGATGTCCTGTCCACAGGTGCCGATAAACTACCTCAAACAGCGAATATTAATACAATATAGTCAATTATCTTGGCTGCATTACAACAATTATTATTGATCTATCCGTATCGTAAATTATCTCCCATAAGTTAGCGACATATTAATAAATTCCGTAACAAAATAATACGTGCCACGTAGGACAGTTTTACTGTCCAATCATCTCACGATAGTTGCATTTTCAACTGCCTGAGTTGGTGAGCACAAGGATGCCATGTTATCGATGATAAGCAGATCCCGGAACAATTACTGACCGGCTGTGAAGTAATGCCAACAAAAGGCTTCACGCGGATTATTCTAAGTGAACAAATGAAAGAAAAGCCTTCAAATTCTTTTGAATAGTCATAAAGAAAAAGACAAGCCCCAATAAAAATAAAATAGACGTTTCCAAATGTATGTCAAGTTATCTGGAGAGGACAATCAGAACAACTTGACTTTCCAAGGAAGAACAACGCCCAGCGTGTAGTCGCAGGACTAGGAAAGTGGGACCCGGGACTAAATCGAACCAGGACCATCCAGGCCCGCAACTAATCCAGGATGTGAAGCTTTGAAGAGAACGTAAGGAGTGTGTGCCTAGCCATTCAGAACAACGACTGCACAGGGCAAGTACCAACTCGTGCACATCAATGGCATGCATTACAAGTAATTATTACTAAACTAAAAATTTCGTCCTAATAGGAAATATTCAAACGGAACAATGAGATTTAAAGTTTCCTAAGTCAATACTAAAATTGCTTGTAAACGTAAGTAGAAATTCCTACATTGCAGTCCTCTCAGTATATTTAAAATACGCAGTAACTATTAATTTCACAAAAATGTCCACATTTAAATGTGAGGCAAAGAAACAACGCATTTCTATTTCATAATAACAATGAAAACAAAAAATAAAAATGAAAAATATTCCTGTTTTGAAAATTACAACGTTTCTGGAAATCTGGTTCCTTTCTTCAGGTGTAAATAAAACTAAAAAGAAACCGAGAACCTAGAATGACCCAACTGCACAATACAGTTGACAAAACATAATGCTTTCCAGAAACGTCGTGTGGTATTTATATCACATCTTGTTTTGTCTGTATTTGGCTATTTTTCTTATTATTAAAACAAAAATTAGTAAATATTTTAAGTAGTGGTAATGAAAATCAAAAGAAATACTGTACTATAATGATATATATATATATATATTACGGAATAATACTATGTATTCAATAGATTAACATTAATTTGAGCAAACTTATATACAGAAATAACAGCCAAATTATTTAGGGTAGAATTTGCAGCGTTTAATCAGTTCATGTATAATTTAGAATTATTAAATACGGATGATTTATTTGCTGAATAAAATGTATTATTATATAATAGAGACTGTCTTCCACTGACATTTGCTCGCTTCAGATGTATCGCTATCTAAAATGTTTTCTATACATCACCAATTAATAATTTTGTCCTTATTAAATTTAAGTTGAACTCCGAAGCCTTTGTTCAATTTCCGGCCCGTTTACTCACAATATTCACACTGGATCGGAATTGAATCACTTTAAAAACCCTGTAATCACTTGAAAAATGTAATCTTGTTAACATAATTACTTATCGGGTGAATTTGTGAGTACTGATTCGACCGAAAATTCTTGTAAAATTTCTTATATCACACAGATAGGAAATTTGCTTTAGAGCATTGATGTCTACCGTAATCAGCCATTCTCGTTCTGATTTACGTTACAAGTTAATGCACTGGTAAAACGAAATAACATGATTTGTAGAGATGACCAAGTGATCCTTTTTTTTGTTTGCGCACATTCCTCAACTATTTCAAGAAACATGTGGATTGTGTAATTACTGCGGGAAAATTATCTTCAGAAAATAGCATAATGTAATTCCACATAAGTACATGTTCAAGTACAGATTGACGAGTTGTTATTTATTTATGTAAAAGTGTTAAATATATGTCGTTGTACTGTATCTGCTTCAGATGACAGGCCGAAATATTTAAATAAAATTCAATTTGACACAAATCGATACGCGAGGGCCGACGTGCCTTGTTTGGCTTCTGGGAGCCGCTGTACCTCACTCCGTTATGAAATCAGACTATACACTTCATCCGTAGCTTGGAAAACGCGTTGCAGTAAAGCAATATAACACACGCAGTCAATCACCTCGTTTTCACATCCCCGCGTAAATTCTAGAGAGTACAACGCTCACAAAAAGGTATAATGCATTAAGCATATCAATACAACAATAAAAGAGATATAAAAATTGGTCCGAGAGCCTGGAAAAGGTTTCGGCTTTAAAAATAAAAAGCGGGTATAAAAGTCTGGGGACAAAAAAAAAGACAGCCGACAACACGGCACGGTATTCTAAGAGATACATTTGTCTGATATTTCCCTCGCGTCCATAAATCCGTGAATAATCAACGAAAGAGATAGCCTTTAATGGATTCATTACCGATTCCTTTGTACGTCATTATAACCCTCTTAAGTCGTCTGTTGGGAACAATTTTTATTTCGGAAATTTTGTGGCGTCTTTTCCGCAGCAAAAGTGACGGAACTTTTGCAACACCAGATCCTGTAGAGATTATTGATTACAGAAATAGCAATCTAGTTGGGCCAGCTTGTCTCTGACAATAATATACGTCACCTTAAAGTCACGTTTTGACATATGGACCACGCAGCATGACAATGGAGCCTGCCCGCGCGTATTAAAACACGCTTGCGATAACCAGTTTCTAATATCAGATCAAGTATCAACAAAAGGACCCGCCCTGAAAGCAATTCTTCCAAGAACATGTCGGAATTCATTTTTGTATATTTTACTACCAACGTTTAATGCTGACTTAGATTTCAAATATGACAATCTCAGTATCTCAAATTATAACGGAAATTTTTTCACATCAACTATTATTACAAAGCGACGGTTGGAAGTAATTAACGTAATAGTAATTGTAGCATCATTGCGTATGTCGTTCAATTAAGTCCAGTTGACATTTCAGTATCAGAGGGGAAGGTTTGTGATACGAATTTCCCCGTCAGGTTCTAGAAAATGTTCAAATTCTTCTCTTACAACACAAACTTGCGTATCAAGTATATAAATTGAACACGTTGATATTGGTTTTAGAATAAAAATTGGGAAATGATATTTTAAATTATTAGATTATAAATATGTATATATTATAATTATGACAATTCTGTTTGTAATGCAGATGATTATGTTAACTGCCGAAAGCTTGTTTAAAATTGCAATTTAATAAATTAATTCTAAATTTATAAAATATATGTTACAGATAAAAATCATCTTGGGGTCAAAATATAAATTACATGCAAATATCAGTTTAAATAATTTCAAATATTTTTGAAAAATTGAGTAAACTTGTAAATGTATGTGAGAGAATTTAGAGTATTCACAGACAGTTATCAGTTATACTGAGAGGTCAAATAGCCTGAGAATAGTCGTTTACTAGATAGATAGTCAAAGAAATGATTAAATTTATTAGACAACGCAGTAACACATCTGCAAGTGAGATTGGCCGCCGTAGGTATAATTCAATACCATTCTTTCTAAAAGAAATTATCTATTGTACATTTATCTATCTATCTATCCCAAATAAATACAGACGAAATCATTGATCCATTAAATTGTTATCAATTCTATGATTCACCAATAACTGTTCGTGATGGTTAATAATAATAATATTAAACTATTGATAATGTAGATTTATAGACTGGTGGGTATAATAACGTAATTCGGAAACAAATACAACATCTCAAATTAATTAAAGGATCAATCCTACTAATCTATACAGTATACATTCCTGGAAGAGATTTGCAAGTTTTTTGATTATGACCCTCTGAATTGAAAGCTCTTACAATAAACAAATAAAATTGAGGGTATTGGAGAGCAGTGTGTTTGTGTGTGTGTGTGTGAGACAGTCTGTGTTTAGGAGGACCTGACCAAGGTTATCCGAGCTATAGTCTGTGATGGTCCAATTCAGCAAAGTATGGGCTAAATATCATCAGTGTTTCTATTAAAGATTCTCCACAGCAAACTGAGCGTGGAAATACGAATTCAGCAAAGTAGAAAGGCGACCCTGGTGTAGGAAAGAGAGACGAGAATAAAATCAGTGCTATGACCTGTTTATGAAATATAGTGTTCTATAAAAATTAAATAATCACGTGTGCACAAACCAGAGTAGCTCTAAATAAATGGTATGTAAAACAACAAACCTTCGTCTGTAAACCTTTACGTAAATATTTATTACCACCAGATTTCTATAACTTCCAGATTTATATAAGTTTTCAGATTTCTAATAGTTTTGTTATTGGTATAAAATTTTGTATTTGTAAATTTAAATATATTTTTTTTTGCCTTTGTAATTTGGTAAAAATTGCAAATATCTGTCTTTATTGTAGGCCCGATAAGCGGCCCTGAAAGTTAGATTCTCGTAAAACAATATAAAATATAAATTCAACGAAAATCAAACTTGTCAAATAAATAATTTTTGTTATCTTTTTTGAAAAAATTGGTTTAATTTCAACTTCCTTCCTTTATTCATTTAATTATATATATATATATATTATTAATACATCCTTAAAAACGTATGCTAACTGCTTTTACACATGAAGGCTAATGATGGCTTTTGAACTGTTGCAATCCGTAAAGTTGCGAATTCTGAAGGGTGAAGGGTGACAGGCTGTAATTATGGTCCCTCCGAAGCCCCCCCCCCCACCCCTCTCTCCATCATCCGAATGTATTTATATAAAAGAGCTGATTCAATTGTCGCAGTAGTGTACGTACAATAGATGGCTCCAATGTTACAAGACCTCGCACGTTACTACGTTGTAATCCATGAAAAAGATAGATGAATGAAAAAGAAGCAAGTAACCAAAGAATAAAAGTAAGATGCGCAGATGGGAGCGCGTATAAGGAAGGGTGTTATTTGGAGGCAGATGACGCGCAGGTGTCGGTTGGAAGAGAAAGCGGCCAAGCACTTCCTAAAAAGTACGCCAAAATATGCTCGGCCAATTTTACGCCCCCTTTACTAAACGTCGAACATTTCATTAGGGTTTATATGCGCCCAAGATTCATCGGCGAGATGGTAAGGAGCTTAATTCTAGCTCACGAAATTGAATTTAAATACAATTATGATAATTAACGCAGGTTATAATTATTCGCCCATTAGTGATTCAGCAGAATTTCATATGGCACACTAATCTACATGCTCATCGCCACCGTCACAAATAAAGGAGCGATTCTTTCAACTTGGTGAGCTGTAGAACCACACAGACTGTTACTCCTGAGGAGCTCAAAGCAAGTACAAAGAAAAAAGAAACCGTGCTAGTTACGACCGATGTATATACGAGACAATGGAAACGCGCAACCAAGGAAAGTTCTGTAAATCAGGATTTTGATTATGTTAAACGCACGGTCATGCACCGATACGGATTCGTAATACTATGACAGAATCACAGGATCGGAGTCATAGTTTCATAACGTGAACTAAGCACCCAATTTTTAAAACTCAATGTTAAATACGGACTGGGAATTCAACACACACCTCAAGTATAATAACATATTCACGAAATTTACTTCTCAAATTTTAGCCGTAAAATATGGATCGTAGTAATAGTTCTCATTCCTTCCAACGCTTACGAGCAATTATGTTAAACGGGAAATTTAAAACTTAATTGCACATCAATTACGATTTCTTCCGCGTCTCCTCTTTCCACCCCTATCTTCTTCTCTTAAATTAAACTTTAACGTACCTACACAGATATTCATTTTATTTCCTCACTATATCCTACTTTAAATATATCTATTAAGAGTATTGTATTTGCTCGTGTGACTCAGATCAATCGAAATTAACTGTATCAACTACTTAAGCACTAAGAGAGGGTGAGGGGGGGTGGGGGAGGGATTCCATCTCTTTTGGCCCGACTATAGGAATTAAACTTGAACATCCAAACGGTCAATTATGAATCAATTGTTGCATAAATTCTTTCTTCAAGTCGGTTAGTCAATGGCTCATATAATTTCTCCAGGTGACCTATTTTTAAAAGAATACTCTGGTAATTTTGATAAAATCTGATAGATATCATTTTAACTCAATTATTTTCGTTTGAATTCCTCAAAAATGAACATAATGTAAAAAGCATTGAGTAACGGTATTTTAAATCTGAAAAGGAACGTGGTTTTTGATTACAGAAGCCTCTACTCAAGAGAAGTCTACCAATTTCCTAAACATTAAGTGGGATACAAGTCGAAGACACTCAACCAGTCACGGACCCGCCATTAATTCTCTCACACTCGTATGTTTACGTCTTTAATACGTGTCTTCATGGAATGATGCTTGCTAAACGCCCATAACCTGGACTTGTTCAACTGCTGGGCTTGAATTCAAATCTCAACATTAGACGGTAATCAGTGAGTGGAGGAGTAAGAGAGGAAGCAGAGAGAGAGACTGGTTTCAGATGTTCTTTTGTATAGACATGTTGGGAGTGTCACATTAATTGCGCGATAAGCTATTCGCTGCAACTTTGTTCAAGTGAAATGGTTAAAATGACAGTAATTTGTGCTTCATTTCTTCAACTGAACTTATTTATTCAGTTCGGTTTGTTGGTCCTGAGATACACCTCCTATGAAAATTCCATATGCAAGTTTTGCAATAAATATATTCAATATTCAATAAAAATTCACCAGGATAATCTACACTCTCCATGAATATAATTTATAGAGTTAGAAATATATTAAAGCAGTTAGTTAAAAACATTAAACAGTAAGAAGTGAGAAAGATATGAATTTGTTGACTAGTGAGAAGAAAAGTTACTAAAAAAAGTTGTAGTACCAGAGTTAGATAATATATATGAATGTTTTGCGGAGATATAAGGTAACAATTAACTCAACAGAAACGATTTTCGTCATCCTTTCCAACTACATTTTACTTACAACAATAGAACGTAAAATGAGTCCGCTAACCAGACGAACAGACTCCTAGGAAATTTCAATTATTTATATTATAAAATTCACGTTCGATCAAGCCTAGTCAATTAAATGAATGTATTCATAATTTTTTTTAATTATAACCACATACTTGATTCCCTGAGAAAGAAATTAGAAGCAGAGCCGTAGTTAATTTAATCTTATTATTTTGTAAGTTTTAATATTTTTTGATAGAGAAAAAATTTGAAATATTCTTGTTAGTCAATGTTATATAATTAAAACACTTAATAATCAATTAAATACATTGTTAAAATCCAAATTCATCATTATTTTATTTATTACAATGTCAGCAAGTGTAATTCTTTTACATATTACTTTATACTACAAAGATAGGTAACTAGAACGAAAAATTTAAGAACTTTCATATGAATAACGTTGAACAACCTTGTTAGAAACTTTTTCGTTCTGTGTGAAAAATACGGTAGAAAGTATTTCTACGTCTTTAGTAAACCTAAATTCATATCAAAGATTCTCACAGTGCAGTCACGGTCACGGCTGGTTGGGTGTTATCGTGTTGTCGATAAAAGTCATTTGTTACTCTTAGCTGACTGTTATTATTTGTATAACATGCATTACCACAGACGTGCCTTTCTTGCCGAAGGTGACCGACGTTTCGCTCTGTAGTCTGCTAATTTCGTTCATTTAAAAGATTTATTATATATAAGTAAAAGTAAAGAGGAAACGAACCGCTGAGGCACAACACTGAAAAATTATCTATCCATAGATACCACACTTATTTCTGTTGAAAGGATAAAAACCTTGTTGTGGAGTAAAATTAATTATATAAATTTAGATAACGATACAACTTACAAAATTTCTGACCCAATTAATTTATCTGAGTGATAGTTAAAATAGGTAATCGCAGTGATTATTGTGAGAATCCTATTAAGGAAGCTATTTTCATCTGCCATTCCGAATCGTGCTGTTTAGCATTTTCTGGTTTTTATTGAGACGCATATCTGGATTGAGTAATATGTTACCCAACAAGTGCTACTAATGGGAAAGTGCTAATGATCTTAGATGGCGACATTGCATTAAATTAAGATAAGTCAAATACGCTTAAAAATTGGTACACTGTTCCTCATTGAAAGCTCCCAACAACTTTCCGCTATTGGGAAATTAATTGAGATATTATGACTTATAGAATACAGAAACACAGTGACGACACTTAAAGGCCCGACGACCATTAGGCCTGTGAATGGAGTCCTTTCTTCCCGAGAACAGCATAAATCAATATGACGAGAGATTCCTAGCTGGGACTATTGGGACGAGCGTGCGTTACTTGGGTCCGGGCCAGTCAATTAGTTCCTCCGATGTTTTACACATCTGGCAAAGAACGTCAGCTCTATTAATCGATTACATAAAGTACGCCTGATTGGCCATTTTTCGTTCGGCTTAAGTTATGCTAATTTATGCGCTCACTCCGAAGCAGTTCTCAGCAGTGTCGTTATATCCAGAACGTCACTCATTCTTTACTCCATTGCCAGACATTAAGGAAACAATTTCTGATGGTTTACAGACGCAAAGAAAAAATAAAAGAGGCAGTAGACATTTATTTCGAAGAGATTAGTGAGAATGGTAATGATGGAGCGGGAAAAATTTACTGCCCGAAGTACTATTAAAATTGGTAAACATAAATATGCAGCAATATTTCATCGTAAGTGCGGGTTGCTTGGAATGCGTTCACTTAGGAACAATATCAATGCATCCGGGAAATATGACCCTACATGATGTACTGTAGATGTTGACTGGAGCTTCTGTCACACGAGATAATGTATACAACACGAATGTTCGTTAAATTGGAGTCAATATACTAATTAGTGCACAACTCGTACGCATTCGGATGCGAGCTAATAATTACCTCACTTGTCAGAACCACTACTCAGGGGGAAAAACCCTAGGTACAAATTAATTGTCAATATTTTATATAAGATAATACATATCTAAAATTAATAGGATAGTTTTATTTCTGGCAGAACATACAAGTATTCCCAACGAACATGCATGAATTCTTAATTTATGAGAAGAGTATATTTTTCCATTCAATTAACGCGTAGCATCGAATACTAATATTATTGATTCTTAAATAAATAATACAGAATATTTAATCAGGTTTACAATATTATAATTTGTATTTATTTAAAAATAATATTTTCATGTGTAATCAAATTTATGTATGTGAAAGTATTCTCAGCCGATACAGTAGAAGTTCCTAGATTGTTTGTATTTTAATGCCAATCACATTTAAAATATTCAACCGTTTTTGATTTTCGTCTGTTTTTGAATTAATAAAGCCATTTTTGACCTATTACTGACACTTTATTTATTTCATTTATAGAGTAACAACGTTTCGATACATGTTTGTATATTCTTCAGGTTTTGTAACATATCAGCACCAAAAACAAATAATATATTTAATAAGGCACTAAAATTAGTAGAGTCCGAAATAAACCTTACGACCATGTTTGCGTGTAAGTCTAATGTTTGCCTCGGACTCTTTTTCTAAATTTAGTGTACTTATTAAATATATTATGTGTTTTTGGTATTAATATGTTACCAAACCGGAAGAAGATACAAACGTTGTTACTCTATAAATGAAATAACTGAAGTGTCTGTAACAGGTCAATTGCTTATTAATCCGTTTTAGTTATATTGGAAATATGATTATTTAGTTTCCCATAACGCCGTGATTGTGTGATACTAAGTTTAGTTGAACAGCGGGAAAGTGCGAGCAGCACATTGAGAAGCATATCCGTCCGTCATTCGAGACACACTTACGCGACCCACAAGAAAGCCAATTCCACCGTTGCCAGGAGAGCTGCAGCACTTATCGCGGAAAAGTTAAAACACACTGAAGGAGCTTTCACCGAGGTTGCTCGTAAAATCGCTGCAAGTAGTCAATACATTCATGCGGGTAAGTACAGTGTGAAGTGGAAGGAGAGACGTCTGATCAGTGAGTGGGCTACTTACTCCAAAGATGCAGTTCATTCTGCGAGCTCCTCCGTACTTTCTAGTAACTTCGGTGTGTAATATCTACCCCGATGGTTTCAACAGTTTCCAATTCTGTCAGTGGTGCTTTTGTCAATTTAGGAAACAGGTAGATCTTTATAAATTATCTTGAACAATCAACTGTCACTCAATGAAGAAACCAACAGCACTGGAAGCACCGCTGTTAGTTTCAGCTGAAATCGGGACAGATTCATCTAACATATCTTAATAATTACGAGAGTAGTAACAATTCTTAGCCGTGAGTTGGCATGTCCAGCTTAGTGTGTTACTCCGCCATCTTTTCCTTAGTTTCATAGCCGCAGTTGAAGAAATACTTATTTCACGCCGTTATTCTTTAACATAGTCTCACAGATCTACATTTCTTCGGCTTCTAGGTATTTTATTTTTTGGGATTTTCCGAATGTCGACTTTTCACTTCCTTCCAATCCTCTGCGCCAAACATTAAAGATCTCTTCAGCAACCATAATTCTATGTAATAATGCGACCTTAGCGTACGCTACTACTCCTTAGGCCAATTTGGTATTCCTGCCTCATGAATATCTAGGCGCCTTCATTACTTCCACTCAATTATTTTCATCATTTCCACGAACCATTACTTCACACTAATTTTGAGGCGGAATTTCTCTAATTTCTCAATTTCTCTTAGCATTATTTGTGCCAATGTCTTTTCCAAATATGAGTATTGGTTTTCTTTTGTGAATTTCCTTTTTATTACCTTCACAATATTAGTTAATTGGGACGGAAGCATAATTAAATGCCAGGGCCACTTTATTCTCAACTAGCTGAGTGCCCGGCGTTCCCCGTATACTTATTTAACCCGAAAAAGTATTTAATTCTATATTAATCTTTAGTCAAGACGTGATTTAACCTAAATCTAACTGTTCCTAGTCCCGTACATACTTTCGACCGATAGTGGATTAATTGAACAGCTGTAAAATACATTTAATTTTATTGCATCAATCCCAAAAAACATACCTCTGAATTTCTTTACGAATGGAATACTTAAATATGCTCCCAGAGTATTGCAGGATGTCCCACAGTCTTCAGACATCACGAGAGATTAAACTGAAGAAATTCTTAGCTAGATTTACAATGTAAACAAATAGTTGCCATATTGGAGTCACTAATATGGCGCGAAAATTAAAATTTTCCGTAAGGATCGTATTGTTTTTTATTATCATTCGATGGAGTATTACGGGATAAAATTATACTTTTTATATAATGAAAATATTTCTGCTTTATTTCATTACGGAAAAATGGAACTATTTCCTTTGTTCGTCGCGTAGTAACGTCTCTCTATCGCGTGATGTCACGGTTTCTTTGCGCGCAGTAATTTAACACAAAAATTATAATTTTTTCAATTATAATTATTTCTACCTTTATACTAAAACTTTCTGAACCCCGCAGTACAGTTTCTCGTGTTTTTAAGAATATGTGTATTAAGTTTAGATGCAATCTGTCCACGCGTTTAAATTTGTATAGAAATTATCGTAAATACATACAAATATACATTCTTTTTTTAATATATAGATTCGTTACTGAGGTCCAGACAGGGGAAAATTGACACGCTGGCCACGTGCTTCTACAAAACCGGAATGTGTCACCAAAGTTGACAGTCGGGCAGTAGTTCATGGATTGTGTGGACCGTGGATAATAATGAACCTTAATACATTTTTTTTAAATCGAGGATTCTCCGAACCTCTACAATCCTTTTGTTCAAATATTTATAAATCGTTCGTTAACTAACCTGAGACTTTTGCCTACACATTAATTTTAAGATAAGGATAGCCAAATATATTTATCATATGCAAGCGTAAGTAAAACCACTAATCAGTATTTTTAAAGCTTTATAAACCACATCTTCCGCGTGAAATTTGACGCAGAACAAGTAACGGCAAAAAATGAGAGAAAACCGTCAAAACAAAATTGAGTTAACGTAGTATGTGAACCAATGGCAAAACACACAATCTACGTTTTTTCATAAAAATAAGTATTGCAAGTACATGATAGACAAGTATCTTATTTTTGCTTATTTCATGGTTCAAGAGCATTGCGATTGTTTATCAAAGGCAGCTTTATGAAAGATTATCACTACAGGACTGAAAAGCGAATCTCGGTAAATCTGCAAGTCTTGTTGCAGTGTTGTTCTGAAGAGACTTCAGGAACTTAAGCCGCGTTGAGATAAGTTAATAGAGTGAATAGTTTGAACAATTGAAGAAAAAAAAGGTTTTGCCTTTCGTTTTAAACTTACTTATTTTAATTATATATTTAATGTATTTACAGATATGAACCTGTACCTTCCATATAAATAAGTTTAGTGCTTTCATGTAGTACAATTAAAGTTTCAAAATATTAATGAGTACTGTAATTAGTACACATGACGCACAAAGACCTTTGACGGTCGTATTTTTATTGTGACGTATATTAATTTATAAACTCGTATAAGTTTAAGGACATGAATTTATAAAAATGCGAGTATGGAGAATAAAGCCGTGTTAGAGTGACATGAGTTGAATATATTTACCACAAAGGACAAAGCAATTCTGATTCATCAGCTGGCTAGGGAGTGCTCTAACACAATCTGTCAGAAAACAGTCAGGTCTCTAACACAAATAAAAGTACACTTCTATGCAAGAGACATTTTACCAAACCGCAGGTGAAGTATTCCCAAAGGTGTTTAGGATTTCAATGTACTGAGTTACTGAAATTAAAGTCCTCCGACAGCAAGAAACGATAAGAAATGTGTTTACAAACGCTTTAGAAGGTGCAATTTTCAAATATGTCAGAACTTTTTTCACGTGTACCGTTACAACGTGAATCTAGCAAATAAAAGCGGGTGGTTCAGATACGGGTACTTCTAACAGAGGCAATCGAATTCTGATATACGTAAGGGTAGTTTTCACCTACTGAAACAGGAAGAGCGTAGAAAGTGGATCCTATTTCTCAGTCCTGATAATTACGGAGTGTTTGTAGGAAACGTACTTGTACGGAAATTCTCTATGAAGTTTCGAGTGCGACGATCTTGGATGTCCATTATGTCCGTGTGAAAAGTTGGTTGCTCCAGTTCACCTCTCCACTTTTGGCCAGATGGGTCTTGGCTGCGTTCCAGATCACGCCACTCAGGAAACGTCTGTAAAGTGAACACGGCGCTTCCGGGACAGGAGAAGTCCTGCTAAACCGTCATTATTAAATCTGCCGCGAACAATAAAACGCAAAAAGAAAGATTTACAAGTATTCATATCAAAACATCCCAATGGAATTCTGGCACTATTAATTAGTTTCCAAACAAGTAAAAAAATGTAATGACAAAGAAGTAAAGCGGTTCCCAACTAATTTGTAAATAATCAAATAAGAATGCGATATATTTGGCAAACGTTTGGTAGCTTCACAAACTTACAAAGTTTTCTGAAGTTATTTTGAGGGATGCTTACTTATGAAGTATAAATAATATAATTATATATATTGTAGAGATCAACAATTTGTAATGCACGTTTTATTTAAATTTTTCTTCAACATTATTATCGGCGTAAATATTGAGGCCAGAGCATTGTTTGGCGCAAGAATGGAGAGACTGAAAAGGTTGCTATGCGATTATTGTCGGAAAAGCGTATGTAATACGCACAGAACTTTGGCAGAAAAATTCAGTGCGTTGAGGGAGCCTGAGTGGTGTGTTTTTTTGGAGCCCGACCAGGGTGGTCATGGCGAGTCTGATTGGTTTGAGAGGCTGACCAATATTGCTCGTGGTCAGGGAGCACGAGTCTGGTTTAGAGTGCAAACGATGTTTTGAAGCTTGTCTTTAACCAATCTAAAAAAATAGGACGACGTAAAGTTTGTGAGGCGCCGGAATTTTGTGGTGAAACGATATCGTAATCAGTGTTATGGCCTGTAAAGTAAATATATTCTTTAAAATAAAATAACTGTGGAGTGCACAATTTGGTACGAAAGCAGCGCTAAATAAAATGGTATGTATAAACATGATTTTGTAAACTTTTATGTAAATATAATTGACCGTCAGATTTCTCAAGTTTTTTGTTAGATTCTTTTAAACAAATTTGTTATTGTAAAATTTAATTTGTATTACTTTTGTAACTCTATTGGTGGAAATTGCAAATCACTATCATTATTAGAGGCCCAGTAAGCGGCTCTGAGGTTATAACTGTCATTAAAGCTGTGGCAATTTGTTAAAAAAATAATTATGTACAAAATTTAAAAAAATCTAAATTGTAATAAATTATTGTTTTTGTTATCTTTTACAAAAATTGCTTAAATTCAAGGAAAAATCCTATAAATTATCTTTTTCTTTCATTATTTTGAATACCATATAATTTGGCTACAACGTGGTGGAATTTTTATTATTATATAATTTTGAATATTACTATATAAATGATCAAGAGAGAGTTGGCGTGAATAATTATTTAAAATAAGGAACTCTTTGTTTTTTGTTTTATTTTCGTGTTTTGTATCAAAGGAATTGAGCTTCTGTCTCCAAGAGAATTTATAATAAAGTTTCTCCACGTGTTTAACTACCTAATCAAAAATATTTTGTATTGCTTTGATTTACCTTTCTATATATTTTGTCTTACACACATTATCATATCATAATTTGGCTTTCTCGTATTATGAAGATTAATGACCAGTTGAAGAGCCTTTACAAGACTGAATCAGACGTTTCCATAAACAATCATATTCTCATTACATAATTAGCTTCACATTGCTGTTTGAGACTTCATGTAATAAGTTCGTGGGAACTACGTTAACCTCTGTAAGACAATAATATTAAGGAATAAATAAATCTCGCAAACGCCTCGTTTGAAAAATAATTCCATCCTAAGAGTTTCAGCATAACCCAGCAAGTGAAGCCAAATAATTTCTATTTTTGTAACCATCGCTTTGGCGTCATTTCAAGATTTATATTCTTGTGTTGTATTTTTTTCAGTTGGGATTTCACGAAGATTCTATTACATTTCCGAATAACGTTCGAATGTAAAGGGTAAATAATTTTTCACAATAGTTTTTTTGTAGTGGGTACGAGTTTTCTGAATTTCAACAATTTTTATTCATTCGTTCAGTTATCTCGTAGCTATAAGAAATAAGTTGAAATATAAACCCTTTTGAGGAAGCAGGGGGAAACGACAAATATAACCGGTTTAGTGTCTGCTTTTGAACTGGTCACAGAGCCCTTCCCCCCCCCCCCCTGTCCCCTTGAAAAAGCATCCGATTTCACATGCGGGCGCCCCAAAACAGGGGGAACCTTGCTTTTCAAATCTCCGCTTTTCGAACTTCCTAATTGCCAGCTTACTATCAATATTAAACTTGACCAATTGATTGTGCGATCAAGTGAGGATATTATTACATATATAAATTGAATAAATTAATTTAATTTTAGAGAATCCTCGTCACTTGTAAATATTGATATAAATAGTTTCCAAGGTACTTGCACTAATTGCAAAATTAGTTAACAAATTAACTGAGTAGCTTGATTAGAAAAAAATAATTTTTCGTCATAACGAAATTATTATATAAATTACAAAATATTACACATGAGTGTTACATACAAAAATCGGCTGAGGTAGTTATGATTAAATTAAATGAAGCATAAATATAATTATCAGAATGTGATTAAATACTAACTGCTAAATTAAAAAGATAACCCTACCGCAGAATACAAAAAAAACGTGAAAGCAAATTACACGTACGTGACATTACTGAATTATATTTATGGTGCACAATTTTTTCGTTCTTGTGAAATGTATTGCTGTAAAATTTTAACCGAAAAACAAAAAAACTGATATTATAATGGTATTTTTAATATGGCACACACAATAAATTTGTATTAAAATTTATAAAAATGTTATTTAGAATTTTTGCCATACGGCAAGTGCACACAGCGAAATGTGAACAAATCAATAAGATAATACGTAGACACAAAAATAAGGGAGAAGTAATGTGGGTTTAAAAGCTTTCGTTACTATCCGGGATAAGACTAATTGGATTAGTTGCATTTTTTAGTAAAATTATTTTCTAATATAATATTGGCATTTGGTCGTAAGGTTAAGGAGTGAGGGAGAATCGACACACTGCCAACTTGTCACGCCTAAATCCATAATGGTTCATGTAAGATGATAGTCGTCCCGGTTGGCAAGAGCCTAAAATGTGTTGTCGCTTACTAGAAGAGTTACACTTGCAATTCTTTGTCAGCTGCACAACCCTTACTCCCTCCACACTGAGTTTTATCATCTGTGTGGGAATATTACCTGCTCTTCACTTTATTCTGAAAGCTTGTGCATCCAGCCACTTGAAAATTCCTTGCCTCTACAGCATGTCTGCTCTGGCATTTCTGCTTGAGACAATGAACAGCAGGGCGTAATAGGACAGAATGAAGTAAGCGAAATGATTTGTGTGAGTAGTTGTTACGCTCCCCCTACCTTAGGAAGGCCACACGCATCTCCAAACGTCTGAGGCTCTAAAGGTGTTGAAGAATGTAAACAAGGATCACTTTTCCCATGCGACATGCGATATGGTCCCAAGTGCAAGCAACAAGGAACACGCTCCAGTCCCACAATCTTGGTCGGTGCAACGTCTGTCAATTCCCTCACAGCCACGGTCATAGCCCAGTAAATCAGGTGTAGGAGGGCCACCACAACTGTACCTCACCCGACGATCACTTAGGCACATGGCCTTAATCATCTGCACGTAAATTGGAACCGCATGTCTGCTTCTCTGAGAAGCGACCAGCCAGATAACAAATTCAACTTAATGTTGTTCTTATCACACAAAAATTAAAAACGGTACTTTTCATAGAAATAAATCAACAACTTTCTACTCGAGGACAATTCGATTTTTTAATATATATATATATATATATATATATATATATATAAACGTTTTACAGAACGTACAGATATATTCTTTTAAGACTGTATCAGCATTTTAATTATCTATATAACAAAAAAGGATGTATGTATGTATATACGTTAATCTATATACACATTTATACGCGTGGGCAGATTTCAACAAAAATTGGTTCACATATTCTTAAAGCGACGATAAACGGTGCTGTGGGGGTGAGAAACCTGTAACACAAAGTTGGAAAGAATTATAATTAAAAAATGTGATCGTTTTGTTTTAAATTACTGCGCCTAAATAAATCATAACGACACGCGATAGAGAGACGTTACTACGCGACGAACAAAGAAAATAGTTCATTTTTCCGTAATGAAAAGAGCAGAAATATTTTCATTGAATAAAAGGTATAATTTTATCCAACAATACTCCATCGAATGATAATAATAACAATACACTTTTCGATCCTTGCGGAAATTGTAAGTTAATTTTCGTACCCTATTAGTGATTCCAATATGGCGACCATTTGTTGTTTTAATCTTTCGTAATGTCTGAAGACTGAGGGACAATTATATTGTGCAACACTCAAGGAGTATAATTAAGAAGAAATTCGGAGTTATGTTTTTTGGGATTGATACAATAAAAGTCAATGTATTTTACTGCTGTTAAATTAATGCATTATCGGTCGAAATTGTGTACGGAACTAGGAACAGTTATACTTAGGTTAAATCATTTCTTGACTAAAGATTAGTATGGAATTAAATACTTTTTCTGGTTTACGTAAATAATTCTCGGGCAACGCCGGGCACCCAGCTAGTTAATTAATAAATACATCCAGATGACGAAAGAGTAGCCTAGAAATAAAACCATTTTGATACCGAACTGGAGCAGTATTATTCAAAGTGTAGAAGCCTAGAACTACAGCATGTCATAAACTATCAATTTTACACAGAATTATTAAGCCTTCCTTATACCCCTCACTTTTTTAAAATTATTAAATACGTACAGCAGAATACGTCTTATACGTATGGAAAAATAATAAATTTAATGCTTTCATATTCCATCAACGTTACAGTATCAAAATTAATTTCCGTTAACATGCAATTAATTTCTCCCTCGTATTGATATTTGGTGGCTCCGATGGAAATGTATTGAAATTTTGAGCTACATTGTAGTGTTTCCATGTGGCGAGTTGAGTGTCTTTCTTCGCTACACGGAGGATGCTTAATGTGCCGTTGATTGCACGTTAAGACTTCCACTCTTCGGAAGAACGGGTTTTCGTCGGCGAGTGCAAGGGCTGATAATATCGCTTGTTTAATAAAAGACTTTAACTTTTAATGGAATTGCAACTAATCACATTGTTAACTACTCCTTTCGGTCGCAGTAGTCATCGAATAAAATAATAGCTAATAATGGAATTCGGGTAACCTCACGCAGATAGCAATTATAAAGTGCGCTGTTCTATTTTTTGTCATTAAGAGCTCAAAGCCAATTACCTACATTATTCCACATAATTCAGGGTCCATTATTTCGGACAAACGCTACTCTAAAAGACGATCGCCGTTACCAATAATAATGCTTATACACGGAATTGTTTTGTTTCATTATAAATCAGTCATGGGGACAGCATAAAGGAAGGTTCCTGTCCACGCTGACTCAACATTGAAATTAAATATATAAATTGGTGCTTGAAAATAAGGTTAACACAGCTTAGTGAAGTTTTTTCTATGCAAATATGTGAACCTGTTTAGAAATTATGAGCTTGTTGGAAATATTTGTACCACTGCGTTAAACAAAAACGGCAATCTAAACCTCCGAAATGCACGATAATATATATATATATATATATATATGTGTGTGTGTGTGTATGTATTCTTCAACAGTAGCACCAACAATTACGAAATCGTCGAAGTATGATATAACGTCTGGTAAATGCTGTAATATACATACATATATATATATATATATATATATATATATATATATATATCGTTATCTTGTACTACACGAATCAAAATGCGTTAAACTTCTTATAATAGACTCTTTCTTATTATCCTCCATTGCATTACAACCCTATGTGAACTAGAGCCGTTCAATGGGATTTGCCAGGTCGAAGTAACCTGACACATACTGGAAGGCTAGGGGAAGGGACAGGTACGTGTTGCGATTATCTTCTCCGTTTTCCGCTCTTACATTCGAAAATTTGTTGTGGAAAATTAACCATAAATTTCTTATTTACAATATAAAAGAACAAAATAATATTAGATGAACTGTTCTTTGTTTTGATTTAGTTGGACATCGCCTGCAACATGTTAAAACGTAAATTTGTGACATATATTAACACATAGTCAAATGTATCCGTTAGGTTATTTAATAGTGGCTCCATCTGTTCTGCTCTTCTGCAGCTGACTGCCATTGGGTGTGAAGTGCTGAAGAACACTGGCCGACGAGGGTGTAGCGTTCAGCTTGGGATTTGTCCATCGCGGGACTCACCCTCGTTAAAGGTGAATTAGATGCTGTTTATTACTTGCACTTCAACGACAAGCCAATCATAAATGACATCCCGGGCAACGCCGAGCACCCAGATATATAAATAACAATCATTCACTGAGATGCAGCGACATTTTACTCGTAGTAAACTCAAGTGTTACGTGAATGGTCAAAACAATGAAGACGACAATCGTCCAATGACAATCACGAGTGATTAATGGCGCATTTGAGGGTAAAGTTCGGATTGGCGCTAAAAAAATATTGAAGTCTGATTGGTCAGAGAAACGGAAGGAAAGACGGACAGTCGAGAATCTTCCAAATACATTTTCATTGCCATTGAAGGGTTGAATGCGGTTTATTAATACACAGTGGGCAGAAATGTAAAGGGAAAATAAATACATACATAATTATCATTGACTGAGATGCAGCGACATTTTACTCGTAGTTTCTGGCTTGTAGTAAACTCAAGTGTTACGTGAATGGTCAAAACAATGAAGAATACAATCGTCCAATGACAATCACGACAGATTAATGGCGCATTTGAGGGTCAAGTCTGGATTGGCCTTAAAAATAAATGGTGCCCGGAACGTAAACAGTCAACATTCGTCATCTAAAGGGGTGGAGTAATGTTTGAATATCAAACTCTGATTGGTTCGAGAAACGGAAGGGACGACGTAATAGTCCAGAATCTTCTTAATACATTTTCAGCGCAATTGAAGGGTGGATTAAAGTTTATTAATACACATTCCCAGTATCTTTCCCGGCTTATACAATTCTACAATGTGTGTACGTTCCGCATACAAATCTAAACCCGTCGAGAAAATTTCGTACACGTTTTCCATGTGACCAGGAAACAAACACTGTCGGGGTGAGACACGACTACCACACGCAGGAGCGGGGGTGGAAATATTCAAGCATGCTAAAACGGCTGATATTTGCGTTGAATAAATATTTTCAGGCTTAATTAGATTTATAATCTTTCTATCTATGTTGTTTCTTTATATTTTCAACCCCATTTCGGCATGGGAGGGGACAATGCTTAGGGGTTCGGGTGGAGGGGCGTTACATAAAAATTTTGAAAAAACAGCCGAGATTCGAGATGAATTCGGGTTTATGTATGTGTCTGAGATTAATTATGACATTAATTTTTTTTAACCCTCAGTAGCGGGGGTTGGACGGAGATAGAATTTTTTGAACATGTTTATACGGCCGATATATTCGTTGAAAGAAACTTTTTCGCGGTTAATGAGTTCAACCCCTTGCATCATGGAAGGTGAGCACATTTAGGGATAGCTGTTGTGATGCTGTACATAAAAATAACGCAAACGTAACCGAGGCAAAACGTATATATATGACAACCCGGTCAAGGCCGGGCACCCACCTAGATAATATAATACAATAGTGGGTGAGATTCGAAACTTTTTTTGGAAAAGCTCTTCATAAAGAATTTTTAAAGAACTGATCTTCTTAACTAGGACACTTTTGATTTGCTTTTATTCTAACCTAATCAATGGCCGGACAGCTATAGCGTTAATTCAAATAGGCGCCATAAAAATACAAAGCAAGCAAAAATTGTCCATGAAGCGTGTCTGTTAGATACTGGTCACGTTTCATCTCTGTTAAATGACTTTTAGAAATTATTGGAAAATTGATAATTATGCATCTCCTATTGTCACAAGTCAGCTATTTCTTATGTAATTGTAAATTAATTGGCAATGAAGGTATGAGTAACTTTTTGGGTCAATTTTTATCTTACATACCCGGTACAAGAGTTTTGCTAAATAATTATATTACAGAAATCTAAGCAACTTTTTATCTAGGGACGCCCAAAAATCTTACCCGCTTCAAAACATTTTGGAAATACAGGTCGCACTTACGTCTGCCAACTACATACATTTATTTTCTTGTTATTCTTTGATAAATTTCATCCGTTGTGGGAAATGACTTGAAAATTTGTAATATATAAATAATTTACGGAGGAAGTATTTTCCAGCGTCAGATTTATTTGATATATTTTCCGTATGGAAGGATAATTCTCAGTATGCAGAATTTGAGTGAACGTGTTTAGCACAACTGACCTGCACTCCACAAAATTTACTTATTTTTATACTGAAGCTAATTGATTTAATATAATTTGACTTTTGCGGGACTCGAACTCGGACCCTCGCGTGCCACCTCGTATTTGCACTCCGATATGCTGATATTTTTTCCAGCACGATGACCATGAAGCGATCACATTCCGCATGTGCACTACACCGCAGCGCCGCAGTTACCTTTTTTTTTTTTTGCGAAGCACGAAATTTCGGATTAAAAACGGTCCACTATCGACGGCAGCGGCGCAATCCTCCCCGAGGCAAGATTCGAACCGCCAATTATCGTAACTGCATTTGATAATTTAGCTTTCCTCAATTCCAGGTAATGGTAGAACGAGGCTATAATGCGCGGTTGTATGACATCTGCTGTGTTCCTTTCCTAATTTTAGGTAGGGAAGCTGTTATTACAGCATACACTGCGACACACAAGGCCTTCTTTACTCTGTTCCCGAATCGTCTCGCAGGGGCATACTGTCCACTTCAGCGCCAATTATCTCGCCTATTAATTTGAATAATCGGTCATCTTATCTTACATCGTAGAGCCCACGACTATTATCACTCTGTGCTTAATAATATCCCCCGGTTAACATTCTGTTCTGGATGTATTAAAGTATGTACTGTATAAAATATAATATTTATAGACTCTTCTAAACTCTGTATGGAAACGAATCGTTTCGGACAGTTCAAGCTCTAGATATACTCGTGAAAAGAGAAACGAACCACGCTGCGGGCGGAATACAGGACGATTTACTCGAGAAAAGACTGTACTCCGAAAGATGATATCAATACAATAAAAAAAGACACTAACTTGTGTCCTTTCCAATTATCTGAGTTGGAAATTCCGTATGAAATACAGTAATTTTTAACCCCTATACTTACAGGTATCCTCTCATCACTCTACTATTCGCCTTGTCTTTTTCTTTAATCTTATAAGAAATACAGCGAAGGAACAAGAAAGAAAAGAAAGCGAAACGTGTGTTTAATGGAGGACGTGATACAATTTCACGTTATATTCTCCCAGATGATGTAACATTTCTGGATAAGGTGGTCTTCCCTTCTTTTTACCACTTTTATTGCCGTCATTTCATAGCCGCTGTCTTGTACTAAAATTAGCTGGTACAAGAAACCAATAAAGGACGTAAGTATTACCCTAAAGGGCAGCGTCCGTGTAGACTGGAACTTTCACACACTAGTTTATGTGCCTCCTCAAAAGTTTTGTGACCGTTTCAACGACTAACACGGTATTTTAAGTTCGCCGATTAATTTGGTCGAAGGCAATTGTGATTTTGTTAATATACCGTTAAGGCGTCATCAAATTAAATGACTTCGGGTATGAGATTCGACTTTAAGGTAAATAGCCCGAGATTATATCCGTAGCTCTAATCAAATGTGATAGAAAATCGTATACGGAAAACGAACCTCAACAATAATTACTTTAAGAAATTAGTTGAGTACGCTACGAGTTTCTATGAAAATTGTTTCACTCATACATTCAAACGACGTCATTCTGTACTTATAGATAAGTTGTAGGCAGGAGCCAAATGTTGTGATCCTGATTGCACAAAATTCTTGTACAATACAGGAAGAAGAGCAAGACTCGTAAATCAGGACAAGATTCGGAGAGATGGAATTAAACTCAATGAGGCGAGAAATCCGATATTCTAAATCCAATTTTGGCCACGACGTTTTTCCCGGAAGTAGGCCTACTGCTAGCCTGAGTTCCTGGACGATGTGCAATAATAATAAACCTTACTACGACAAGAATAAGTCAGTGTTGCCAATATCACAAGGCGACGTGAAAAAAAAAAGTATATGTATTGTTGCTGCTTCAAACTTTACAAGATTAATTAATTTTCTTACAGTGAGAATGACAGAGAAACGAAGAAACGTATCTTTCTGAATGTAGCCTTAGTTGACAATGTTTTCTGTGCGTCAGTACTCGGCCACTGAAGGTCAGTAAATTCTACAGGACCAAAACCAAGTTCTGTAGTGTTTGAGATATCTTGATTAAAGAAAGCGCGATTTTCAAATCAATTACGGATAACTGTGGGATTCGTAAAACACAGAATGGTATATTTGTTCGAATATTTACTGTTCTTTATAAACCGGATTCTCCTTTCTGTAAAATCCACATTCAACAAAAAATATAGGCCACGTCCCCCTCCCCCCGCCCCCTCCCCCTCACCCAATTTGAAGCACGGGACAAGTTACGTTTTGGTTATAAAGTTGTTAAACTACATACCAGCTTGTCGTATGTTTTACAAATTTGTGCTGTTCCTAAATTCTTTGCTAATTAATATTTCAATACTTATCTGTAGGCAGCCTTTCAAGAAAAACGTGTTCCCGTGAAAGAAAGATATGCCACTCATTAAGCCTGAACTTGTACCAAATTTTCGCTTTAAGAAAAAAAATATATATCTAGAAAACCTGTAACGTAATTTAATTTGTTTGAGGCAGAACAAAAATTTATCTGTAGCTGCTACATTTGAGACGCTCCCACCTACGCGAAGAGAGACGGAGAGAGAGACAGAGAAGGAAATTGAATCCCCAAATTAGGAAGCCCAAGTTAATTTGGAGATCAGAATCTCCGGCGCTTATTTTCTCCACGCATTGCTAACAGTTAATGTGATAACAGATCACTGACTCTATCGGTGTTATTATAGAGAACGCATTCTGTTTTCCTTTATGAATATTTCGTTGAAAGTGACGAGCAATACTTCCAATACTTACAGCAAGGTTTTTATCTAAATTAAACATTTTATTAAAATTTGAATCCGATTGGTGTCGATAAGAACGGAAATTGTGCTGAAGGTATTTTTGCTATTACGTAGTGAAATGAAACTGCAATTCCTGAATAACATGTAACCATTTCGAGGATTAATATTTGTTCCAAACGGCTTCAAATTTTTTATTTACATTGGGTTTAAGTCTTCTGGGTTATATAAATAATTAGCATATATCAATCATACATTTTATTTTCACATGTGAATTTTTAGTCTCTCGAGACAGACGTTTTACTCTACTTCTCTTCAACTAAAAATCGATTCGTCTCATATTTTATAAGAGGACAAAAAGTCCCGGTGATTCCCATAATTTACAATTTAGTATGTAATATTAAACTTAATCGATTAAATCAAAAGATGCTCCATTTTAAAGACAATTGAAAAACAAGCTTCTATTCGCAACTAAGTATTATTGAATTGCACGTCAGTCCCTCGGATACGGCTTTATGCTGGCGTTCCTCTGTGACGTGCTTGTCACTCCAGGTAAAAACACTTCACTGATATCTTGAAATGTGCAGGCGGAGAAACTTGTCGATATTTTTTTCCTTTCACCATAGTCTTCCTTTGATTTATTAACTTCTCCATTTTGTTAATTCCGTCCAGATAAACGCATTCTGAGTAATTTGAAAACAAATATAGTTTTTCCAATAGAATGGAAAAAATTCACTAAATTCTTCTTCTAAGGCGATTTTCTTTCCTTCGAGTAGTCAAAATACGAAATTCTCTTTCGTCGGCATTTTTTTTAATCGACGAATTTCATCAAACTGCAGAATGTTATTAAACTTCAATTATAAACTTGTTTCTTGGACTGACTTTGAAACTGTCCGTGTGATAATTTAGGGGTAGCGTTTTTTTCAGATTCGTGGACTTTTGTGTGTCGTGCCTGAGAGCCTCAACGTCCACCAGAGATTGCATCCTTCACCGAATCGGACAGAGCGTAACTCCTGAGTTTTTAGAGCTTGTTATTATGCGAAATTACGGAGCGGCGGATGCCTCCCAGATGTTACAAATGAACGTTCACGTGCGGCGAATTTCAATGCCACGACAGGTTAACGTGGAAGCTGGGCCGCGAACCGCGAGAGCGCTGTTATTAATACTGGAAGGCGCAGCTGACTTGGGGAGGTTTCCCCCTGCACTTCCTCAACCCTTTTTCTGCATTTCCTGTAGAGGCCCTCCTGCACACGTGTGTGCCCCGAGATTTATCATAAATTATTTCGGAATATGTGGCTGACTCGTTTTTTTTTTACTGCGCGTGAGAAATGTTCAAAGAGAATGCAGAAACATATGCGACAAATATAAGAGGTTTCCAGTTAGCGCCATGTGGTTCGGGGGATTTGTAAATTTCATCCCTTTAAATTTATTACTAAGAATTATAGCGACAGGCGTGACTTGCTTTCCAACCATCCTGAGCGCCAAATGCTGCGTGAAAATTGAGATAAACCAGGCTCATTTACGTGCTGCAGGAAATTCATGAAATATCCTAGCAGAGTGTGGAGTCATTGAATCTGTCATTGGATCTCTAAAACCCCTATACTAAATTCATTTAATATTTTCAATCTAGAGTAACTATTGCATGGATAGTGTGAGATTGGGATGGAATATTGCGAAATCGCATCCATAATTTTTGGAATGAACGAGTTTAATAGCGACACTTAAAGTGAAGCCCAGCCCCCATCGGCACGGACATGAAAAATGAAATGTATAAAATTCCCGATACTAGTGCTGAATCCATGGGTTTTGGGGGCGCATTTAAGGCGAAGTAAATCAAATACAAGTCTGTCGAACCTTCTAGAATGCACACTATCTAAAAATACATGGAAAAAGTGAAACAGTTTTTATTCCACAAAAATCACTCATATCTAAACATCTCCCTTTTAGCTTCAGTTTCCAGTGAGACATCGTTCACGATCAACAGGTGACAGGGCAGAGAATAAGTACTGCGGAATGGATTTTTTTTATCTCCAAGATTCTCCTACGGAAATCCGTATGTTTATTCCTAAAGGGTGAACTCACCCAAAAATTGATTTATTCTTACCTTCTTAGAGGTTGAACTAAAATTGTTAAAATATTATTATACTGAATTTTTAAGATGCTTTACTTTACAATTGGTTTATTGTAAGTGTAATTTTAAATATGCTTCGACTTTTATAATAGATAAATTTACCCATTCCTGCCTACTACAAGATTAGGATAAATAAAAAAACTCCAAGAATCAGTTGGTATGATGTATATTTGAATTAAATTGTCATAATATTCTAGTAAGCTATTAATCTGATATTTGTTGTAAATGTGGCAGCTGTGGCATGAAGCAATTGCGAACCATAGGTAGAGGCACCCCTTTGAGGCTGTTCCGTACCTCTTCTAGCGGAAGGGATGAGAATCAATTAGACGTTGTCTGGAATGCGACTTCCTTTCTCACGTGTCTCCCCTTTTTTGAGGAGCCTATTTTCAAAGACTCTGGTTTTTTGTGTCTACCTGTTTCCTGGGCCCTCGAGCAGTGCAAAAGTGTCCTCAGCAATGACGTTGCAAGACACCGAGGGGGGGGGGTGCTTTTTAGGGGGGGGAGGGGCAAACCTCACTTGATTTCTATGAGCGCAGCATGTGGGTCAGCACATCGTCCCCTTATTCAAGATCAATACTTATCGACAACCGAGGGAATCTGGAAGACTTTATCTCAATCATTTCCCCGTCGTACCGAGAACCCTTCCATGTTAGACATGAATATACAAATATATACTGAATTAAAAAATTAACGTCTTATTGAAAATTAATAAGAAAGATAGCCAAATAAATACAAAATAAGTGATAATATAAATACCACACAACGTTTCTGGGATCCTTGTCCCTTTCTTCATGTGCAAAGAAGAGATTAGAGAGACACAACTGCACTCGCCAGTTGACAAAACTCAAAATCAATTCTTACCCATTAGTTTTGTCAACTGACGAGTACAGTTGTGTCTCTCTAATATATTCTTAGCACATGAAGAAATGGACAAGAATCCCAGAAACGTTGTGCGATATTTATATTATCACTTATTTTGTCTGTATTTCGCTATCGTCCTTATTACAAATATATATTTAATTAATGCTAAGAACTTACACGTTGCATTCTATTCTGTTAAAAGAATTAGTGCAAAATTGTATTTATCAGATAACTTTGAATCTTGAATACATAAATTTCAACTTATAGCACATATTCAACTGATACGATTATTATTGGCATATGGATTATTTAAATGCGTTCAGAGAATTATGAAAAATCCGTTTTAAAAAAAAATAGACCCAATGATGGAATAACCTGGAGCTAGAAGTCGAGGAAATAATAGATGAGTACCTCTAATAAATATTAAGATGTCGTCTAATTGTACGCAACATTTTCCGTTCTTTCAGGGGACTGAATGAGCTAGGGCTGACTGTAAATAGGTAAACGGGATATTCACCGACCTTCATATTTGCTGTCCAATTCCCCCGGTCGTGTTTATTTTATTCCAAGTATAATTAAATTTTCTTCAGAATCATTCAGCATTGAAAATTCAATAATTTAAAGATGTCAAGAGGACAACTCATTGATTAGAATCTGTACAGCGCAACAGAAGACTGCCAATGGAGTTTGAAGGGTGTAGAATAGTAAATGTGAGAGGGAGGAAACTGAAATCACCCAGAAAATAATAGAGGACGTGAACGAATGATGACAGTTGGGTGGAGGAGAGAGAGGAGGAGAGGGAGGGAAGCACATGGTGCGTACGGGGACAGCGCGGGCGTGTGCAGGACCTGGATGTGGGGATTAGCACCCCCCCCCCACACACATAACCCCCATACCAAAGCTACCCCAGGTGGACTGACTCCTAAGCACAGCATGATGCCGATAGGTATGAAGTAGAAATAACGCCCAAAAGTTCCAAAGTTCATTGGACCCCACGCCAGTTTTCTAAATGAAGCTTTTGATAAGGTTACTAATGAAGGCAGCACCCAATGTGGGGCTCATAAATTATGGCTTCTTTCATAACTGCAGGAATCCATTGACGAAATCTGATCAGTTTTCAACTACAAGCCAGGTGTATTGCCAATGATTGAAAATAAAAATAGAATTTGTGTCATGTCGAATGAAAGGTGTAAAATCTTCACGCCAATTGTCTGCTACGAATGTTTAATTAAATGCATAGAAGTTAAAATGTTATAAATGGGCGTGAGTCAAGAGTTCTAATGATCCCGTCGGAAATATTGCTTCAGCCTTGAGGCGATGCATGCATACGACCAGGGATTTGATTGCAGGCCGCTGCTTAGACACCGAATTCGTTATGCATTTTGAGAGAATACCGATTCCTTAGCTCAGTGCGCTAATGGACAGTGATGGATCACAGAGTTGCAACTAGCAGCACACCAATTAAGAACCTATTTTGGAGCGGTTCAAATGTGCACACCAGATAAACATAAATCGTTCCGAGCCACGTCTGGTCTTTTCGAAAGATTTTCTTCCAATACAGCCTTATTGTATTTTTGTCGCCCCAGCATTGGTATTTGTATTTTTAATGTCTGTCTTTCTATTTAAAAAGGTCTACGTAGCCTCTAATTTTACAAACAATTTTATCAGATAAGCAGCTTCAGAGCAAACCTTATCGAAAGATTTATTCATTATATAATATAGATAAGAGTATATTCTGCGTTATACATGTAATAGAGATAGTTTCTCGAACTACCAGAAGTATTACAAAACTTCCTTGTTTCAGATTTGCGAAGATTAGTTCTACTGTCCAATTTTTAATGGTAGAACACGTCACTTCATATTAAATTATTTATATAATTAACGTTTCATAGCCTTCCAGTTTATTTATTTCGTTTAAAAAATTAATTCAGACCAACTTATATTTATCACGTGTAGAAAACGACTCCATAAACGTAACATAACTGAAATGGTTAATCGTACTTCCATATTTTTTTGGCTCCATTTTGTTTATCCTGTTTGTACATTTTATGTTCTACAGGGGGTTTCTTTCCATTTTACTACTTTCCTATGTTTATATTTTATTTATTTTGTTCCTGTATTGAGAGGTGTTGGTATCAGAATTTGTAATGTCAAGTATAGTATGAATAATTTCACGTAATAATTTGTTTTGGTCATGAGCCGTATGCTGTAACAACTTTTGTATCAAATTATTCTTAATAATTGTTTTACAAGGAACCAAGAGCTCGAGTAATGAGTTCCTCCCACAAAGACGACCGTCAGAACAAAGAAAAACTTCGTCATGTTATAGAGATAACTATCATCGCGGATCTAAACTGTCACAAAAAAGGTGCCGTAAGGTCCATTGTGAGCGTCCAATCAAGAAACCACTTAAATTTCATGTGTATGGGAACCTTCCATTATTTATGCCCAATAGATTGTAATGATCTTCAAGTGACAGACACTCCATACAATTCAGATGCTGGAAGTAATACTTCGGGCCGTAATTACGTTTATAACGGGGCCTTCTGGTTCGCTTTTTCATAGTATCTTTTGGGCCAGATAGTTATTTGATTAAGTTTATACACGCAATTCTCTCGGTCGTTCCGTTAACTGTAAAGAACTACAAAGGTATTCAATGTATATCCTATATGAAATATCTATTTAAATTCATTTTTATTGGTTTTGTTTGTTTCATACGCAGCGTGAGTGACGACGCGACTCAACCTGAAGAGACTAGTGTTTGTGCATATCCGATAGAAATTTTTTCTTGACTGCAGTTCTTCTTTCCGATATAAATATTAGAGAATTAATCCTCAAGCTCCATTTTAATTATTTCACCTTACATGTACTTAAGGTACGAGTATTAATTGTTATTACTAGGAATAGTATACAAAGTTACATGCAGCTGTTATAATGTATTACCAGTTATCAATCAGAGCGAAATTTTCTTTTTGTCACCTGCTAGAATATTGTATATCTATTAATATTGTATTGTGTAGTAAAGTTATAATTTTTCTCGTGTAAAATTCCAGAAATTTCTTGTAATAATACATCCTGTTTCTTCAAACAAAGAGTAAATCGAAATTAATATATTATTGTTTCCGCGTCATTTTATACATGAAACTTTTCTTAAAAGATGCAACTGATAACCTTCTACAGATCCACTTCCTACATCTTACATCCAGGTTGTTCCAACTACATTTCTTTCACAGAGCAGTAATCCGATTATTATGACAATTGAGTTACGAGAAAAATTTCCAGAAGACGTTACAAGAAATGAGTGGTTCGGGGCTCCCCATCCTGACAGTTTCCAGAGTTTTGAGGTTCCTTGATCAATTAGTAGATAGAACCATAATAATCAAAACACCAGTCCTTTTCCGAGGCATATACGAACCAAATTTATACAAGCAAACATCGCATGTCGTGATGAATTGTGTATTGATTAATATATTTAATTTAATTTGATGTTACTAATAAAACGTAAAATTAATCTCTTGCGACGCAATGTCTATTTCTTTTTCCTGAGACATAATTCTCAAACGGTTTAAACAGGTTTGTAATTATTGTATGAAATCAGGTTTGCTGGGTGACACGAAGACACCCTTCCATTGGTGGACCCCAGTGCGTTCGTTATAAGCATCGAGGTGCAGTTTAAGTGCACGTTTTTCGGGGAAGTTGTGTTACTCTAATTTGGCCGACTTAATTAGCGGCAGATGCCTGGGTTCCCCAGGGGTTCAATCACGACGCAGACAGACTTGCTGGAGGTCACCGTTTCGACGCTTCTTGCGATCACGAATCAAAACTCCCAACGTCCATCACTGATGCATTGAATTTGTAACACAACCCGTGACCTCAGTAAGCTGCTACGTCACGGGGCATAAAAAGGAGAACTAGCTTGAAAAACATCGAACCTTCCACATCGAAGTATCGTGGAAATTCTTGAAAAAAAAACACGAGACAGTACAACTCCAGATAATTGCTATAAAGGGAAGAGTTGGTGTGTAATGAGTGTTTGTGTGGGAGGGAGGCGGAAGTCTGAGAAATTGGCTTTATTTATTTGAAAGGCTGGATACAAAATATAATACAAAGCAACGGAAAAAACGAACACGTCTAAAAAAAATGTTTTTCGTAGGAATAGAAACTTTTGACAGAGCTTCCGGTAATATTATTCGTTCAATTTGATAGGTTTCGTCATGTCATATTCATTCTGTAAACCTTGTAATTAAAATGAAAAAATTTACGTCTGATTGAAAGATAGCCAATTCAGACAAAAAGGTAATATAAATACCACACAACGTTTCTGGGATCCTTGTGCCTTTCGTCAGGTGCTAAGAAGAGCCTAGAGCGACACAACTGCACTTGTCAGTAGACAAAATTCAAAAGCCAACTGTTGTGCGGCATTTATATTACCTTTTTTTGTGTGTGAATTGGCTATCTTTATTATTCATTAAATCTTGTAACTGTCCAACTGTTAAATAAGGAACTTGCTATAACACTAAATATTTATAAAAACTTGATATGATATTGTCATTCGTCACGCATCATACTTGAAAATTTTCATTTAAAAATTAGACTGTTCAATTATTTGGAGAACGAATATGACAATGACCAATTCTAACAAACTGAACAAATAAATACTATCGGAGACTAGTTTATAAACAGAATAGATAGATGTATAAACTATAACAAGTTATCTGCAAAACTGTAGGATCAGAATCTTCCAACACCAAACCGTCTTAAATTATATAGCGTTCATTATGGAGAGTAATAGTTTATTTTACACAAAATAATTGTATAATTAGCAGTTTATTTGACCTATCATTTTTTGTATGTATAACTGACACTTCACTTACGCAATCCGTGTACACTCCCACTGGAATATATCAGTACTTATAGATCATTAAAAGTCGTCTAACGGAAAACTTTTAAGTTTAAAATTATTTACTCGAATTGACATTAAAAATTTGTTGACAATTAAATGAATCCTCGCCCACGTTGACAAGTTTCCAGTTGGCTAATAATGACTAAGACGTCTCCGAGAAAGCCAATTATTGTAGTTGCAGTCTGCAAAAGGACGGCGACAGTTCCCCGCCTATATATCAAGGCGATATTAATCAGATCTGCCTTGTAATATTCACTTTTTTTTTACTTTGGGATTTCAAAAAAATTTAGAATATTTTGGAAAAGTATTATTTTTAGCAGTTTCGATATTTCAAAGTTATTGCCGGAATTCCCTCATTTTCTATGGCATAAACCGCAGTTGAACTGAATTGAGCAATGACATCAGCCACCCAAGGTATGGATCAAGAATAGCTAGTGGCGTAACCCTGAGACAACAGAAGTATGTGGATTGCGACTATTAGAGAAGCAGGGCTCCTAATTAATCACAGTGCACGCTGGGTCCGCAGTGGGGTCTTTGTGTACCAGGAGTTTATCACCACCGCTTTTCTTAACCATCGCTGAATAGGAGCGTCTCCCATTGTGCCTTCAGGATTCAGCGTACATAAACCCAGCAGAATCTCAACGCTAAGGAAAAGAGATCTTTTTTGGGGCTCTTTCTTCGGAGGATGACTTTGGGGTGCACGTGTTTATCCGAGTTAAGCTGTATTCCGGTAAAAAGGACGTCTTTTGTCGTGAAACACCTGGTAACCCTACGCCGCACCCCCGAATGTCAGGTGGGCCCAGATATTAATACGCCAGTCCCCGACACCGTACGCATTGTTCAAATAATCCACAAACTGGAATGTCGCCCGCGCAAAAGCTTCCGGAATTTGCGTTTCCCGGTAAAAAAAAAATTTAGTCGCTTGCATTCCTCCCGAAATATTGTTCCGTAGTGAGGTTATATTCTGGTACAAAATATTTTATCGAGAATTAAACGCGTTTCACGCAGTTCCGTTGCGTAATAAGACGCGTGTTTCTGGGGCGCAGGAAGAATGTTCTTTTATAGAGAAATTCCGCGATACATTTACGCACACTACGGGCACATCAAAGCTGTTGTTACCAGCGACGCATTTAGTCACGTGAGGGAGAAAATTGCGGACAGCTAAACATGAGCAATATTCGGATGTGTTGTTAAGAATAAAGCAAAATTGTTAACGTAACAACTGGGATTTGAAAATAATGGCATTTGGGGATTTGAGTAAGAGATAACGTTTGCTTGTTCCATTGACAGATACGGACAAGAAGCTGAACTAAGAGGAAAACAGAGAATGTAGAAGAACTGCTGCCAGTTAAGAATTTAACACGGTGGTATAGTAAAGTAAAAGAATAAACAATTGTATTCGTATTCAAGGAGTAAGGAGCACGAGAGTCCTCACAGCAAAGGACCTACTCAGTTTAGCCCAACTCAGAAAGGCAACTTTCAGGGCGCTTGACAGTTCCAAGCTATATATGCAATCCGATGAGCTGGAGAAAGGAACATGAACTAATGTCCTGGCTATTCTAAATCACGGGGTGGGATGGGACAATGGCCTGACTAGAAAATAAGTGACCGGTCATATGTCACGAAAGTTCAAATTGTCGTTTAACTCAACATCTACAGCTAATTTTATTATATGTCTGCATGTGATTAATGCTTTGTCCACATTTTGTCGATATCAAATGTGTGCTGGAAGGAAGTCACGGCCAGTCAGTGATGGAACAAGCCCATCATCTCGTGGTTTAACCTGTCTTGTACTTTTTCAGCTGCATCTATAGATGATCAATATTAGCCAATATTTTTCAGAAATCTTCTCAAGATGATTATATTGAAATGCGTCAATAAAGTATTTTATTTGTTTCTCCATTTCATTCTTCCCTCTAAATAGAAATCAGTATTATTTAGACTGTTTGCACATTAATGAATTATGTGAATACTGAAGTAACTTTCGTCAAGTTGTAAATATTATCTACGTAAAACCTGAAGTTATAATTACGAATACTGACAATATTTATCCATTTAATATAAAAATTAGTTCTGATGCTGGTGAAATAGTAAGGAATTTTTTGGGAACAAGATACTGACAAAGGGAGGGAAAAGATCACGTTAAAATAAGTATGTGATCCAAATAGGATCAGTAAGAGGATGACCATATTAGCTTCCAACACAAAAGTTTTTTTTATATTGATTTATTTACGGTCGAATGGACATCTCAGGTCATTAACGCCTGTTTTTGCTTTGTTGGGGGGCCAATTGTCGAGCTTCTCTCGACGCCCTCGCCGGGGTTCGAACCTGATGTGAGGCAGTCACGCTGACCACTACACCACAGGAGGTCGGCCACAAAATTTTGTTACCGAATAATGTATAAATTTATACGTATAAATCACATGCAAGCGAATCATAGATACTTGTAACGAAAAAAATTAAAAGAATCATTTTAAATGTGAAGCTGTAAACGTTGGAGAGGCTGAATTGTGAATGAGTTAACTTAAAAAATTATCGGCGGTGTAAAAATGAAGCATCCTTACGAGGAGAGACGAAAACGTTGTACTGAGGCACCCAAGGATAGTGAACGCCGTAACAGAGAGTTAGGGTGAGATAATTATGACAACTTATAGATTATTCTTGATATTATATGAAGAGAATAGGAAATTGGACGAGATGGAGAAAATATTAAACCAGTACAAGAAAAGTTGAATCGTTGTATAGAATGTGACAACTGTTTGTTAATTAGAGAAGAACACTGTAGCATCTCGTTGCACAATGCACGGAATCGCAGTTAATCCTGTCAGAGCCGAATGTTACGTGCGCTGACTGTAGAGCCGAGGCGAGATTGCCGGTTTTCGACTTACGGCGAACAATTGCTGAAAGGATTCAGAAGTGAATAAGTACCGTACAAACTTCCCATGCGGTGAGCCCAAATGGGTCGTTATGTCGTTATGTCCACTTAAGGAAATCTCGGTACGTCTCGGTGAAGGTTCGCGGTCGAGCCGTGGCGTCGCGTCGCGTCGCTCGCTTCACCGCTTAGCGTCCTATCCGCAGTAGCACGGCAACCAGGTGTGCATCCGGTTTAGTACATGCGAATAACAATGAAAAAATTGGAGTGGGTGAAGGTTTATTTCAACGAACGGCCAGGAGGGTTTTAATCTTCCCATGTGGCCTACATATTCCGCTAACCCCCCTTCCCCGGTGTTTCATCCGCCCTTTGTTAAAGGGGAAG
Organism: Zhengitettix transpicula; assembly: GCA_037074705.1. Classification (NCBI taxonomy): domain Eukaryota; kingdom Metazoa; phylum Arthropoda; class Insecta; order Orthoptera; family Tetrigidae; genus Zhengitettix; species Zhengitettix transpicula. Next base: position 66,136,432 of record CM073595.1, on the reverse strand, counting down.
TTTGTATTCAACCCTTTTCGCCCGTTTTTCAATGCTGCGCCGTTTTAATTTGCGAAGTTTAAAAAGACGCCAAAACTTGTCTGTTACGCTAGAGTGAGTTTACGGTCGTGTTTTGATCTGGTGTCAAATGAAGGGCACACAGTATCTCTTTGCAAAAAATCTGGAGTTCCATTCAAGGAACTTCCTCCCCTAATTTAATTCGCCTTTCAATGATTTTCCAATTTCTGAAATGACGGAAAGTAAACATCAGGCTATCGCTATGATTTTGCCGCTTCACGACGGGTTAAATATCAGTCTATTGCCAATTTCATTCTTGATTTTTACACGGTAATACAAACAAGTAATATACACATTGCATGTGCTCCGTGAAAAGAATCCACATGACTGTGTTCTTGGTCGCCCATGATATCAGGTTGTGATGCCAATTGTATTACCATTGGAACGCTGACGACAGCACATCAGGGTCTTAAATCTATTCCCAACAATAAAATCTCATAATTCTCTTTCCTGAAACAAAAGTGTCATAACTCTCACTGTAACGGAAGTTACTAAATATAATGATAACACCAATATTTTTTCATCTTCAGTGCGTTTTTTTGTAATTTTAAGGACTTACTAGAATGACTAGTAATCATGACTACATAATCATTTAAGGAAAATAATACTCCTGTCTTATCTTTTAATTTAATTATTGAAACGAAATTACGAAGTTTCGTCTTTACTACTCTTCAAACAAGTTATATTTATTTCATTTTTATTTATCAGTTACATCTTATATTCGTAAACCGAACTCTGGTTTTCGCCAAATTGCAATGGCATGGCCCGGTTAGTAATGCCAGTACCGTACCTCTTCAACACATTTGATTATAACATATTTCCACAATCGTAGTGTAAAGTACTCAACCGAAAGTATATCAAATAATATTTATTCCAGAAAATTGTGGTTATATAACTTGTAAATGAAAAATTATTGTATTTTATCCATTTAAATATTAATGCATTTTAAGCTATGTAAGAGTAACGTAGAATGAGAAGTAATGGGAGTACGGAAACTTATTAATAACCTTTTACAATTTGAATCGTGCTTCTTTGCGATTTTACTCTAATGGCATTTTCTGCGCTGTATTGAACATTTACGATAATAATTTATTTAGCAACGATATATCGCGGTCCTCAGAGGTGTTTAAATTAAGTCCGTAAATTTATTTATAGGTTACTTTGTCGTATTAAATTTATATATTTACGGCTAATAAGAAACTAAAAATAAAACTGAATCGGGACTACGTACGTTAAAAGAAATAGCAAGAGACGAGACTTTTGAGCGCGCCTGTACAGATGCACATAATATACGCGGGGATTATAAAGAATGTTCTACCCTTTATCCCCCATGCGATTCTCAAAATAGGAAGTGAGGATGCCATTGAATTTTGATAGAAAGGGTCCCCGTTTTTTCAGAGAACAGGTAAAGGGGTACAACGGTTGGGAGGCGAAATCGTCGATGAAAAGGGAAAGAAACGTTAGACGCGGAAGGGGTGTGTGTGGAATCCGAAGATAAGCTCCTTCAGATAGCATTGTTTTGCCAGTTCTTCCAGAAAGTAGAGAGACCTGAGCGTGAGAATGTCACGTTGTCTTCCCATGCAGCCTCTGTAAACGATCCAAACGATTCGAAACCGCGAATCTGACACGTGGTCATCCATCTCACTCGCGCCGCCAAATTTGCGGGTCATTCTATTTTATGAGGCTAAGACACTTTATTATCAGCACCCACGGCTCGAATGGCCTTGCTGAAAATCGCAGCGAGGAACAGAACAGAATAGCTCTCGCATAAGTATTACACAAATATAATAACTAGATGAATGATAGGGATTTAGGAAAGATCCCAAGTTAGGAAGGATTAATAAGAACAAATAAGATATTATGAATAAAACTATAAACATATTAAAATCATGAAAACATTCATAGTCGTTAAAAATCTCACGAGTGGGATATTAAGACAATTCAAAAATAAATGGCCTAAGATAATTTCTTACTTCGTCTCGAGTTGTATGCATGTATGCATTTATTAATCTACAAATGGACAAATTCCCAGGAAATGTAATATAATATAATATACCCACACTTACTGAAAATCATACTAAGAGTTTTCTTAGTTAATTTTATCTGTTTTTATAATGTTTGAAATAGTGGTGCGATGTTTCAATAAATGCATGTCCCTCGAAAAAAATATTTATACCGGTTAAAAATAATTAATTTGAGTATATCCGTATTTCAGAATATCACAATAGAGATAAATAATAAGTAATACTTATACATAGCTTAAAATGCATTAATATATAAATGGATAAAATGCAATTATTTTTAAATTACACGTTATATAACCACAATTTTCTGGAATAAATATTATTTTAATTGTTTATATGTTAATTTTACACTGGGATTGGGAAAATATGTTATAATCAACCGTGTTGAAAAGGTATGGTACTAGCATTAGAAACCGGGCTTTGCCATTGCAATTTGGCGAAACCCTGAGTAAAAAATTAAATTAAAATGATCTGAAAAAGATATTTCACTCAGTTATTACACATTCCATTACCCATTAATTGTTGTTATTAACCAATAGTGAAGTATAGTCATTGTTGTTCGAAAGTGAAATAATATCTTCGAGATAATTAACTTCTTAATTGTTATGCAATTGAAGGAAGATAATGTAGCCCATTATGTACTGTGTCTATATCACGTATGTGTCGATCACAAATATCTTTGATGTAATTGCTCCAAGTAGACTCAGTTTGGCCAATGTCGTGGCATATAAATCAAATAATCCCACTTTTGATCAATAATAACATTTCACTTTCATGTGCAGAAACTCAAAAATCGTATCATATATCATGAGAACTGTGAAGCTCAAAAAGACAAAGTTAGAAGCGTATGTCGTCAGTTTCATAGTGAATGTTTCCGTTGAAGATTCCCCGATACAGATATCGAATCCCTTGTCAGCGTCGGTTTATGTCGGGGCTAAATAAGGGCTGATAGTGACAATGGATGGGAAATATTCTGAAACCCTCAGCCACTCGATCGTGTACAATTAAATACTTTGGACTGTGTGATCACGGATGGCGTTGATTGATCATAGCAATCCTGGGGACCCTGGCGTTTCCCAGTTGCAACTATCCTCACAGTTACGAATAATATGCGACGAGATTAAATTATTTCCAGGATGTCTTCAACTAAGTGATTTTTTTTTTGTTTAAATACGAGAATTTTTGTGACGTGTCCGGTACGGAGCCAGTTGTTCACAGCAAGAAAGGATTTGTGGTATAAAGCCCTCAGATCTGAAAAAAGAAGCCCTTTATCGTCCTCGACTCACCTTACAATACGGAGGGTGCATCTCAGGTATGCCCCCTCCCCTCTACACCAGCAATTATATAAGTACTGCTCTTGCCGAAAGAGGAACCGGCTCCTATTAAAAAAATATATATCAGGGCTAGGATGGCATCTCATTAAATTCACAATAAGACATGAACTCGCGCCGTGCTTCAGCACCTGGCGAATTCTATTCAGCCTTTATAAAGAAGCAAAAATTTTAAAACTACGCGCACGACAAAACACCAACGTAAGATTTTTCCGTCTCAGTGGAAGCGACGGTTCATTCTAATTACAATGAAAAGAACAAAATGAAGAACGTAAATAATACCTTGCGATGATTTTTGGGACACTTGAATATATACGTATGAATTACACGGATCGAAAAGACAGACGGAGAACGAGACCTACCTGAATATCAACCTTGGGGAAAGGGATTACATATATTAGACCATATCTCTGTTTAGTTGGTGAAGATCTATCATCTTTGAATTAAATGAAACATACTGGGGATTGTTTTTGATAATACAGCCCATCAAATAATTAAATGTGTCGTGAGATTGTAACGACTCTTGATGATATAGGTCCAATTAATTAAGCCGGTTGCTTCTTTTCTCGCATATTGTTTCATTCAAAAACAATGGGAATAAAACGATTTCACACCATTTTCCACTAACTTCAAAACTTTTCCCTTTCCTTCAGTATTTAGACCACTATTGACTTTATATAAATAAAACATTTTTTTTTAGAAAAATATAGTTCAGAGCGTTTAGAATGACTTAGTCTACTAAATCGTATATATGGGATGCGGTTGAATTTGCTTCTCGAAAACACGTAAAATATTACGCCCGTATTTTCAGGTGATTATAATTGTAATCTTTGTAAAAACTTTGAAATGGTGATATTCTTGCATACGTGACTGCTTTTAATATGCACTTTGATATATTTTTAAAATATTTCATAAAATTGGATAATTACAGTCAAAACGTAATAAATAGATTATCATAATTTTGTGCCCTTAAATACCAGTCTGTGTTGGCGAAATGCATATTTGTGTTTCACATGTTTAGTCTGCACCTTGAGCGTTGTGATGTGACCGTACTTGAGCATCGAACACCAAGTTCTTTTTCCCTTGATAAGCCTGATCTAAGGCGTATAATAATTTTAGTCCACAAGATCAATATTTACTGAATGTAATGAATCACCGATCCATATTTTCTTGTAGTATTCAAGATTCTTTACCGTTCTAAAATGATGAGGTTAATCCTGACAATTCGTAAATCGTTTTCCTGTGATATATTCGTCTTGCACGAAGTTTGATAAAAATTTGTTTCCTCGGACTTCCGCGTTATTGAACCGAGCTGGACGAATTTTTATCCCGGTAAATCCCATATCTTGGGATTTTCAATTGTGAGGTTCGGACACTCGGTTCACGGCCGAGTCCCAAGTCCACATGTGGCACTTAGCACAATTATTGTTACTTAGAAATATGAATTCAGCTTTTCGATGTTTCTCTGTCCGCCGCAATAAGAACGTACTATTTGCTCAAATTATTTATGACCAAGCGCTGTTCTACATCGTGACTACAAAATAATTTGTTTCGGGGAAGAGAAGATTTGAAGGCAAATTACAGCCGGCGCTTTCTACTGCCATTTAATTTCTTCATTTTTATAAAACTGTCTCAAACTTATGCAAACGAAAATGATTTCTCTTAAAAATATATATAATTCCGTGAATTGTTATTACCAATTTCTCTATTATATGAAAAATCTTACCTCGTTAACTATGTTGAAACAATAGAAAACAAAGAATAAATATACGCCCGGTATTCTAAGACGGGATCTTGGGATTTGTTAGTTGGAATGTTAATCTTACGCCATGGGAGCAGGACAGACGCGTTTGCGTGCGTGTCCTGCTCCCATGTTCGATATGAGAAATTATTATTAGAGCAATTCGTATTCATAACTTGTCGATCCATTTCCACCTTAAGCAAAGATGTAAATTCACGTGCAGATTTTTCTAATTAATTAGCAAATACAATTAATAATTATAGTCGTGCATGAAACATAGACACATCCGTGTCTCCGAGCTGAAATAGAAATAATTACATCGGGAGAATTACTGATCTTGTTAGAAACGAAAACGCGAGTTCCCCCCCTTCCCCGTCAGCCTTCGACTTTTTCGAAATAACCATGCATTTCGAGAATGGTGCAGATTTTCACGAGTTACTGCTCGCATTTTGAATACGCCCCCCGAGGGTATTTTTACACTTAGAACCGTGACCAATGCCTCTTTTATAACTGTCTCTCTCATATCGGATTCCTGCAGAGCTCGAACCTTTGTACGTATTTAGTTTGGACTGTAACCCTTCTATAAGGCTTATTCTTGTACGCAAGTTCATTGATACAGCATCATTAATCATCCGCCATTGCCCTTGGTTATAACTGCCGCTGCTGTCCTTCAAAATACGTCCAAAACGATCATCAATTCACATCCATCTTTACTTTCAGGAGAAATGTTTCTTTTTTGTCGAAAGATCGTAAGGGGAAGTTTTTTTTTAATCTGCCTGAACAAGCATAATGGGCGCGTTAAGTTCGGTGCGTGCTGGTTTGTACCTCCTCAGGACTGTAATTATGCTCACTTTTTCACCGTACAAAAGGCATTCATCGCACTCGTATCGTAACAATTTTCCGACTGTGCGTCTTCAGTATTGGAATCGCTGAGAATTTTAATCAACACTTCATAATTACTGTAACTCGTAACGCGTAACCCATTAAAAATTGTTTTCGTGCTGCGATACCCTTTTATATAGGCATTGCCCTCGACGCAATTAATTTATGTCAGCGATTATTCTTATGCCAGAGATATATCAGACACGTTATTGTTAAGACAATTGCGAAGATTCGTCGAAAGTTCTGAGAAGACGAAGTAAATTAATGGAACAAATGACAATCGCCCCAAGTTTCGCTTGCCATCGTACTTGTTTCAAATTTTATTCCAATCAAATTGAACATTCAAATATTTATATTGCCAGTCGTTCCTTACTGAAAATGTTGAGGTCTATAAAAACTTAACCTATTGCGGTCTGGTAAAATACATTATGCTGAAGTTGTTTGCAACTTCACAATTATTCTGCAAATACTTCCGGCTCTATTAATGAATGCATCTGAAGCAGTCACAGCCACCTATACAGTGAAGAAAGGAACTAAGGAAACGGTTAGTATCACAAGCCGCCTGTAGAGGCAGCACGTCCAGCGAGATATCTACTAAATCGCATTTCATCCCATTATTTACGTTCTTTGAGACAGAAAAAAAACCTTTCATGAAAAATCAGTCGGATTATAAGACAAAACTGTGTAAATAATTTTATTGGACAAACAATAAATCAAAGTTCATTACTTCAATTTCTGGGACTTCTTCATTAAGTTATTATGACACATTTGGTCTCATGGAATTAATACTTCAAAAATACAATAAGTGCACAATTTACGTAACTTGGTGTGATTGCAAAAAAAAGTTTCTCAGACGATTCCTTGAGGAAACGACGTACCAACTTTGTATATTATTTATGCAATCGCGAATTTCGTGGATAGTTGTTGAGATCGCGACGTTGTGTAGTTGGTGTCGAAACCTAAAACCTATATCCAAAATGAATAATCAGGCGCTTTAAAAAAATGGACACTTGCATCTGCAACTTACAACAGCCGTAGTTACAGTCATTAACAATATTATTTCTCACCAAGTCATAAATTTAAGGGATGCTATGCCTGAATCGCCGAAGGCATGACCGCGACTTTTAGAAGAGGCGACGAACTCTATCTGCAGATTCATTATATATTACAGTATTTTTTTTAAAAAAAAATGCCGCATTTACGTTCCGAAATATAATATGCGTTGATACAACAAAGATTTTTTAAAAAGTAGTTTATAAATACATTAAATAAATATTAACCGAGAAATATATCGATAGCCCGCATATTCATGAAGCACGTTGAGTAATGGATTTGCTTTTATTTTCGATCTAATCCAATCCGATGAAATTTATTCACCCTTATTTGGGTCTAAACTGGCAAGTTTCAAATAAATTATATTTAAAGTCAAGTTCGTATATAGGGCTATTAACAACAATAATAATATATTCTTCTTAAAGAACATTCTATCCAATCTTACAATACAGAAGAGACAAGAAAAGCCTTAAAATATCTTTCTTCGAGCATCTCTATGATTAAACGCAACACACCAGATTCAAGTATCCCTCATTCCAAGAAAGGTTCAAAACACTCAAACAAAAGATCACACTACCGCAAACCGAAGTTAGCCCAGTCAGGTATGGAATCAAATAAATAACCAAGCAAAAAAGCAGTGGAACATGGAATGGAGAAAACTGAACACAAGTAAAATCCAGCAAATATATCAACGACTTTTACAGCTTAAAAACAAATTCGAAACCAAACCGCAAAGAGAAATTCATCCTATCAAGAATAAGAACCGGACACACTGAATTAACACACAGCCACCTCCTAAACAACATGTGAAGTATGCAATAGTAAAACAGTAAGACCACGAAAGCCAAAGAAAGAAGCTCCTAAACAAAATAACAGGCTCCCTACAATACCAAGAAAATATTAAAATCCATTATAGGGAAAAACCTAGAAAAAAAATATAAACAATAAAGTATAGAAAGCTAAATATATAATCTGACGCAAATGGAAACCAATGTTAGTATCAAAAACTGTATATTTAAATATTGTAAATACATCAAAATCTGTAAATACCTTTATAGAATGTGTATATATATATATATATATATATATATATATATATATATATATATATATATATTAATGTAGCAAATGTAATTGTAGTTGGTGCGGCCCTAAATAAAACATAATAATAATGAAAAAAAATGCATTTTTTGTACGATCCATGTACAATAACAGACAGTGAGAATCAAAGTGGTGCCATATATATATATAAATATATATATATATATATATTGGTAATTGCTGTATCTCCGTAGACATGTTTCCTACAGAGATAATACTTTTGTCGACTTATAAATATTTCGGTTAAGATTATTAAACGGACGTTATCATAAGCGAACAGAATCTCATGTGGATGGGCTGCTATTATGTAGTTGTAACTTTTTTGTAATTAAAGAAAATGGAGTTCGAATAATTTACTCTAATCTCTTATCCTGTGAGTTTGTAATGCGCAACACATTTTAGTTCTGCGATGGAGCACAGTTGTCGCCACTGTACGGCTTCAAGCCAAGGCTGAATGAGGACTTTCCGATGAAAACTAAACGATTTTATTATAATTTGGCTTCCTGTCCACAAACTACTATGAGCTGCCGTCTGATGGTTCATGGTTAAGAAGGATTAATTTTTTTGGCGTTGAAAGGTGATTTGCTGAGGTGTAGTGGCCAGCGCCATTGACTAGCATCACAAAGGTTTCGGGTTCGATCCCTGCACGGGCTTCAATGTTTGTGTCTACAATGGACACGAAAACCGGGTGTAAGACTGAAGGATAATCGATACAATACACTCTAGAAATGTGTCATGTTAGATCACAGGCAGGCAGTCGTTTCGGTCCTCAGTAATGAATCTTGAAAATAGTACTGGCAGCGAAAAAGGATTTATCCAAGAATACTGTGTCTGTATAAAACGTTCTATAAAAACAATATGTATCAGTTCATGCTGAAAACTCGAGTTTAAACCTTTAATTAAAGTATTATATACAAGATAATTTCTTTAAATTTTCATGATAAAATGGAGGAAAGGCAGAATAGCACACAATCAATTGACTGATAACTTTTAAAAAGTTCAGATTCATTAAATACGAGTAATAAATATAAGACATAAATCTAGAGAGGCAAGATGGTTTCAGAAACATGTTGAAATATGGGACAGTTAAATTATGGGAATTCACGACAAAGAAATGTTTATTGTGGTACTAGGAACTAATTTATGTTAAATGTCTAGGAGTTCCTTCAGTCAGATAACAAGAAATGAAAGTCGTTTTCTATTACTACATAACGGAGGGACTTGTTTCCTTTTTTACCTTTCTAAAGGGAGTCTGTACAGCAATATAGAGTAAATGTGACGCCGAACTAACTACTATCAGGCTTTTTGTAGCATGGAAGTAAAAAAGCAGACCAGATAAATGGGGAGTCTGTCTCGCCAGCAATATTCAACACGAACCACGTCTTCCTATAAGCGCATTTCTCTTACGATTTCGTCGGTTCTGGCTTATATTGTCCACAAAGGTTTCATGAATTCGACATCCACTTTTTACATTTATATTGCATGAGGATTGGGGGATATAAACTTGATTTTGTTCTAACCCACCGTGATAATTGTCTGAAATTAAGATTAAAATCACCGCGAATGTCACAGTAGCAAAAAATTCTGTAAAATACGTTTAATAATATTTTAGTGTATCTGAAATAAAGTAGGCTTTCCGTTAGCTATGTAAATTTTTATTCTGCATGATTTTGATTACCGAAAAGAGAAAACAAAAAATAAGAGAAAGAGAACGAACAGAAGCAATTAAATTGACGGCAAGAGTTAACACCTTTCTGGCATCTAAAATTTTAATGGGAAATAAGTCAAGAATTTCTATTTGAATCACTAGTTTAATAAAACTGCGATATAAATTATATTTAAGCATTATTTTTCCTCCGAGATTTATTTTCCTTCTATGCGATACAAACGATGTGATAAAGGTTAATTGGAGAAGTGACTAATAATGCAGAACACTCGAGGTTGATTAAAGAATAATAAAGCAAAGTATACCTATTTATTAAGCGTCATAGTAATTAATAAACTAAGTGTGAAAGAGCATGTAATAAATTAGCCATAAGGATATATTGCGTCATTTATCAAACTACGGACATCAATATAGTGAAAAATGTTTAATTTTCATATATTCTCCAATAAGGACTTGTAGTACAATATTCCGGTTAATTGCAGGGAACTTAAGAATTGTCACAGATCAGGAGCCATTTATTGAAACAACGCGAGAAGTTAATTCGAGAAATCATTCTTGTAATGTGTCATTGACATGTTATTTCTTATTTTATCTTCACATATATAGGCTACAATACAGTACTGAATTTAAAAATGTTTAATTAGAAATAATGTACACGAAATTATTATAAAAAGTTTCACGTTATTGAGAATACAGAAGAATGGTAAGTAAGCATTGTTTCAGATAATCCACAGTTGAAGATTTATGATTTATTAAAACTTATCCAAAATGATTTTGCAGATATTTCAACATAATGTTTATGTTTATAATCTGAGCCACAAAAAGAAAATGCATAATTTTGTTATTTTAATGAATGCGATTACTCATGACGTATATAGAATTGTGTAATATCCATCCAAATAAAACTACTTTTTGATAAAGAAAAACTATTTATAAAATTTCTTTGAGTGAAAGACGACTGAAAAAAACATTGCTTAAGCTTGCCCATTTAAGTAATCTCTTCAAGTACGTTATTTACTGAACTATATAAATTATTTATGTTTAATTATATTTAAACGTACCAATTAAATTAATAAAATATGTTTAAAACAAATATTTATCGTCGTGATAGTCATTTTCCATCAATATCCTTATTTACATTTTCTTGTATTCCATACTAAATTGGTAAGATTCTTTTGTTATGGAAAGAAGCCCGCCGCTGGCCGCGTGCAAGAGAGACAATGCCGCCCCTCCCTTACACTCCCTTATTCTCCTGACTGGGCTCGTACAAAGGTATTTTACTTTGGTTTCTTACGGGAGTGTAAACGAAGTCAAACTATTTACTGTGATTACGATGTTATTAACGTAGAATTTTTAAAAACGATTATTTCAAACTTAAACTATTTACTTAAAAATTAATGGGTAGGCCTATTAATTAGCTTAATTAAAAAATTCAATTCATATATATTTACTTAGTTTATGAATAAGTTATTTTCTTATTTTGTGGCTTAAACTAGAACATAGATGTATCAACAAAAATTAAATTTTTATTTCCTTTATATTTGCGAAATCTATTTTTCGTTTAGTATCCAAACTGTCTAATATTTCAGATTATATCGAAATAATGGATAGTTGACCTCAAATAATTTTTAACTTAGAAAAAGCATCTCCTGATGCGACTGTAACTGGTAGAGCAAGAAATATTCTTAATTGTTTTGATGTGTTTGGAAAAGTTGACATTAAATTATTTGTGAAAATATATTACAAAAGTGTGTGTGGATCACTAGATCTGTACAATGCAACTTTAAAGGTTTAATTTCATTGTACAAATCAATACCGTCAATTCATCTTCATTCCTTGAATCGTCTGAATGTGGTTAACTAAATAAGGAACTACTGAATAAGCCAAACACTTTGTCTAAAGATTTTAACTCATTAAATTTACTTTTTAAGGAAACTAATGTCTGATCTACGATTCTTTTTTTTTAAAAAAAACTATTTTGTAATTGATTTTATGGTCTAATATAATTTCATCACGTTGTTCATACTGAAATTGTGTGGGTTATCTTCTTGGATGTTTTTATTGGTGGCAAGTCTGCTTCAGAATTTATTTGTGAGCCACTTGGTAGCTTCTTGTAAAACCATTTCAGTGTTCATCAGTGCGATAATTTTGAACTTGGGTTAAACACGGAAATTTAAGGCACACAAAATAGAAAATTCTCCATGTTTAGTCTTCCAAATGTTTTAAACTTTTATTAATAATCAAATAAAATGTCAATTTTTATTTACAAAATAAATTAATCGTATAAATTAAACATTGCAATGATCGATCCTCCTTAAGTGGTTCGAACCTGCAGACGTTTTGTATTCATTCTTAATAGAGATCAATAGATGATGTTATGTCATAATAAAAAAAAACGTAGGTAGAATTGAAGGAAAAATGAGTTCGAGGACGAGATTGCTGTGTTTGTCGCCCGCGGCAGCCCTGTATGGAAATATCATCAATGCCCTTATACTGGATTCTTGTCTCCCTGGTTGGGAAGAAGAGACTCTGAAGAACACTTTGTGGACAGAAAAACTCAAATTATTTTCATTATTTAATCGAAATAAGTTTAATTTAATTATATGGTAGTTCTAATTTTGTTTTTAACTATTCTCTCAATAAATATTAGCTCCAAAAATAATGTTTAGAGGCATTACGGTAAGTAATCTCATTCAACCCAACCATAATTACGTGTTATGAGATGACATATGCATCCCCGCCCATTTTAACATTACAGTAAATAATTTCCGATCATCTAGATTTTAACAATAATTTATTCAAAATTAAAATTTTGTTGCAATTAAGGTTTGTTGCGCGTGCATTCTGGGATTAACTGTACACAGGCGAAGAAGTAAGACAGCTCAATTCCCAAGACTGAATTCTGAGATAAACAAGTTCATTATTCCAGATAAGAACTCGCGTAGTTGACGAACTATTCGTTGATAATCATCTGAGACCATTAAATTCCCTATTATAGTAAGGTTTAAAATGATTGTAAACTTTACAACCCGATGTATTCGCGTTGGTAATCAAAATAAAAAGAGATTGAATACCAACGCAAATATTTCCTAACAATATTGTCACACATTCAAGAAAAGAATCGTAATATTCTGAAACACAAAATATTGGCTTTGCGGAAGAATCTTCTAAAACTCTATGCAAGAAAGTGGAAACCACAAAGAGACATTGCTGTTGTCAATCTGGTGTCTTTAAAAAATAGTGCGCGTTAAATCGACAAGCAAAATCCTGCTATAAATATTGCAATAAAAAAATATCGTCAAGAGGAGGAGGCGGCCTAGACGTTGGAGTTTCCTCACAGATATGACGAAGCACAGTTTGCACAAATACCAAGAAACTCAACCGTATTGGTAAACTAGTTAAGAAAAGTGTTCCACTCCTTTGTTTTTATTTGCAACCGCTCCTCAAAATCTCGAACGCTCATGTAGAAGAACTTGGCTCACGATCGAACTATGGAAACATCTACGAGACGTGGATCAAGCGTCGTAGCGGCCACATGTGTTCCTCGGAGTGTGCTAAGGCTCGAAGCCAGTGCAAGAATGAGGTCAAATCAATAAACTCTTCTGGCCATTGTGGCTATTAGGGACGACAGATGCATTGACTGGCTTGCCTGCCGCATCTCTAGAGGGAAATCTCAAAGAATCGGTACGATGCTCTGTCGTGATCGGCGACGGCGTTATTACAATCACAAATCCTAGCCGAAAGGTCGTATTTTTTTTTTACTTCTCCAATCACCTGCGTTTCGAAAATCATAAACAAATTGTGTGTTACTCATCCAGTTAACAAACCGTAAGTGTAACGAGTGACGCTGAGGGGCGGAAGCGTTTAAAGCAAGGTCGTGGAATTTTTGGAAAACGATTGATTTATGTGCTGCGATTACCCTAAAGGCTCTGAGACGGTGTAGATCAGGGGTGGGCAACCTTTTTTTGTGGGGGGGCCGTATAGGAAAATGTATGGTTGGCCACGGGCCAAAACAAGTGATAGTAATATAGTATATGTAACTTCACATTTTTATTTTTTTAGGGTAACAGGCTACATGAGGGTAATCCACATGGTGGCAACTCCCCTTTAATAGCATGGGAAGGGATCTGAAAGGGGGGGATGCGGAAGGGTAGAGCAAGGTAGCCAAGGGTTCACTAGGGCCCCCGGGCTATAATAGTGTTACAACTCTAAACTAAGTGAAACTTGGGATTGCCTTTGTTTTGCAAGAAGTTAAATATTTGGTGAAAGTGATGTTGTCGATACGCGTAAGGAGGTTTCGAAATTAGTATCGATAATTCTTTATCTGTTTTTTGAATTTCGTTAAATTAATTTTTGAAAAAAATTATAAGGACTGCCCAAGAAGGAAATAATTTTATACATAAAATTAATTATATTTGGATATTTATTTTTGGAAACATGTCTCACGTAAAAATCTTGCAGAGATACCTCACGAAACTGGCTCGAAGTGCGAGCAAATATATTGTTTTAAAAATTTTGGTCAACTGCACGAATAATTTGGAACAGAGAAATTTAGTGGCCGGCCGGACAAATCATGCACGAGGGCCGGGGGTTGCCCACCGTTGTATGGCAACATGGGTCAAAGTCATTTCCTCAAGATATATAAAAAAAAATAGATGCTTCGAAAGTATGGCGTTTGAGCAGCGAGCTTCCGATCAGGCACGTGTGTTTTTCTTGTTCTTGGTGCTGTCCATGTTTAAGGAAGATTTCCAGGAAACCCGCTGGATAGCTCAAACGAGACCAAAGAGTGCCAAAATAAGGTAAATTGTAATGCCCGCTTACACTCTCGGATAGGCGAGGCGAGGCGAGGCGAGGCGAGGCGAGGCAAAGCGAGCCCGAGTTTGTACTCGGTTACCTCCACCTCCCCTAGGCCTCACCGGGAAGACTTTCATTACTCCCTCAGACGTGGCATTTTACTTACTTCAAACTAAGTACAGGCGACGTTACCTCGCCTCGCCGAAGCTCGGGTCGGAGGGGTTTCTTCGACACGCGAGACCCCAAGAGTGTTCCACGTACACGCTCGACCTGACTCGGCTGGTTTATGTGTAACTTTATATTTATCAACGGAATTATTTTTGTGAAGTTACAATTTTTTCTGTAATTTAAAGTGTGGTTGGATAAAATTTTCATAATGGAGTGGAACAATGAATTTACTATTGAAATTTTGGAGATTTACTAAAATTACCCATTCGTAGGAAAAATAAATAAAAATACAAATCTTGTTCTGGAGCGATTAACTGATGCCATCTGCCATCTCCTTGACGTCCAAGAAGTGGCGGCTGGTGTTTATGTGCTCATACGCTACAGCACATAAATTAATTTAGGACGAATTATTTTTTCTTAATTTTAAGAAACTTCATAATAATTGTGTTTTAACAATCCAAATTTTTCCTTCGATATCGAAGATTTCAAACTGGCCGCCTTGCGACGTACTCGCTTCAGGTAATGCATCCAGCTGTGCTACGAACAGCTGAGCACAGGATCTACCTCTGGAATGAAAAATACGCATGCGCAGTTTTCTGTTTCATCCCCCTGACCAAAATCATCAAACTTCCGCTTCGTGGTGCTACCGAGAAAACAGCACGTAGAAACAATGGCGGGCCGTGCAATCACAAAGAGAAGTGGCATAAGCAACGAAATCAACATAAATTTGAACCATTCGGTAACTAAAAATTTTATTTAAAATAATCACAATCAAAGGTTATTTTGAAGAGAAAAACATTGAAGGGGTATCATAGTGCGAAGATCCCTGCATACAATACTGCAATTATGCGTGGCTTGTTCCAAAAATTAACTTTATTTAAAATGAGTAAGAAGGAAGAATACTTTTGTTTTATTAATGCGGGTCAATTTGGTGCTAAATTATTCCGCTTTAAAAAGTAAGCCACTATTGGAAACTATGTAGACGGAATTATAAATGTAGCATATTACGTGTCGGGTCAGAGTATTGATAACACTATCGCTGTTGCAGTATTATTTTACATAGTTATACTCGTAAAAATGGTTTCTTGTAGCACATAACTTGAAATACTCACGAGCCGCCACTATGTCCAAGGTTTCCTAATCTTCTTTATCGTAAATGTACAAATATTTATATTACGCACTCGTACAAAATGCCGCTATAGTGGAATTACAAACGGCCCATTGTACGAGACTTTCTTTATTTTGAACCTCTGAGGGCCTCGACGAGAGTGAACAGCGGGTTTACCAGTCACTTGAGGGACGGGTAAATCAATCAGAAAAATTCATTGTTACTGCGATCTTCGGCACAAACTAAAAGTATTTCCTTTAATATATTATCAGAAACAAACGAATTTCAACAAGTAGTTTCAAAACCGAATGGTGTCTGTGTTGGTAATTAAGTAAGACAGATAATTAGTAGGCTATTGTTGTCCAATTGTCATCACGATAATAAGACTTTGTACTCCACTGTCGTCGTCGAATTCATTAAGATGCAAGAAGCAAAAGCGGAAACGTTAACTTTCTTCTCCCTAATAACTATGGGCGGGAATTATTGTTGTTCTTTCACACACGTAGAGAGAGAGAAAAAAAAAGACTTGTCTGTGCTTCTAGAACTCAAAGAGCGTGGAAATTTTACTTTGAATTAAAATCTAAAACTAAAAGGAACATCACATTTGCTTAATAATTACGGTAAATCAGTCTGCAGATTCTCAAGCTCTAAAAGATTTGACATGAAAAACATATGTCCCAGAGATTGTAGAAATGTTCAAATTATTTAACTTTCCTTAAATATATTTTACTTGCTGTCATTATAATTATCACGAAATTTAAAATTATCAAAACGTATTCAATCGTTTTAAAGATGTTTTTCTGGAATTGTTCCGTTGAACCTTTTATATTTTCTTTACAGTGGCCATCATTGGTCATCTTGCACTCAAAAGAACAAAATGTTTCACTTATTTTATCGTATTTTATTAATGTTTTCTACTAACGTTAATCTAACTCGAAATTTACGAACTTCTCCTCCAGAAGTCCATCCGTTTTAATATATTTAGTTCTTTACGAAATATTCTTTCTTCGCCGTCAAGTTGAATACGTCGTATGTTAATAATACGCTCAAAGTTCTCCCTAAATGTAGTAAATTTTTCGTGTTCTCCTCCCAGCGACTTATCAACGATTATTTAAAAATCAATCATTCAAAATACGTAATCTACAATTTTTCACTTTAGAATGGAACAACGTAAGAATTTAGTATAATTCATTTTCAAACGTCTCGATAAAATCTTGACAAGGTATTAAAATACAATGAATGTACACGTAATTTATTGCTAATGGCAGTTTTGTCTAACAAATATATAATAATATAAAAATATGATATAAGAAATAATTGAGAATGGTTATAACTTGCCTTAAATTTAACACAAAATATCTTTAACAACCTCCTTTTTTTTTAGGACAACAGGCTACATGAGGGTGATCCACATTGGGCAACTCCCCTTTAATAGCATAGGAAGGGATTGGAAGGGGGGATGCGGAAGGGTAGAGGAAGGTAGCCAAGGGTTAACTAGGGCCCCCGGGCTATGGTTTAAGGATCCTACCCGGCATTCGCCTAAAGAAATGCAGGGAAAACCCTAGAAAAACCTGCATCGGGTAGGTCGGGCATTGGGTACTTGTCCCACGCCCTTCCGATAGCGGGAGAGGAGTTTGCTGTGGGGCTTCATTAAAGTTGACTATATACGTTTATAATCCTACATATAAATGCAAGAGAGTAACGAATAAAAAATATACAATAAGCCACTTCACAAATCTATTTGACGTATTTTTGCTGCTGGGAAGATTCTTCTCAAACAGTACTCCAGGTAATTTGTTCCAATCGTTTATTCATTTAATAAATATTTGCCTTCGTCTTTTCTCTTTGGTCCACATTTTATTTTGAGTTTATTATTGCCTCTGTGTGGATAATTCGTTTTTTTTGCACTGGTTGGTTTCCATGGTTACTTATTGAGTACAGCCCATCTTTCTGTGTTGCGCTCTCCAACGAATCCACCATAATGCATCTTCCATATCTCGCTTGTGACCAGGACCCCGTATTTTTTTAACACAGCTACGTGTGGTTTCGCTTTGCCATACGGGAGTGCGGACTTTTTATAAGTTAGTTTTCTTGAGTTGAGGCTTTAAGTTCTCGTTACTAAATGCTGGGATTTAGACAATTTTACAATTGCGCAATTTACCTGCTCTTTTCTTTCTAAATTTGATCTCAAGACATTTCGTAGATATTTACCATTTATATAGTAATATATCGTATTCCTGCACGTAAATTTATTGATTTGCAAAATTATAATTGAACCTGCATATGGCATCATTGATTATGTTGTGTGTAAATTATTATTGTGTGTTGCCGCGTTCGTTAATTGAATGTCCCGTCATTCTAAATACAGCCGTGACGATTCGAGTTAGTTTCTACTACACCATCGCTAGTTGATGTAACATCAAAAGTTCAATATTCTGTGTAGGTGTTAGAATAACTTTAATAAGCAATTTCGGTTTGTACAGCAAGCAGCCGGTGTAATAAGAGACGAGGCACGCACGGCTGTGCCCTCTCAGCAAACAAACATCTGCTAGCCATAAAGCACAACGGACAAAAACTCACATGTCATCGTCATCGTGGTCTTCATAGGTGCCCTTATTTAGCGCAACAGTTAACTCTAGATAAATTCCAGGCCAACACCGAATTGCACTTCAGCAGCGGGGCGCAATTCTACGCGATGAAGTCCGTAACATACGAAATAATAATATTCCCGTTATATAAAATTTTCATTTTACGTTTGTTGTTTAGGCTCTTATTGGAGTGGTAAGAGAACTAGATTCACAAACTTTTGCGTGAAGAAAGTGAGGGATAGGAGAAAGTAATGAAGCGGCTGGCCAATCAACCAATGATAAAATACACACAAATTACATTCTTCATTGAAGTCCTGAAATTAGTCCGCGATGAATGTGATTTTGTAGGTGAGTTTGTGTTCAGGCTCGCATGAGACCAGCAGCTCATTGGTAAAAACGACCGCGTAAAAAGCTATGGTCCTGGATTCGATTCCCGGTCCTGTCGGGATTCTTTAATATTAATCTGTTAATTCACTTCCATAGCTTTAGATCTGAGTTGGATTGAATTCATTTCTTCTATTTTTAAATCCTCATATTTTCAAGACTTCTATATCATGAAACGAAAACTCATATTCATACGCATTAGCCATAAAAGTAGTTTAACAAGTTGATGAATACTCGAAATTTATTTTTCCAACAACTACCTGAAGTTTAACTAAAACACACGATTTTTTATTTCTTAAGTTAGCCGCCACGTGTTAAAGTTATTTATTCCGTAAGAATAATTTCATCCAAATGTATCAGCTTGCGAATTATACCATTCTACCATGCATTTTTCGGACTTTCAGCTTCTTCTTTAGATGCATCGTCAACATTTTTCCTTGACACCGAATGACACTGATGCGGGTGAACTCTGGTAAATTCCGAAAAGACGCAGGCCCAAAATTGATCTAGTATTCATATTTGGTAAATGTTATATTAATATGCGCTATTAATGCCGTGTATCCCATAGGTTGGTTGACGGGAAGTTTTTTTTCTGCATACATTTCGATGATGGGGGAAATTGAGAGTTTGGATCCGATTTCAAAATACAAAAAATTAAAAAGAATTATTCGATGCAAAATGTCGGGGTAAATGAAGGATTACCATATTTTTAGGAAAGCTGTAGCCGTACTTCCGTCGTTTCCAAACCCAAATTAATTATCTTTCAGTGGTCCTGCAACTGTGTATTCTACAAGTTACTCTTAATGCGTGTGATGTTAAACTTATTGTACGACAGTTCGCTCAGTTATTAACTTGAGGTTCTACAGCACTGAGGAAACTTCTACTCAAGCACTTTGATTTCGATTAAAGGTAGTTTATTTATCTGGGTTACATTCCCTTCCAAGCACGCGTCGCGTCTCTGGTTGAATGACTTGTTTCGTATTTCACACACGTGTGTTCTGCTCATGGTGAGCATTTTCATTTCATTGTAATCCAAAAGAAGTGCCCACACAACTTTGGAGCGTCTACTTGAGTCGTTTCAAGCAAGCCTGATAGTAATCCGAGCGCACACGTGCACGAAATTGTTTGGCGTGGCATTTTCAAAAGAGGTTTTCAGATCTACGATAAAAGATGACGATTATATGTTCCGCTAGACACTGTCACCTTTCAACTGTTATAAATATGTGTGTCTTAATCAATAAACTCTTCAGCTCAATCGCTATAGTAAGAGAGATAATACAGCCATTTTAGTCTTTGAGTTAAGTCGAATGGTGTACTTTTTTTTCTGTAATTACCCATATCAATGTTCCTCTTAATACTTTGCAGGATTACACGAACTACATTATTTAATATTTTCAATACATACAAGTAACTGCTCACGGAATTCAAAACTAAAAGTTAGTGGCTTAAGTATAGTATTAACTCGGTCTTTAAAATGGAAGATAGCATGGTTTCTTCTTAGCAGTTAAACCATTTATATACATTAGAGAACGGTGGAGGAAATAACTAAGTTTTTTCAAAAACCAGTGTTTAAAAACTAATGAGAATTTACCTAGTCACCAAATATTTTACCCTTGTTAATAAATCATTCGAAATTTTGTATGAGATGAAATGAGAATGCAGCATTCCAATATTATGAATACTTGAGTATATAGGCAAGGTGAAACATCATGATAAAACATAATTTGCATATAGTTTACTTTTTAATATATGATTTGAAGATGAATGAAGAAATGATGATTGTGTATTGTAAAGAAGTTCCAATGTTGTTATACATGTCCTACTCCAAAACTACTATGCAAATTACCAATTACATGAATGAAATTCATTACTTAGTTCTCTGAAATACAAGACATTCCAAATGTCCTTAAGTCACATGCTAAATTCAGCATTTGAATTAAAAATACAGTAGTGAATGAAGTATTGTTTCAATTCTCAGTATATACAAGTCTCTTATGTTACTAAAAATTGTATGTAGACGTACATATTCTATATGTTGCTGTCTGTCATCATGCGTTCCTGACAATGAAAACAAAATGAGTTTCTTGTTTTTGTTTTAAAATTCATAATTGTCACAATGTAATGGTTATGTAAATTAAATATATTTAAACCTATTCGAACCATTTCCAATAGTTGAAATGAATAGTTGAATGAATGTGGAAAATATCATTGTATTTAGGGGTTTCAATTTGTTTCTGCAGAGTATTACTATATGTAATAACTCCCAGACAAAGAAAACAGTTTCAAAAAACTATTGGTAACCAATTTTTTTCTATTCAATTTATTAAATTAGAATTTTATTTATATGTAAATGAATTTCAGTAAATATTATTACATGTTAACAGACTATATTGTAAGGTCTGTATGATTCATATCTTACTTCCTCTCCCATGATCTTAATAGGTGTAATACAAATATTACTAAAATGTAGACTTTACCATCTGAATTTAAAAAAATCATAAGACCATTAAAGAACTAAATGGTCGATAGATTATGATGGTTTCCTTTTTTTATTTTAATATGAAAAGTTAAAATAACTTAACAAACTTTGTAAATCAATATCCATTATTTAGAGGGGTATATATTAGAGTGTAATATTTTTATTTACTATGCAATTTGTCCACATACAAAAATATTAACATTATAACAACTGCAAAAACAAGTACTAAAATAAAAATTAACGACACAATTCAATATGATTTTCACTTTCTCAATTTTACATTGAAGAATTAAATAACAAATATATTATCACAACGTAAATTATAGAATTATTCAAATTTCAGAATCAGCATTTAAGTTCAAAGAGAGAAGTTTCACCGATACCTATTAATTCTGTATTTTTCTATAGACTTGCACATTCTATTTTTAAAGCTTCATTTTATATATGGAGCTATAAGTTTAAGTGTAAAATATTGATTGTTATGTCTATTTATTCTATTTGGACCATTGAATCCCAATTCACTCAGCAAATAAGGTTATAAACACTCCCATTATAAAGTTTGTAAATGAAATATATGATGAAATACTGAATAGGGTCTAAATCAATTCATAATTGTGATTCAGTGAGGTAAATCATAATGTAGAACAACTATTCTAAAGAATGTGCTTTGATTTGTTAGTAAATATTTAGTGTACATAAAAAATGTAAAAGTAAAGGTCTCATAAAAAGTATGAATAATAGCTTTCCCGGTGTAAATCATTAATAAATTTTTCACAGTTAAGCACCAGGTTCAGATTTCTCGATATTGACGTTTCTGTGATCATTCATTACCACTGTCTTCAGACTATAGGCAACATCAAGAAATCTGAACCTGGTGCTTAACTGTATGAATAGAGTTTTTAATACTATCTGAATTTAATTGGAAGCCAGTCCCTTGTAAAGTTCCAAAATATTGTAAAATTTATTCAATCTTTTGTCGGTAAAGACATTAAATTTCATTTCATGATCCAAACTTACTTCTAAATCCCTGATAGAATAATTAAAAATGAGATTATTATGATAATTGTATAGATTGTTTTACAAAAATTGAATTAGATTATTTAATAGCCAAATAAGAGCCAAAATGATGTGAAATTTGCAGAAATGTTGTGTGGTATTTATATATAGAATATATTATGCTGAAACATAGCATTCAGACTGTAGACTGAAGTAAATAATAAGTATTCTTGATATTTAAAATTTTATTAGTAATTGAACAGACCACAAAGAAATATTTAAATTCTTCTCACAAACAAATTCACTTTTTTATAATACATCAGTCGACAATTTTACCTCTCAATAGAAGGCAGCTATAAAATCCCATATCTTTGTATCAAGGTAAATCGGAGTGTAAAAGAACATTAACTAATTGTCTCTTAACAACTATGGCTATTCCAATGTAATAAATAGTAGGAAAGTAAGTTTATTGCTTCAGAAATCTTTGCTGTGATACAGCGTGCAGTGATGAGAATAAGTGAATATGGAGTTAGTAATTAAGTACTGGAAAATATTTTAGTAAATTATCTGGCATTTTAAATATTGCTAAGACATTTAATAAAAACTATAATACAAATGAATTGTGTTAATAAGTTGGCATCGAGATACACTTGTAGTGAATAATAACAGCGCCTGAGTACCAATATTTTATAACATACCCAGTATACTGAGGTGAAAATATTAAACAGATTATATAATAACTTAAATACCAAAATACAATTCAACAAGAATTGTCAAGTGTTACTTTTTGTAACAAAAACGAACAACAATATTCATTATAACAGATTCAGAGAGCTATCAATTTCAAGAAATTGAATATTAGTGTTTGTGCATCATATTTCATAAATAGTAAATTTATCAGATTATATAACACTGTCAACATTTGATAAGCATGGGAAACATATATAAAATGAATATACAATCCATTAGAATTTAAAAATATATTGTATTCCTGTTCCCAGAGATGTCATCTGGGCTGTCATGTTTGGACTAAAAGTAAAAAAAAAACATGTATTTGAGACAAATGTTTTAAAGTGTAAGAAAACCCATTTTCAAGGGTCACTATTGCCCAGCATGTTATAAATGTAATATGAGAAAAAAAAGCAGAGTATGAACAGGAATAAATGTCTGGTCAGCATGATGGTGGATTTTTGTATTGCTATATTCCTACTCATGTGGGACAATATGAGAGTGTGGAAGCAATGGATTGAAGATAATTGTAAACACCATCAATTTGTTAGTCGATAATTTATTGTGTCAATATCATAGAATGACAGACGTCACATCTGCATGGAGTGGAATATCATTCAGCTTCAGCAGAGGAGTTAGATCAATAATGGAACATTGTAAAACTAATGTCAGGTCCACTTTTTTGTGTTATGTGCTATGTGCTTCACAGATGGCTGTTTTCATGCACTCTTTTGGAGGATTCCCATGTGCCTGCAACATCAATGTCACATATTACTGGGGATCTTTAAAGTGCTGAGGCACGTGCAGAGACGCATGCAGTGTTTCAACATGTCTTTTCAGATGAATCCCACTTTAAGTTCAACTACAAAGATGTAAGTACATACATTAAATGATATTGTGGAGGCTTGTACTATCCAGACTGCACTGTTCAGCATCATACCTTCAACATGACAAGTGTTTTGATTTTGAAAGCTATTAGAAACAATTCATGACTTTGGATGATACTTCTTGAGGATAGACTCATCACTCTCATTAGACAAGTTGACGAGTTTTACATTTCTTTAAGCTAACATGTGAATCTTTAATAAAGCAAGGTACCATATATTTCCAGGAATATTCCAGCTAACTTGGTTGCTCAGCAGATAAAGCTTCTTCCACAATCTACCATTCACGAAACGTTGTTGAACATGTTGAACAACTTGACCATCAACATACTTCAATAATTATTGACACATATATAAGCAACCAGTCAGTTTATTTCACCAAGAAGAGATCTGCTCCCATTGCAGCTCACGGAGTTTCACAAAGTATTGTTGTATTCAATTGACCTCGCGACGTTTAGATAACGTTCATTGCCATCCTCTTCTAATACATTATTTATTAGTGTAAGTAATAGTTAAATAAATTCAGTTGTCACCAATCCTTAAATTTTTTGTCACTTTTTGCAACGCCATGTAATTAGTCTCGGTATAATTCGTAACGGTAACAAAGTCATTTGATCGGCAGTCAAAATGTCTAACCACTATAAAAACTAAGATGACAGTTTCATACCTCAATAATTAAAAGACTAACTGATTGTCTCAGTTGTCTTTTGTTGTTAAGACTGGATGGAAAAGAAAAACTACAATCTGACGAGCCGGCCTTCGGCAAAGTAGAAGCTTTCAAATTGAAAAGTGGAAAAATTGGCATGGTTAGCGCGATGACGCAAATCAAAGTCTCATAGTTCATCCGGCAGCCAGTCGAGATCGGAAAAAAACCACCCGATAACAGGCTTGTGTCATTATGGTATTACATGTTCTTTTCATTTCCTTGTGTCCCAAGCGTGTGCTTTAACCATAGTACGTAGTTCCCCTTGGTCATTCCTACGTTTTGCTGCTGTCTTTGCTATATTAAGAATGGAAATGTCACATACTTGAATTTGGTTGACTGTAACTTTGAATTGAAAAAGTCCTTACATATAAAATAGTCTTGACCCTGAAAATCGTGATTCTGTTTCAGTGAAAAATCTTATCGAATAATTCTCCAAGCAATAGTTTGGTGCTAAAGGCATAACGGACACATCTCTGGAGATGCCAGGGATCCATCAGAAAATTTAAAGTTCACCTGAAAATATGTTTAATTGAGAAATTTAATAATTTACGTAACTTTGAGGGCAATGATTTGGTCTCAGATTTTGGCACAGAATATCATTGTATAAAATCAGTGATTTACCTATCTTACTGCCCGCTGACAATTTATCTATTGTGGATTGTGTACAGGTTGTTATGGTATCAATCTTGGATTGCGCTATATATGTCTCATTTCTTTTGCATAACTCCAATTTTGCAGCACAAGTCTCAGAATAGCTACGCTGGCCATAAAGATCAAATTTATCGGAGACAGTAGAAACTGAAACATACGAAGACTATCATCACGGATGCGCATGGGCCTTATTAAGTCATTGACCTATATGCTACAGGTCAAACCAGAGACGTAACAAATTCCAGATTTCTCCTTCAAAAGGCAAGAAAAGGTCATAACCTGTTCGAAAAAACTGACCCAATTACAGAATAGTCGTAATTTATGACAAATGCTATATATTATCAGTATGTAAATGTTACACTGACCTTTGTATTATTATGGCATTAAGTTAATCACGTAAATAATTAGGTTACGTAGAAAATCGAAAACTTTTAATAGCATTGCTGGCTGTTAAATACAAGTTTAAAAAATTAATTCAGCATATAATTTTCATTCCGCTTCTTTTTTTGATTATCTTAAGAACCAATAAATATAAATATTGAGTAAATGATATATTAGAGTAGGCCTACGCCGTTGACTGGAATGTTGTCAGAGTCCATTAGTTTGGAGAAGCTCAGAACAAAAATTAGAGCGTGAATTTTATTGTTAAGTACTAAAGCAGTAACGATTTAAAGGAATGAGAATGTCTTCAGCTAAACAGAGGATTGAGAGCACTGGGATTTATTTCCAGGCTATTCAGCTCGAATCGCTGCTGGTTCACGAGTTCATCCTATCTGTTAGAGGTCCAATCGTTTTCATACATTTCTATTAAGCGAATTCGCCTATAATTTAGTGTCTGACAATAGTTTTAGGTTCATTGTCTGCTGTTAAATAAAAAGGAAGGTACGAGTAAATCCCCCGAAACAGCAAAACGTTCTTCGTCAGACATTTAGACGCGACCATAGCTGATGTTTACCGTCTTTCTTTCATAGTACCGCTAATAAGCCCTAATTACAGAAATAATGTAAAATTACGGTACCAACTCTCGGAATAAGCCCTAAAATTGCAGCTACTGGCCGCAGTTCGCATTTTGCCTCACAATGTAGGCCTATTAATATAATTCGAAATTTCAATCTTAGAAGACCGCGAAAAAAACACAATTTCTGTTTCCTCCACTCTTTCATGACACTATTTCCAGTTTAATTGCACTTAAATCACAATACAATAAGGACATTTAAAAGATACTTTATAAATAAAAATATTTGAATGTTTAAGGTGGTAGATTATAATTGATAAACAATATTTTATAAAGTATCAGTAAAATTAAATAAAGAAATATAAGATATTAGAAATATTGCCTTACAGCTGAAATATATTTAATTATCTGACCTTCATCACTGGCTAAATATTGAGACACAGTGCGTTAGTGGCTATATATTTTTGCATCTCAATTACTATACATGTATTATATAAATAATTATGTTTCAAAAAGGTAATCGTGTACGAGTTGTATGTCCATATTGGTCTACTTGTTGTATTATCCTTGCTGCATGTGAACTAGATTACTTATGAGAAATAAACTATTTATCTATTATTATTAAGTACTGATTAGTTTGAAAAATAGCCGGCCTGATGTGGTGTTGTGGCCAGCGTCATTGCCTCCCGGGTTTGAATCCCGGCTTGCCCTGGGGTTAAGGCTGAGGGAGAATCCACTCTCTGACCACGTGTCACTCGTAAATCCAGAATGTGGCATGTAAGATGACAGTCGTCTCGGTAGGCCAAGGCCCTGAATGAGCTGTCGAGCCAAGGAGAAAAAAAGTTTGAAAAATATGTGGTCAAAAGGTTTGATATAGTGAATTGGAATAGAGAAATAGGAAACCACTTTTAAAAATAGATAAAATCTAAAATATTAATAGAAACTCGGGCCTACGGAGAAGTTTACTCCAGGCCTGTTTAATGACAAATAAAAGAAAATCGCATGTGGGAACCCATTTATAAATGGAATATACCCGAAAAAAATCTATGTGATAACTTGGAAATATCAGGAAAGCAATTAGTTCAACGCCACTTTTAGCACATATCAAAACAAGCTAATAAATTTAATTACCACATTTAAGAGGTCGTTTAACATTCTTATCGTGCTGAGCGACAGATGCACAGAAGTTTATGTGAATTTGATATTTTAAAATCTAACATGTCATGGTCAGATACGCCAATGGAGCTGAGGAAGTCAGGCCAAGGGCAACGTTCCTTTGTCTATTAATATTATACCTTTAAGATAGAATTGGAGCAAGTTGCACTGCATCTGGAGACACGCAGAAAACAACGGAGATTACCAGTAGGAACAGGATCCAACAGTGCGAGTTTTGACACAGCTCCCTAAATACTGACCATTAACTCTTTCAAAACGAACCCACCATTGAGGACAAGATTGGAAATAATTATTTGATTTTACCGTTTCTCAAAACTTTCTCTGAGTTCATACTCGCCCATTATTGGGCAGTACTGAAGTTGATTCTGTCAAAAAGCTGGATGCTTCATTCATGTAACCGTACCATTCCTTGGAGTAGATGAGTGATGAATATACGATATTAAGATGGCCCACTTTCAACACCGCTAAACGAAAGCAATTTGGTGACACAGTACGACCTGAAGCGATAAAAACCGTCGTTAAATAGCTAGCTGATGAGCAGGTAATTAGCATTCCATAGTCGTGTTACAGCGGCCGGAATGCGGCTGAGATCCCCCCCCCCCCCACCACTCTTACCGTACCTACCCCCTCTCCACGCACTATACTCGCCGTGGAAAATCTCAAGCTTTGCAATTCCTAATTAAGTGCTTCTCAAGCCTCAGTTCGTTATCTAAATTTTACGTGCTATCAAATGCCTGAGTGACACAAGACATAAAATCATGCTTATAGTTGTTTTTTTAATAATAGATCACAATTAGAAGATATTTTAAAATTTCTGTGGCATTTCTAAATATATGTGTCGCAGTACTAATAAATGGTCAAGCCATCTATTTATATTCGAAATTACATATGTCTAATATTCCCTTAAATGTGAATCACTTCTTGTCCCTATTGATAACACAAATCTCGATCACTAACGACTATCAGTGGCTTCACTTTCTTTTACCATGTAACATACATGATAAGCTTCTTACCAATTGTACGGTAAAGTTCGAAAAATTTAAATTTATTCATATTTATTCTCATGCATTTATCAACGCTATTGTTTTTAATAAAGAGCGTGGGATATAAGACTGTGTATTAATTCTTTAATTTCAGGAATACGCGCAGTTATGAAATTATTTCGCTAATTTCTTAATTCCTATTATGTTCAATACACGAAAAACACGATTTTAAATAATGAAGATATATACTGCGTTAATTTAAGCTTTGTACATACATACATACGTAAGTTAATAGTTCAACATTAACCAATGAATTTTCACTTCTAACAAAAATAAATGCATCACGAGAAAAATATTTAAATGTTCTTTTCTAAGCATTTTCGAAGTCGTGTGATAATTAATAGTATACTCTTATTATATTAAAGTCACTTATTAATTACATTTTCTAAGCATTTTCGAAGTCGTGTGATAATTAATAGTATACTCTTATTATATTAAAGTCACTTATTAATTACATTAAAAAATTTCTACTTGTAATTTTTACTGAAATTATTCATGGTATTGCAATTGCTGTACTGTCGCTTTACTTTTAAGAAACAATGGTAATTTAGAACGATTTTGAAAACTGATGTACTCATCCTACCGCGTTTATGTACAGATCAAATCAACAGCCGAAACCTGTGAAAATATTGGAAGAGAGAGAAACTTAATTACTGCGCTTCGGATTGCTACACGTGCAATATATTTCTTGGTGTAGGAGAAGATTCACAATAGTAATGGATTTTCATAGGCAACAGAAACCAGCAAGCACCGCGTCAAGAAATTAATCAACATGTCTATCATCTGAAATCCTATTCAATTTTACTAGAGTCGAAATGGATATTCAATTTTACAACGAGAATGTTGGTATGACAGTTTTGTGTTATAACGTTTATTACAGTGGACAGAATGTATATTGTACCTATTTTACATGTGGCTATTCCGTTACGTGTCACACACACAAGAAATGTAAATGCAAATTCTGCATACATTATGCTTGAATCATGTAAATTGTATTTGATTATATGAATAAACAGACATTTATATTTGTGCTGCAGGGATAACGTTTGTTTGGTTGCTGATTTCGTTCCCACTCTCTATGAAGAATGTTGCTAAATTCACTTCAACTGTTGATTTATTTATTTTTACAATTCAGCCTAGAGCTAATTACATATACATACAACTATTTACCTAACACTTTTTTTATTTCTAACAATAATTTTTTTAAAATACATTTAAACAATTTGTATTCTTTACATCTACAAGGGCAAAGCATTATACAATATTAATCCTCTATCAAACATTTAATTTTTTGTACTTCTTAGATTCTGATGATCAATAAAAAAAATTCCCTCCCCCTGGTGTTATGATTACGGATATATATATTTTTTAATAAAAATACTCGGGTCATTCATATGTCTAAAACAACGGTATATCGATTGCAACGCGCGAAGACAAAGAGGAAAAAAAAAGTGAGACCAGTCGCCACAACAAAAGGAATTTTTACTGATGAAATTCACGGAATTCAGAGAAAACAAAAAATTTAGGAAACAAAGCAAATTAATATAAATGTGTATTATAGTCACTCTGTACTTTATATTTCAGCAAGAACAATGAGGTTACCCTGTCATCTTGTTTTTTATGTACATCTCTGAAGCGAAGGTCCGTAACCTACGAGAAATTAGGGTAAGTTCCCTTCTTGACGACCGCCAGATTATAGGCCTGGAAGCTTGGCTTTTAACTCTGGTCTGAAAATATAAAATCCTACTGCAGCCCTCAAGAAGAAGAAAATTTTACCTAGCAATTACGCTTACAATGTAAGTTTTACAGTTTGTGATTCCAGTCCTCCAAATAGCTATAATTACTGTAATGGCTGCTGGGAGTCGAAAGACTCATTCGACACCAAAAGCCAAGAATAGCAAGACGTAGTTGGACTTAATATTTCGAAGTAGCATGGCGTATCAACGTCGTAAAAGTTTGAGAAGCTATAAAATATGCGTCTCAAAAAAAATGCTATTCCTTAGAGTCGTGAAAATGTAAAAAAAAAAAGCTCGATTTTGACCTTGTGGGAGTTAGACACAGCAACAACGAAAGAATAGAGAAATCAGTCTTTTATTTTTCAAATCATGATTAACAAGCGACTGAGGCTTTCATAAGTTATTTTAGAACATATATTAGTTTTAAAGGTCTATTACTGTTGCCTGATACCCTTTAAAAAGTAAGCTAGGCTGTGCGCATGTGAGAAATAAACAGGTAATTCTCGAACGCGTGTGAATGAAGTCAAGAAAAAATTCTTAATATTTGTTATGCCTCTGTACTAGTCATTTTACACATTGCTGAAGAAGAGAGTCCAATGTAATTGCGTTGTAAGTACCGTTTAAGATATAGAGGCAAAATTTACACTCTTACAAGCCCCAGCTTCTCAAAATACTCAACTTACAAGTTCACCGATAATTTAACCAAGTTACATTATCAAACTATTAATACATTTGACGGCAAAGAACATTCGTTATCAGAACAATAGTATACAGGAAAAATTCTGCTAATTTTAAATTTTCAGGAATCCCATAAGGTACCGTAATCGAAACATTGTTACCATTCGCATTTTTCCTACGAACCCTTAATTTAGAGCGTTATCTATTTTTTCAGTCCGTATGGTATAAGGCGAGTATGGCATGTCATTGCTAACAGCTTATAGCACTATTTCAATATATATACATAAAAGGAAAAAAATCATCCTAAATGAGAATTGAAATCTAAGACAAATTTTTAATAGTGGATAAATTTTGTAACAGATTGTGAAAGATTTCTTTAAATAAGAATATCAGAGCCAAACATAT
Source organism: Zhengitettix transpicula (assembly GCA_037074705.1). Lineage (NCBI taxonomy): Eukaryota > Metazoa > Arthropoda > Insecta > Orthoptera > Tetrigidae > Zhengitettix > Zhengitettix transpicula. The sequence continues at coordinate 66,105,097 of CM073595.1, read as the reverse complement.
TACCAGGATACAATGTATTTGCTGAATGAGTAAAATAGGCTGGAGACGTGGTAATTATGGAATTAGAAATGAAATTAATGGAAGAAAGTTTGTTGAAATAAAAATAAGCGGATACAATTTCTAGATGAGTTCCGAAATGAGCAAAATGTGTTTATATATGCTGTACGATGAAAAATAAATACAGCCTCCAGAACGAATTACGGTTATTGCTCTTGGTGACGTTATTTCCATTCTCTGAAAATTCAAATTTCATTTGAATTGTGGAGATATGCATCGATCTTTATGATATTCTCCGGGTCGAATATTTTCCACCTGATTTAAGACCGTCTAAAGTCAGAAAAATATTATTTCCTTAACGCTTTGTATCCTAACGGTAACAATCCTCAATACTGATTAATAAGTTTCAATAAATGTCAGATGGTTCAAGAATTAAATCACTAACTAAATTTAATCGTTTCTAAATTTAAGAGCAAATTAAATACCCGAGATGAAATTCAACTATTGGTAAATTTATTATTTTTTAAAATGTAGCATTCAGTAAAAATTAATAAATTTGTTTCAGTAATTATAATATTAATATTTATATAATTTTAAGTTTAAATCCACAATTGTTTATTGGTTAATGACTTGTCTTAACTAGTTCTGTGGTCAATTTCTTCAAATGGCCTGGTTTCTGTAATTCCCCGTAGCCATTTTGAGTTGGTGTGAAACGTAACAAATAGTATTTAAGAAGTCTTCCATGTATTAAATTTCTATGTTATACTACTAATCAATAACCTATAAATTGCTAATTAATTACACCTTACTTCAATAAAATTTAAATTGTCAGTAGTTAAAAAAAAATTAAATTATTTTATAACAGTTCATAATTTTGGGAATCAAACTGCTGTAGCTTGACTTCAGAAGTTATTTTTAATAATTTATTATCCTTCCATTTACATACGTTAAGTTTGACTGCGTATTAAACTAAGTATTATGGCAATATTTAATATAAGAGTCGTCACTTAGTCAAAGAACTTTTAAAAGTTTTCTTTATGCATTTCTACCTAAATATTGAACAATAATTATTTATTTGAATCTACGGAAGTTTTCCTATTCATTTGGACGAGTCATGCGTCATGGTAATTATGAATTTCGTGTTTCCTGGAATTAACAGTATAAGTTACTAAAGGTTTACCATTCATTCATTAACACACTGAAATTTTTTTTCAGTTGGTAACCAACAGATGAATGTTAATGGTATTGTTTTAATATTATGCGATTGTAACTCTGTTAAATACTATTTACTTATAGTTAGATACTTTATTTAATCTATATTACAACAGCCACTGATAAATTTAGCTTGCTCTGTAGAACACGTATATTTTGTATTCTTCCTAAATTTCTTTTCGTTCTAAAACGGAATGAGAAATGTTTAGGATATAGGCCTATCAGATAACTGAGGATATGTGACGCAACTATTGATATGACAATGTTTTCGCCGAAGAGAACGAATTGGAGAACCGCATGAAACCAGTCATACGAAAAAATGACTCGAATCTATCAGAAGGTATCGCCACTTGTGTTCTTATTGCAACTCCCCAATCTTCGCCACTTTTCCCCGCCTTTTAGAATTTAAGGAATTCAGTTTGCAGTTTTTTGTTAACTCTACCCATTTCTGACCACGTCTTTAAAAAGTTTTCTTTATGCATTTCTACCTAAATATTCCTTTAACTTCTTCCGCAGCACCACATCTCCCCGAAAAGCGTTTCATCGTGAAGCCACATTAATATGAAAATTAAAATGAAAAAAATTACGTCTGATTGACAATACGAAATTAATATGAAAAATGTTTTTTTAAAAAAAGAAAGAACTGAAGTAACGTTTGACCAAGACATTCACAAAAAATAATATTATATTCATTTTAATATAACTTTAATAGAGGTAACCATTTTTAAAGTGCTTTCAGAGCAACAATAATAGAACGCACTGTAAAAAAATAATGAATAAAAATAGATTTCAAAATCTGACTTAGTACTAATATTCTGACAGAATCACTACTATAATTGGTACATTTCGTAAATGAATCAATCAAAAACCGTAACATTAAAATTATTAATTTTCAGGCTCATCTCAATTTCATACACCAAGCATTATCAGATGTAATGAAGTGGAAGTGTCTCTAATTCTGTTTGAACCTGCATTAATAAATATAAAATTGCAGTCGTCGTGAAGTTCCCTTCCATTGAGTGTACCAGTCCCGTTGCCGTGATGTCACTGGCGGCTGCGGGGGAGTATATAAGCAGGCCGCCGCGGCGCACGCTCAGCAGAGCCATGAGGTTGGCAGGCCTGGTGTTGTGCGTACTCGGCGCGGCGTGGAGCGTGCCTCACGAAGGTGAGCCTCACGATATACACATTCATTCAAGTGTTCCTCGTCTCACATTGACAATTTATCTGTTGCACTAGATTGACACGACGACTGTCTCACTTATAATTTGCCATACCGTAACTGCCATAATAATTTCTCTGCCTCAAATATTTTGAGATGCAATGACCGAAATCTTGTAAAGTTTTTTGATAGTAGTAGTAATAGTATTTCAAAAGATATATTGCTTGTAGTATGTTCCTTACTGAGAGATTTATTCCGTGTTTCCGCACAGAAAAACTGTGACGAACGCGAATCCCACTCTTATATTCCTATATTATTAAAAATCAATAACATGGAACTATGTCAATGATACACAAGTACGAGAGTAAGATGAAACTATAGCAAAATTTCAGAACTAGTCAGAGTACTTTTGCTAAGTGACGATTCCTACTTCCTCATCAGAGGACTAACAGAGAATAAATGTATGTAATCGAAAAGAAAATAGGAATCCGAACTAGAATCTGGAAATTTCTTATCGACGTTTTCAAGGGGCACAAACCTCGGCGTAAAATTCATACTTAATAATTATCAGCTATTTCAACCATTATATAAGGATTTAGCCTCGCTTCCTCACACTTTCGCTGTGACGACTCAATTTCTCCGTTCCAAAAAATATATTATCCTGGCGTTTCTGAATGATTTCTGAAGTCGCTCTCTCTGTTCTTAGCCAAAACTCATGACATTTTACAGTTTCCAAAAAAAAAAAAATTCTTTAAGTGACCACAAGAAAGTACATCATGCACCTCATCATGCAACCGATGACAAATTATTAATGCCTTAGTAAAAAGAAACAGAATATATATTTTCATGCGTTTAGCCCCGAGAAAATTCCCTCCGATAATGTATTTCCTTATCCGAGTCTTGTTATTCCCAGTAAATGCGAATCCCCGCATGACCAAATTTTCAAAGGTTTTTTCTTTTTTACAAGTTTATAACTTTCCTGTTGTATTATCATGTATGGATTTAAATAACTTCCAGGAACTAGCGGCTGCAGCACCGCAGGACCCTTTACGTTAATTTATTTGCTTCCTTTTTAAGTTAGTGCGGACCTACTCGTTTATGGTGCGAATATCTATCTGTTCAATGTTAATTACATGATGCTTCATTTCGTCGATAATAGACTATTTGTATATTGCTTATTTACGTGGATGTCAAGTATTGAAGCTGAGTCTTTAGCGGCAGGCGCATTGTTCACGGTTCACTTAACAGCAAGCAACGAAATTGCGTAAGTACCCTTTTCCTCGTAAAAGAGAAGAATGAGGATTACGGGATCTGGGAAATACACTAGATTATTGCTAACTCTCATCAGAGATAAAACAAGGCATTGTAACACGTGTCCTATACATTAAACGTTTGACGACTCCGGTAAGAAACTTCAAGTGACCAAAATCAATATAAAAAAAAATGATCTAATAAAGTTCTAATTTATTACACGAAAGAAACGGTACTACTTTGCAAACCGAAACACGATACGAAATCCGCTGTACTTCGCTACAGTGTCTTGCAACAAAGTAGTGGTTGGACATCAGTCATAATAAATTGAAAGGAATATTATATATGATTTAATAGAGGTCCATTCAAACAGTTGCGTGAAATTTACTATTCCAAAAATATATCAAATAATCACTTAATCATCTGAATCGTCAATATAAAATTTCGCTATAGTTTTTCCCTAATTTCTGTAATCATCTTATAATTGTCATTTAAGTAAATGTTGTGAATAATGGAAGCAAGGTTTTTTTTTCATTCTACTTTTACATGTTTATGAAAACCTCATAATTAAGGAGGAAATACGGTCCGTGAAACTAAACTAATTTTATAATTTTGTTCAATTATACTTTTCAATATCACAAAACGTGTTGATTTTAAGCAGATTTTAACATGCGAACAAATATATTTATTTAAACCTCAAATTAAGAGATTTCCCGGGGACAGATACACATATTAGATGAATTCTAAAAAAGAATGAAGAAAACGACTCGGCAATTAGCGTTGCGATTTTCTTCGCATTATAGGAGTAAAAGTCTGCAGGCATTGAAAAGTCTGATGACATATTTGTTGTTAATAGGTTGTTTTGCCTGTGACTGACTCTTTACAGTCCACGTTTAAAGGAGAATCGTCATTCATGAGAAATAACTCCCAGTAGAGTGAAAGTAAGGAAGAGGAGCTGCATTGTTGAAGTAGCGGATAAGTGTGACACATTGCGCCATTCTCAAAGAATAAAAAATCACTGCGAGCTTAGAGTCACTTGAGTCCGATGCTGATAAAAACAATAATTTAACCAGAGTCCGGCAACCTGATTGCTTGTCAATTGGCATGCTTCAGGAAATCTCGTTTCTGGTTATGCTGTAGCTTATTAATCCTCGAACACATTTCTTCCGTATCAGGCTGAACTTCTTAAGGAGTTTCAGTAAAAACTGACAGAATGTACGAAATAAATTGATTATGTTTCTTACGATTTTTTTGTAAACGCCTCGTATAACAATGAGATTTACTTTTCTTTTCGAAAAGCACGGAGAACGTTCATTTTATAAATACCTTTGTTATACAATTCGGGTAGTTTTCAGCAGTTTTTTTTTAAACTGACGAGTCATCAATTATGTGAATTCCTACAGCGTGTTACACTGAACTTCTCCATGGCAATGGTGACCGCAGCTCCTCCTCCCTGCCCATTTCTACACTCAACGAAATTACAGGTTCAACAAGGCAGGACAGGAATATCCCTTCCTACCAGGTATTACAGTGGTTGTTCTTCGAATTACACTAATTGGATGCAATCAAACCATGTAGTTGACAAACAATAAACAAATCAGTGATCAGCCAAATTTATAAATAGAAAGACACAAAAGACAGGATTAAAATTAAACGTATTACGGAGACTCTCTCAAACTTTTTTTCATTCAGGAATATTAAAACGTAACTTAAAGCTTAACAATAATGTTAATTATCAAGAAATTTTCTTTCGGCTCTAAGATAAAATATAAATTTAGTAATGTTTCATTTTTAACATTTGAAGGAAATCGAAAATATTCATGTTTTACTAATCGACATTTCAAAATTTATCGGAATATAAATTACTAAGAGGAAATGCCGGAATTTTATCCCATTGCAAACCCCCAGAGTTTTAGTACAATATCTTAATAATTTATATATGTGTAATATATATATGGCTTTCGTCAGTAAAAATATTATTTAAATGTATACGAGTACGTGCTTCAGCATTACATATTACACAATATCATTGCAATGATTCTTAAATTATCTAATAAAATCAAAACTAAAGTAAAGTAAATCTCACATCCTCAAATTAATAAAAAGAATATTATTATTACGAATTCAAATTAAAGAATTTGGAGAGATACAGAATTTGGTCTCCAAAAATACTCTTCACGAAACGCGTTACAAAATGAAACAAATAGCGGAAATTCCATGAGAACCTCAAGAGCTCTAAGATTATCCTATGCAAAAGCAAAATTTAATGTGTTAGGACAGGTCTTGAATAGTTCTGGTCAAACATTCAACCGGTAGAAGAAACATTCGGTGGTTTAGTGCAGAAACAAGCTGCAGAAAATGTTTGCATAACACAGCAGCGTATGTAACTCGTCAAAATAGCACACTAATATTTACACACCCATTGCAAGTGCGATAAAAAATAATAACGACCACTTAAATTTCGCTTGTCTGCCGTTTCCTTTTTTAGGGTAAACAAAGTCAACTAATCTTAACCAAGAATAACATTTTTCTCTTTTGCCCTCGAACAGTTGTGATTTGCGTGTCTAGAAAGAATAAATATATGGGACAATCACTGTGGAAACGATGTAATAAGTCTAACGCTATGAATTGAATTATTAAAGACAATTTAATAGTTTAGAAACAATTTGGAGACAGTCTTTGCGTAGTGTGTTTTAAAATATGACTGCAAATTGTTTTAATGAAGAATTGTAATTATTTGAAAATACAAAACTAATTATTTTTTAATCTTTCAAAATTTAAATTTATTTGCGACACATCCTTCAATTAGGTGACGGTCCATCTCGTCAAATTTGGAACATTTAATAGCTATATTAACGAAATAATTCACAAAACCGGACTGTCACGACGATGGTGCAATAAAATTAAAAACGAAACACACAGTTTTGTGGTGAATTTTATTATAACAATTTCCACGAACGTTATTTGTCAACGAGGAATGTCATCCACTTTAGTCATGTAAAAGTTGTACAAAAAGTCCAGAATAGAACTGTCTGGAAACCGCCGATTCATACCAGCAGGTTTCTAGCATTACCGATTGGCATTAACACAAACTTTTAACTCGTCAATTTATTTTCTTTCCTTCTGAACTCTGCTGAAAGGTTATAAAACTTCATCGGGTCGGTAAAAGGAGGGAAAAATCCAATTGCAACTAATTGACTTGTGAGCAGCTTTATTAACTGCTGATAAAGTATTTCATTGGTCTTTGAAAATAGCAAACTCTATGGAAAGCATCTGATTTATGTCGTGGATAACCCGAGATTAGACTTCGGGGTTCTACTTGCCGCAGCAGTATTTCTCTAAGAAAATTAGCTCGATAAGATTTTCCATAGTGATAGCAGTAATTTCCGTTCAAGGTGATGACACTTTCACTGCAACCCCCACAACACGAAAACAGAAAGCCGACAGTAAAAAGTGGCATATAAATATTTTATAAGGGCGTGCGTACAGACGGTCCAACGTATTACAGGAGGTGGCAATAAATATTAAAAATCCAGTGTATTGAGAAACGTTACAAATTACAGAGTATTCCGATTAATTCTCCTTAGCTTTATGTTAGGTATTTAATTATTGACTGCGTTTATATTGATTTCAAAACAAGATTAAGTCTCTAGACGAAGCAAATCTATAATTTATAATTCAGTTAATTACAAAAATACAATATTTATTCTTTAAATAATAAATTTTAACTCGAGCGTTCGGTTATCTAAAAACCATAATCATCAAATCAAAAAAGTTCATAAACGTATTAGAATATTTGTACAATATTGTAGATAAAATTGATGGTTTTGTAGCCCCTAAACAGTCCACTAAAAGTCAAATATAAAGTTTATTATCTGCCCGTCATATTTATAAAGATGGAGTTTTCAACTGATTAACAATCATATTCGTCTGCAATAAAATCACTACAAACAATTACTACGAGCCACACAATTATATTTACTGTAAATTTTACATTTCTATACATAGGACTTTACCGTACAAGGTGAAGTCAACACCTATTACGAATATGTCGTTTATTTTTGTAAAACTAATGGCACGTAGTGTTTTATTTAAGTTTTCAGCTACATCGCCACAGAAACCATTTTTACGAAGATAACTATGTAAAATAATAATATTACAACAGGGTTACCAATACTCTGACCCGAGCCGTAATATGCTAAAGTTCTAATTCTGTCTACATACTTCCCAACAGTGTCTAATTATTGAAAGCGGAACAATAACACGAAAGTAATTTTCCTTCGTACATATTTTAAAGTTAATTTTGGAACTAGCCACGCGTGATGGCCGTGTTGTATGCAGGGTCGTGACGTAGATTTTCGACTTAGATGTCCCATAATTTTCTTTATAAAACAACCTTGGATTGTGATTTTTGTAAAAATATTACCCAAAATGTACGAATACTATTTTTTTAAAAAATATAAACCACGAGGGCGTGCTGTAATGCCGCCAATTTTTTATGCGAAAACTCGTAAAGCTTTTTAAAAAATATAAACTTTAATAACATTCTACAACTTTATTCTTTATATTTACATATTTATTTCTCAACACATTCACCCTGCCGACGAACACATATCTGACAACGAGAGACCAGTTTATTGACACAGTCATTGTAGAATGTTTGACTTTGGTGCGGAGCCACAGCTTCACCTCTGCTTGCATCGCTTCATCACTATCAAAGAAAACTCATCGTAGGTGTTCTTTAAGCTTTGGAAAAATATGAAAATCGGATTGGGTCAATTGGGACTGTATGGAGGATGATCCATGACAATGAACCCAGGACATCGGATTGTTTCAAATGTCGCAGGGCTCGTGTGTGGTCTGGCATTGTCATGCTGAAGGAGAGGGTCTCCATGTGTTGACGAACTCTTCGAATTCGTACATTGAATTTTCTGAGGGTCTCGCAGTACCTTGCAGAGTTTATGTTGATGCCTTTAGGCACGATTTCCAAATGCACCACATTTTGAAAATCCCAGAACATGTGCTATAGCACATGAGCACATACGCTCCAGCCGCCACTGTATTTAAAGTTAATTTATTTATCTTCTGAGGTTGAGAAATTGTAGAATGATAAAGATTAGATCATTCTCTCTCTTTCAGATATTATGAATTACCTCCAAAGTAATCTTACAGTTTATAGATCTGCTTATAGCTATAGATTTTTTTATCCTTTTCTTAAGCAGCCATTCATACATTGTGGGAGTATGGTACTTTATTTGTTACATGCCTCACATTTAACATACTAATGTACTCCATAGCTTTATTAGTCATAAATTTTTCATAAACCATTTTGAAAAATATGTTTCTACTTAGAAATCACTTTCCCTTTGTTATATTGTCTGTTACAGTATTTTCTAACTGCATGATGATCAATGTTTTTATGGGCAATACTTGACAATTGACAGATTGATCAGAATGATATAATATATTATTTTAGGCCAGGAGTTTTGGAATGCTGTGGCAAGAGATGAGCTCGACATTGCTCTAAGATTAAGGCATAACACCAACATAGCCAAGAATGTGATTCTCTTTATTGGTGACGGAATGGGTCCCAATACACTAACTGCTGCCAGAGTGTATAAGGGGAATGAAAACATTAAGTTAGCATTTGAGAAATTTCCACACATGGGCCTGCTCAAGGTGAGTTTTACAATATTCGTATCTTTTAAAAAAAAAAATCACACAGATTTTGAGACTCACAACAATGGCTGGATGTTATAGATTGGCATAATGGATGAAACTAGCAGAAACTCACTAAGCTTTCAATCCTTGCTTATATAAAGTAGACAACAATATCAAAATCTGAATCAATTCTATTCTAATTTATATGGTATAAGAGAAATACCTTTTTTCTTTAAATATTGTTAATACTTACAAATCACTGCATTAATTTGTATATAATTATTTGAAAGGGTTTTAAATATTATGCCACTGTACTGTTGCAGACATACACTGTAGACAAACAAGTTCCTGATTCGGCAGCTACAGCAACGGCACTTTTCTGTGGTATCAAATCTAATTTCAAAACTGTTGGGGTTGATTCTTCCGTTAAGTTTGAAAATTGTCTCACAGGAACAAACAAGAAAGCCTGGGTGAAGTCTGTTATTAACTGGGCACAGGAAGCTGGCAAAGACACAGGTATAAATCTTAGATTAGATGAACGAATTGATGTGAATCTAGATTCTGGCAAAATTTTAATCTCGCTATTTACCAATATGAGAAAAATTGTATTTCTTGTTTGTAATTTCAGTTTGATTTTTAGTCTTCTTACTATCTTTTTTATTTTTCCTGGGTTGTTACTAGTACTGGAATCAATTACATTATTACAGTATCATTAAGAACAGCTATCTAAACACTATAATACTAATCATATATATATATATATATATATATAAATTGTGATGTCATATTAATAAATACAAAACAAATGTTTCATATTTCCCTTATTGCATAATCGGCTAATTTTGATTTACAGTTCAGTTACCATATGTGTCTTAATAATGCACATATTGTGATAATTAAAAAGAAATACCTTTATATTAAGTACTGATCATTACTGTAATGACTGCTTCATTATACAATTAAATAATTTAATTTAACATGTTTATACAAGAGGACTTTAAGAAGAACACAATTATCTACAAAATTGCCATAGTACAGTTTCTATGTAACACAATTTATTCTGAAATAGTCATTACATTGTACTTTAAGGAAGCTTTTGGCACAGTGTCAATTTCAACAGTTTGTCGAAATAGTTTTATAGTATAATGTAATGAATATTTCACAATGAATTGTGGCATAAAGAAACTATTTTATGGCAATTTAATAGATAAAATATAATATACAATTTAATCACCTCTTATAATGTTAATAATTTATTTGTAGGATTTGTAACTACTACTCGTGTTACACATGCAACACCGAGCACATTGTATTCTCACTCAGCTAGCCGAAATTGGGAATGTGATGCATCACTTCCTGAAGATGCAACTCAGTGTAAGGACATAGCACGCCAGCTGGTTGAAGACCAACCTGGAAATAATATAAAGGTCTGCAAAATTCATACCCATAACAATTAAATTGATTGTATACATTTTAGGCCCTACTATAACTACAAATAAGATATGCAAACGTCTCATTAAAAACATCAATTGTGGTTACTCAGATAATGGGAAAAACATTGGTTATCTATAATACAGTATGAGGAAAGTTTTAAGTTCGTGTGAGGTAGCAGAGTTTAAATACATGGTACTCCATAATTTTTCTCAAGCAACTTTTATACAACTTTTAACAATCATAGGCATTAAATATTCATACAAATTCTATCACTTATATACTAATACATAATATCTTGTAAATTTTGTGATTATTTTGTTCACATAAAAAACTTATTTAATATAAAACCATATTGATTAGACACTAAAAATAAATTCTTAAATAAACCATCTGTTCTAGCAACTCATAATATTTTGGAATTTTCAGGTTATAATGGGTGGTGGTATGCAGGTAATGGCATCTCATAGTGAAACATTATTCAATGAACCAATTGATCCATGGGCTTGCAATCGTAAAGATGGACGCAATCTCCTTGAAGAATGGAAAATGGATAAAATTAATCGAAATTACACCAATAAAATTTTGAGGACAACTAAAGATCTACGAAAATTAGATACAGATCAAACAGATTTTGTTTTGGGTAAATATTAAGTTATATATATGTGTGTATATATATATATATATATATATATATATATATATATATATATATTTGCGTACAAAGAAAAAATACCTGGGTTCGATTCCTGACCCTGCCAAATATTTTCATTCTTTCCTTTCGATTCCTATCCTCTCTACACCTTGAACATATGCTTCCTTTGAGTGTATTACTATGCCTAAAGCATATGCCTTCTTCAGAGTGTATTGCCAAACTGGTCATCTGAGAGACAGTTTGAATTAAATGGCTTGGGGATGTTTTCTATATTACAAACCTCACAACTAATTTTAACACAATATTTTAATTTTGTCATATGTTTTGGTACAACATATATATGCTACAAGTAATCATGATTTGAATTTTCCCTTTCAGGCATTTTTGGAAACAGTCATTTGGCATATGATATAAATCGTGACAAGACAGAAGATGGTTCTCCTTCTTTAGAGGAAATGACAGACACTGCAATCAGGATGTTACAAAAAAATCCAAGAGGATTTTTACTTGTGGTAATGCTGAATAGCATTATATCTTATATATTTCATCAAAAGTTGCTTCATGGTACATTATAGTTCCAGCTGTATTTAGCTAAATAGTGTAAGGCAAGCAGTAACTTAAAAATGGAGGGCCACAAAGAGATGAATGGTAATATATTCAAAGCTAGAAACTTTAGTGAAGGACAATTTTCCTGACACCAGCATTTGAGGTGGGGAAAATGTGTATAAGAATGCAGGATCCAACCCTACAAATTATTTAGTGACAATATAAATATCAGAGATAATGAGAGTAATCATTAAAGAAGTGTTAAGCTGAAAACTTCACATGGTCACTAATGCCAAAAATAAATGTAAGTGCTATGACACTATTGACCACAATTGCAATTACCAAAAATCATCTTGTGAAGAGCATAGTCTGGTTAATTTAAGTGATATGTTCTAGCAACTTGTTTGGCAATTATTTTGTGTTTCTACTTCGTTAAAACTGTTCTTATTCAGTGATCCGCATAAGTACCCTGCAATGTATGTTCATGTTTTATTTTTTTAATTTTAAATGATTAAAAATCTATAAAATTTTGATGTCAGTAAAATATATATCATTGTTTGTAGTCAGAGTAATTTTTTTATTTCATTTAAACTATAATTTCAAAAATCACTTAATTATTTACTGCTTGAAAACTATTCGAATTTTTCAATTTGATGTAAACTGTACATTATTCATATTGATAGACCAGACTATTTATCTCTATCAATGGCATATGAGAGTTTAGATTTTCCTTTTATTGACATAGTGATATTGAACAAGCAGGAATATTTTTACTTTAAATTTCTATTGCATATTTATGTAATGTGAAATGTAAAAGTAACCAAATTTTGCATCATCATGTAGAAGGTAATCTATTCATAAAACAAATTTTTAAGTGCTCATAAATTCAGCTTAACCTAGGAAGTCAAATAGAGGATATTGGCTCATAATTTTTGCACCCGAATGAATTCTATTTATTGCACTGAAATGAAGGTGGAGTTAAGAAAATTACTTTATATTGTATGAACAGATAAATTGAACCTATGAACATAGTCAAACATGTTTATAGATTTCAGATTTGTGTTTGAATTACATTAGGAAGAAATAAATTTAAATACTGAGAAATGTAATTGGAAAATATATTCTTTAATAATAATAGACTAATTTTATTGTAATAAAATCACATGATGTAATATCAAATGTAGGACAATTGCTGGTTATAGAATTATTTTCATATTAAACAATTTCTACATATTGATACAGGTTGAAGGAGGATTAATAGATATTGCACATCATGATGGAACAGCAAGGAAAGCATTTGATGAAGTTATAGAATTTGAAAAGGCTATAACTAAAGGTTTGGAAATGACCATGCCAACAACCAATGAAAGGCATATTAGTACAAACACTGTATTGACTGACACACTTTTGGTAGTGACTAGTGATCATACTCATACATTGTCCATTAGTGGTTACCCTCAACGTGGGACAAATATTCTTGGTAACATTTTTACTTTCTTAAAGTTATACTTAATTGAAAAATTTTTAATATTCTATTTATTTTTTTAATTAAAATATTTATTTTCATGAGTAAAACAACTGTAGATTCAAATCTCATAATCTTATCAATTATATTAATGTTTATGTCATTTCAGAATTATTTTTTTTAACATTTTATATTATAATTACATCTATGTTTTTGCATCACTGAATACACGAACCTTCAGTAATAGTAATTATAAATTAAAGATATTCATATATTACACTGAGACTGCTTAAATGTAAGAATCCTATAAATTAAATAAATTTTTTTCAGTAGTATACATTATTTATGGATTAAATGAATGATATATATTTGTGTGTTTGAATATATTTATATATGTATACTGTAATGAATATAGTATCTTAAATTAATAAAAAAATAATTTTATGTTAATGGAGATATTGAAAGAATGATTGAATCTGAAAGTATTTACATATAATTTTTTACATTAACCACTCGATCTCGATTTTTGCTCAGTATTTCACATTGACTTCACCCAGCATTCTGTTTCTCAAGTTATGTTTCTAAGCCTCCTACTGGAAATACTATTTTCACTTCTACACCTCTACCCAATTACTGCCTTGCTTCACCTCTCGAATTCTACGTCATCACTGACATTACTCCATAAAATTAAGTTGTTTCATATGTCATAACATTATAAACAGTGCATGTGATTTGGACCTGAAAGCGCTATATGAAATTTAATTGTATTAAAAGATTCTTTAATTATCATTGCAGGTATTGCACAACAGTCTAAGACAGAAAACACACCTTACACAACACTTTCATATGCAACAGGAAACAAATATGGATTTAATTACACTATAATTGATGGAGAAGTTAGGCGGAAGAGCCCAATGAATTATAACAGTTCAAGCTATGGCTACCACTTTCAAAACTCAATTGTTAGTGATGAAGGGACACATGGTGGTGGTGATGTGCCTGTTTATGCTATAGGTAAGTTTTATCTGTTGTGTTTTACACTAAATGATATCTATCACCCTGTCAAAAATAATTCAGATCCCTTGCGATTCAGATTCTTCTCTGGCTAGTTACACTATGAACATTAAAGTATTCATATCAGCTTTATGTTTTCCCATTACAAAGCTTCACCAATGGGATATGATTACACATTCTCAATTATGATAACTGTAAGGTTTTAAAACATAAATTTAAAAATGTTTTATTGTACATTTACAATATTAGAAACATAACTAAATTTGCATTGTAGATTTTGTGTGTTCATTATTCAGTTATAAGTCTTAATATATATTGCAATCTATTATTTCTCATTGATATTATCTGTGGAGTATAATATTTATTAGAAAATTTGACAAATGTTTTCTAACAAAGTACAAATGTCTTAAATAATAAATTAATCTATTAAAGATGGAAGCTGAAATTTAAAGTTGATAAATGCTCCATAGAGAAAAGAAAAGTTTTATTTTAAAAAAGGAATTCCTTACCATAGATAATGTTTTCTCAATCTTCTACACTTTTACATAAATGATACAGAGATTGTGGTTTAGGCATTATGAATAATAACATGCCTCTGGTATGATTTTTTTTAATAAAGGTAAACTTAAGGAATAACTAAAATAATAATTTTTGATCATTAAAGATTTACGGTTATAATTTACATGGCTAACATTTTAAATTTATGATTTTAGGGCCGATGGCACATTTGTTCCACTCTTCCCATGAACAAAATTATGTTGCTCACGTAATAAGTTACGCTTCCAGAATCGGACCTTATGCAAATCAACCAGTGACAAGTGGGCAATCTAAGCCACATATGTACATTAAATTTACAAACATATTTATTTGTACAATATTAATAAAATTTTATAGTTTCTTTTAGATTTAAGTGTTTTCAATTCACCCTATAGTATGAAGAAAAATAAATACTTCTTACACAAAGTTACTGTCAATAAGTAGCAAAATACATAATTATTCTTTTAACAAATCATGGTATAAAATATATTGTATATTAGATTGTAGAAACTTTGAATTATTTTAAATTGTACTGTTAATTTAGGTTTGGGGACATTATATTCTCTGCAAAGTCTTAACACTAATCATTTTTACATTAGGAAATTTTTTAGCATCAATGGAGAAATAAAGTAATTTTAAATGCACTTCTATACATGAATTGAGCTCAGGACCATAATACTAGATCATGGAATGTGGAAGAAAGGGAAGAAAGATGTGATTTTAACCTATCAACAAAAATATATGTGCTAGATGGCTGATCCATCCCATGTTCTCGTCAATCTCCATGGTGCCCTCATCAGTAATGGCATATTATTAATTAACATCTCACCATTTCCTTGGAAAATATGGTGATGCAAAGGACAGTAAATCAATTTATTGGCTAAATGTCCAAGTTTTTTTTAATTCTTAAAAAATTAGTCCGTAGATTTCATATTAGAGTCCAACGTAGTGAGTGTTTGCAACATGTTATACCGTCATTGGCAGCGCAGTCAGCAATAGTGAAAAGTTGTACACTTACATTATGCTGATATTTAAATATACGTAAGTTGACCTTCACATCATTAAAATGGTCCAATTTCGTAACAACTATCAACGCAACAATGACCAATCTTCATCACATATACCAGGGGGTTTCACACCAGATCATACTTCAAACTGCTGCAATCATTTCCGCTCATTCATCTAACACACCAAACAAGTTTGCATTACAACATTAGATGCCTACTTCTATCGACGTAAGTTAGCCACCGCCATATTCTTTCTGAAGACAAAATAATGAATGACAAGAAGTGCAAATTCCCTTCATCTCATGAAAATATTTTTGACTCATAAGATACCGGGTGTCTTTTTGTCTCGCTAAAGGTACCGCTAGTATTTTTGTCTCTCTTAAGGCACCGTTATTATTCTTCATTTATACTTCTCTAAATTAACGGTGAAGAAGGGGAGGAGGGTTCTGATGAAATTAACATTCCCTCTAGACTGGATAGGTAGGTTAAAGCACTTCATAGCCAATAGATTAATGTAGAATTAAATACTTTTTCGGGCATATATAAATAAATTCCCGGGCATCGCCGGGCACCCGGCTAATCTAATCTATCTAATCTAATAAATAAAGCAAAGCGTTTGTTTGTATGTATATATATTTGTATGTTCCTTATACAAATCTACACCGGTGGAGCAAATTTCACCAAATTTCGTACACGTGTTCTTTGCGGTAACTATGATGTTTTGATCTGTATAAATATTCTTTATTTATTTTAAAAGGAATAATTTCTTTTGTTTTTCTGCAAATTGTCAGCTCTTTATACTGAAATATTAGTCATATATTTTATTTTCACGTCTGTTTTTAACAATGAATATCATTAAATGCCACTAACAGACGATTTTTATAATTTAAAATAATTATTCATCATAAAATCTTTAATTAACAACACAAAAACGTTTCTGTACATATTTGTAAAATCTTCAGGCTGTGTGAGTGGAAGGTTTGTTTTGATGTTTTCAACGTTTGTTCAGTCTGATTTTATTTTCATGTTGAAGATCGTTAAATATGTATTCTTGGACACGGTGTAATTAATCTCTAATTTAAATGTTGATACATTATGTGACATATTGGTACATTATGACTGCTAATATCGTCTTCAAATGTAACAATTTATATGTTCAATAAATTTTTCACGGTTACGCACCATTACCGATTTCTCGACGTTCACGTTTCTGCCGTTGTCTCCACACTATGGCTCTGCGTGACGTATGCTCGGTATATATAGTGTAGGACATACTGCGACCTGATTGGCCGTTGAGGATCGCCTGACCACAGCGTCAAGGACTCATGTTTTTCCATGTCGCGTAGTAAATGTCAGGCGATCCTCAACGGCCAATCAGGTCGCAGCATGTCCGACTATATATACCCAGCACACGTCACGCAGCGCCACACAGGCTGAAGACAGCCGCAGAAACATGAACATAGAGAAATCTGAATCTGGTGCGTAACCATGAAAAATTAGTTAATAATTTACACCGGGAAAGCTGTCTCTCTTATTAAAATTATTTCCGTTGTGAGAGTCTGTGCGTTATTTAGGAAGTTAAATTTATCAGTTATTTTATTTAAGATGCATATCTTTAAAATGAGAACAAGAAATGCACGTGAATATTGGAAACTGCGAAAATTGCATTAGACACCTACTTTTTCCTTCATATTATAGAAAGCCATTTAAATGTGTTTAAGAGACTTTATATGAAAACTTATGGAACGAATAAAAAAAATGATTGACTATAATATTACATTTGTAATTATTGGAAGTATTGTAATTATTGATTTTAAAAAAATAATTGCGGAATACGAAGAAGATGAATATGGGAACGCCCAACATCATTCTGCTTAAAAAAATTGATTTGCAGAAAAATAAATAAAATTAAACAAATAGTTTTTAATTTAAATAAAAATTAATTATTTAATTTCGAAAATTACTAAATTAAGTACCACATTATTAATTTAATTTAGTGAATTTTCAAACAATGCAACCTGGCCGATAACACATTTAAGGATAGAGGTCGAGTTGCGTTACATAAAAATAACGAAAAACATCGGGGGGTCATGGATGAATGACATCTCGGGCAACGCCGGGCACTCAGCTAGTGTTAAATAAAACAATCATAGTGCATAGTAATAGATATATTCTCATTAAACAAGCATATGAGGAATTATCAGTATCTAATGGTAGTGGCGCAGGAATTTTTTAAAACAAGAGTTGAGTTTTTGTCATCAAGCTACAAGTGCAAATGGAGCATGTTTCGTAGTCGTTGACAGAAGCGCAATCTGATATCAACTTCTCACGAGAAAAATCCTCTTCCGTTTTCATGTACTTATCCTTGTCTCGAGATTTTGAATACGTAGGCTGATAAATAGAAGTCCAATTCTTAAGTAAATTCATTCAGTCTGTAAAAAATATTCATGAAAAAATTCGCACATATTTTCAAGAACACGTAGTCGCATACAGATTTGTAGATATTATTTATATAATAGAGTGGATTATTATTTACTCTAATCTCGATATTTGAATGTCGCGGTAACCCCTACAGCTCTGTTATCATTCATATAATACGTTTCATTCCCTGGAAGGATTATTTTCTCAGATCATCCATTGACAGCGTCTATCTTTTCACCCAACTTCATTAGCGATATTTACACTGATCAAACCTAAAAGGATAACGAACCCGTTTTCACCAGAAATGTCTTGTGATTTAAGATAGAATCATTACTTGGTGTGACCAACTGGTACGTAGTGTAATAGACTTTTCGCTATGGTGGAACACTTGTCCACTGTGATGTCGTAATTTCACGTTTCCGATTGGTGATAATGTCACGTCTGTGATGGTGGGACAACGCCCTTCTGACGCAATGGCGCAAGGCGTGGTACAGCAGATTCGCATCAATTGCTACACTAAGTCCAGGACATACCGCACTAAGGTAAAGGGCAAAGTGCTTACTTGAAAACACATAACAGCTAGAATAATAATAATAATAATGTATGGTTCTCCATACTCTGGTACAATTATGAAGAAATACTAATAACTTAACGTACGTAGTATTATATCACACTAAGTAGAATTAAATTCAAATTTTTAATTTCAAATAAAATCTTGTACAGAGTTTCCCATTTATCTTGTGAGCCGCAAATAAATTTTATTCTTGAACTGGAATTGATTTGTTTCAAGTTATTCAGCAACTAAGGGCTGAGGTACACGAGACGAAATTTATCATAAAAATTCACTTATGTACATAGCTTTAGAAAGATGAGTGGCGTTAAAATGTTATATTTGTGATATTGACGGTAATACAACACACATCGCAACTGAAGTCAGCCGGGTTCATTCATTCAGTTGCCTTCCATACTGTCGTAGAAATTAACGACCCATTCAAAATAAAGAAAAAAAAGTAACTAAATGAAAGAATCTAAATGACTTCCAAAATTAATATTTTAATTCCCATAGAAACAAATGTTTTCTGAGGTGCAGAACTTAAATGGGACTATATATATATATATATATATATATACATAAGTTTTTATTGTAAATGCAATGTATTATTTAACAAAGGTTGAAGAGTTCACCACAGGATATCACTGCGATATTCGTCTCGTCATTTTAGTAAACCAGACGTATTTACTCAACAGACACTAACGGAATTTACAAAATTCTAAAACTACTAAAACTAGAACTGATTCAATGGAATAATATCATTAGTAGAATTAAGAATAATTGGTGCTCTCGGATAGTGTGTGTTGTAGAAAAGAAGCACACAATTCACTGTCAACAAGAAATCTATTACAATCCATATAAAATTATTATGGAACAACCAATGATGATGATCATCATTATAGAAATCTGCAACTAAGCTTTGCACGGCTGAAGCCGCTAAAAATGATGAAATGAGTGAGAATATTCATTTTGCCCCTAACTCGCTCTCAGTGTCACAATGACACTGAGATAAATAATAATAAGATGGATAACAGAGAGAAAATTTGTTAGCAGTAATATCTCCTTGAGATCCCATTTCTGTTCCCGGTTGACCTTGTTATGTCGGATGTTACTTGTTAAGAACTACAGAAAATTTCCAGATCTCAGTTGAATCTAAATAGTTTAATATAGTTTCATAACGTATCACTATGACTCGAATTACAATACGAGCATTTCTCTTTAACGTAGCCGAGTTTGAACCAGAAACAGCGGATAAGAAACGTCAAAATAATTCTCGCGTTCAAAACAAAATTATAATTCATCAAATTACTATTCGATTTGTTCTTCCCGATGACTATATATTTCTCTTTTCTAATTATTATTACTTTGTGTTAACATTTATGAATAATAGAGATGGTCTTTTTCCATTTCATGGCTTTTTAATTTTTGCTTCTTAATAAATTATATTTCTGCCGCAGAAATACGAATTCCCCAGAGCTCTGCAGTTCTCTTTGCAGTTGTACTTAATCACTAAACGCAGTTGGCTCATTTCCATCTGTCAAGTATCACGTCGATTTTGCAGACCCAACATAATTTCTTTCCTTGTGAAAATTACATACAGTTATAAGTGCATACCATTGCCGATTTGCCACAATATCGAGTTTCGTGCGAAATAATGCATATGCCCGATTATCACGCGGTTGATGTATTACCTCGTTCATTTAGCATGTGTGTATAAATAGCTGAATATAATTCCTAGAGATACACCCCAGGCAGTCGTTGGCTAAACGCACACAATGTTCCGGCGATCATCTTCGCTGTCATCATCAGAGATGTGATACCGAGTTTGTGGGGCTCATCTCTCCCCCCCCCCCTTCCCTCTCTCTCGTGTGACGTTGACGTGGCGTTTTATGATTGAAGTGTCAGTTGAGGATCACAGGATTTGCCAACCTCAAAGCTAATGTCTGTTGCTCTAACTCTATGGATTCAGTGACGACACTATTCTCCATTCTCTTGAACGGTCCAATATTCTGGTGTCCCCAAAGTATATCTTGTATATATGGGAGAAAGCTCGGCAACAACTTATTTTGTGGGATGTGTTCATTGAAGCTATCATCTTCCAAACTTCTCTGGTCGTTGGTAGATGGTAGAACCCGCAGTGACAATAACCCATATAAATACTCTGAGACGAACGTTTTCTTCAATATCGGGTCTGTACCGTTGAGGAAAGTATTTTAAAAAATAAATACTAACTTTAAGTAACGAAATTTTGTTTCTAACTTCAACTGAAATAATTATATTATAAATAAATTATTTAATTTATTTACAGTACTAATTAAGGTAGATAGTAGTACTGGGAATTATGCACGAAATCGCACCTTATTTCTGGCATTTAATAGGGACTATTTTAGGGCAATGACATATAAAACTCGTTACATTTAATTCAAGATATCAATTGTAATGGAATATCCAAAATACTATAAGAATGAAATACGGCTGCACGAAACTGCAGCAACTGGAAAGTGAGAAACCCTGGCATGGGTGCAACTCAAACATGACAGAGTTGTGAATTTCATCTAGTTAGATTTATACATAAACACACTTTCTGTGCTAAAATACACACACACAAATATGGAACAATTGATTGTTTAATAACTAGCAAGTTGTGAGCGCATGTAGATTGAAATAAAACCCGTTTCGTTAGTTTGCACTACAATAAAAACAGTGTCGTAAATCACGAGTAGTACTCAAAACTATTTTTTCAACATTTCAAACAATAATTTAAACATTTATATAGAAATTAATGCGGAAAAAATAGGCAGTAAAATTCATGGACAGGTATAATAAAAAAATCAAGGGCGATCAGATATTAGAAGTTTTGAATATATTGATTAATCTCCATGAAATAAAAATAAATTTATTTTTCCGTGTGTCGCGTGTTGATCACAACAGTGATTTTTTGGTAAATCGCTCAAGTTTCCTGTCACCTGTCATCTCTGCCCAGAGATTGTCACCAAAAAAGTAAAATAAAAAGGGAATGTAAATGAAATAATCCTGCTTTGGTAAAAAAATAAAATAAAAGATAAAAGCGAATTATCAGCTGATCACATCATAACTCAGGTACACAAAAATATAATTCTGCCCGGAGATTCAGTTCATAAAACCGGATCCATGACATTTACATTAAAAGCCGAAGAGGTGGCAACTGGTTTTATGCGCTTCTCCTCATTTTCTCCAGCGCCAAACTTCATGATACAGTTCTTGCTGCATCTCACATCCTTCATTTTCTGATTTGTGTGCTGTGATCGCTGTCTTTCCTTAGTATTGTTACACTACAACTTCGGTCTCAGTGTTTAGCAGCCTTGAGTATCTCATTAAAACTTTCCTCAACTCATGTACAGGATGTTTCAAAGATATCTTTAGTATTTTGTGCGCCCCCCCAAAATTACAGCTAATTCTATGCTAAATTTGATTTTTTTTTTCGGTGTATATCCTTGAGAATTTAAATGGAAACTTCTTTCACACTTCTTTAGGATATATGGGAAACGATTTTAAAATCAAGTTTCTCAGGATTTACTTTGTTTATTTTGAAACCTAACTTCTTCTGGAGTATGTAGTTCATACCTCTTGATATATTTTCCAAACGTCGTCGTGCTGAGAGACATACTCCGCCATAATACAATATTATCTTTGATACTGTATTTTACAAGGTTACGGTCCCTATTGCAAGTTTTTTTATGTATTATTTCATACCTTGTATGCAATATAATCATTACCACCACACACTGAAATAATTACCAACATGGTTCTCTATATTTTCTTGTTTCTCTGTAATAATTCCGTGCTAAGTTTTCAATTTCGAAATATCTTACAAGTTTAGAATAATCATACGTGTCCTGAAACTCCTTAATATTGAGCCGAGTTTTGACAAGGCTGGTAATTAAGATTGGTATTGTTATTCTCCATTGCTGGAAGGCAAGTAATGCTGGATTTAATGTGATATCCGAGGGATCCGCGTGCGTGTGTCCTGCCAGATAAGTTGATACTTGGTCAGCGTTTTTGTGAGCGGACCCTGAAGCAGCGCAGTCTCTCTTTGTTCGTCAGCATGGCGGCGGTCCTCTGGCTCTTGGCTGTCTGTTGTAAGTCATAAAAGTCATCACGTGTTTATCATTGAGTGATGTACAAATCCTAACTTAAAGAGCATTCTTCCGGGCCCTACAGAAATGCAGTTTACTTTTTCGTTTATCACTTCTGTATTCCGATTTTTTAAAATCCCGAACAATAGAACACTCAATGAGTTTAGAGAAAGGTGATTTTTCTTCAATGAACAGTGTATGGTGAAAACTTGCTAGAGTTTGTTATTATTTCAGAGTTAAACAAAGAATATCGAAGCATTATGAGCATTATATTCATGTTATATCAAATTGACGTCGCACCTATCCGCTTACTTTTAAATTAAAAATCAATCATTAGGAATTATAATGAGATTAACAGAAATAGACGTCACTTAATAAGTTGGGCTTTTGTTATCGCAGAAAGTATAATGATACATCTGTCACATTCTTGTGTATAATTTCTATTCCGTGTTAAATAAGAGTTTCTTTTGATATCCTTATTTCGCAATATATTACAGAATTTATTAATAATTATATTTCTAGTATTGGTAATTTATAATAAACTAGCCTACCATTCTTCATAATTTAGTGTGGTAAGGTTGCTTATTGAGACTCTACATTTTATAACTAAAATATTTTAATTTATTATTAATTTTTTTTATACAATTTACTTGAATTTAATAAGAAAATTATTTTGATTCGTAAATAATATCTTACAATTCATCCACAGATATACAAAATGTGAAACGTTAAGTTAGAAAATCTCAGGGTGGAATAAGAATTGATATATTTTCAAAGAAATGTAATAAAACATAACCGCGGGATTTGCTTACGTAACAAAAGTTCAGGATGTGTCATTATGAAATGGCGAGCAGCTCCTTTTCTCTGCTGCAGAAGATCCTTTTTTTTCTGCAACTAAAAATCCTCTGTGGTTCAGTCAGTGAGTGAGGGGAATCGACTTTCTGCCCCACGTTCTTTACCTGATCTACAACTTACGTCGAGTGTGAATTTCCAAACGTCGGCAAACAAATGGCCACGGCACTTGAAAAATTAACACTTCCATTCACATATTAAGAACAATTAACCAGTAATTAGCTGTTAAATTACTTTATAAGAGATGAAGTACTTTCCCAGTCTAAATTATGAATAAAGAATAATTTTGTAAAAGTTTTCACTTTTGTTCATTATTTCTACTGTCAAATGTGGTATTTTAATTAAAAATTTGACATCATGAAAATAATTTTAAAAAGCAACATAAAAATACTTGAAATTTTAATAAACACTCAAATGGAAGAAAAATAAAAAAGAATGCATAAGCTTCACAGTTCAAGCTGCACTACGATAAAAAATTTCTGAAATTGGAAACTTTTGGCAATTCTTTTCTTCCTGTATTCTAACATATGTTTTCATTATCAGCAAAATATTAAATACGCAGAAAACCTATCTTATTCCCTTATTGATCCATGAAGACATAAATACTACCACGCATCTGTTCGTTGAGCTTCCTGATTTATTATACAAACAAAAACATTTTCAGAATAAATGCAGGAGAACCAAAACAATTTTTAATTTCATTGATTAGTTGTCAAAGAAGGAAAGGCTTAATTTCAGAAGGAATGCACAAGTTTTGTGAATGTAAAATACTCGTTACACGATTCGAACGCCCCTTGCTGATGGCAACACGCTAAACATATTTGGATCGGAGTATTTACTCGACTCTGATTGGCTATGAAAGAAAATAGCCTCTTCCATTAAAAACAAGGTTGCTAACCAATAATTAATTTTCAAAAATTTCAAGCCGGGAAAGGCTTCAATCTTTAATAATTAATTTTTCCCACGGTATATCAATTCGAATAATCTCTTGTCTCTCACGTTATTATTTTAAAGTTATGCTTAATAAATTATGAATTATGAATTTAACTTAAAAAATAATATAAATTTTAAAAATTGATCTGTAGCGATTCACACAATAAAAGCCATAAATCTGTCAAATAAGCGTATTTAATTTTAGTAGTCCTCGTGTAGATTTCTGGGAAGTACACAGATTTTGCGACTTCATTACTATACATGATTTTGAAAATACATACATCAATTAATTTTTGCGGCACAATTTCTATTGTATATATCTCAGTTAAGATTTAAATAAATTGAAATTTTACTCAAATTTGATAAGACACTTTCTGTTATAATTATGGGTAAAGCTGCATGGAAGAGCCTGAATTTTATTCACATTCAGACAAAACAACGTTTTGAACGGTAAGAATCCCGGTTCGAACCAATAAAAATTCAAAGGTCCTAAAGGATTTCAAGTTAGAAGTAAACGAGCTCGTTGCCCTTGTAGTGAAGTGTAATGTATTGATTTAATGCTTGAAGTAATTATTATTTCCGTGAGTTGTTAAGAGCTTAGATAGAACAGCAGACGTGAGCTTAATGACACTGAGTTGCGAAATTCCTAGTTCAAAAGTTCACCACGCGCTTATCTTGCGCTTCGGACTGCTCGAACGAAGCACTTTATTTGCACATTTTACTCATCAAAATAACGAATATTTACGCAATCCTAAATCAAAATGCCGATGACCTCAGAGCTTGAAGTTTACGTCATATTATTAATAGGACCATATGAATTCAATATAATGAAGGAAAGTGAGTATTTACTTTGCACGGCGACCATAGGGTCAATGATCAAATGTCCAGAGCGAATCTCTTTGTTAATATGACGAAACATGATCATCCCATTATTTCTCGTAACCCGAAATGCAAACGGACACAGCAGAAAGTCTTTCGAAGTTACCAATATATTTGGCATTTTAAAATGTAATGTATAGTAGGTATACTAGTTTCACAGCCATCTTGGTGTCATGAGACAGACGAGTTCATACGATAATTTCATATAAGAAATTGTGATTAAATATTTTAATCCTGCGTATTTATTGTTTTTAAACAAATAAATGTATTTACTGCAATTAATTACACACATTGTGGAATCTCTAATTAAAAATAAAAGTATAAGTCTAAATTAAAATACACAAACTAAAAATTTGTACCCATGTATTTAATTCTTTTTTCCTGAAAATTAAAGTCTTCAACCTACTTTTCATCACATATTTATTTTTACATCACTTTACTAACATATAATATTAAAACAACGTATTTGTGTACATTAATATACCTTAGATGATTCTAAAATATTTCTTTCCCTGTTACGTAATTAATCATACTTTCGAATGTTATGTGCGTGCATTCAACATTCTGACTGAAAGAAATTTTCATCACTATTTGTTTCTCCTCTTTCGAAGTAAATGTAACGAATAAGTCAAAGTGTGAATTTCCTCTACAAGAATCCCGTCAAGGATTGCATGAAAGCTTTTGCGTATTTTTATTTATTGAGTTGATGTCGAATAATCAACCAGTTTCAAAATAGATGTATTTCTGAGACTTTTCTACTGCCGTTATATGGACCCTATCATTAATTTGAATAATACTGATGCTTCTCTACTCGTCATAGTAACATTTTAGGCACGAATTTACTTTTTTTTCATTATAACGTTCTAAGACATCTCTGTCATTGTATACATTTACAATAATGCTTATTAGGTTCGAGAATTTATTTAATTTTTATATATAATCATGTTTTTATGCATCTCAACTATTCCCAGGCAAAGGATAAATTTAATATCGCGTTGAAATAAGGGACTAATTCAATGAAGAATTATTCAATTAATGATATTAACGATATACAAACTTAATATTTCCCACGTTTCGACATTCTTATTGTTCAATTTCAGAAACACATCATGAACCTGAACATGGTTTATCAATTATCCCAGAAATAATCCTTAATTTCTTAGTTCACATGTATTTATGTGGAATTATAAACTTTCACTTTCTATATTGAATATTAACTCAATGAATAGTGTTTCATTATGACTGCGAATTTTGTACTTTTTATTCTATTCATTGTAGCGAAAAGACTAGATTTTTTAAAAAAATTAAATTATATTCTTCTATTTCAGGTGGAGCCATTTTATCTTCTTCAGGTAAGTAGAGATCAACGTTCGACAATTTTTTTTAACAGGTTTGCAATTCAGAGTGTTTCTCTCTTCGACTTCACGGTATTTATAGGAAAAATATAATTACTATACTGCTTTAACATATGAGGTTAATATCTCATGTCATGGTAAATCAACAGATTCTCATTAATATTGAGTAGAATTTCGGAGTTAAATACGTACTTTTGATTTAATTTTAATTCACGGACGAATCTAGGTTTAGTGTCGTTAAGTATCTAAAAAGCCACCTTTTTACTGTATTTATTAAGAAAAATAAGAAAACCACAAATTTTATATTAGTAACAAAAATTATTTAACAACATATAACAATATAAAACCGGTAAAAGTAAATAAAATATTTTACTTACGGTATGTTTAATTTACGTATTACTGAAAACTTACACACTAAAATAATCAAAATTCACTGTCGATGAAACTTTTGATCTTTTTTCATAAAATTAGGTATGAAATGATACGTTTAGCAAATTGATGCACTGAATTCTCATCGAATTATAATTTAACTGTAATTGTATTTTTTTTAAAAAAAACTGATGTTATACGAATCCCGCGAAAATTGTTCTGAATATCCATTCGATTTAAGAATTAGTTAAAAAAAATTTTGATCTGATCACCGTTAATTATTGAGTGGACCTGCATTGTTTTAACGCAAATTTGTGTACCACTTTATTGGTTATAAAAAGGTATGTTTCAAAGTTATAAATGAAGGAGAAAAAACAAGCTTCGCTGTGAGGAATCGACCACTGTGGTACATTTAGCCATATATTCAAACATGCGACACAGCAAAGGTATGTGCATAGTAAAATGGAAATACTGCCTCGTAAAACCTACTAGCTTCACATCCTCATCAAACATTAACGACTGTACCTACGTTTGGAGGCAGATCGTATAGAAAAGACGGTCCACTTCAGTATGACGAAGGTACACAAGCTTCAGACAAAACTGTAAATCGAGATTCATCCGAATGTAAATGAAACTGGCCTTGCTACAATTTATCACGACTTTCTTTAATTATATTCGGAAAAACATTTTTGTTAAGTTTCATAACCTCATACTATCGAGGTATGATAATGAAGTAATGGTATTTTCCATTAACGATCATATTTAAATTTAAAGTAGAAGATTGGTCCAACGTAGTGTTACTTGGTAATACGTTATAAAAATATTATATGATGAAACTTTTTGTATTACATTTGTTTTCAAATGATAAGAAGTATTTTAATTTTATATTTTCCCTGTTACTACGTGTAAAATTATATTTCCATCTGACAATGCACACGCAGACATTTTAAATATATTTAGTGTTTATTTCGAACCTGCCTGCTTCAGAAGAAGATAAATGTTTGATAAAATGGCTTCTTCATACATTATATTACGATTGAAAATAATTTACGTCTGATAGAAAATAATGAATAAGAAAGATAGCCAAAACCGACAAAAAAAGGGTAATATAAATACCACACAACGTTTCTGGAACCTTGTGCCTTTCGTCAGGTGCTACGAAGAGCGTAGAGAAACACAATTGCACTGGTCAGTTGACAACACTCAAAGGCTTTTCTTAAGGGTGCTATGGTTAATGTTCTGGAGACTCAACTACTTTTTTTGCAATTAAACGGAGTAACGCTCTTATTATATATATGTAGCGTAGCGACCAATTAGTTGTCTGAATTTAGTAAACCCAATGTATACGTTTTCAGACGCATGGAGACCGAAACAAGAGTTCGAGTTCAGTGTGAGTGGGAAGAGTGCGGTTCTTTTGCCAAGCGTGAGCAAATTCGTGACGGGGATTCACTACAGAGGACGTTTAGTTGTCCAGACCCACACGGCTCGGATGTTAGTGATTAAGGTAGGTGTCGAGAGGCGCTGCACATTCAGTAGATGATGAACGCTCAATATCTCAGCTGTTTATTTCCAGATGGTTAATATGACCTACACTAACTTCCACTTGGAATTGTCCGAAGACACTTGGGAGAATCTTCCGTTCACCAATGAAGAATCTCACAGCCTTTCTCTGTCCGATGAAGTCTTCATCGTCAGCCTACAATCTTCGGGACTGGTAAGGAAAGCATGCTCGGATACTTCTGAGCTGTAGTGGTAGTGGAATTAATCAACGTACTCGTGTTACAGATAAACAGCATGACAGTGAACAGCCGGCTTAGTGAAAACGACGTGAACTTCCTCCAGGGCATCGCCAGTCAGTTCCAGTTCGACTTGATGGGTCTCACTTCTGAGCAAACTAACTCTAGCAACTCCATTCATGGACGAGGCGACTACTCTCAGCCCGCTGACTTCAGGATAACGGAGGTGCGTGACTAAAGCACAGACAGTACATTATATCGATACTCCGCACAGAAAATCACACAGAGGTCCAAAAAAAAGTAACAGAAATAAATTAATAACACCCGTATCTTCACAATTTACTGCAAATTGTTATTTATCTTGAACAAAGTGTACGGAAAGATCGCAAATGTAAGACAGAACACTCCATTGGAATCAGTTATGGAATCAAAACTAACAACTAATAAATAATTATAGGGTTTACGCTTAAACTTAGCTTTTGTAATTTCGTCCTAGTCATTGATTTGCATGTACCCCAAAATTCTGATTGTTCTCTCCTCTCTAAACCCAACGACCATTAATACACAAAGAATACAGGTTTGTCTTAAATCAGGAGATGAAATATTATGTGACCGTGAATCATAAGAAAATGGTTGCCGTTTGCAATCTCTCTGAATAGAAACAAATTTAAAATCAAAATCGGCGATTATTTAAAGCTCAACCAGGAAGAAATTCCAAAAGAAGAAACAGTAAAATATCTTGGTCTTCACTTAGACACCAAGCTGAAATGTAGGGATCATCATATCAATAAAAATAAAAATAAAATAGAATTAAAAACTAAATTTTTAAACTGGCTGATTGGACGAAAATCAATCGCTATTATGCAACGAGTACAATGAAAAATCCTCCGCACTATAACAAATGCTCCCTGGTATGTATCCAACTTCAGTTTACATACTGACCTCAATACATCATATGTAGAAGACGTCTTCAAAGATAAAAATCGTAAACATCATACTAAACTTCAAACCCATCCCAATCGACTACTAGAGCCGCTATTACAACTTACTGACAACCGAAGACTGAAGAGATGCTGGCCGATAGACTTCAATAGAAACTGAGGTGGCGATGTTGGACGCTCACCTTTCCACATCAGTACAAGATACTCTTATTAAATTGTACATGCTATCAAATTAGCTTAAAGATCGTATGTAATTTGATTGATAATAAAATTAAGGAAAAATATCTATATTATACGTTGTACTAATGCGATTTTATTAGACTATTCCTCGTATGTGTGTGCTAGGACTCCGTGGCCGGCAGCTGCGAGACGCGCTACGAGGTGAACCCCACGGCGCCGCCACGCAGCACGACGCCGACGCAAGCACACCTGTGCGGCAGCCGGCCGTTCCTGGAAGTGCTGAAGAGCCGCAACTACGACCGCTGCTCCCGAGAGGCCGAGTACCACGCGGGTCTTCCAGGGTCGCTGGGTTGCACAGCTTCCAGCGCGCAGTGCGCCGAGGTCTGGAGCCGTGCGGCCCTCACGCGCGTGTTGGGCTGCGGCGACCGCAGGGACTTCACCATGATGGGCTCGTTAGCCACCTCCAAGGTCATCGCCAACCTTCACCTGCACAACAACTCCGAAGCCGTGATGGACAGCTTCGTCAGGCTGGACCTGCTGGACGCTCGGGCCCTCAGCTCGCGCTTTTCGCCTCCGGAAAGCACCAGGACGCTCAACGAACTCCGTTACCTCTACTCCGTCGGCCAAGAAGCAACCTCCATTGTAAGTTCTACATTTCATACTGCATTTTCTTCTTTATTATTTTCCCTGTATATTATTTAACTTAGAACTATATATTAAACACAAAGGTTTTGAAACAATTTTGAGGAATAATTATCGGTTTTTGGCAAGTGGGTTCGTTTGTGCATACCGATGCTAAAAATTTAGTGAGTCTACGCCCTCATGATTATACGGCTTCTCGAACAGTGTATCTGAATGTTATTCTCTCCCCGATGACTAACAGAGTTTCTTTACTTTTAAAGCCGTTGGATTAAATCTCTCTATTTGTGTCTTTCTCTGCTCTCCTGGACGATTATTTCTTTGTCATTGTCACCTTCTCAGAAAACTTGTTTGGTTTCATTTCTGGTTTCTTTCTCCTTGGTTTTTATCTTTTCTCTTTCCATTTTATTACTCACACAAATAGAATATCTCTAATGATATTACCTCAGCATTGTCAAATAATTTCAATTCCCGATCACATTTTTTTTTATTTTAGAAGAAATTATAAATCCCTGTTGAACGCTCTAGATCGCAAATACCCTTATAGAAAATCGTTCTAAAATTTTAACTATCTATTTATCTAATGACTCATTTCTTTCCAATCCGTATTTATTCTGCACTCATTTGAAGACGTTGTTAGCGATGTTTCAAAATGACCCGTAAGCCGTTCATGGCAGTTTAATTACTCCCATCTGGGTTTTTGAATCACATTGCATTAAGAAAAATTTTAATCTGATTCATTTATTGACCACTGATATGTTGACCGAAGATGTAAAATAATTAAATAAATTATTAGAATTCTATCCGGGCGCTATTCTAAGGTTAATGATAAAAAAAATCGCATTTTCACATGATTGATTTGAAACAAAAATGGACTTCATGGAAACAAAAAATCTAGGGACGGTTAACCAGATAGGTTAATAACGTCTAGGCGGACTTTCATCTTTCGTTCCAGTTTCAGTGCATTGTAAAGAGCGTATGACTGGGCTGAAAATTAAATAGTTTCTGTCCCCCTCAAACAGTTGGAGACGTAAATAAATAAAAAAATAAAATAAAGTTTTATTGCATCGTTGGAAATTGTCAATCCATAATAAATTATAACACTTAAAATAGTGATTGACATATTGCATTTTTTTATAACAGGCACCTATAAGCATGCCAACATTAGAAGTCGAGCTGGAATCTCAGGTCGAAACTGGTTTACCTAGAAAGGCGAGGAAAGCCGCTGAGAACGTGAATAATACACACGTCTCCAAACTATCTCACCGGAAGTACGACAGCAAGAAGAAAAAGCCCAAGAAGATGCCAGCCACGACCATGAGCCCTCCTGTTACCGTCGTCACCATCTCCAAGACCACCGTCCCCGAGCCGCGGAAACCATCGAGAAACGTGACGCAGCAGGCCTTCACGAGTTACCCCGACCGACCATTTTCTGCCATGTTCTTGTCACACCGAGCCCCTGACGACAGGGCTTGTATGGTGCAGCAAATGAAGAAACACGTCTCAGAAATCGCCAACGAACTGGAAGCGCCGCAGTCCATACCCAGTAAGAGGACCCTGGAGAAAGTCAACCTCGTCGTAGAGATCTGCAGGACCATGACCCTGCCGGAGCTCCAGAAGGCGGTGGATAATACCATGGACGTTGAAAGACGAGAAAGCAAAATGCTAACGGAGAGGTAAGTTCACTATCTAATATAAGGGTGCATGCCTACAAGATAAAAAAAATTAAGAGCATTATGTGACGTTCTATAAATAACAATCCAGAGAATTTCAAAGATCTGACTTTTTTTTTCAGAAAAATATTCCGAGATGTCGTGAAGATGTGTGGAACTGTACCAGCTTTCGAATTAGCGAAATCGTGGATCGAAACGAAGAAAGTAACCGGCCAGGAGGCGTGCGAAATCGTGGCTACACTTCCAAGAATAATGATTTCTCCCAACGTATTTGTTGTTCAGAGATTTTACGTAAGTTTTGCCATGTAACTGAAACACGTTGTTACGGCCCCCCCCACTCCCCCATATTAGGGATGTATTACTTATAGTTAACGGATGTATGTGTAATGCTGAAATTTATAACTTGTCGAATATAAAGAAACCTTCGTCAACATTTATCAGACTTTGGCATTGAAAGTTTATTGTTTTCCTCATTTAGATTATTATATCCTCGCAGAAAAAAAATTAATGCAGACGTCAGAGTATTTTCAGACGATTTTTTAACATATCAAAGAAACAAAATCAGAATAGAACCAAAAACAATTGAAATCAAATGTAAATTTGTAGAATAATAATAACAATAAGAAAAGCAGAGAAAAATAGCATTGCAATTTAAAAGAAGTAGTAAAAGAAATCTTCACAAATAGGGTATTAAACGTTAGTCCGATCCTTAATGGATTTTGGTGCGACTGTCTGGAATCCACACGAAATGAATCAAATTGTAACGTTGGGACGGTGAGAAAAATTTTGTTCTCTAGGGAAAGTGTTGTCGCTTTTGAATACAGCAGGCAGAAAGTTAGGCTTTTTGCCCTACACAGTTCATACACGGGCGATAAACTATGGGGAACTTCAATACAGCAACGGATTTTAGTAGACACAATTGCTTGCACAACACGTAGCAGCAGAAATGAAGACATTGATAAATATCTGTTCCTAAATGAAACCCAATATTAGTTGAAATATATGTTTAATAACCAGCCGTGTTGGCTACGATCTTTTACTGAGACAAAGCCATGTCGTAATTCTTATGTGCGAGGTAAATGGCTTGAGGTTAACTGAACGACGCTTCAGGTGGAGTTTGTCTTAATGTTTTGTAAATACCAAGCTCTCACTCGTGATTTCAGGATTTGGTGCGCTCCGCCGCGGTGAGAGATGATGAACAGCTCAAAATCACCTCGGCTCTGTCCTTCACCAATCTGCTGCGCGTCGCGTGCGTGAAGGAAGCAGAGCGTCGGGCCCGGTTCCCCGCGACGTCGCTGGGCGTCACGTGCACGCCCGAGGACGCCGCCCACTACCTGCTGTGGTTCAGGAGCCAGCTGAGGACAGACCCTGCGCTGCGGGAGGTGTACCTGCTCGCCCTGGGCAACTCCGCGTCCCCCGCGGCCATGGCGGCTCTGAAGGCCGCAGCCCTCGAGAAGACGTACAGACCAGGAGTGCGGGCCACGGCCGTGCTGGCCATGAGGGAGCTGCTGATCCGCGACGCGAACGCGACGGTGCCGACGCTGCTGCACCTGTTCCAGGACTCGACGCAGCCTCTGCCCGTCAGACTGGCCGCAGTGTCGCTGCTCGTCTTCGCCAGGTCCAGCCCCGTGGTGTGGCAGAGACTGGCTCTGTCTACGTGGTTCGAACGCAGTCCCGCCATCTGCGCCTTCGTGTGGAGCTCCTTGTCAACTCTGGCACAAACCCGAGACCCCGTGCTCAAGCCCATGTGAGTTACAAACAACAAACCGCCCGCTCTCAGGTTTCACATAGTAAATTGAGAATCTCAGTAGCTCGGCACGCGCTCACTGGCGGTCCTCACTGGGCTAAACTGGAAAATTTCACTAATCTCGCAGGTTAAATAGCAAAAGATGTATTTCCAGACTTGCTTAGCTCTAAGGCACATTTCAGTTATCAGCACATCATTTGTTCCCTCTGTACTCAACACAGTATTTCTCAGCCATATCTGTGCCTCACAGTTAAATATCAGTCTCTACCTGTAGCCCATTGCCCGACTTTGAATAACCTTGTGCTCATTTGTCAAACCTCTACTCCAATTTTAATTGTTTCTCCCTTTTGAACTGTAAAATCGTATACCAGTCGCGGGAAAATTGTCCATTTTAGAGGAATACAAATACACTACACTAACAGTTTTTAACACAAGTGGATAATATATTGTAGAACGAATCGAAACAAAAAATCCAGAATGTATCTGTCATGTATGATGACAAAATCACAGTCATCTCGGCAGGCCAAGGCCCACATCTTCTAATAGGCCTACGTGTTCGTGTGTTTGTTCCGCAAACAAATCTACCCCCGTGGAGAAAATTTCACCAAATTTCGTACACGTATTCTTTCCGCGCAGCAAACAAACATTGTGGGAATGAGACACGACTACCGTCCCAAGACGCGGGGGTGGAAATTTTCATATATGCTACAACGGCTGATATTTTCGTTGAAAGAAAATTTTTCGAGATCAATGAGATTGATAGCCTTTCTCCAGATGTATTTGTAAATAATTTCAACCCCTCTCGTCTCGGGAGGGGAGCACCTTTAGGGATGGGGTTTCGGGATCGTTACATAAAAATAACGTAAGAACAACCGTTATTGGAGTCAAATCCGGGGTTATGGATGTCGCTGAGTTTTATTATGACAACCCGGGCTACGCCGGGCACCCAGCTGGTAATAAAATGACGTTATATATATATATCTAGCGTTTTATTCGTAAAATAATTTATTTAGTGTGGATTTCGTACTTTGGATAAAAGTGATTTTTTTTATCCAGAAACGAAAATTTGACCACATAAGTGTTTCATTTTAAAGAATTATTCACAGTTATCAAAAAAATTGGAAGGATTCCAAGTACGTTTGATTATTGTATGCTTTGTGTAGTGCGAAACTGTAACCACGAAGAAACGGCACGCATGATTCGAACAGCAGAAGCTTTGTTACCAATAGAGAAATAAGTCTAGAGGTATAGTATACTTTTGTGAAGAACTTAATTGAGTTTCGTGTTCCACTGTGGAAACGATTAATTTTGCGGGACATTCTTTATGTGATCTGCCTCTTAAATAATACAAAATTTTACTCTTAATTGAATTCCGTGGCGTTTCAACAACTTCAAAAGTTTATTTAAAAGTGGATGGAAATTGTTAGTTGATATCATAATACGTTGTTTTTATCCGAAATGCTCCGTTAAAATTTAAAGAGGAAGCAGAAGTATTTTTTTGTGTGTTGTGTGTTTTATAGATAATTATTATAATATAAGGAGCTAAAAAATATAGAAACAAATTTGAAGTCAAGGAAGAACGATGTAAGTGGATGGGACACAAAGCTGACATTTACATGTAGATATGAGAGAATACGTTTCTGATTTCAGATGTATGAGTGATCGAACATGTACGGAACATCGGCAAAGTTGCAGACAACTATGGCGAACAGGTTGCATATTAACTATACGAATAGGGGAAAGAACTAATTAAGATCAGCCGTATATGAGTGGTACAGAAGCCATAGATTTCATAGCTATTATCAATAAATATTATAACACTTAAGGTAAATTTAAACAAGCGCAAAAAATGAATAAATACTTGACGAAAGTTCTTGTTTTGAACTTTGACTTCATTACAGTAGTTACTGTTAATTTACTCTACAACTCTTAAATATTTCGCGGTAAATAAATTTTGCTTTCGTGACGTATCTAACTGTAGTTAATTTAATTGGTATTTCAGGGCGCAGAACGCCGCAAGAGTTCTTCTCCTGGCCAAGCCTATGCGCTTGGGGCTGCATCTTCCCTACAACACTATGTGGACCTCCGTAACGTCGGAACTGCGGCAAGTTATCCTAAACCACTTTTCATACTCGCCTATAAGGGACGCCTCGCATCTCTACAACCGCTACATTCAGCGAATGGCTGGAATCTCCAGGGGCACGTTCGAGGTATACGTAGGCTTGTACTAAAGTTTCAGGGAACCTAAACTCAGGAAAAAAAAATTCATTTCCGTTTTCACGTCGGATATAACTTATGTCCCGCAAAAGAAACAACAGAGATGAT
This sequence comes from Zhengitettix transpicula, assembly GCA_037074705.1. Classification (NCBI taxonomy): domain Eukaryota; kingdom Metazoa; phylum Arthropoda; class Insecta; order Orthoptera; family Tetrigidae; genus Zhengitettix; species Zhengitettix transpicula. The sequence continues at coordinate 66,068,444 of CM073595.1, read as the reverse complement.
CTCCCTCAGACAGGTTTCGACTTCCAGGTGCCTCAGCCGTCCATCTTTCTTTTTCTTTTGTCGACCTCGCGTGGAGCTTCACCGCTCCTTCTCTACTAGTTTTTCCTCTTCATTCTTTTTCCTCCTCCGTTTTTTCTTTGTTTCAACGTAACTGATTGTTTAGTGTTGTACAATTTACAGTTACAATATATTGTTTATAAAGAAAAGTGTATCATAATTTCGTAAGATGTTTTATGAGAATTGGTCTCTGATATTAACGTCGTTCGCACTTAACATATGCGTTGTGCAGAAACGTTTAATGGCGATCTGGTTTGAAGGAGAATAATTTGTTTTGAATACAAACCTCCAAGGCCCAGGGAAAAAAACTACAGTAGAGATAATGAAATTGCACAATATGCTAAAGCATCTCAAATAATTTATTTATTGATTGTCAGTACACTTCTAGATGTGTAGCACGAAGAATATCGAGACTGTATTCAATTTCTTGCTATGTTCTCCGTAACAATACGCTGTAGCAAATCCGTAGGAAATTGTTGTCGACATGGTTTGTCGTTCGGCATCACAACGTGTAGTAAGTACACCAGCGACTTCCTTTGTATGCTTACAAAGTGCAAATTCTGCAACATCTGATGCCGAAATGCAGAACTGTACTGATAATTATTAAATAAATTCTTTGAGATGGTCTGGAGTATGATGCAATTTCATTATTATATCTACTGTAGTTTTTTTTGCCCTGGGAATTTGAAATGTGGGAGGTTTTAATAAGCAAAAATATAGGTGCCTGGATTAGCAATGATAGTCAACTTCAGTGTTTAGTTATTCGATAGTCGGTATTTTCTGCCAAAAAATTTATTCCTAACTCATTTGGAATAATATTAATTTTGTATGAAACCAGCTCATATTTTTCCTCTCGTCCTTGAATGTGACCTTTTATTGAGAGGTACAACTATCTGTGCTGTTCCTTTAGAAATATTTTTACTTCATATTAATAATCGCGTTATATTAAAAGAATTAATATTGTGTAGGAAATTTTTAATGAATATAATTTATCCTATCTTATAACTTTCGTTAGGTGATGGTTGCTGACTAATTTTTCTGATTCTCAAACAATAAATTTCCAATATAAATTGATTTGAACTTAAGAGTGTTTCATTGCAGTCGGAAGTTTGGGTTTCAAGTCCCGACGATTTCCTGTCGTTGGTGTATGATTTCCTCAATCCCAGCGAAGACCTTTCTCAAGTACGACCAGCCCAGAAAGGAATCCTCTATTCCACACGATGGATTCACGAGAAACTGAAGATCGCCCAGAGGAACATGCCTCGCATCAACGGTCGCCTGCGCTTCAAGTACGACGGACTCCAAGAACAACTCTTCCTCTTCGATAGGAACATCATCTCCGACCTCGTCAAAGGTGAGCTCAGTCACGTGTTTCTGAAGGAACAGCACGGATAGTTTTTCCACTCGATACAAGGACACATTCAAGTACGAGAGGAAAATATTTATTTTCCTATTGTTCATTATCAAGGCTTTGATTATACTAGTCCAGGCTATGGGTCCTTCACCTAAGATCCATTGTGTTTTGGTTAGTTTTCTTGACAGTTTTTGTACGTACATCCTTGGTTTGGTCTCTCACCCGTCTTGGCTTTATCTGCGCTTTCAATATTGAATTAGCGCTGTCGCTTGGCCACTGAATGTGTTAAACGATCAGAAGCATCGTCACTTTTGTGGAAGATACCACGCGCCCGGGTCATAGCAAATTGTAGTGACGAACAAGCAATTGAATTCTTTAGACAATATATTCGTTGTGTGAAAAGCGATTAGAATATCACGGGAAATACGTCGAAAAATGATATATCCATAATTTTTCAGTACTGTACGACCCCGTCCAAAGAAAAGTAGGACTGACAAAAGGATTGACGATCTGCGTCATGATTACGCTTAGAAAATTGTTCATTACGCCAGATCGACAAATGTAATATTTATTCAGCCCTCATATTAAAATTTTCTTTCCTTTAAATTTATAGTTGAGTTAATTATCAATAGCATGCGTAGTATCTGGTAGTTGTCATTCGCTAAAACTGAGAAATTTACGTCTTAAACTTTTTTTTACATCCAAGGGAAAATATATGTAATTTGTTGTGACTTTTAGGAAAAGAAAATGTTTGTGAGAATAAATGATTTATGATTTATTTAAGTGTGAAAGTATAAATCTATAAACGCATATTTACGCCTTACGGGAACTCAGTTTAAATGAGTTCTAGTTTTCCAGGAGGCCTCTGTAATAAAAGTCGTGAAGATGTTTTATGTTATAAGTATCTAACAGAGTTGTAAAATAGTTGTGGAGTTAAATTTATTCCCTTCGGGACGGAAGTGAAGCACTTTATCAAAGTGGCCACATGATGGGACAGTATAGTGTTTTTGGTGGAATAACGTAAAACAAGAGACTCGGTGCAACGATTTCAGTGTGGTCACTTATCGTACAAAAACGAGACAATCGACTTTTAAGTGAAGCGCTTTAATTTTTAAATAATGTATTTGACTGATGTACGTACCGTAGTTGTAGAACAGATAAATTGTACATAGTTGCATTCTTTGTGCAGAAGGCCAAGATCTTGTGAACGAGTTGCAGACAGAGAAGGATTTCCACTTTCAGAACATTAACATGGACGAAATGTCGATGTCTACAACAACAGAGATGGGATTTCCGCTGTCGTTCCAGCTCAGAAGGGTTTGGGCTGGCAGAACTGTTGGTCAGGCTGTTGTCAATAAACGGGAGTCCTCGGTGAAGTTCAACGTTTCAGCAATGTGAGTCACTAACCAACGTAAAGTGTCATAAACGGTAAACCTAAAATTCTGTAGGCGTAGTTACATGAAGGAGAAATCAAAATCTGTAGAATTTGTGAAACAGGATTCAATTCAATTCAATAGGCAAGAAAATACTATAGAAGCTGAAACGTAGGAATTGGAATTAAATATTTTATAGTCTAACAAAGACACGATAAAAATTGTTTCTAACCAGATTAAGTAGATGAAATACATTGTTGAACTCAAGAAAAAGAACCATTACAATTTATAGTGATGAACTTTTTATTTCGATGTACAAAATTTGAGAGCAAGGGCCAGCCAGAATCCGACTCAGATTGACTAAGAAAGAAAATATCTGCTCCCATTATGAGCTCTCTAATGAGTAATACACTTTTTGTAGTTTCTTAATTCGAATATTCATTTGACTTCCATCTTAATTAAAAATATACGCATCATAAATATACGAAAAATACTAATGTATGATGCGTTTCAATTGCAATGTGGAACGGATACTACCATGGTTCCGTATATTTTTTATCGTTGAATAAATGTACGCAATATGAATTTCTGTACATTACCTACACGATTATATGGGAGTTTCACGTCACAAATATAATTGCCAATTTATAGATTTGCCACTAGTCTTTCCCCATGAGTTTCGAAATTTACGGTCTGTATTGCAATGCTGTGCGAGACCTCCAATGCAGCTCGTGATGGCGTGAATGATGCAGCGTGCACACAGCGGGGAGCCATCTTGCAACTGCATCGACACCAGCTCATGGCACAATAAAACATCGATCCTCAGATGGGCACATTCCTCTGCAATACTTGCACAAAACATCTGCCGCACACAGAAAAACAAAGCGATTTTAATATTTGTCAGAGATATTGGATATTGCTTTAATAGTAATATTGGAAGGTGACTGTGTCCAGGACTACGTGCTTTCATATTTTACCTAAACCTCAATCAGTGATGTTAAATTTAAATGTAACTAAGTCATGTGTCTATATAGAAATTAACGCTACAAAACAACGAAATCAATCAATTTCATTGCACAGGGTCAAAATAGTTGCTAAGAAGAAAATTTTAATCTGCACCACGGAAATGTAATATCAAGGTCAAAAACGATTCCGACTTCTGTGTCAAACTGTGTGCCAAATAATAGGCAAGGGCAACTAACTGGGTTTTTAATTGAAATAGAAAGGTGCAAAATGTGGTAATATTGTTGAGCGATGGCTGTGTTGCGGAACGTTAGCTACTTGGCCTTGTTTAATAAATTAAATCAAACAGAAATAACACAATTTGTCGATCCAGATATAATGTAAAGGAACAAAGAGGTAGACAGGAGAAAGAGGAAGAGGGATGCCCATCTTTCTAAAATTAGTAAAGGGAATATTTTTCACTTTTACCGCCTCATACGATCGTGTTTTTAATATTAAACGGGGTATATTTTTATTTGATTAACTTAAGATGTTTTTTATTATAAGGGAATGTTTTTTAGATTGTTTAGAATGCTTTCCTGCCGAATGTTTCAGGTTTTCGCAGCAAATAATGGCGGAGCTGAGTTTCTTCGTAGGCTGGGACAGCACGCAGCACGTGGCAGCGTCGCACGGTGTGACGTTGGCCCAGCTGCCGCCCCTGCAAGTGGAGGCCGCCCTCCGCGCCAACAATTCGCGACTGGCCCTCAGCACGCAAATGTTGGTCCCCACGAACGAGGCCATGCCTCTGCTCAGACACAGTGCTGTGCCATTCACGGCGCAGGTGGACACATTGAACCTCACCCCCATCTCCCTGGGCCGTAACACCCGTCTGCAATTTGACATCAACAACTCGGGTGATCAGATGATACTGGGCCCTGCAGCGCTGACCTACAAGTCCGAGGGAGAGCACAAGACGCTGAGCGGCTGGTTGAGCAATGCGCTGACGATCTTCGGACAACCCTTGATGTGGCCCTCGCTGCATCACGGCGACGTGCGCGTCACCCTTTATCCGTTGCCCGCCGTCAAATTCGACGTCGGCTTTGGTAAGCTCAGATTCCTATATTGGTACCTTTTTGGTGGAGAAATGTCGACGGTGCGAGTCGACGAAATGTCGAATTTTACCAACGGTACACGAATGAAACACGAGTATTTCCAAGAGCATATTCATCCGGGAAACCCATGTAAAATTCTTCGTAAATATTTTCTTTTCTTGTGTGAATCATCACCATTGATGCGTCTTCTAGCATGTGAGTGGACTCAAATCATAAATACGTAATCCCAATCGTTGAGGAAGTAAATATAATTTTTTCGAAGTAATATTAGTTCGTTTTACATCTTGTACACCGTCCATTATTTACTAGGATGTTTTAATTGACCCGAATTCTTAATTCACTAAAAATAAATTGTCAAAAAACCCATCAAGGTAAATCAATACTTGATTGCGATATAGTTTAGACTGATATGACTGTTCACCGTCCATACATACTTTTACATTACTTTCAAACACTATACTCTTGGTATGAAAAATTGACAATCTATAAATTCATGAAATCTTATTTTAAATTTCTGTATTTTAGGTGATGCTGAAACATGTGATGGATCTTTCCGCATGAAAAAGTTTCCTAAACCACTTCTAAATCAAACCGAAAAAGAGACATTAATAAATGACGTGACGCAAGTGGAAGGCAGTTTGATTGAGACGACTTTGAGAACGACGTCGGAAACGACAACGGCCGCAGCGGAAGGATCGCAAGATCAAGGAACGATATCAGTGGAAACAACAGAGCAAACCCCTGCAACAGGGCAAACGACGACCGAGCAATCCTCGACAGCCGAAGAAACGACGACAGTGACAGAAGCAGCCTTGCCTCTCGAAACCAATGCAACAGCAGAACCTACTCCCGACGAATCGACGGTGACAACAGAAACCACGCCGGAGTCGGCAACAAATGAAACCACACTAGAAACGACGACAGCATCGGTCGTGACGGAAACCTCGTCGGAGCAAGTATCGAATTCAACAGAAACCACAGCCACGTGGATGACGACAGTAGAAGATGATTTCGAAAGTACGCCGCTGACTTTGATGGCGGCAGTGGAAACGCATTTGCCGCCACATTCCAATTTTGATCCTCTAGAGTGTACGACGGAATCTTCGTACAGCTTTACTCCCCTGGAAGGTGAATTCAACGCCACTGAGTTAGACCCTTTCGCCGACGAGGTCAACGGAACTCGTGTAGCCTACCTTCTACAAAGAGTACTTTCTGGAATCCCAGGTATGCCCATCATCTATCTACCTGCAGATGTAGATGAACTCACTTTTAGCTTATATGCCTGGCGGGATGCTGATCCTTGACGCCGAGAACTTTACATTCTAAATTCCCTTTTCAGTTGCTTTGTCCATTTTGCATCCTGTGTTAAACCTATTTTATAATCCCTCAATTTCCTACTAGTATAATAAATAAATAAATATACGGAATTGATTATTTATATTATTAAAAATGTCTGGTATTTTCATATTTATTTTAACCTTAGTATTTTCTTGGCTTGTTTCAAGCCAAACTTCTCCTGAACTATTTTATTTATTTTTGTACATAGTTATTCCCAACAATATAACATTGTAAACTGAAAGACGTAGAAATTTGCTTGCCACGAATTTTTATCCTTCAATTCATGTTACCAACAACGGCTTCTCTAACATTTCTTTCTCTAGTTCAAATACTCTTGGTTGCTCGTGAAGAAATATACGGGAAGGATAGTTATAAGTATTGTAGAACCACTGAACAAAGACCTTATGAAATAATTTAATCAATTCCATAAATCTATGCAATTTCTGATCGCTTTTAGTACGATCACTTTATCAAAAGTGGCGTGTTTTGATTTATTTTTGGTACAACTAAACTACAGCTTACATCTACATATAACTGGATTTATTCTGTTTCCTCAGATGGGCGTTCGTTTGTTGTGGAAGTGAACGCAACCATCCAGACTCCGACACCTACTTTATTAAGTGCGATGTTGACTGTGGGTGAGAGTAAAAACGGATCTACCTTCAGAAAGGGGGTTTTCTTGCGATCCGAGGCGCATACTTGGCAGGTAAACATTCAAAATATACAGAATTCTTAGCAGACACCAGAAACGATTGACGAGCAAAAGAAATTATTTAACTCTTTACAACACGAATCTTTAACCCGGAAAAAAGGAAAAGGTATGGTATGGTTACTAATTTTTAATTTTTCTTATCAAACCAGTAAAAATTATATACGCTGGAAGAAGTAAGCAAAAATGCCTATCATCGCATGATTGCTGTACGATGGACGGGTGGCGTAGATTGAATTAGGCGAGTGGAAGGGACACACGCACAACACGGTCTAACGCGGTCGAGCTCTACGCGCTTACTAAAAATGCATGGTCGTGGACTACAGTTGTCGAATGTTGGATATTGACCATTTTACCTTTATTGATGCAAAAATCAATTATTACTTAGTATTATTTAGGGTTATTGACGTTATGATAGACGAGTAGTTATGATAATAAAGCAGTTTAAGGTGAGTATAACTCAAGTTTCACCCTACAGTCGTGGTGAAGGTGCTGGGTGCTTAATATAATTTAATAAATTATAGTTTATTTATTTAAATAAACGATTATACGTAAAAGTATGAGACATTTGAAAACGTTTGATATTTTACGTACTTAATTTGTAATTATAAATTGCATAAGACTGTTATGTAACCTTCTCGAGATTACAGCCAGATAAAGACGATGAAATCACAAAAAGTTTCGAAAGCTTCACCGTCGAAAGATCACCTAGCTGTTATATAAATATTCGGGCAGGTGTTTCACGAATGAAATATTTAATTTATTTCATAAGTCATTTCATAAGTCATTTCTGACTTCTTTTTTCAGAGTTACAGACTACATGAGGGTAATCCACGTGGTGGCAAGTCCCATTTAATAGCTTTTTTTTTTAAGTATCAGGCTACATAAGTATCTCGATGGTATTTCTCTGTTTTTCAGACGTTCCTGACTGCAAATGTAGATATTCCCTCGGTGCCTTTAGTGGACGCCCTGCAACTTTTAGAAACGAACCTATCCACAACACTCACAGCCGACTGGGTAGTGCAGATGAACGACACGAGATTTGTGATTCTCGTGAAGGTGAGAACGTCTATCGGTATTGGAATCCCCGTAACGTTAACTATCACTTTCGTTTTTTATTTAAAAATGTAAAAATCTTATAGATTTATAATTTTTAACTTAGGTTTCTAAATTAGTTAAATGAACCTATCCTTCTCAATTTTGAACGATATGCATTAATATCAACAATTCTCTTTATACCACTAAGTCGTATGATCAATCAGCTTCCTTGAAAGCATTTAGTCATTCAAAGAATGCTGAAATAATACTCAAAAAGAAGGAAAACTTAAAATAATAGCGTTATTCAGCCAACAGCTGTCCTTGAAAAATATTTTAAGTACGTTGAAACCGGGCAAAATCATAGTTGGTGATACTAAAAAAATGATTTAAGGAATTGTTTCGATGATTCGGTAATTCGGCGGCACAAAGTATCACATAAAGTATCACATAAAGTAGCTTTTCGGAATTTATATGTATATACATATGTAAGACGCCTGATAGATGTATAATTAAATAATAATGATAATAATGAGCTCCAGGGGCGATTGCGTGTGTTGTAGAGCAACGGCGTTCGCAGTGACGGAAGGACGAAGTATTTGAAGCTGTCTGAAGATTTCGAGCTTTGTTCGAAGGCTGCTGGTGCCACGAGGCACGTGAGCGCCCCCTGCAGGTCTCTGGCCGAATCCGCGTCTACTCTAAGCCGCTACGACACCACCGTCTCCTACAACGACAGGGTAAGTTCACACTTGACAGCCCACAGCAGGGTGGAGGGATGCGGCACTCACGTAGCCAAGTTCGCTGCACACAGATATTGGAAACTCTCTGGGGCCCGTCGCCGCCGGAGGCCAGCAGGACGCGACTGGTGCTGGAGCTGTCCGACAATGAGAACGCCATGGATGTGTGGTTGCGGACGCCTACACGCGACCACGAGGAGAACGTCCACACCGCCCTCGACCCTCTGGTCATGTCCGCCTTGCGCATCAACCCGACGTGCTCCTACATGGACGGATTAGGATTTTCGGGTAGCCTACTTGAAATTTTCAGTATGTCTTCTAGAAAGGTTGTCATTTAAATCACGCTCCTGCATAAACAACAAATTATCATTCTACAACGAGCTTAACCGCGATTACGTGGTTAAAAACGAAAGCGTGATGTGTTTGTAATAACTAGATAAATGTATGAGAGCCAACAATAAAAATACTCAGAAAGACACCGTTGCGTGATATTGTCTGGGTTTGAGTAAAAGTCATGACAGATTAGTCTCGGAAAACGTTTTGAATAAATTCAAAATACAGGAGCTGAGTGTAATTCTGTAAAGTGTCTTTCGACTGCTCAATTATCTGGTGTATGCGTCTTGTCGAAAAGGGTCTATGTTGAATTCTCAAATTAAATTTATTATTGTAGTTTTACTGAAGTTGTTTCTCTCCAGCTCATTGTGGCATCGGAGGTGGGCTCGTGCGTACCTACGATGGTCTGGAGTTCGAGTACGCGTTGGACGCGAACTGGTATCTGCTGACGAAGGATTGCTCAGGCAAGACACGAGTGGCGGTCTTGGCGCGGGAAGTCAACAATATGACGGAGGTGGAAGTGAACGTGGACAACTTCCGCGTGCTGAGTGTTAGACACGCGGAGACGATACTGGACGGCCACCCCGTGACGACGCCGGTGACGGTCAGAGACCTTGCGGGAAGTACGGTCATGAGGATCGTCAGGGGCACCGACGCGGCGCTGCAGATTTCACTGCCACAGCACGGGCTTAAGGTGCTCTACGCAGACTCGGCAGTTCTGCTCTACGTAAGTACAGAGACGTAAAACATTAAATCTATAGTACTCCATATTGTACAGCATTTCTTCCCCAACTCTTGTTCTGTGACGATCTAACAATTCTTCTCCCAGTATTATATTATCCTTGAGGCAAATTATTCCATATCTTCCCATTCTTCATGGAAATTTAACTTTTATATCATATATATACACGAGTGCTTCCTTCACAACGTCATCTGGAACTCAAATCAAGCTATCTGGTCTGCCGAAAAAACAATTGGATGTGGACTACATTTCTGTATACTGTTGCAGTCTGACTTGGGCACACGAGGTCGTCTGTGTGGAATTTGCGGAGACAACGACGGCAATGCCGTGGGAGAACTGAAGAACCCCCGAGGAAACGTGGAGAAGACGCCCAACCTCTTTGCCGCCTCCTACAGGCTCCCCAACACGATCGGAACCAACTAGGAAATGTTCCATCTATTCCTTCCCTAAGTGCGATTAGAAAAGTAGTAAATTCAATAGTTTTTATTGTTTATTTACTGAATAAATAAACTATTTTTTAAACTATAGAAAATATCTGTTTTTGTAACGTGGCAGAAGCCACGATAACATTGTGTAAATACACGTTGGACTATCTTGGATATCATGTTTGGCCACGAAAACTAGAAAATTCTATATTTTACATGTCAACACCTCCAGCTTCAGTCCTACCGGGAAAGTAAATCTAGTGTTAAAGATTATTTTCGTAAAACTGAACATTTTTAAGTTTATGCCTCATACTACTAAATTCTGTAAAATTCAAGTAACATCAAAATTTCATTTAACTGATATATTTTTCCTTCCTTTGGAATATTGTAAATTACAATTTTTGTGAAGTTCTTCAAAAAATTTTCTTATCGAATATCCATCAATAATCCACATTCTTTGTCATTATATTTTTTATGAAAAATTTTTACACTCCAGGTAAAATACTTGTTCTGCCAAATGAAGTACTTCGACCATGACCGGTTTCCGCAGGTATTGTTTCAGTTGTCACCAATCTAAAATAATTCTGTAAACATTTTTGACGGAGGTTTTTCAACTGGTCAAATGAATAATTGGTTAATTAAAGTTTTGCAAACGGAGAAGTTCATAATGCAACTAAATCAATTTAATTCATAATTGTAGTAGAGAAACTTTCGCAGTGAAGGATTTCGTAAATTAGACAATCTAATGTAACAGAATGTAATAAAATAGACAATCTAATATAAACTGGGTAGGTTGAATAAAAAATTTAGGAGACTGCGTTTTGAACTATCCTCTGAACTTTCTGATTCCTATTTTTCAAAATACTTGAGGCAGGAACAAAATTATAGCAGCATGTAGTCTTTAACTAAAAAACAGTTAAAATATGAGCGGGACGATGATTACGGCTTCATCCATAAGCTCCTTGAATTTATTAATTTGTAATAAATACTTGGGAAAATTGAGTACAACTTCCGAATGATAAACTAGGGGTGGAATAATTATAGTAAATAAAATAAATATAATTTATTTGCATATGTTTCTATATGTAAAGCTTGCTTTCTGTAGTTTAGAGCTTATTAGTACGACATCAAATTTGTAATGAAACACAGAACAGATCCTCAACATACTCATTTAATCCAGTGTTAGTCTACCTGGTCCGTACCGTTCTTTCATGGTGGGCGGTTGGGTTTTGTCCGATACTGAAGCACTTTGCCTTTTTTTAACTTAATTAACTTTTTTTTAAAAAAATTATAGCATTATTTAAGAACATTTTCATAAAATTGGTCGTGACAATTTAAATTTCTGAAACAATACTGTGGAACCGGCGTCAGTTACAAAATTTTGCTACTAACAGAGATCCGTAAGTGGGCTATAGGTGACTATCCCTGTTATAAACCATATGCAGTAGTGAAAAATTCGGAGTGAGTGAAATTGCTATCGCAAAAGATAAAGCTGACCAATTTTCAGGTGGTGATTTAGGGTTTTATTTATAAGCACGTGACCTGACTAGATGGATCATACGAGTAATTTCAACAACCACCGAAATTAAACGCTTATAGGTGTATTTTGTGACTATAAATTGGAGAGTTTTTAACGCCGAGGGGGAAATCTGCATTACTGGAATGAGTTTCGTCAGAGTTGGAAAGGTCATGTGGCGCCGTGACTCCGTGAGATCAGATTGAACGGAAGAAGGTATTGGCGAAACTGAAAAGTCACAAGGTTATCACATTATTTCATTACACGGCGAGCACCGCAGCTCCAGGAACCAAATTCAACTTTGATTCGTATCGTCGTCTTTCAATCTCGTAGTGGTTTTATAGAGATAATTCGTAATGTCTCAAATAAGGGACATATAATTTCAAAATAATATAACCAGTAATTGCAGTTACCCGTAGAATCATAAAAAGAAATTGGCAATCAGGCTTTAAGATTCATTAGTTAAACATATAAACAAAGCCGACTCATAAAAATCATTATCCTTCACGTTTGTAATTGATTTTCTTATTAAGTAATATTAGACTGTTTATAATATATTATTAATAATAAAAAACCTTTTGTATATTCTCCGATTTGTTTTTTAAAAAAACTTCAGAAAGCTTTCGACATTATTTCATAATCATTCTTTAGATTGAAACACATACGCACAGAAATCATACATTAGTAATTTGTACAATACGTTTAATAACAGCGTTGTTTGAATTAAGTTAAAACATCTTGAGTATCACAAAACACACTGAAGTTTTTATTTAGAAGGTCATAAGAAAATATACTAGTGCCGATATAGGCATTCGTTAAACTAGCCGTTACTGTTGTTCAAAAAAAAATCGAATACAACACAATGAATCTATACAAAATGGCCTAAAACTATCAATTACTTTTAATCATTGTCTAAGTTTTGCAATAACCTTTGGTCTATTTATTTATTATAGTTTATCTTATTATTCACGAGTAAAACTGAAACACCATTTATTATTGTTTAATATTATTTGTACCATAAATATTATTAGATAATAAATAATAAAGTTCATGAGCGATAAATTAGGTTAGCTTCTTTCCTCGAACTCCGAAAACGAACGCAAAGAAATTTACGAATTGTCCAGGAGGAGGATTCCCACCAATACCTGAATTTAATCACTGGAATTTTGTCATAAGGTTATGTTTGTAAAATGCCTTAATATGTGAACATATAATGTAAAAATTACTATTTTCTGAAACAATAATTTATTAAGTGTTTCAGATAAAATTTCCATGTCAATAACAGCAGGCACCATTTAAGTTAGACAAACATTTACAAGACTACATAAATGAATATTTTATGAAATTGGAGAAATTTCTTTGAGAGGTCGAACTGCTTTACAATTATCGTGCAACTTTCTGTGAAATGTTTGGTACAACAGGAATGGACAACGATTAGATATTTCAGGTTGAATATAATATATTCAGTCATTTAATGCAATTAAATATCAAAGAACAAAATGTTCGTATTTATTAACATATGGAAAATATAGTAGACCATGAATGAATATTAGATTGTAATGAAAAAAACTTTGCTCGATAGCCATATTGAAGATAATACTTGTAGCGTCTATTTGCATCAAAATACTGTGCACGTTCAGATTTAAAGTCATTTATTATTTAAGCAATTCAGTACAACGCATACGAAAGATACAAATTCTCGCACTCGTCACCAGAGAAGTTATTAAAATCAATAAACTCAGTTGCTAGGCAACAAGTAAATCAGAGTTATAAATCTTGCTTAAAATCTCTGGTCCGTTTTGAAACACAGGCGTTCCATTATATGAATAGTATGTTGGAACAAACTCCATAATTTTGATAAAACTATTCAGACCATAGAGAATATTATTTTTTGGTTATGCCTTATTAGAATTAATTATTAGCATTTGACGTAAATAGCATTAGTTTTCAAAAAAAAAATCTTCTCTTAAAAGTTATAATAAATATTTTATTAGAAATATTCCCTTTCCTAAACGTAAAATTCAAAAGAGAAATGATCGTGATATTTATTTGCGACAAGCCAAAATTAAAGTCAGAGTAACAGTTACTTGAAATACAAGTTTCCATAACACAAACAATTTTCCTTTGATTGCACTTGCCCCCACGCCGTAATTCGATAACCTAAAACGTAGCTTAGAATTTCTACATTCAAGCAGTAATTCTTACTGCTGTGTTATTGAAGGAGGACAGTTTCGATTGCAAATCATTAACAGTTAAATTACAAACACCGTAATATGTTCGACGTAATAAGTGTGCTTGAAAGCTGCCATTAAGGTACGAGCAAAGGACTTGTTCCCCATTATCAGAAACAAGAAACTTTTAAAGTATTACGTTATACATCGTTATAAGCAGCAGAAGAGGTTGAACGGTTAACAATCCCGTTTTACGGCATTTGAAGCAGTTCCTGTAATGAAATGCACATGATTCGCCGATTTGCAGATCGTTCTGCGCACAGAAGATTTGTCACTCCTTATCTCCCACGGCAAATTACTGGCGAGTGAGATACGGGGAATTAGCAATAAGCACAATATTTCAAGTGTGCGAGCGGCGTGTACAAGTGAGCGAGACTATTAAAGCATGTGCTTGACACACCGACCTGTTTCCGTACATTTGCGACTGCGACTTTCTACTTTATGGCTATCAGCTGATCGTGCATTTTATAGTCCTCAAACATCAAGTAATACTACAGAAACTGGTTGCAATTCATGTCTTATCATGACTTATATTCCTAATAGTATTAATAATAATACCAAAATGGCTGTACAGGAAGCCTGAATCTTAACACGCAAGTGTTTCAATGAAACTTTTAAATACATTTACAGTTATTTATATATATATATATATATATATATATATATAGTGGTAATTAAAAGGAAATAATTAATTAATTAACAAAATTTGGACTGTTATTGTTGGCGGCGTAAAAACACACAAGTTATATACAAGAATATGTGGCACTAATTCATGCTTGCTGGGATTGTAGAAGTTCGTTCGCTAGACTCAGTGTTCCAGAGTGCTCGAGAGTGTATGGTAGGAGACGGTCGAGAAAGGACAGAAATTCAGAAAGTGTCTGGCTGTATGAAATTTAACAGCTAAAATATTAAAAAACGGTCTACGGGTTCCTGTCGGTGAGCAAATAATTACGACGATCCAACGCGACTATGATAGTTCGAAGTCTAGCTTACATTAATGAGTTAGACATTTTTCTTCAATTATTGGGAGCCTCCGGTTATTGCATCCAGCAGATAAACTTTGGAGTGTGTTAGTAAGATTTTGTTAGAAGGAACAGCGTGTGAGTCATTTTAGCAAGCAGAAAGTGTTGAGTATTAAATTCATTGTATAAATGGCATGTCTATAATGTGTTAATAATTGTGTGTGTGTGTGTGTGTGAACGAGCCAGAGAACATTAAGGTAAAACTGCACAAATTTACTATCTATAAACCCGCAAGTAAATGATATTATCGTCAGATTTCAGAGTTCAAATTTTAAATTTCATCTCACATATATTGTATTGTAATTTTCTATTGATTGTTTGAATTACTGCCTTGATAGCTTTGTGAATTTGATTGTTTAATAAGTATTCTTTATTGAAGGCCCGGTGATCGGCCCTGAGAAATAGCCGTGGTATTATTGTAAGGAATTAGTATGTAATGTGATTTAAAATAATTTTCTTTAATAAATTAATTTGTTTGTATATTTTAAATCTTGATTTTTATTAAAACATCCGATCATTTTAATGGTTAATTGACGCCTTAACGTGAAGCAAATCAAATTAAAAACTGTTTTAAAGTAAATACTACAAAATTGGAACCTCAAAGTGAGGCCTTGGTTTTTTATTAAATTGTTTAAAAAGGTAATTCATAACTTCCTCTTCGACCACTAACTCAAGAAGCAACTACATTTCTTCAAGTTAATTTTAACATGTTAACGTCATCAATAAATCACAATTGTAAAATCTTCGGATTAAAAAATTTTCTGTATATTTTTTTTAAAAAAAATCAGTTATTTTTCTTTCTTTTGTCTAGCAGGGAAACGTGAACATAAGGGGCTTCTTCGGAGCATTTAAACTTTCCACATTTCATTCAATCATGATTCTAGCAATGTAAAAATAACTGCTCATTACAAGCAAACAGGAAATTTTGAATAATGTTGATGATACAGGCAAACGTAATTCTGTCCATCTCGATTCTCACATGAGTGTGTAAAAAAACCTCTATTAACTATTCAACCAACTTCAACACTAGAACAATGGAACTCAGATCAGGCTGGGTACCATAATAATTTTGATTTTGCAAAAATACGCATATATACTTTATTAAATTTCAACAACAACTTGCGAAAATTTTTTAAATTTATTTTAAAAACATGGAATAAAACTTATACGTTCCGAAAATAACATCTTAATTTTTATATTAATCCAGATTATTCATTACAATAAATTATTCAGGTTTACATACATGAAAATTTAATACACGAAAAGCTTAAATTCCTTCTTAAACAGCTGCAAATTTATAGAAGATTTTCTTCCTCGGGCATCCATTAATTCATTCAGGAACCCATTTAAAAACCAACTGCGGGAATGGGAGATAGCTTTTCCCTTTTTTTACGTTCGATGATACCTTAATTTCGCATAAAAAAAATTTGGCTTGGAAATTCTCATAGCTGTTTTGTTTCTGTACTATTTTTATAGCTCAGTATCGCAGAATGCAGACGTCATAACTCATCTACATGAATTTCAATCAAATATCTAAGTTGATAAACATCCAAATTCATGTTATATATCACAAATAAGTTTTCAGAAATACTTGGAGCCAAATAATACTTCTATTGTATTTTACTAGATAATTTAATTTGTTAATAATTACAAGTCAGCTTTTATCCAGTATTTTCTGTTAGAATGGTAACGTATATTACGTATACAGTAATTCATTGTCAAACAATCAGACAAGCCTGTGTTACGATAATATATTCGGAAGATCGGCGTGTGTTGGTTATGATTGTATATAACCGTATTTTAGCCAAGGATGATTTATATTGGGGTAGGACTTCTCTAGGCAACGTTCATGCAGCTCAGGTTGGTGATGAAGCCCCAGAAGCGCCGAGATCCAATCTCGCGACCCAACGCTGAAAATCCGTTAGTTAATACAAACAAGGGGATTATCATACTGGGTAAACAAAGCGAGGAAGCTCATAACGTGCACTTAAATGGCGATGTAAAGATGGACACCAAAGAAGATGCATTACTAGTACTACAAAAATAAAAATATTCTCAGGTAAGAATTTCGATATCTACCCAAATTATGAAAGGCACATTTCTTTTAATCAACAACGAGGAATTTGTATTAATTGTTGTTTTGCAGCACTTTATTTTTCCATGTTTCTTTTAAATTCGCCCACATTGTCAGAAGTACTAAGGAAAATATGAAAAATTGCTAGCAAGTGTATTACTAAATTTTAGCATATTATTGATCTAAATGTAAAATTAAAACAAACTTTATATGTTCAAATGAGCTTCGAAATCGATAATCAGCATTTTACTAATTATGTTATAAAATATATTAAATAAAAAGTATGCCATACAAATGGCGTGTAACATGGTAAATTATGGAATTTATATTCTTATACTATTGACCTCGGAGACAGATGCAAAATATTCATATATATATTTATATATATATATATATACATATATAGTAGTAATTATCGATATATCACAGTTAAATCGCCACGTTGAGGCAACAATTTGTAGTATTTAAAGATAAATGACAAGTAAATTGAAATTAAATAATCGGATGTTTTAATTAAAAGATCTGAATTTAAAGTATACAAATAAATTAATTTATTAAATCAAATTATTATTATTACACGTTAAAACTTGACAATATACCACGGCTAGATCTCAGGGCCGACAATCGGGCCTTCAATAAAGAATATTTACGTCAAACAATTAAAATTTACAAAGTGATTAAAACCTTAATTTAAACAATCAGTAAAATATTAAAATATGAAATATGAACTCCGAAATCTGACTATAAAATAATATCTACTGTTGGGATTACTAGTTATTTTAAAGACAAGATAATATATTTGATCAATATGGAACAATTAATTGTAAATCATTACATAAGGGTAAAATTTTATATACAATTAATTAAGAAATCTGACGATATAAAAGTATAATATTTTGGTATTGATAAAAATTGAGTTTTCATAATGTAATTAACATTCTTCAAACTGAAATTGGTGCTTCAACGTGTAGCACGTTTTAGTATTTTTAATTGAAATACTACAATATATATACTACAATATATATATATATATATATATATATATATATATACAGTAATGATACTCTATTGTTATTTAAATCAATACATTATTTTTCTTTTACTAAATTATAATCGCGAAGCCCATGTTTCTTATTACATTATTATTTATTTTATTTTGTACACATTAAATTGGATCGTATAATATGTATTTTTTCGACACAATGCAATCCACTTGACAATTGTACAAAATTGAGGCAAATTGGCATGTTTGACCCGAATGTAACTGCAATATGCAGCTGGACTTCTCGGAAGAAAATGCCGAAACGCGTCATGGCCCACTTTCGGGGCCAGTTCCATGTGCCAGTCCCATACATTATTGTTTCAATTGTACGCCAGTGTCTCCGCCACACACCCTGCCGACAGAAACACGTCTACAGGTAAGAAAATCTCGCGTAAAATAAATAAAAGTACGAATCTATACCGCGTTTTATCACTATTCTCGTTTCACTTACTTAATTAACTGTCATTGAAGATTTATTTGTAATGAGACTGAAATTACAAGTGGATGCAGTGCTTTTGATACTAAATTCAGATGAAACTATTTCCTTGTTGGAGTTAGATGCCGTCCCTTTTCAAAGATTATTGTGCTTAGAATGTATTTCTGTTATTCTTAAGCTCGTCGCATTTTGAATCATCTTGAATCTTCCGGCGGAAATTATAACGACAAAGACTATAAAACACCTTGATTGTTTGGCCTCAGTCCACTTCACCGAAGTGCACCCACCTCACGAGTTACGAAAATAGTGCTTAATACAACCAATACTACGAATTCTAATGCGTGTTTTATTCAATCTGTTATTTTATCGACTTATGACCTCTTTGTTGCCTCTCAACCGAGCTATAAGTATACTTTTTCCGTATATACATGTTCTCTAAACTTCTGTAGCACAGAATTTACCCTCGTCATCTTAAAACTACCAAGTTTCTTGTGCTGATAAAAAATTTCAATTTCTAAGACCAATAATTTTCCTTTCGCCGTTTATTTCGCTCAGGTTATAATTATTGCTGGTTAATTAATTTGTCTCATTTCAAATCATTTCGGGTTTACTTCATGCAATTAAAAATTAGTAAGGAATTTTTTAATGGAAACTGAAACTAGCATACCCTCAGCCTTTTCCACAAATATACTGTTTTTTCCAACCACACAGTGAAGAAGAAACTTAATGCACAAGTAAGGCCATACTTAATACTGCATGCTTAGTATGTGTGACACTCTCAGATAAATTGACGATACATATTTATTCTGGGCGGGATTATTGCTGTTCTTAAATAAAAATAAATTTTAATTTAGGAATAGTATATTCCAGGGCGACATCATAAATTATACGCTACATGTGTGTGTGTAATAGACCATGAGAATTTCTCCCTTGCGTTCTTCAATCTCAGCCGGTTTTAATGAACTCGTGATTTCGTAGAGACAACGAGACCGTTAAGGAACTGCAGCTAAAACACTAATGGGGAGTTTATTTAAGGCAATGACAAACGTTTTCTCACTGGAAAGGTCTGTGGTACTTTAAGACTCCCCTCAACCGCTAACATTTGCTCGCGAAGCAAACACATGCAAGTTGAGATAGAGAAACATTCGTCTTTCATATACGCAAAGACACTGACTAACTAGTACGAACGAAAATATATTTTCGACTACAGAACCGCAAAGACTGAAACTTGGTTATTGCTGAGATGTTTCATTGGAATACTACATCAACATTAACTGCGCAAAATTAATTCGCTTTACTTAAACAGGCACAGAATACACACACGTTCTATAATTCAAATTTATCTTCAGAGGTAATCGGCTGCAATCAAAATCTGCCATACAGTATATTGTTCCGTTAAAGCACGCTTCTGATAATTATTAAATATTATAATATTGTAAATTGGCCAAATAAGACATACAAGTATTTATAAGAGAATTAACCCCGTCAAATTGGCTCTTCCAACCTTGTTGGGGCTGCATCCAGTATTCTACTTTGATACTATCTACATTGTGACCTCTCATTTAGTGTGGGGTGACCTCACAGTTCCAACACCAACACTCTTGGTCTCGTCTAATTCCGATGTTTTCAAGTTCAGTCGTTATTAACTGTCAAAAAACGAGTTTGGGTTTCTAAATTTTACAACAGAACGTTATGATATTCAGAGCTATTTCTCCGATGCTGAGTGATAGAACAAGTGTCTGTATTAAGCACATATTTTTGATAGTGGGGGAAAGTCACGGCTTTGTCCGTCACGGGGATCGATCGTCTTGTGACACTTAAGTCCCCCTCCGCAAAGCTGGCGCACGATTTCAAGCCAACCTGTCTCAGTTGCAGCTTACTACATTTCAAATCCTAAAGAAAAACCTCGCAGTCACTTCTATTTGACAATTCCTTCCCATAGTCAATGACGGAGGTGTTGTCCTAATCCTAATAGATAATTGTAAAATGACTTTGATATAAGATAAGAATTTTAGTATTAATGAAATCCTATAATTATCAAAATTTAATTAAAACTATTACATGGCAAAAGAAATGCAAATAATATCGAGTAAACAACTTCTGTCAAGGTAAATCGAGTAATCAACAATTAAATACCACGTTCCCTGAAACCGTAGGCTATACAATTAGAGATATATTAAAGGTCCTTTATTGGATCGGCTGAAATGTTTGCACGTTGTTGTTTAGGCTAATACAACTATGGTCTCCAATTATTATACTACAGAAGCACAATATTGCGTGAGAATAAAACGCTCGACAACGTTAACGAATGGATAGTGTTAACAAGAAAGAGAGAAGGTGAAATAGTTTTTATCCCTGCGGATATCGCTCATTCCGACCAAACTCTCTTTTTACTTTTACACATTGCTATTTTCAGTGATATTTGCGTTGTCGTTCACGATCATCAGACAGCTCAAAGCTATTTGTTAAATGGTGGATTCATCCAAAAAAATTATTTGTTTTCTTCTAGGGGTAAAATTAAAACTTTTGATTAATAATAAAGTTATGCGTTAAATATATAGAAACTAAAAATTTTTTAAAAAGGTTCTTTATAATTAACATACAGTAGACCTACCCATAATATCCCTCAAAATAAAATTACTTTTTTACACTATTGACAGAATTAATTCCTTTTCCCCTCATAACCCAGAAATTATAACTTTTAATTGGTTCACGTATTCGGCTTAGGTATAAGAATTTCCTTGTTCTTGCTGTTTGAACTTCTCCATGAATCCCGTTAGGTATCGGAAATATTTTTAATCGCATAATATACCGGAACGATTTTTTATTATTTTGAGGTGCGTTAAGTATTTTGAATTACTGGGAGTTTTTCATTACCTTAAGTTACTGGGAGTATTTATGTCTTCCTTAAGGTACCGAGACTAATTTTTCTTCATTTATCGTATCGGGAGAGTTTTGACTTCCTTAAGGTACTGGAAGGGTTTTTAACTTCATTATATATTTTTCACTCTCTTAATGGACTGGGATTTATTTGATTTTCTGAAATACTGTGCTCATTAAATGTACAAGGATAGTTTTTGACTCGGTTACGCCCCGTCAGTCATCATCCCGTAATCCATAATTCGAAGCTAACCCCCTGTCGGCATAGGTCGGAATTTACTCACGAATAAGTTAATGGTAAAAAAAATAACGGTCTCGATACCACGTGTTGACAATCGAATTAACTCCATTTCCGGGCTAATATAAATAAATACCCGGGAAACGTCAGGTACCCAGCCGGTATCAAATTTAAAAAATATAATATCCATAGCCAGTGTGATGAGAGGCTAATATTTATGGGAAATGTTGATTATTAATTAACAAAATATGTCTGAATTATATG
Source organism: Zhengitettix transpicula (assembly GCA_037074705.1). Classification (NCBI taxonomy): domain Eukaryota; kingdom Metazoa; phylum Arthropoda; class Insecta; order Orthoptera; family Tetrigidae; genus Zhengitettix; species Zhengitettix transpicula. The sequence continues at coordinate 66,046,584 of CM073595.1, read as the reverse complement.
TCTGTTAAAACGGTCGTTAAATTCATCTTATTTTATTTTTTTCTTAATGCCTTTGATGTGTGTCTGCGTTGAGCAGCTGTTGAGTCTCCCTTTGTCAGTCTTACGAAAGTCGCACGGTGCTCCTGGAGGTTTTTAGATGGATCTTTTATCACTGTATTATTCAATGTTGTTGACTGTTAAGTTTCCTTCCGGAAGAAAGCTTTCTTGCCTGAAGGCTGTTACACGGTAAAGTACTAATACTGGAGTATAGTCGTAACTGATATCTTCTCGTGTAATTTAGTTAACTATAATAATACTTTAGTGTTTCCTTCAAGAATTCGAATTTTAATATGACTGATATATTATTTATTAATTTTTTTGTATTCTATCCCCAAATTTTTATCAGTCGCAATTTTATAAAAAAACTAATAATTTTACAAATATTTATTTTTAAAATATAGAGCTCTCGGAAACATTGCCATATTCATCTGTACAAAAAAATTTAAAATAAAATTTCATAAGATTCTAGTTAAATTTTATGTTTTTTTTAAAAATATTTTTTTAAATATTTAATTCTTTACAGATAAATATGGAAATATTGCCGAAAGGTCTAAATTTTCAAAGTTAATTGTTATAGAAACTTCTAAATATATTTTCTTATTAAAATACGACTGATAAAATCATAGGGCATAGAATATAAAAACACGAATAATTTAGTTTGTGGGGTTGTGGCATATGTTTGAGGTGGAGTTAGCCTGTCCGCCACGCAGCGCTGCCTTGCGTGTGGTGGGAGTGGCGCCAACATTGATCGCCTCAGTCGGTGCTAGCTGATGTGACATGGACCATCTCCTGGAGAAGCTTCGCCAGAACATGGTAACTACAACTTAATCCATTGTCTCGGGTCGTCGGCATCCTTCGTTCGTTGCTCGCATGCGGACTTTTCGAGTTTCTGCGGAGTCGACACTCGTGATCATGGCGTGTCACGCGTATCGGCTATTTGGGGGTAAGAGACTGCTTGATAACGATTCGCATACGGGTGTGAAACGCTACCACGATGCTCACACTGAATCAACGGTCAGAACTGGGTCGCTCAAAGTCTGGGCTGGCGCAACCTTCAGGCAGCGTCGTAGATTCTCTCCAAGGCGCACTTTTTCTCACATTTTTAGTGTCGCCATGTTCCAATACCTGTTGAAAATCTTCATCCAGTGTATTCCTTACTTACAGTTCACTTTTCCTCAAGTCCCATTCGTGCTATACTAAAATGAAAACGTCCCCTACCATCGAAATATATATATATCAACATGAAACGGACAACGTCACTACTTACAGATCATTATTCAGCTTCTGAATGCTAACAAATATCCAGAAAACGGTAAAGTTACAAATATTTTACGCTACCTGAGCATCAAATCAAAAATAAAACATGACGAAAACGTTTAAGCTATTATTTTTTAAAAAAAACAGTAAGCATATTGGGTCTCAGTACTTCAATTTATTATCTTTTCTCAAAATTCTCGAAGGTTTATTATGTATCCATTTAATGATGATGGGACCAAGAGACGTAATTAAATACTCATATTACACTCCCAACTATTCAGTGTCAAACAATTCATGAAATAAACCAAACGAAATCAAACTGCAGAAATGGAGTAGCCACACGCGACAGATTTATTATTTTAATTATCTATGCCAGGTTCTACGCTGATGTCCAATGAAGTACATATAACACGGGGAATAGACAATTAGGTGAATTAATTACATGGCAATGACTACGTATTAATTTATTAAAAAATTAAGATTCGGTTCTGACATTTAAAAATTTTGGCTATTTGTATTTAAGGAAAAACAAAGTAATATAAAATAGGATGGGTTAAATGGAATAGAAAGTATGGATTGTCCACGAACAAGTAATGCAGCATTGGTTGAAGTTGGTCCTTAAATAAACAAGTAGAATCAATACTTTACAGGTTTTCCTGGCTTTACTTGACCCCAGTAGTCACTAATCGTTTTTCTTTAGCAAGTAAAATGACACTGGTTTTCCAAACAATAAATTAAATAAATTCATCTATATACCTATAAATAATTAGGATCCATTCTGTGTTTCTCAGAATTTATTATATTGACTGCAGAAACACCAAATTGGCTAGTTCACGGAACATTAGATGGTAGTGATGCTGTGAACTGAGGTCATTAACCTTGCAGCCGAGAAATGCGTGTAGTTCTATTGGCTTCTTGGATTTGTTGCAAAATATTGAGAAAAACAGAGGGAATTAATTTTAAATAAACTGGAAAAATCTTATTTATAAGTAACGATACATTAATGTGTCTACATAATTATATTTTCAGTAATTTCTACTACTCATAAATTATAATGTTCTTCCGGAGTATTAATCTCACAAATTTTAAATATATTCATTGATTTTCAGACGTCTAGTAGAATTTAGGAACGTACATCACAAGCGGGTTGAATCCATAAAAAACGACAAGTTTAAGGTCTCTTTTCATATTATACGTTCATCCCTCTTGTGACACGAAATACTTGAGGATAATACTTTATAGAATTTATTTTTATGCCTGTAAAATCCTTTAGTCACAGGCAAGGCGAATAACGATGGAACCCGAGGATGTACACCAGCCGATTTTGTTTCGGATTGGATTCCGTTGCAGAATCCCAGTGAATGGTAATCCTTCTTATAGCAGGAGCTTGTAGCCAGCTGATTTAGTTATATCAAACGAAAGCCGTTTGCGAATTCTCACAGCCTGGCACACAATGTTACTAAATCTCTCACACAAATAGTGCTTCGTTTAACATGTGTAAATAAAATCATAAAAGATATATCAGTATACTAACGTTGATAATTCTCTTTTTTTTGTTGCCTAATATATACATTCATTTCGAACGTAAAGTTAAATTTTGAGTTCTCATAGTTTAAAATGGCAAGTAGGTAATGAATATTTATTTAAAGTCAATATTAAATATATACACATCTCTTCAACGTGAAACATTACTGGATGATTATTACTTATTTTCTGAAGTTTAATATTCATAGAAAATAATTATTTCGGATTTGAATAATTAAGTTGAGTATAATTCGGTCGACCAACTGCATCATTCAACGCGTTCTGCAGTTACCCGTACTTACAGGGGGTAACAAGAGTAACACATTAAGTATTATTTTTCATTTAATTGAGAATTCATGTAGGGTAAAGTGTAATATACTGGATCCGATGTATCAAGGACTTAATCACACACGTCGATTGGCACAGTCCAGTATTTTTAATTTTCTTCGGTTTTTACAAGCCTCAATTTGATGAATTCAAACTACCTCCGTAGCTTGGCAATTATTAGTTTATTCTTTTCTATTCCACTTGAATACCGAACTCCAAACTGCCAATATTTGCATCTGTGAAGAGGAACTCCGTGAAGTTTCGCGGCTTATGCTTCGTAGGCTATTTCAATGAACAGCAATAATATACTGAGGAGGATATTGCTTTATAATCTCATTCAGTTTGGAAATCATTCGACCAGTATGGGTACTTTTTACTTATTAATTTTACAATTAATTTCTGTAACTCACTGGAAGTATTATTATAAGGACAACGGTCAGATTGAAGTAATAAAATATTATTAGTATTACATATTTATACGGCATGTTCGGAGACTGAATATATGGATGATTGCTGACGGTTAACAAAAATCTTCATACGAAATCGTGTTCCATACGGCTCTGTCTGTATGTCACGGAGAAAATGAAACGTTTTACTCTTGTTTAGTTTCACTTCTTGTTCTCGTGATACAGTTTTCGCGAAACATTGTCGCTGTCCATCTCAATACATTCCGCAACTCGTCGATGATCATGAGACGTTCTCGTAAATCATAAAACACATATTGTTCCTCTCGTAAGGTAACTTTCCTTCCGTGCACCTAATCTATAATTTTTAAGTATTTTTTTTTAAAAAAAATCCGCATCTCCTGAATAGTGAAATAATAAAATACAAATGTTTGTTTTTAACTTGCATATTCGAACAGTGGATGTATCCTTAACCAAGGCAACCACTTCTACATATGAACATTTCCCCTGTCTTCCATCACATCAGTTTTCCTTGACCTCATCTTCGTTTTCTACGGACACAATGATTCTACGGACACAATGATTCTTCTCAAGAGAATATCCTTCTTCTGTCCTTCAGATGCTGAATGAACGCCGAGGAAGGTCTTCTTCGATATAAACAAAACGACTTGCATGCAGTGCCATATTAATCTCGACGCTTCAGGATGAATTTATTGGGAATGCAATTTCAGTGATAATGAGTTTTCTTGAATTTAAACAATTATTTACCAAAGAAAACTATCGATCACTACCAATTTTTATGGTCAAATGAGAATACAACGTGGGATGCTTCTGGAAGACACATGAGGATCAGTTACAGTAGTCATATAGTTGCCTTGAACCTATTTTGTCCAGAATGTAAAGTTCTCTGAACTATTGCACATCTGAAAGTGACTCGGACAGCCGTGGAGAATAGTTAGAGCTTCAACAATTTTTATTCGGAGTGGTCAGATGAAGATCCCAAACTACCATGGAATATTCGTGCTCCAAACCATATTCGAATGAATAAACGACTACTTCAAATTAAGTAAGTTAAGTTATACATGAATAAGAAAGATAGACAATACATGGGAAAAAAGGGGTAATATAAATACCACACAACGTTTCTGGGATCCTTGTTACTTTTGTCAGGTGCTAAGAAGAGCGTAGAGAAATACAACTGCACTGGTCAGTTGGCAACACTCCATTATTTTCTATCAGATGTAAATTTTTTAATTTTAAATTATACATGCTCATATAAAAAAGGTAACTGCCGTATAAATGGTTCAAAGCCCGTTAACTTCAACTTTAACATTTTTTCCGTGAAAGTCCTGTTCTATAACGAAGTTCCGCATCACGAGGACTGACATAGATCTACGGATTTTCATTCATTTATATTAAGCTTCTGCAAACTATATTTTGAAATACATAAATTATTGAGTCGCCCAGAGATATATTAGGTGTATAAGAGAACAACGCATCGCACGTCTCATGGGGCTGATGGCTAGATCTATGATTCAATAACTCGTTTTCGATTCGTTCCGAGTCGAAAAACTTAACAAAGATTATTTCTGCCACATGATTGCAGTTATAAGTTTTTTTATCGTAAAGCATTCAGTATGTCATTTGTAAATTTCAGACAGCATCAGGACATCTCCTGATAGAGAGGAAAGCTGAATTTACTTTGTTTAATCTGAGGAATTAGATTCTTTCACAATGAACAATTAGTTTATATCGTAGGTGAGAAGGAAAGTTACAAAGAACAAAGTTGGCGCTTCAGAAGTCTAATAAGTGCATCATCGAATGTCACAATCATTTTGAAGTCGTTTACATCGACGAATTGTCGAATTAATAACCACCTCACCCGTTTCTAACCATATTATTTAAATTATAGTGACACCTTGAGGCATTCGATATTTGATATTACTCAGGCAATAGCTACGCCGGGAACAGGTTCTGGCTCATATTCCAGTTATGATTGAAAATAGAAGAAATCTGCCGTGGGAGCATCCATAGCGGTGGAGGCTGGCTGCAATTAACAGATGCCTTTCAGCACGCATGTGGTATGCTAACTCACGGGCGTGGTCTGCCTCACAGTTAGAAAGTACACTATTCGAGGCGTCAGACACGAATCAATACATAACTGGGAACCTCCAAGTCGACCGGCTATGCGCTCAACTCTTCACAATAATAATGCAGCCCTTTCCTTCCCTGTCCGTGCTGTCTTCGCGTGTCCCCGGGAGTCTCAGTACCACCTTAATGAAAAATAACACGTTGTAATATAATTAAAACAAATGTAACAGCACTAGCGTTCTTCCATTAGACTCACCCCCAGAAAATATACAATTCGCCATGTAAAAAAATGCAGAATTTCACAAATATAGTGCATAGATCTCTTCGCGTGTGAGCTAATATCGCAGACGTAACTCATTTGTTGTTCCATATTCTTTCTAAGAGGAGATAATTAAAGCACGGAAAATGCAGCGAGGTGAAGGGGAAAAGTGATGCTTCTGCGGTGGTAACTAATTTCAGCGCAATTGGACTATTTTACTTTTTAATAATTTAGATTAATCGTCAATGAGAAGACGAGAGACGTTACTTATGAAAATGAAGTGAAATTTTTTAGCCTTCAAAATATGGTTGTATGAGGAATACTCATTCGTCTTTTCGACACGAGTACGATAAATTAGTTCCAACTTTCAGTGTTAGAAAAATTTCCCTCTTAAGATAAAGTAGAAGTGCGTTTTAATAGAATCAGTCATGCTACGTAATAAAATTCCTTAATGCTTTCAAACAATATAACTGGAAATAAGTGCCTCGTGGAAACAATAACGTCTCTTACGGTATTAAGACTTTCGAAATGAAATTTACTCTAAATTAGTAAAAGTTTACTGGCGTGACTCGACTGACAGACTGGCATGTGAAGGTCACTCCCCAAGCGGCCAGTGTGACGAGATGATTTATAAAACCAGTTGGCTAGAATTGGAAAAAAGATTACCGTGTAATAATCTAGTCTCGTCTACCTGCGTGATCTAGTGGTAAGACCTGCTACCACGTTGTGGAGCCGGGTTCAACTCCCGGATAAAACAAAACGTTTCACACCGTATCTACAACATTAGATGCTGTCACTCAATTCATCACCTTACTTACTCTCTCTCTCACACACTCTCTCTGTCTCTAATATATATGTTTTTTCTATTTGTGTGTATGGACAAAAGCGTAAAAGAAAATATATTTTTTCTGCAGAAACATGGAATGATTATCAATAATATTAAAACGCTTCATGACTGTTTTGGCAGAAAATAAGTAGTTTTATACAAAAAGAATCCTTTGATGAAAACGAGCATTTAGCAATTTGCTACTAAAAACTATAGCCGAACGTGCGTTCATAAAAGTAGAGAAGTGCTTAAATGATAAGTTCAAATACTTTATAGTGCGATAAAAATAAAGTAATTTGAAAAAATTCTTGATTCCGTTATAAACTAAGTTAATCATTAACGCATACCATAAGAAAACGATCAAGGATGTATCTGAAATTGAAGCACAAGAACAGTGTTTATCAAAGCTATATTTGCTAAAGAACAATGTCGTCCTCTCAGAGACGACGTTAGACTTCTATTATACTACTCCAGAAGAAAATAACGAAAGGATACTGTCAAACGTAATGTAATAAATTTTCCCCGATGAGGTGGAAGTAGTGAAATAATCGCATTGTTTTCGAAGAAAGATTGTCTAGTTATAAGTGTATGAAAGGATTATAGCATATGAAAGTGAATCCTATGGAGTGAAAAGGAGTGTTTGAAGTCTGAGAAAATTACCCAGGTTAGTGAGGAGAGCACTACAGGAAAGGGCAGCGATCACTATACCTCTAAGATATGAATGATTGAATTTGTTAACTGCAATTGTATTACATATCTTGCCAAATATAGTTATAATAAAATTGCAAGTTCAAATTATATTATTATTCCCATGTCCTTAATTTGTTCTTTTCCCTTCGGAACCATGTTTAACTGCTATTTCTGGCAAATATGGCGTTAATGGACGGGTGCGTTCAATCCTACGGTCAAGTTTCGAAGTTGATTTTGTTTAATTATGTGCCCAGAAGCACAGGTTTTTGTTTGGAAAACCACCTTTCACACTATACAATTAAAGTTCGACCTAAATTGCCAATTTCTTTAAGATAGTAAAGCTAATAATTCTTCAAAAACTTTAAAATAGCCGTCATTGCATTGTCTCTATTAGCGAAAGACCAATCAGGACCGTCATTACGTATGTTCGCCAACAATCTCTTCCGTGATTCACTTCACGTCTGATAATTTGTTGTAGTTTCAGCCAATATTCTGACTTTTCCATTTAGGTTATCAGTGAAACTGCTCTCTGCTACTGATCCAGCACTTAACCACCCAACTGTAACTCATTTAAGACGCTTGTAAAGTATAGGTGCGTCCGTTGCATGTTTGTCCCAAATCCTTTATAAAATGAACCACTTTTCCTGCAGAACTGTTGTGCAAAAACGTTTTCAACAATGGTGCCATCGTGTGATTGAGAGCCTCGAAAGTTCTCTTACACTGGATGATTTAATTCAATTAGTCCCTGTGAGTTTGTATCCATGAAATGTCCATCCTCTGTGATTAAGTGGATTCCAGTTCCAGCAGCCATAGAAAGGAAAAGCTTAATAATGTTCTCCGGAAGTTGTGGTGGTTTCTTTGTTTGTTTTCGAGGTCGCAGCACCGTTTTTACGCCGAACTGGGCCACCGCCGTCCCGGCCCGGCCCGACCCGTCCCGACCCAGCCCGGCCCAGCCCGACCCGACCCGGCGCGACGCGGCGCGGCGTTATATCGCGGGAGAAGAATGCGGCATTAAGCTGTCTGCGGTTGGCTATCGAAACTTGCATATATTCAACCAGTTCTCTTTTCTAAGAAGGTTTAGAGCTTCCTCATTCCACGCCTGCTTGGCTTTTTGCCGTGCATTTTTTCGATATGTGACACTTAAATCGTTTCTAAACGCTAGCCAGGAATCTGTACGCGACACACTTTACGAGATCTCTGTAAATTACATTTTCAAAGCGAAATCCAATTAGTTAGGCGTGTTATTATCGCGAGCGTTTATACCCCTTGATATATTTAACTCGACGCCACGGACGAGAAGCGTGTGTGAAAGTGTATAAGTAAAAGAATTGTAAAATCATGGGGCAACGTCCCGCACCTTAGCCAACCAACGCTTCCTGACCTCGCCTCAAAAGGACGCCCATATTTGGAGGCGACCGGCCGAACAACTACAGCCCTAAACACTTTACCTGCTCCAAATCCATATCCATTATTAATACAATCAAGTAAGAACTAAACACGCAGTCAGGAAGTCAGACATGTAGGCATATTACAAACTCAAAACTTACTTAATGGGTGTTTCGTCCCTGCGTTTGAGGTTGTTAAAATTAATTTATCACCAATACAAACCCGAAGCGATCAGTTGGTTTCTGGGCCACATAGAATTATATATCTCAAATTGTGTGCCTTCTACGGCAAACTTTTGATTCTTAAATTTTTCATTGTTATATAAAATTTTCATCAGATTGCTTCCAACAGAAACTAAAAGCAATTTTAAAAAACATTTTGAGATTTTTCACAATATTCCAAAAATTATGTTTGATTATTACCAAAACGTTCTCATTTCATGAGCGAGCTTTTTGCGAAAGTAAACAATCGAGTTACAGTATTTTTAAGAACAAAATGTTGTCGAACTAGGTGCCACATTACGTACATATGGGACGTTAAAGAAGCATTTATACGTTCCAATTCAATACTGACGGGCGATATGCAAGGCATTACTCAAACGAAACGACTGCCATAAAGTCGACTTACGTGATTTCATCTCGTATTTGTCTGAGTTATTCGGGAGAACCAAGCAAAACTTGAATCAGGAGAAGGGGGTTTTAATAACAATGCTTCGGTCACCAAGCATCCTCTTCGACAGGTATAAAGTTCAGTAACACTAGACATTGGTTTTCTCCAGAATATATTCTCTGCACGTCTTCTGCGAAGTTCCATGCCTGGAAAAGCTGATTTATGAAACTTCTTTGTCCACTGAAAATCCCGGGTCTTCATAGAAAATTCGTATCTATGCAGACGATCCCATATTCAATTCACTAGGATTTTGGGATCACATTGTAAATAACAAATTTAAAGCCCTTGACGTGATCCAGGTCCGCCATGTCTTTTTTTTTACTAATGTTACTGTATGATGTAACTCGTTATTTATACATTCATAGTCGTATTCACAACACTACTTAAATTTCCGTTATGTAACTTTACACAATTTTGTATATTTGTAAGTATATATTAATGTAAGGAAACAACGATTTAGTCTAATATAATATAAGAAAAATGTAAACGACAAAACCTACTTCATTTCTCATCAGATTGAAATTAATAATTTAATTGGATAAACATATTATTTTCCGAGCAGGAGGACAAACCGTCGTTTGAACTTCATAGAAATTTTCTGTAAACGATCTTCATCAAGATGTAGACATCTGTTACTCGGGAGATAAGAAAATATATAAGTCCACCTTATGGCAATTTGATTGAACCATAAATGCCCTATGGAATTATTGCTTCAAACTACAAAACTAATCAGAAAAATGTCCGGACTGTTATCCCATTCAACAGAAATACGTTCACGTGAACATTTCTGGTATCCTAACATTAATTTCAAAATGGAGTGATGCGACGATTTGCCTTTCTCGGTCATCACCTTTACCTATCCAAAATTGTGCATTACAGATAAATGTAATTCACGTATTAGTTGATTACAGTACTGTTTTGAAAATCCTGTCGGTAAATTTTCACGGAGAAAAGTAAAAAGTGGGTTATGTAGACATCTGTTACTCGGGAGATTTTTTCATTAAACATCCAAAGGTGAAACTAAATTTATATTATGACCTTACTAACGCTACGATCGAGAATAGTATATAATTATACAAATTTCAAAAATGTAACTACATTTTAAATAAATTTTCACTTAGCGAATTTCACTCTGTTAATAAATCATCAGAGGTTATTTTCTAAATTCAAAGTGAGAGAAAAGTAAAAAGTTTTAATTAATTATTTATTTATTATTGTTTTATGTATTTATCAAACAGATTATTAGGTAAAATGTTGATTTGATTTCAGTGACTTTGTGTTTTCCTTCCACAAATTCGTGAGCATTTGTCCCGATCAAACAAAGGGAGTTCGTATTGATCGTCGTGTCTCGTGAACAGTGGCACTGAGTCAGTCCATTAACCCAGGTTAATCTGATATGGGGTAAAGAACCAAAACAGGCTATTCAACCCGTTCTGAGGTATACTGGGGAAAAAAATCATTGATTATGGAAACAGAGATTATATTTTATTACAAGACGAGTATAACGTCTGAAATAAAACACAGAAAAACGCGATGCGAATGCAGTAACTAATTAAATGTAATAAGACCTATTTAAAATTTTACGTTTATGTAATTGTTCTAAAGTATATAAAATAATATATAGCACACGTTATTTGCGTAAGTAAAATCTGACACGTAGAGTACACGCAAAACTGTAGACCCGAGTACAGTATTGAACGAAATAATTCAATTATGGATAGTGTCCCGGAAAGGTCTGTACACATGTACACTGTTTTAACTACTTCAGACTGTATTTTTGTAAGTAGTATTTTGTAAGAAAAGTAATCTCTGTTTTACGACGAAAATAGGTTTCAGCAAGTCTTATGACAAAAGAAAAATTCAAAAGGTACATGTAAGGCTTTTGCAACAAAATCTTGGTTGTAGAGTGAACTCGTTTTACGGTGATCTGGGAACTAGATTGAATCGGGAAGATATCACGAAAGGTATGATTTATGTGCAGACACACGACATGAATCCGCGAGGGTTAGCGAACACTTTCAAAAGCAGTGTAAGAGAAATTATGTTGACAACTCGCCGAGGTGTGAAAAAAGTGTAATGAAGTATGAGACGCCAACGTGCCGTGTTGTACAGAGCGTCAAGACTCCTTTCTTTCAAGCTGCACATAATTCCAAGCACGTGGAAGAACAGGTATCACCGACCACAAACTCGTATCAAATTACTACAGATCAAATATTTTTTTTAAAAAAAAATATTGCAGCCGCACGCCTGAAATAATACAGCAAATGTTTTAATTATACTTACATTTCACAAAAGAAGCCCTCTACACTACAAACCGAAAATCATTTTCTAAATTGTCAGACATTTATTTATTTTTCATTGAATTTAATTGACCGCATTGAAAAAATTCGCTCACTTAAAAAAACAACCGTAGACAATCGAACTCGTGATTCTGAGAAGAATACCTCGGAAAATCAGCTAACAATTAATAGAAACAATAACATGACCGAATTTGCATTGAATACAAAGTGATTACAAAATTACAAAACACAACGTCTATATCATTATAAAATTAATACTTCACCCAATACAGGTATTAACCAATCTATATCGAATTTAGACAGAACATTAAGAAAATAACAAAATACAATCGAAAATTTGGTATCTCGTGAAATGATGCATATTATGAGCGAAATGTGCATTACGATGCATCAACAAATTAACCACTAGGACAACATAACAAACCAGCCTGACCAGTTGATGGTAGTCATTGCAAAAGCCAGAGTAAAACTCGTAATTTACAAATAATATTGTTACATTCGCATAATAATGAATTTGAAAGGAATTTCCACATCACAAAACGTCAATATTACGTAATTAAACAATCATAAGGATGAAAATTACCAATTTCTATTCTAAATTTAACACCTTCCCGAGTTTTTTAAACTAATTTTCCCAATGTGTATTCAATCCTTTGCTACTCTTAGGTCGCTAGTCCTTCCGCACGCAAATCGTTCGAATCCATAATAGTTCTATGTAGAAACAATTATTTTCCCACACTCTCAAGTTCTTCTCTTTTAAATTTTTTTACGAGAGGTGGAATTTAAGAATATAATTTTGTAGGCCAGTAACGTTTCTCACACCCCTCAAGGCCAGTTAATTTACGTAATGTATAAACTAAACGAAAATCCTGGCCCGCTTCCTCGTTTTCACCCTAACATTTTACATGTTACACAATGATTATTTTTAAAAAAAACTTGAACTGTATATGAAACGATATTCTTATTAGAACAATGTAAATACTGAAAACCCGAGTACGAATGTTCTTAAATACCATTTTCATTAACTGTACTGAAAGCTAAATTTTGATAAATATCAAGGATTGTTGTTGGGGTGGTTAAAAGAAAGTATTCAACGGTTTATATACTCGTCAAGGCATGTAATTAAAATATGGCCCGAATTATACTCATCACAGACGCACGTACAAGTTTCTTTGACTGTTGCTCCTTGGATCGGCACAAGCATTCTCTAGTTCGGGCAATGTATCTTAAAGAGTATTATTACTATTTATTGTTATAAGCAAAGCTAATAAATCATTATTGTTATTATGAGATTTTGGCTTCCATGTTATGTTTTACGGATGCGTTTTGAAGTAGTTATTTGTAACACAATGCCACTGGAAGAGTTGATTACGTTTCGTAATAACTGAAATATCTTTGTCCGTGGAATGCGATTGTCAGGGCCATGGCCAGGGATAGGAATAGGGATAGGGACAGGGACGTGACACCTGGATTTTATGTGCTATGGGTTCACGGGGACGGGACGAGTACCTAGGCGGGACAGACGGCCATAAACTTAGCTACACAGTTGCACGAGCGAGCTATCAACGACCAACCAACAGGTTTTCGGGCTTCGTTTTTGCCGGCAAATTTTACGAGCAACACTATGTCACCTATTCTAAATAACACTTCCCAGTCTCTTGCAGAATTACGCATAGCTCCAAATACGCTACAATTATTTATTTTTCCAGAAAATCTTACGAAACAGAAAATGTATGAGGGACTTGCTTTCCTATACGTTCTCTTGCGAAGAAACAACTCATTTTCATACAATAGCGCATAATTAATTAAATGTTCTTACTGTTCCATGTACTAAAAATGACATAATATTTAAAAGAAAGCCCAAATCAGAACGCTGTAGCATATTCCTAGTCCGTTTTCCAGGGTTCTCCTACAGGAAAACAAACAATGAGCAAGAAGTAGATACCCTCCAAAACGACGTTGAGGTATTAACCACGTGAACTAAGGGAAAGGAAATGAAAATTGACACCGGCAAAAGTAGAGCAATCAGTTTTACTTAAATGCACCTACAACATGTATTGTAATATCAGTGAATGGTGGAACAGTGGCCCTGAAGACAAACTGTAAATACCTAGGCATTTACTTTAAGAGCAACCTGGAGTAGTAGGTGGAATACTTTGCATTTTGTATTGAGATCTACCAAAAAAGGAAAATGCATGTGTATCATTAGTTCGCCCACTATACACATTCAAAACCATGTTTGGATCCGTAAAGGAAAAGTCACCCCTAGAAGGGGTGCGGAAAAGGGCTGCGAAATACGGACAGATTGGACGTTGGCATGGAGGAAGGGCAAAAAATAGGCTACATCATTTGCAGGTCAAAAACCTCTGCATGATACTTGGGATAGAATGAGAGAAGCGACTCGGTACGAGAGAACTGATCAAAATAAAGGTCAAGTATGTCAACGGATGTTTACTTTTTTTAAAAAAAAATGTGTAGACAGGCTATGTATATGGTAATCCACATAGTGGCAACTCTCCTCTTATAGAATAGGAAAAGGAGTGAAAGGGGGGATGCGGAAAGGTAGAGCAAGGTAGCCAAGGGTTAACTAGAGCCCCCGGGCTATGGTTTAAGGATCCTACCCGACAATTCGCCTAAAAGTGATGCAGGGAAAGCCCTAGAAAAACCTGCATAAAGTAGGTCGGGCATTTGGTACTTGTCCCACGCCTTTCCGATGACGGGAGAGGGGTTTTCTGTGGGGTCGGAGCTTTCTCCTCGCCGTGCCTTGACCAGTTTAGGAGGCAGCTGGCCGACTATTCCAATAGGAATAGCGAACAACTCTTACCGTATGCCGAAAGTCTGCCACCCCGGAACATACACCTCTCAAAACAGGCCGAGGTGCCTCGGCATGTACCTTAGTTCAAAAAACCAGGGATGTGAAGGCATCCCCAAAGGTAGCCTCCTCCAGAGCTCGTCGGCTTCGCTGAGGATGTTGACTAATTCCTAAACAGGGCATGACTATAATAATTTACCTGCAAGAGCGTTTGAAACGTGACCTTCAACGGAAAGAAAATTTAGGCTCAATCTCAACTCTGAGTGAATATAGATTAATTTAAAATCCGCAAACAATATGCTGTAGTGAAGTTTACCTCTGTAGATAATCTATTTTCAGGTATAATCCCATTGTTTTTCTTTTCAGACCAGAATAATTCTAATCCTATAATTATATGTAATTTCTTCTGGTCTTCGAATTATACTATTCTTCAGATAGTTATTTATAATTGATGAATTATTGCTGACACACTTAGAATAATTATATTTCATTGTAATTTCATGTATCTGCCAGCGGGAAGACCTGAACAATATTATCCCTACAATAATTTAAAGGGATCCACAGACACAATTCAATTATTCAACATTCTTTATCATCGTTGCTCAATTTAGCTAATTGTTTTTTTAGTTAAGCCTTCAAGTTCCGAAAATCTTATCTGAAGAATTTGTTTCAAGCCAATATGATCATCATTCCACATCCATGTAACTGCGTTTGTTTTTCCCGGACGATTTATATTAGACCAAGAACGCATTTTATTCATGACAATGACTGGAATATAAAATTACAAACAATCCCATCCGTTAAGATCTTAGCTTTATGATGTCGATTCCAAACAACATACAACTTTAGTTGATCAAAAGATCAATTTCAGGTTGTTCACCGTTTTGTAAAAGAAGAAAAATTGACAATCTCCACCCGGTAGGGAGTCCTGCTCAAGCAGCAGGAAGAAAAGTGTCGTAAAGGGTGATGAACTCTGCCTCCCACGCGCGCACTAAAAACTGCGGCCACAGTGTGTGATGGAGCATTACTTAGATTTTAATGCCAATTGAAACCGGTTTGGTGCCACATATTGCTAAGCTAAAAGTCAAATCAATTTATATGACTATTGAACCATTCAACTGCCACATTTTAAACATGCACCGGCGTCAACGCTTTGTCGTAACTCACATTACTTCCCTTCACAAAGCTATTTAGCGAATAACAGACGTCGACGGCTTCGGGAGATAAAAGTTTTACCCTTTCGTATCAAGGGAACTAGTTAAAACGTTGACTAGCGCTGTTACCGTGTTGCCTACATACAGAAATACTTCCATAATTTTCCTGTAATTTATTTAAATCATATAACGAACTTATTATCTGATTTCAGACAAATTTTTCAATAAATGGAGTAAAAAAATTTAATCAAGTACACCCTTCAGAATAATAAAAACACAATATATATATATGAAATATTAATGAATATCAATACATAATGTATTAACGTTTAGAAACTGGGAGAAATTTATCTATACACACATTAATTAAAACTCTAACTAAATTATATTGATGAGCAGAAATAACCATAAACAGTCTCCAAGTTTTTAATTTGATTAAATAATCGGTTGGAAGCTTTCAACTATTTTGTTATAATCATCCTGAATGAACAATCAAACGTTACTACTTATGTAAAAAAAACCATCAAGTTAAGAATACATTGCAAAACTATCAGCATAACATACCTTCCTTTCTTCTAATTAAAACCACAATATCTTTCAAAAGTATTAGTACCTATAGGTACTTGGTCACTAATATAAAAATACGTTGTTTACTCAACAAGGTCCGTTCTTAAACTGCTCCATTAGCTGCTTCAGTGTTTGTTCTTACAATCGAAAATCGATACTATAGTACCGATTTATCATGTTGTTAGTTATTATTTAATTATACATATCCATGCATATATTTAATTATACATGCACGTAAACATATACACATCAACATAGATACATAAAAAAAATTATAATTGGTTACATTTTTTTATTATTTTTGGATGTTCTACTTATCGATATTTTAAGTATCTCTGCATATTGTTTTTCTATTTCTAAACCTTAGTTTCTATTATTAACCATATTGTTTCTGTTTAGATTAATATAAATTGCTTCTGCTATTCTAAGTTTTATTTTATGAATATTATTATGTAATATTTTAATATTATTAAAATCGAATTCATGGTTAGTCAATTTTGTGTGGGTGGACAGCGCTGTGGGTTTTAATGTCTGTTTATGATGATACATTCCAGTTTTAACGTTTGTTGAGTATAAGTTATATATGTTTTTGGGCAATTGAGACATTGGATGCTGTCTTCTGTCTTGTCCTTAACCTTAGTTAGCATATTTTTTATATGGTTAACTGGTTTAAAGGTAAATCTAACATCATTAATATCGTTTTTCCTAAAGGTATCTATGATTTTAAAGGTCGATTTTTCTATATACGTATTGCTGTAAAACGTAGGTTGTTTTTTTGCCAAAGTGTACTGGAGTAGTCGTAGATATTTCCGGTAATTTGTAATTATCTGTGGTGTTAACAACGTCCGTATTATTTTTCGATACTGGTTTAAAATAAGCTTTAATACTAGTTTGAGCAGGATCTTTAAAATTCCCGGTGTCTACATGTATTTCCCTGTTTTAAACCATAGTAGTCTCTTCTTCTATAGTATGCTCCTTGGTAGTTTGGTTATTGAGGTTGAATTTATTACTCTGCCATTTTTTTAATATTACTAATCCATAATTATGACAATATACAACTTCTAAAATAATCCATCAGATAAAACAATTCAGATAAATTACATCGTACACATTCGGATATTTAGATAATGCATCAGACAATATATACCAATAAAAGAGTATTAAATTTTTTTTACCATAAACGAATGATATAATTTCGAAACGCAATATGTCTTAAGAAAATTTTCATTATCGGTAGTTTTCACAGGTTTCGCTTCTTTCTCGTAACCAAGGCGTGCGTGACTTGCATTTCGCACACAATACAGTCTATAATTATTGTCCAAGTTTCTGATTCGTATGTCCATGCTGGAAGTACCACATATTCATACTGGTAAGCTGTAATGGCTCATTAGATTAAAAAATAATTTGTATCACCCAAATGCACTCGATCCAGCTTTAATAATCTATTTTGTAGTAGTAATGTCTTCATATATGTATTGAAAGTCTTAGTGTTCATCCATTAAATTGAAGGGACATATATTTATAAATATGTGTGTTTGTTCTTGAGGCGAAAGGCGAAATGTTGTTTATACGTAAGATCAGATTCATTCCCAAACAGTCCACTGTAATTAAGCCGGTTCTTATTAATTAAAAATTTCTTAAATGATTGTCATAATATGGGCAATTTGATAAATACCTGTGTCATACCAACAACAAAAAAAATATACACAATGGTAAAAAAAGGTTTTAATTTAATTATACGAAATTGGCCAAGCGGGATAGATACAATGTTATAGCTGCCAGCTTCAGCTAGATCGGTGCATCCAATTACGGACAGGCTCTGTCACAACACAGCTGTAAATCTGCGGACCTGCGTGAAGGTTTCAGACGTAAACACAGCCGTAAATTTCTGCCTCAACGAAGCCTCTGTGAAAAGCCCAACGCCGCGGCGGTCAGTGTCAGACGAGGGACAGCGTCAACCCGCACACCACGTGGACAGTCGCACGCAGGCCGCAAACGAAATTTATGACTGGTCGCTAGCAAGATCAAACTGAAATACATCCCAGACGAACTCTTGGCTTGAATTCACTTTCACTAAACAGTTTTCTTCATTTTAGTATTTATTTTCGTGAAATATCAGTCGCATTCGTATAACTTCTACACCTCCAGATAAACTGACTTTATCTATTAAAAAATGAACGTGTGTGTGCGAATGTTCCGCATACAATCATAAGCGCGTGGAGACATTTACTTATGATCCCTTACTCCGTTGAAGGGGCTAATCTTTAACTTAACCAGCTTGGTGAATGTCAGAATTAAGCTCCGCGACTCCCATAACTTCATAATTTTAATTTCGACACCAATCTAGGTATTTTCGGAGTATTTTTTTATGTAACCCCTTCCACTCCACACTCCTAAGGATATTCTACTCCCATGCCATTGGGGAAGGGAGATTGCAACTAACAGCATATAAAAGATAATAAATTCTCAAATGAGGAAGCATATAAAAAGGATCATTTGTAAATGGGAAACAAATTAAATAAATACATGAAAGATAAAAGATATAAATGTAAATGATAAGAAAAATATGTTTTAAAAGGCCGGAACGTTTAAAAATCAATGAGAGAAATAATTGAACACACTGATAAATTTTAGTGGGTTCAATGTAACATATTATCATGTGAAAGGAGATCAAATAAATTTCTGTTACATTACATTTATTGCAACTGTAGTTAATAAAACCCACGATATTGTATTTAAAATATAGAAGCAAAAATATATATAAACAAATTTAATTATTGTTGGTCAGAAATATAAAAACAAAAATAATTTTATTACAATTCAATTTTTAAAAAATTCTGGATAAAAATTAGAACAGAGGTATTTTGGGTTTTTGAAAGGCTTCAGGAATAGTAAAATGTAATAACGTAAAATGAAAATGTATATATCTGAAATATGAATCAAATAACTGGATCAGATGATTAAAAATATACCTCCAATACTAATAAAACACGCAAATTAATGGGTAAAAGTTATTTATAGTAAAACATAATGTGCAGGTGGTACCGCGACGCAGGCGTCTGTGTCCTGCTGAAGAAAAATTCTAAACGATATTTTTGTTCGGTGCATCAAATAAAGGTCGTAATAATATTTGGATTGAGAATTCGACCATATCCAATTTTAATGTATTCTAACATTAAAAGATCTGTATTTAAAAAACGTTTCTTATTAAAAGAAATTAAAGATATATTTAGCCTTAGTCTCCAAAATGGCATACGTGCTATAAGAGGTAACAGAACGTGGTTTAGCGTCTGAAAGACCTGAAGACGAACAGAGTTTTTCGTTGTTCGAAACGTTTAACGTTTGGTTGCATCGTTTATCTTTCCTTCTCCGACCCTTTCTAGCTGGACAGACACCGGGGTAGTGTATAAGATGTTTAGCAATTGGTTTAAGGTAGCGGAGGCTGAGTTCGCAATAGGCCGCGCAGCGTCGTAAGGAATGCGTGAAACAAACACGAACGAGGACAGGAATGCCGCGACGCGAGCGCCCCTGGCGGCAGCGGGCTGCGGCTGCGCGCGGCCGTGTGGCCGCAGTTGTCGTTCGTTCGCGCGTGCGTTTCGGTCGGGACCTGCTCGCTTCGCCGCCTTCTCTGCACGCTCAGCCTTCACCTCCGCGGTCCCTCCTCCTCCTCCTCGGGGATACGGACGCGTTCGGGCTCCAGGGCAAGGCCGGGGACTCTGAGCTCGGCTGCCCGCGTCGACTCACTTCTCGGCGTTACGCCCGAGTGGACTCGCCAAAAGAAAGTGAATCCGTTTTGTTCAGCGCGTGACCTCTGCCCCCACCAAGGTCACTTTCTCTCCTCGTCCCGTGTCCGCGGACGTCGGCGTGACACCGATCCGAAGAGCCGCGTCCCGTTACACGCGGGCGTGGGCCGGGCCGGATCGGGCCGGGCCGGGCCAAATAACCTATCCCCGTAAACCCGCGTTCGCGCCGACGCAACAATGAGTCGCTTCTCCGCAGCCGCGCCGCAGTCGCGCCGAAAGCGAGAGGACCATTGCACGCGACTCTTCGACTTTGCCGAATCGGCAGCGCGCGGGCGAGGCATGGCGAGCCGCGCCAAATGTCAAATATTAAGTGGTGTCTGAAAGAGGCGGCTTTTTGTCAGTGGTCGGCCGCGGCCGTTACCGTTATCCGGCCCACTCTACATTGTCGCGGCGGGCGGCGCTAAGAACCTGGGGGCAGCGCCGCTACGGTCGCCGGGCGTCGTACAAGCCTGCTGGAACGACGCTCTCCTCCGCCATTCCCTCTCCCTACCACCGCCTCTCTCTAGCTACTCACGCTCAATAAAATATTTCAAGCTTTGAACGTTGTTATTAACTTTCGACTCTGTGCTGCTGTCAAGATACCACTTTTGTTTTTGAGGTAAGTCTCTAGAACCATTCATTTTCCTATTTTGCATGCTGTTACATTGGTATATTAATTTAATGACAACGACGCGTTTCTTCGACAACAAATAGGGGTCTGTTTCATTGTCTGCTGTAGAGTGCCGTCGGGTCACATCCCCGTGGTCCGTGCATCATCGCCCAATTGTTCAATTTATTTGGCGTCCTCGTCCTGACGAACGTCAATCTCGATTTGTCTTCGAAACGCAAGTAGTACTCGTCCGAAACGTTGCCAAACACGTCTGATTCCCCGTACCCTTCGTTACCTCTTCGGCTAATATATGAAAATAACTCTCGAAACACGTCCTCTGTGACACACGTCGCATTGTGTAAACCTCGGCTGCTCTCAACGTCAACAATTCGTTTGAACGAATCGAAAATCGTATTTATTGATAGGCCTACCCTTAATTTGTAACGCCAAAAAGTGTTAATTTAAAATAACAATTTTGTGGGTACCTTGTTTTTGTTTATTCTAGATTCTCATTTTCCCGTTATGAGAATAAACATGCTCTGTCACCCACATCACCTTTCCAAATATCAGATTCCAGTATTTCGTCTTACTACAACTCAGTATGACTTATAATTCCCTCCTCTACCGCAACAAACAGAAAATTTACTAGCCGATGAATGTCTGTCTGTTGTTTTTCACACACGGTGTTAAATCAAAGTGTTGAGAAAAGTATATTTGTGTATTTATTTCGGGTTTGAAATATCATTGGTAAGTTTATTTAGGATATTCCATTGTCGTAATAGGAGAAGTGGTCCTCGTAGATTGTGAATCTTCTTGAAGATGCGAACAACGAGACGCTGACAGCTTTGCAAGCAACACGCCTTAAATATTCGCAATTTCTGTTATAGGAAAGTGAATGATTTAAAAATTTATATTTTTAAATCGTAACCGTGAATCAACAGTGTCTTTCTACAATCACATAGCGTTCTAGTTACAAATGTTATGTTCGATGCAATTTTCAAGGTTACTTGATTTTTTCGATGCAGCTCTTCAAGGCGTATTCGCAAAAACGGCGTTTCTCCGCGGAACCCTCGAGTAGAACGTCACTTTATCAAACACTACTCTCACGTACTTTTAAGTTCTGCCACTGTGGACGTCCTCGTAATTCATTTATGCGAAGTACTTAATGAAAACCCATTAATAGTTTTTTTTTGACAAGCTGATTGGTTAATTTCATTGAGAATGTATTTCCTTCTACAATTATTATTCCAATGGTAGGTTTATTTCACATATATTATACTTCAGTCAATGTGTTATTACAGTTGGGTCGTGTTTAAAACGTAGTCTCTCTCATCTTCCGAGAACTCATCAAAGCCAAGAATATTTCGATCGTTTTTCCCAACATTTTGATATGATGGTTATTATTCGGAGTTGTTATTGTGTAGCGGATTATGGGGATAAGTAAGAGAATTTTCAGGAAAATAATTCCGTGCTCGCTCGAGAAAATATAACGTTGTTAATATATAGTTTTGTCTATTTTACTGTCCCGTGTATCAGCTACTACATCTGTATATGTTCCAATAGCTCGACTAGGTGTTTTCAGCCTTCTTCCCTTCTATCTCATCTTTCGTATAATTTGTCCTAATTGATTTTGTGGTAGTGGTCTATTAATTTAAAATATTTCCACGCAAATAATATAAACCAGAGTTGGCCGATGCGCTCGTGAGCTTTACGGCAACTCGTGAAGGAAAATCGTTGGCTCGCTGTCTCACTGATCTCAATCTCCCCACTCCACATACGGCTCCTAACTTCATTAGAATCCCTTTTAATTACATTGAAAATTTATATATTAAAATAAAATTTTGTCAACTTGGGGAAAAGGAATTTGTTATTTTACATTTCTCAGCTGTAATAATTGATTACTTTTTTTAAAGAATTTTATTCCCTTAGTTTTACTTAGTATAAAAACTTCTGAACGAATGAAATGCGATGTTCTTTTACGTTGTTCCTTTTTGCTGTCAAAAGAGGGTCTAGTCATGTAAAAATAAAACAATGAAAATATTTTGTTACGTCTGTGCGGGTTCAATGATAGGGATTAGAAATCCCGGGTTCCTTCGTCATAGTAACTTATTTTCCTATTACTGTTTATTTATTTTTATAAATTGTATTCCAACATTAAATAATGTATTAATTAAGGAGAATAAGATCTTTCTGTGCGACTGGTGAGCGGCGAGTCATTAAAAGAGCTAGTGGGTTACCGTATTGAACCGAACCTTGAAATAATCTGTTTAAAAGCGTCGAGACCATTAATCCAAACGTGATATAAAATACAACACTATGTTTCTCCTTTGTCAGTCAGAAAGATTATAATTTTGTGTGTATATTTGAGGGATAAAAACGTGTCAAGTTTCCATCTGGAGATCATTGATATTCATCAAGTAAAACGGACGACTATTTTGAAGTGTCTGCGTGTGTCTGAATTTTCTTACAAATAATAACATCCGAGAATCTACATAAAATATTTTTATTTTATTTAGACGATTTTACGTAAAAACGGTGCGTGTGTAGAAATCAATACACATCAGCACATTAAATGAAAATTAATATTTCGCAGGTTTATATAAATTCCTATTTGTTGATGATACTTTTTAAAATAATCTCAATTTTAAATTCAATATTAGTAGTGTAGTAAATTACAGTTTAAAATTATATATACTTTGTCAGTCTGTTAATATTCGAAATGCAAAGTGAGGAATCGATGGTGGGTAACTGCTGAAGTTGTAAATCAAAGAAAGGGGCTGTCTTCAGGACTGCAAATACAAGCATTATGTTTCTAAATTTTGGTAGTTATGAACATAGTTTTTCATTCTATAATTAGTTACGTCACTCGGTCCCGTCAATTTACCCATAATATTGTATATTACTTGGGTTCTCCTTTATCTACTCAATTATATAAAACGTAATAAAATCCACTCCTGGTTATTCTGTAAATACCATAGCATGAGCAGACTCTGGGAAACAGACGTTGTCGCCCCGCCGCTTCATTGCAGTTTTATACAATCCAGTACTTTTTTACTTTTAATTACAAAAACAAATTTACGAGTTTTACATTTTGTAGTGTTTATGAGCTAGATAGACTAAACATTTCAAGCTTTTACAGTACAGACTTGCAAATTCTCCTACAAACTGAACCTGACAATCCTAATTGCTCTTTTTATCCATTTTAATTTTATCAAGCAACGGGAGTAGTTCTCGCAGTTATGGCGTAAGTCATAGTAAAACGTTTTTGCCACATTAATAATATTAACGAGTAACAGACAGAAATGACTGTGCTGGCAAAAATATCACTATTGTAGTTACAGATAACTTATCGTCAATCTGTAGTTCTGGGAATGACGGAAGAACTGTGAAGTTATCCGCAACAATGTTATTATTTTATGATGTACAGTAAATCAGTCGCTTATTGTGCGTTATGACTTACTTTACAAGCAATCAGTCAGAATCAAAAATAATTCTCGTTCAATTTCAACTCGAGATATCTCAAATCCGTATCTGAAATAATTAAATTTGTATCATCCGCAAACGACAAACTTCACGAGTTGCATATAATCCGATAATTATTAATATTCAAAATAATAATAAGTGGTCGTAAAATTGAACTCATTATGATAAATAAACTTTACCGTTCTTCCATCGATAACGACTTCCTGTTTTCTGTTTATTATGCCAGACGTTAAAAGTAAATATGCATGGGACCATATCATAGTATTCCAATTTTATTTAATATATCACCTGAACGACAAGAAAAACCATCGGAATAATCTAGCAACTTTAAATTTTACTCGTAGAGAAAATAAATGACTAAATCATTAAGACTATATAATTTGCTCCAGAGAAAATATATGTCCAGATATTATTTATCGATTTTTCCCCCCGGTATTCCGACATTATACGGTATTCCGCCATAAAATGGTTAACATGAAAAATTTACGTCTGAATTTGTGAATTCACATAGCAGATCTATCTTTAAAAATAATTACCACACAACATTTCCTCCTACATCCTTAACATGTTTTATTGTACTCCCTTATTACAAATTTCTACATCACAAATTCGTCAAATTAATAAATATCCATCATTTACAGATCTTAACTTCTCGATTAAAAGCCACAAGAACCCACTTGACCCCTACAGCAAACATTGCTCTAATTGTAATTGCTGCTACATAGGGCAAACAAAACGTTCCCTTAATAGCCGTAGGAACATGTGTCTAATAACAAAGACAAAGTCTCCAAACATATCATCAATTCGAAACATTCATTTGATTGGCAAAATGTTAATATTTTAGACATTGACACCAGGTACAATTCTAGACTCATCTCAGAGATGCTTCACATTATATCAAACATCACAGCAAATAATGTACAAACAGACTCTATGAAACTCGACAATTGCCACGATCCCTATTGTTACGCTAAACCTTCTGGTTTCCCATTGTCGTTCCGTTTCCTTCGCTTTTGAGTTTTGTCAACTGAGTTGTGCAGTTGTGTCTCTCTAGGCTCTTGCGTTATTTCTGCACCTGAAGAAAGGAACAAGGCTTCCAGAAACATTGCGTGGCATTTACTTCTTTTGTCTGTATTTGGCTATCTTTATTATTATTATGAAATGGTTAAGTAAACGTAATTTTTGTTAATAATTCTGTCTATAATTGTCAATTTAGACCTGGGAATATATTTGAACTATAGAGTGTCGGAGAAATAGTGTAACACTTAGGCCTAATGGTCATTGTCTGATTGGCCTTAGAAACAAAAACAGTGTCCACACTTTCTCGACAGCTCCATAGTCAGTACAATAAAGTTTCCAGGGAACTCTGATTTTGCTAGAGTTTGCTTCCATCCTTTCAACTACAAATTGATATATTTTTTAAAGGAGACCTGAATAGTGTCACCACTTGCTTAAATAAAGAAACGACCTGGCGACCCTTGGATAGATATTACTGATCTAAATTAGTAATACAACCTCGTCTAGTGGCTATGACATACATCTTATAGGAATTCCTAGTAAAAGTGTAAACATTCTCCCCTATTCGTGACCAGAGGAAGCTTCATACATGCAATTGCGATGGCAGCGATGCTAACCTCATAATATGAAACATCCATTCCATCACAGGGTACCAGGATGTCAGGTTACGTAACTTACATTCACAACTAAGTAATCTATAAAAATTGTATGTGATTTATTTTATCCTGGACGTACATTTGTCAGCTCGCGTCAAACCTTGGATTTGAACTGTTTCATTCCCATTGTTTGTTTCACTTTCATCGTGCCGATTAACGAAGAACACTGAAGGAGCGAATAATACTAGGCATAGCTGAAACAGAAGTGATTGTAACAATAGTGCTCGTAGATTTCGTATAAATATAAAACACTCATTGTATTATATATTAAGCAGGATTGTACGAACATTTGATTTAACAGTAGAAAGAAGGCTAGCACACGTTCTAATCAAGGGAAGAAAGAGAGGGTAGATGAAGACAGACCGTAGGCGTCTTTCTCATTAAACCTCAGATTTCCTCAGCAATTTATCACCGCGCCAGACGTCGGACGAGAAAACTGCGCAACCAACAGGAGGTAATAATTCTGTTTAATTTGTAATCCTGTATGCAGTAAGCAAATGAGGCATTTACAAGCATCGTCAGTGTTGTTTTGTTGGCCATACTAGTAGTGTTTTGGAGACATGTTCTCCAAGTCCAAGATTTGAACCACGAACGCTGTGTCCTGGCTGTATACAACTGGCAACGACGGTTGTTCCTCCATAATTATACGATTAGGAATATAAGATTACGTTTCAGAATATATTATTTATCATTTACAGTCATACTTTGAAGAGCAAAATGGTATCTTACTTTCCATGAATGCAGTAAACATATATGCTATGAGAGAAACGAAGCTGGACCACGTGAAACATGAAGGTACAAAACTGCGTTAAAGAAAAGAACTAATATAGTTTTGTTGCTCACTCCAGGCGATAAAATTATTACGTAGAATCACAAATCAATTTGGCTTAGTAAAGCTTCGGAAAATACTAATAACCACTACTTTCCTCACGCCTCTCAACAGATATTTAGATATATTTGTCAGTATTTTTGAAATAAGATGAAATTATGCTAGTTTATTGTGTTATAGAAGACATGTATAAAAGGAATGTAATAATTAGAAAGATTTTGTCTTGCTCAGTTACAAGAATTACTTTCGGATAAGAGTGCTCAGAATAAGAATTTACATCGTAACTTGTCGTAGGCACTTGAAATACTGATGTAGGACTACGTTAGCCCTCACGGAACTAACCTTCCTAGATTTATACAGCATAAAACGAAAACACTCGTGAAGATTGTCGAAGCGACCATAAAATAAACATGGTGCATGGCTTAAAAGTTGGAGGATGAATATTCATAGTTGAGGAACAGGTTTCTCTGGGCAACGGCGCATAGCTTGCCATAGGAACTCATTTATTTGGAATTTTCTTAATCGTAGATAAATACTTAGCATAGGCAGGCTAAATCCGTCACTCATTCCTTGCAGATTCTGAGCGTTCAAGTGTTAATGATTCAGGTTTTAAAACGTTCCTCTTTTATTAACCAGTCAAATCAATTTTAAGTCATTTAAGTCAGACTTCTTTAAATGAAGTAAAAAATCATCATTGATATTTTATTTTAACTTGCTTCATTAATATATGAACGGATACATTAAACAAACCAAAGAACGCTATTTCAAAAAAATTCGATTGAATGGAGAATTTTCTGATAAACTGTGATACTAATCGGAAGATTTGCTTTAACTACAACTATATATTTATTTTAGTATAACTCATTTGACGAAAAGTTTGCTGAAAACTATCTATGAATTAGACGTAACTTTACCAAACTTTTACATAAAATAAATTATTTTTCTTCATCAGAAAATGTCCGGGAGCGACATAGTAAATGTTATTGGAGCTAAGTTCAACCATTTGGGAGTCAAAGTAAGAAATTAAGCTTATTACTTCCACGTACAACGAAGTCTACACGAATAAAGAGTTGAGCATAAATACTGTTTTCCCCCATTGGCTTAGCCTATGACACAATGTTTCACACACAGCTTGCAGATGTCCCTCCGTCAATCTGGCTGAAGGTGGTTAGTCCATTCAAAAATTTATTATGTGGGAGACCTTGTTTGGAAAGCTGGAATATGTAGTATATAATGTAGTCAATTATTTAAACTTAGATCTGTAGCCCAGTGGAAGGGACACGAAACCATTTCACGTGCCCCCATAAGATGTAAAGGAGCTGATACAGTTTCATGTATACGCTTCTCCCTTCATCCAAGATTCCACAAGCCAATTCTGAAAATTTTTCATGGAATCTGCTGGTACCTGGCTTTGGCGTTGCATAAGTTGCTTTTAGGAACGTTCTGTTTGCTCCTTATTGAACTATTGCAGCCGTGTCGTTGTCTCGAGCTGTCTTCTCTGTTTTCAGCTAAACATTTCATCAGTATAAAATTCACAATAATTCCAAAATTAATAAAAGAACACAAGTTATCCCTAATGCCCAATAAATCAATACATAAGGGTATTTTCTAATCTTATTTTCAGGTGCTCTTTTTTCTTTCTCCTTGGCTCTACAGCCTTGGTCTACCAAGACGACTGCCAGACTTTCTTTCATGACATATTTGGATGGTTTTTGGAGTGGTGCGTGGCTAGCCATAACCTCAATTTTCATGGCCATGACGAGCAAAAGCGCTTACTCTGAATTGATATTTTTATTGATACGTTTTGGCGAGGTGCGATTACGAAAGTACTCATGAATTTGCTGATTTTAATCTAGTGCGTGACATAGCAGTTCCAGTGACGAATTCTCCTAAATTATTTGCTTTTACACGTAAAACGAGTTGTAAATTCCATATTCCCCTATGCGTATTGTCGTCTCAAGTTTATTTCATATTGGTCTCTACACGCAAATAATATTTTTTTCCCCAATCTTCTTAAAGAGATGGCCCAAGGAGAAAGTCGTAGTACTCAATTACTATCTGATTTCGTTTTCCCAGGTCTCTTTCAATAATTCTGACACTCTTAGAGTCCTAAAATAACGGCTGGTTTATTTATTTATATTTCTCTTACGTGCAGAGGTACTTATGGCCATTGTGAGACAAGGGCCGAATGTGGCAACGAAAAAAAAGAACATTGCTGAAATATCTTTTTTAACTGGTGAAGGATATGTTAATTGAATTAATTCATTTGGATGCTACAAACATACACTTTTTAAACTTTATTTTACGTTATATTCCCGCTTTATGTTACGTATTACTGAGACTAACAATTTATAACGTATTTAAAATGTACACGATGGCCGCAATTCATACAGTTAACAGTGTTACGTCGACATGAGCTGCTGGGAAAGTCATTATTGATGGTCTGAAAAGACTTCACGAAACCAGACAGCAGAGACTCGTCACCATTTGGTGGTTACTAGTTGTATACACACACGAAACAATTCTCTTCATAATGAATTATGATTACAACATGTTGCTGATTTTCATGTAGCTTGCTCTAAAACGGTTTCTAATAATTTGAATCGAATCAAATGGCACAAAATAAATTTAAAAAATTCCCATAAATATTATAAATTTAGTTTCATAACACTAAATACTCTACGAACCACGATAATTAAAGGAATCATGTGAATATAAATTATGCTTTTCAGTGCTCATCTTGTCGTGTGAATCAAGTAGGTTAAATTGCGATTATTGTTAAATTTGATACGATAATTGTATTTTATTCATCACAGTTGTACGATTTATCGAGTTTCTATCCAACAGTTCATCTTTTGTGAGAACAAAGAGATTCGTTTTCAGAGAACTGCTTTGTCTTCGGAGACCTCAGAAAGGTCTGTTCAATAATTTTCATGTCATTTTGCATTTTGTATCGCTTAATATACAATATATTTATTAATTTGACTTTTGCATTGCGTCAGTGACACCGTCGAAGTTGGTGATTGGTTTTATTATTGGATACTTGGCTGCATCATTTTTATTGACTGCAAGCAATGAAGCTCTGTGTGGAAATCTGCTGCATTACCGACAACAAATAGTAAATGAAAAATCAATTAGTACAAAAAAATGTAACAAAATTGATGAAAAATTATGCAAATAAAAATGATCACTTTTGGAACTGCCTCGTTGAATCCAGGAAGGGAACGAGATCTGAGGGCAACCAGACATAAGATTGCTCAGCAGGAAGAAACAATTGCGAATGTGAAAGTAGTGAATGACAGTTGTTTTGCAACATTATCCCTAAATAATCCTTACACAATCACGTACCGAAAGCTACAACAATTTCAACCACACATTTATTCCTGAAGCGGAAGCATTTGTTGGCTCTGTCTGTAGTTAGATAGTAATGCTACTTTGATGGTAATGAATTTAATAATAATAAAGTTAGGTTTTCTTACAGTACTCTTTCGCAGAAGTCGCAGACTTCCGCATTGCTAACCACAGAATCCCATTGTCGGAGACAGTGAATGCATTTCAGATTTAGATTTATTCATTGTTCAACCTTCTCGCCTGCGTTATTCTTTGTATCCTAGTTGGCTCTTCATAGGGCAAGAGTTGCGCATGTGATTTACAAGCATATTTCCTACCATTAAAAAAGGTTTTTATGGAAGTTTTTGTGATGTATTTGCCGGACATTTTTATCGGTGTGGGAAAAGCGACTAGCTAAATAGTTCACCTTAAATACATGATGTCCCAAAAAGTTTCTCAAATAAACTCTCACCATAAAAAAATCGAAATTTTATTTTATCTATTTTTTCTTATACATGAAATGCCAAAATCTTTCCTCCAAAAAAAAAAGGCCATAAATGTTTGTCATTTCAAGAATCTGGTACTCAGATTACGGTGGACACTGCATAAATGCAGATTATATGTGTTCTACAGGGGAATATAGAGAGAAATAGCGCAACATTTAAAATTAGTTATGCTTCATAACATGATGAATAAAAATAAATGCGAGTTTCCTTCAGTGACTATCTTTTATTTCCTTCATTTTCATGATTGCTGGTTGCCTCTTGATACAGAATTTTGTCTTTAATGTTGGTCGCGATATAGAATTAAATGGTTTCATTTCTTTCTTTGTTTAAATAAAAAAACAGGTAATTATAATATTTCTACAAAAATTCAAATTTTACAAAAATAAACGACTGATACGTAATAATTATTTATTTTTGTATTAACTCCAATCTTTACATTAGTCACCAGTTTGAATAAAATTATTTGATTTGGAATTTGGAACTTTAAGTAATATTGCCATAGAGAAACAAAGCAATTTTAAACAACACATTTACAATTTAACGAGGATGTACAGAAGAGTTTGAAGTCGAATCCAGCAATAAGAAAGTGGAGAATAATGGGGAATGAATTCGTCTAAATAGTTTTGTCGTGGAAACCGTGGCGGATTGACAGTGCTTCGAAAGCACAGCTGCAAGCCTCAGAGTCGGCCTGCCCAAATCAAATTCACGCTTTGTCTCACTTCAGACACTGTTTCGGCCTCAGAATCCCCACAACAATCGCAAAGCCAGGCCGGGCCCGGCCCGGACTTTGAGATCACCAAGGAATGTACAATCCAAAGAAGACAAGGAGAAATTTATCCAAGTAAACTTGAACCTCGGTTGGTACTCAAAATGATGAGATTTATGATGGTAAAATTGCACAAATTTGGTTTAAAATAGAATAAGTGAGGGAAAATCTCTTGGGGAAAATTGATCAGAAAGAAAATTGCTTCAGAGAAACCATCACAAGACATTGTAATAAAACAGTTTGTTGCCTTTGTAGCTTTTACACACTTAACTAGAACAAGGTAAAATACCTCACCAAACACATAACACAAAGGGCTACAAAAACATACTAAGCTGTTGATTTATCAAATTATGAATGACTCACTTCGAATAAAGTCGAGAATGTGATTAATTCTCAGTTGCTTTTAAATTTCGAAACTTTTGCAATGAATGTTCTGAAGCGAATATGTTTTCAGTTTCTCGTCATCATCAACCAGTCATTTCCGATCCTTACACAGCAATAGAAATTGAATTGTCAATGGTTCTGTTCAACTTTGTCAAGGAGATCAACAACACACAACCCGAGATACGATAAAATTATGTCAAAGTCCGCCTTTATATGAGTCGCTTTAACTCAATTTTTTTAAAACGAAAAATAGAAAATAATTTAAGTATTTTTTTTTCTTTTCAGTGTGAACGTTATACCGATACGTTTGGGTAGATAGGTATTCTACCTTCAGAAAAAAGTGTTTCAAGTCCCTGCCTGTGGTTTGCTGTGAAAAGGCTCGTTTTATTTCGAACCTTTCAATTTGATTTCCGGAGCAGCCACAAAGCAGAACAGACTCACACAACACTAGAACTGTTAAATCAATTTCCAGTGGAATGGAATGACAGGAAAAAAATTGTAACAAGCTGCGCCTTCTCGTAGAAGGTTTCCTGAATTCTTCACACTTCAAACTGATAATGAATAAAATTTGTTATAACTTGTCGAGTTAAAATTGTAATTCATAAGCATAAGTTTTTAATATTAATTTCATTTTTGGAGGAAACTACTTCAATTCCTTTTTTTGATTAAATTAGATCCATATTTATTTTTATAAATAGGAATTCCTCAAACATTCCTACGGCTAAATTATTCCAATTTGTTATCATATTAATCAGAAATTAAAATTGCTGAACACCTTTTTTCTGTTTCCCACATTTTGTTATTACTTTATAATCCGATCTACCGAAATAACTAGGAGCCATGTAATTGCTCCAAATGAACTTAGCTCACATTAAGAGCCGTAATTTCCATGAGAATTGAGGAATGGCACAAACGCGTATCAAGACATTACTATGATTCAGATCAATTAATCTTATTGCTCACCGTATAATTATTAAATTTGATTTACTGGATACAGGCAAATGGAAAAGACTTCGTAAACATTGATATATGCGGAGATAAAACCTGTGGCTGTTGAGTTAATTAAATAATTTCCCGAAAGAAAAATTGTTTCGGACAGCAAATAATACTAGAGGTAGGTATGCAGGCAGAGTGGAGAGCAAAAGCAGCTCAATTAAGAATGAACATAGCCCGGAGACTTCCAAAACTGGTTCCCAATATAAATAGCGGAAGTAAATCGTAAGGTTGTGAGATTATAATAAAGACAAGATACTGCGAATTCCGGAGGAGGAATAAAGTATTCCGATGCAAAACGAAAAACTTTCTAATTCTTAACATTCGAATTTTAAAGGATTCAAGATGATGGTTGAAGCTTTGCTGTTTGTTTACAAGAACAAACACTTTCATGTAAAAAAATTCGTTTAGTTATACGTCCATACGGTCTTACACTTATTCCAGATAAAGTCACATAACTATGGTATTGATGTGCTTAAAAGTACGAAGTAATTGTATGCTAATATTCCGATTCCAGGAAAATGTCCACAATTAATGACCTCCTAAAACGCATGTAAACTGCTTAATTACTTAGTATCTCTTTCAACTATGCCAAGAAAGCGAGTCATTCCGTTACACGGTTTGTTAAGCGAACAATTGCCTCGAAGTAGTCATAAATTCGATGCATCGACCTGTGTAAATCTCCTGGAATTCTGCACTGTCAGAGATATTAGCGGATTCTGTGTACATTGAACCGCAGTACGGTCCCAAATTCAGAGAAACAATGAGTCCAATGCCTTTCCGAGAAAACGATTCGTGTCCTTCTAACATTATTCCACTCTTCTAAATTTTCAGCAGCCAGACAATAGTCCATAAATAAAGTCGAGAAAACTCATGCTTGACGACGTTTTTAAGGAAAAGCGGTATTTGTGACAACCACTCACTCTAAAGTTCGTTCACAAAGTACTAGTCACGACAGTCCATTTAATTTCCTTTGTAATGAATTCTCTCACTTCACAGACACGCGCATGTGGAGGCGGCGCTACGAATTTCATACTAATTTCACACGGAAAGTGAAACAATGCAACGTGTTAAGGAGTTACAAATTTTACTTCAAATATAACTCACACGCATTTACACAACACTAAAAGAGAGGTGTATACATCATAAATGTTAAAAATAAACGCTTTTATTATACAATTATTTAGTTCGGAATTAACAACAAAATATGCTTATTAAAAATACTATTTATTTGGAATAACATTTTTTTCAATATTTAACATATAATATTAAGAAAAAGTAAAGCATAAGCGTGCTTACATGGTTTACAGATCAGTTTTCAGGCAGTTCAATTAGCAAAATAAAATTACAGAATAAGTAAAAAATTGGCAACCCAACCTGGCGAGATGATTTCTGAGACTTCTGCGGATGCTGGTTTCGGGAATAATGTGAAGTTTTTGTTTCACACCTTGTAAGATAACTAGACTAAATTATTTCTCTCTCTCTGATAGTGTCACTAACCGGTCCGTCCTTTATAATTCCCTGAAAAATGTGGAGACCGACGAAATACCTATTGTGGTTTACTTTTAATAATAATCTTTCCTGTTTGTGATACATCGCCTATGAATTATCGCTTAACACCCCCTAGTGACAGTTCATCAAATATATATGTTTCGAAAATTACACTGGTAAATCGTACAGTTCAATAAATTGGTCTCAAATCACTAAGCAAACAAGTAAAAGTAATAGTTACTGTAATATATTAATTTATAAATATGTCACTCGTATATTAGAATACGTAAATTGTAGAAGATCTACGTATAGATTTAAACGTTTTAATTACGACTGTTGAAAATTGTACAGTAATTTTACTGAAATGTGACTGAGTTTTTGCCACAGTCAATGTAGGGATTAGAATTCTTTGGCCCTCAACTACGTATAACAACCATACCGCATTTTTTGCGTATATATGTGCGTAAATAAAAGTAAAGCGTAATGCTTTCCGTAGCTCTTTCCATCGCATAACCGAAGTATTATTATTCACGAGGCATAATGTCATATAGTACGTTATGCGAAATATTCGTTAACAATTATTTTGATCGGAATAATTAACTTATATACGAGTCATTGTTTCAATTTCGACACCAAATTGTCAAGTTGAAATTCAAAAACTTATCTTGTGGCTAATTGGGCAACGACCAGCCCTAATCCACTCCTGATTTTCAATCTCCACGGAAATGTTATCGGGAAACTGGCCACCTCCACACTCAAAACCAATGACTGGAAACCGGTTTCAAAGATCGATCATGGGGAAAGAAAGTGTGACTGACAGGGCAAGGATGTCCACCATTCCAAAAATTGTGCAAGTCTCAAAGTCGTTGTCCCCTGCAGGTTATCCATCATCATTGGGGAGAAGGATTTCAGATGCCTCGTTCCAGATATTTAGCCTTTCTCTTATATCAATAATTATGTATATAAATGTATATTTCTCATATACCGTTGCTATAATCAGTCATTGTAGCTATTTTCCTTATGCATAACTTATCCTCTTTCTTACAGACTTACACATCTGTATATAATCTACTTGATTTCTCATGCTTCCCATTCCTTTCTCTCTCTTTTTTCCTCACATCCATCAATTGTCTTGTTGAGGAGATAATTTGAAATGAGTTCTTATTCTTTACATGCCACATAATTGTATAACAACTCTTTTTAAAATTTTCATTATGTTTTCCTTATTGCTTCATTGATTGCTTCCCTGAGTTCACATTTGAATTTCTTAAATTCAGATCCAATTTCAAATGGATAATAATGTGTTCGAATCTCGAATGTTTTGTTGTAGATTGCCTTATACGTCAGGTGGCATAGTCGAATGGCTATTGGAGACCGGAACGAGTAACTATGAATCATTACGACTACTCGTATCGTCGTATCACGAGAATTGATGGGTATATTCGCATTGTTGTGATCGTTATGCACTTCCATGTAAATTCGAGACTAACGTATGGTTTCTGCCAAAAGAAATAGTGCATTTTCCGTCTAGTGAACGCAGAGAAACTACATGGTTCCACGGAACATTCCAAATTTCTACAAATGCGGTAACCGAAGATTCATAATTTATTACTGAAGGAATCAACTTTTTGAATTATACAAGTAGTCAAAAACTGTTGCTTTCGTCTCTTCATTCGTTGGAATGAGGGTAATTTACTCTCAAAATGTTAGAAGAAAATACACGATGAAAGTAATTTTCGGGATGATTTAGGTCATATCGTCACGATACTGAAATCAGTCTACAACGATTGTGCATTAAGTCGTGAGATAATGAGATTAAATCCTTATTGGAACTGAATATACCAGCGATGTGAGTGGGGAAAAATTACCGGTGGTGTGCTCAACACTTTTCCCATAAAATCTCAGCGGAAACGGTTGATTTGAACTCGCAACAATGTGATTCACTCACGAGTCCAATTTTTAATTCATATTGAAATGTAAGATTTTGTGAGCTCATATCACTAAAGTCGCGATTAGGAAGTTAAGCGGGTGGTCGCCATCAGGGGTTCCGGTAGGTAACTCAAAAGGTATTACCACCATAAATAACAAATTTAACAAATGCTGTATATAGACAACGCAGCGCTATGAACGTTGCAATTTCTGTTACTTCCTATACCTGTCGCATACTTTAAACTGGATAGATTTTTCTCAGCCGCCTAATTTCCTGGCCGTGACTACAATGACGCATTGTCGGCCTCAATTCGTTTCCGGGAATCTTTTGCTGTAAGTGTCCCGACCTCAGGACGGGAAGTGAGTATGCAGTCACCGACCATGGCAGCGGGTCAGCTCAACGTAACAAAAAAATACGCCACTGAGTAAGTCGGGCGATACAATTGCCAATGCGAAAAACGCGCGCCGATATCAACATTCCCCGAAATCCACGACCCCGTCGTACGTCGAATCAGCGAGAAATAACCGGTTCCCAATTAGACTCAGTTACCGTGCAAACCTCTTACAGAGTTTTCTGCAGTGGGTAGTGTGATGTCCTCTGTCCATAGTTACTGGACGGCATTGAGTCGGAGACAAGCCCAGGTTTCACCTCTTCTGAATTCCAGTGTTGCCACGTGTGTCGAGAATCTCGGAGCCCATTTCCACCGGCGATGTCCACAAAAACCAACGGAAGCGACGTGTTGTAACAAAAAGCCGGGCCGTGGCCCAATGGTACATAATTACAACAATTTGGACGTTATGGCGCGTGGCGCAGCTACACGCACGCCATCTACACTCTGCTCTTTGATTATGGGACATATCCATGCACTTCTCTCAGACCTCCTTCTTGATTCAGTTACAAATTATTATAAAGTTATGTACGGGAGGACCGATTTATATTCAAACGCCACAGTCTGCAATTAAACGACAGCGTCCACCACACATCAAGCATTTTCCATTCGTTGGCGGATACGTTCACAAGCCGCAGTTCTCATTGTCCATCTTCGTGGGACTGTACTGCTTCGAGGTTATTCTCAGGACATTACAATAGTTAAACAAGTAAAAAACGAAATTCATTTCGGGAAGAAAATTGTTCACTAACAACTTTTATAAGAACGCAATGTTTGGATTATGGATCATACATTTGGTTTCAACTAGGGAACTTTCCTTCATGGATAACTACGTTGAAAGTGAATTAGAATTAGTAACAGCATTTATATTACTATAAAATATTATGAATTATTCCCCAAAATGTTAAGAAAACATACGAATTTGCAAAGAAATACTTTACCGCTGACAAATCTTCATCGTCGGGCATGGGGTAAAAATATATTTGATTTATTTCGTGATTACTAGAACAATTTATTTTTTAACTTAAGACATCTTGCAAAAATGATTATCTACTTCTGGTTTTTATAATATATAATATAAATTTCCAACTTGTATAAGTGCTATGATTATGCGTGTATATTGAGTTCAAGTTTGCCCCTTGACAGAAGTGGAAGGTAGAATTGTCGAAGACTGCAAAAATAGGGCGAAATACCAAAGGACAAAACTAAAACCTCTGTTCGTCTTCAGAGCGAAGAAAACATGAACAGAACCTACTTCGTTAAGCTGAAGTCCAGAAAGAGCGCCGAGTCAGTGTTTCTACTTCATGTTTGGACACTCTCCAATATTTATGGAGTTTTACACTTAACATTTTACTATTTCACCAACTACACATAATTATATTCGCGACGTTTCCATGAGGTGAACGTCATTGAAATGCCGCAATACATTTGTTTACTCGGTCAGAATACTTTATTCATTCTCTACACCGAGAAAGGCTTCATTTTTTACTAAACATAATTACACTGAAGAAAAATTGTGGATGAATAGAAGTCGATTTTTCATCCACACTTACGAATATATAAGACTTTTTCAAACCCCTCACACTAAATTCATAAATATTGTCCTAAACCACGCAATTAGATAAAAAACGAATCAGTATATTTTTAACACGGTCCAAAGGTGATTATAGAAATAGTGATGCCAATATTCTCAGACTGATCGAAAACATGTACAACTCCAGCTTAGGATCCGAAATACTATAAATGTTAATAAAGTATACTTTCAAATTACTAAATCGTTTGGTACAGTATTTAACACTACAGACCTGAATTGTTTTATTAGTTTTTTTTATACTAGATTACTCTATATTCCCATTAATTTTTTAATGAAAGAAGAAACTATTTCTAATAAGCATGTCATCAGTATATAAAATATTTAATTATATTGTACAAGACTATATCAATCTCAAACAGCTACAACTGTCTGGATGCTCAATTAGGATACCACAAGGTCGCGAATGTTGTTCCTGAATAAGTATGTTCTGTTTAGAGTCAGTACCATTAAACTTTTTCTCTTCCCCAACGTGAAGAAAGTCTTCGTGGATTAGTTTATGCGGAGAAGGCTGAGAAGGATATTTGAAAGAAGTATAAAAATGTAACCCAGGATGCCTATCAAGACGGGAAGAAATGGCGGTGATGTTATAAATATAGGATAACTCTATTTTGGACAGCCCACGTATTACTTCCCGTCAGACAATGCGGATTACCTTCGGATAGTCATTTCCTGATTAACAGTTTTAAACATAAATCATTTGAAAAACTCACACGCTCTGAGCAATTGAAAACATTTAATTGAAGAGCGCAATGGCAGCTGAGTTGTTACATTCCATTGAGTGTAAATATTGCTTCCTTAAATGAAAGTCCATAAATGGGAAGAAGGGTTGAATGACGGATGAACAAAGACGAAGAAAATCGCCGGGGAATGCAGTATTGTAATGAAAGGGCCTCGTGCACATGGAACCGGTATTTCTTGAATGGCGCCTGTGCATACCGTGTACGCGGTATATTTATCTGCAACGACCTTGGATTACTTTGTTATGAACCCTAGGTTTTAATCGTGACGTGCGGATTTCCAAAAAAGATTTCAACGGCACCTCACTCAAAAACAGAATCACAGAATTTACGTAACGGTTGTTCAACTCCGACAGACCATTTAAATATGATTCTCATTCAATCGCTTCAGACTAATGACTACATATTACGAAACACTTAATGTTACGTTTGTAATTATGACTCATCTGTCTGAAAAATTTCCGGGGGATGTCTCACCGAGAATTCTTAAAATTAAACTTACAGGTATTCTAACAGGAAAAGATTCAACAGCACAGAGGAGGAAATAGTAAAGTTATAGAAGTTTCATCGAAATTTCTTTACAATTCAGGATTGGCAATAAATATATCATTATTTAAAGTTCTTATTTGTTCCCGTCCAGTTCACCTTGTTGCACCGACTTCGTTCAGCTAACACATCAGACGCCCGACCGTAGTTTATGAAATAAATACAAGTTTAACAGGAAGCATCTTTCAGCTGCTTTGCTTTTATTTGAAGGCTGCTTTGGATACTTGTCAGTTCCCCTTGATGTGGCAGAGCCGAGAACAAGACAATGCGCGAGTTGAAGGCTTGCACGACCAATTTCAACTTAAAAGTCCGGCATACCTAATTTGGTTCTCTAAATTCTTCTGACAAGTCTTCCCATTAGCCCTTTAGTGCACTTTTTTTTAAACTAAATATTTTAAGATGTATTTTTGTGAATAAAACGCGGAAAAAAATAACAAAAACGTGACCAAAGTCAATTTTGCTCATATTCAACATAAATGTAATTAGGTCTGATTTATCAGTAATTCACATTAATTGGATATATATTATTTTAGTGCATTTAGAATACCATGAGAATGACTCTCAAATTTTATTTCTTGAAAAAAAAACAGAAAATAAATATTCTTAAGTTGACAGGCGGGTAGAAAAATCTGGTTTAAGGGGTTGACTCACAGAAAGCTTGGAAAGGCATGTTTGAACATGTCCACGGATACCAAAAATTTCACATTTCCTTAAGTGCATGTTGTTTCATATCTGAATCACAAATTACCTCTCTTAGAAACCAACAGGCGCCTCTGGAGTGATACTAAAAGTTATGTTGCCTATATGCTACACTTTTTTCAGGTGTCACTTTCTACTTAATGACTTGTCCCATCTGGACCAGTTCTTTCTACATTAAACGAATCTTTGTGCATAACACAACAGTTTCTCTTTATAAGTAAGATGAAATAATATAGTATTAAAATCGTCCAAAATGTGCAGATCGATTGAACGCATTTAAATTAAATTAATCCTCATTCATGACATGCACGTGTTTCTTTAGTGCACTAATATTTTTTTTACCATAATGTGTCGTTCTCTGAGTAACGCGTTTCCTTGGTTGCGTAGCATTTATTAGAATGAAATTTTATCATATAGAAAGGAATGGCGTGACACCGGAACTTGCAGTAAAATTCCTATCAAATTGAAGTTTTAAAATGAGCAAATCGAATCGTGACTGGTTGTGACTGAACCCAGGTTCGGCATTTACAGAGAAGGAACAGAGTTTCACAATATAATTTCTCAGGTTTGGCATTCTCCATGACCCTCCGATCGCGCTGGTATCCGGAGTGTCGTCGCGATAACCGATGTCACTATTTCTCAGAATATCGGTGGCGTTGACGGGATGGTTTTGGTGTTTGTGAAGCCTCTGAAGAGAAAGAAGGGCGCTGGGGATGACGAGGTGTTGATTTCATTTCATTAGCCACGAGATGGCTGATAGAACCCGAGGCTAGCAGCTGGGAAGCGCGCCCAGAAACCTGTTATGGAAATATTTTGCATGATGTGGTTAAATTTTGGTCACATAATTATATCTTCTTTTTGTAAATGTAATATTCTCGGGCAATTAATAAGGGGGTCATTATCGTTCTCCGAAGATCTAAATTTGTCTTCGTTTTTGTTTTTGTTTTCCTCTCGAAAGGGTTCTGAGTTTCAGCATTTATAAACTATTCGTCCTGGGAAGCCGGGCAGTCGTTTCTGTTTCTGTTTGATATTTTCTGTCTCCGCTCTTACACGACATTCGTCTTTTCTCAGTCGCAGTGTCCAGAATTCCGAGAACATTAACACGACCGTAGTAAAATATTAACTTTAAATATTTTTCAACGCTAATTTATTGTAGATTATTTCAAGCAACGTATCTATAAATTTAGAGGTGTTAAAGAAATAACAACAGTTTTGTGGCTTAAGGCTTAGTTTACAGAAATTACGGAACTATAGTACTATGAAAACATAAGAATAGGTAATACATTTTCATGCCTCAGAATTGGAGCAGGATATTTGATTCAGCGTTCTCTGTGACCTTAAGGTTAATGCGTATTGAGAAAATAATACAGTGGAGTGCTGTTGCGTTCATTTAATTGCAGTAAAGTCATAGGGCCAGCGGAACTAAACATTTAATAATGTGGTAGCTGTAAGAAAAACGGCAGAAATTGTTCTTGTCTGATTGTATTATTTTATTAAACAATTATTTGAACAGGTTGGATTGAATTACAAATTTACGCGTTATATATATTTCGTCTCTTCCGTTACGGGTGAGTGGACAATGCACTCCAAAGCTTTCGAAGTCTCTTAGGAACATTTGCAAAAAAGAAAAACAGTGGTATGTTATGACACGGACCCGAGGCTTGGCGCCCATGTTCGTCATCTAGAAAGCTATTGTGGCTGGCTGGTATGCATCTGGCGAGGTCGCTGCCCTTGTCGCTTATCCTGTTCGAATACGTAATTCATAGCAGCAGAGGAGCGCACCTATCATCCGCAAAAGGACAAAAGTCACATTATTACTTACGACCTCCTGGAAATGCATAAACGGAGCTTCAACAACAGACACAACCACATTTCAAGCGGGCTCTTGATTCTATTTCAAGCTTGTCTTACTCATCAATACCGGAGAACAGTCAATTCTCCTTAAAGAAATTATTAATAAAGAAGTCAAAATTGTATGGCGTCTACATACAGTTTTATGAGTATTAACCGGCGATCCGTAATGAGACATCCATTCTCGATAGTTATTGGTTACCTATAAAATCAATCCACATACGAAACAACTAGCATAAAATTTATCGTATAACACATAAAATCAGTTATTCGTTGTATGGAACAATAATTTTCGATCACGTTCGTCTTGTTTCGTAGAAACGTGTGAGAAAGCGAACCCCATTCCTTTTTTACGTAAGACTACGATAGTGTAACGCTTCCGGAAGAAAAATCCCACCTGGCCTTTATGATCGAGGAGAGCTAGACACAAGAATACTCGTAAAATGCTAATGGAGCTCTTTTAGGATGTATATTTCACGAGGACACGTTTTTATTTCTAACTAAGCATTGCAATAATGGCTGGCTGTCATGGAACATCTTTCTCGGAGCGATAACGACTTCCATTAGACCGCGAACTGAGTGGACTTCTGTTAGCCTTTTATTTCCACTCATTGTCTTCGCTTATGCTTGGAATCTGAGATCGTACCAACGCCAAATTTCACATATAATGAGTTGCTATAATTCTACAATGTTAAATTGATCAAAAACGTCTGACCAGAATTGATTCCGAACTTAAAATTTCGCTTGATTCACGCTCCGACAAAACATTACAGTTGCCAAATTATGTGTTTGATAGTACGAAGCATTATTATGACACTATGGTTTGTCTAAATTTTCAATTAATCAGTATGAAACTGATGGAGTCAGGTTGAAACATTCATAAGTGTTGTTTTGGGGTTCCTGTGAACGAAATAAACATTCAATTGTTTTAGTTGATGACGGTTTTTTCAGTACGGAAACAAGGAATAAGGAGATGACTGAGCAGTCCTGCAACTATAGACCTATCAAAATAATTTTATGAAGTAGCCAATTTCGTCAACCGAGAACTAAAGTAATTAATACAAATCTAATATAATATTAACCTTCTGGGATACCGAAGCTGTTGCACAGGCGCTATTATAGTATATATATATATACATATATATATATATATATATATATATATAAATATAAATTTTATATTATGTGCATAGAATTCTGCCAATGTACGCACGTCAATATATATATATTCTATCTTTTTAACTGTCTACCTACTAATAATTCACTTCCCTATATTCTTTCCTATATTTTTATACCAATATTTAAATTTTTCTATTAAAGTGATTAAATTCTTTACTGTTAAATATCACTAAGAGTACAAAATTTCAGATATCAGATTCAACGTAATCATCGAAATTTTGAAATGCAAACGATTTGAAGCCTTGTGAAGAAGAAAATAAACATTTTAACTTTGCGAGTTATATTGTAATAGAAATTTAGAAAATTTATTTAATTTTTATTGTCCGTTTTACTTGTAAAAATTGCGTGCATAAAGAGATCAAATCATATTTTTGTCATCTTAATTTACATAATTGCAGTTCCAGACAACCTCGTTAGGTTCATGAAATGGTGTGTTATATCTCTCTTACAAGTCTTTCGTTTCATCAGTATGATATGTTCTTGTGCTCCACACAAATAAGGGCACTAAATATTATTTGTAAGAGGGAAAGTGTGACGCGGGACAGACATTGAGATAGAGTATCGCTTTACGTATCGAATCACAGTCCATCTCAAATTTCATCTTCCATGACGCTCAGCTCGTTCCAGAGCTTCTTTAACCCCGAACGTGCTCCAAACATCTGTCCAGTACGGCTCGAAATAAACGACATCAAATAGATAAACAATTTAGAATTTTTTTAAAAAATGTACACTTCACGTTTGATACTCGTGTCTCTCATCCGCGGCACCTTACAAGCGTGGCGACAA
The DNA here is from genome assembly GCA_037074705.1 of Zhengitettix transpicula. Lineage (NCBI taxonomy): Eukaryota > Metazoa > Arthropoda > Insecta > Orthoptera > Tetrigidae > Zhengitettix > Zhengitettix transpicula. Next base: position 66,002,722 of record CM073595.1, on the reverse strand, counting down.
AATTAAAATATATTATAAGATAAATGGAATACGACGGAATTTAATTAAGATATTCTGCAATAATTCGACTATATCTATGTCAAACGCTCATTGTTTATGGCACCTAATGTGTTTTGTGAAACAATTTTCAATTATGTTTGGTGCTTGACCATCGTTTTATGATTCACAGAGATGAATGGGTTACATTTTTTGTTGTTGTTATGTTCAAAAGCATTATCCACATTGCTTTTTCCTCTCTTTGACAGACGTATAAGCGTCGATTGACTTCCTAAACGTCTATTTCCTTCCCACTCTCTCTTACATATTTGTGTCCATCCAGTTTTCAAAACCACGTACACTTCATTTAATTTTTATAGGCAGAAAATAATTTTTGATGTTGAGGCATCATGCTTTCATATACAAAATTTATAATTACATCATCGTTAATTTTTTAAGGAAGTATTAGGATTCATATGAAGAATAAATGCCAGTGAGGATATTTATATTCACTACTGTGGTTTTTTGGCGTATAATTCAACTCTTTAAAGCACAGAATTAAATTCCAACTCAACGTAAGAATAACTTTTATTATTAGGGCTAGTAAAATAAAAATAGTATTTATTAAATTTGCCATAAAAATGTATTGCCTTTGACTGGAAAAACCTAGAAGACTTCTAAAGATAACTCGTCATGGCTTTTGGGGTGTATTGTGCTACAAAGGAATGACACAAAATTCACATAATAATATATGCTTGAATTTTTTCCCCTCCGAGGAACTAAAGGAGAAAAAACAACAAAATTTTCTTTCTTTACACCACAATTTATTGACAGGCTTCGAGATATTGTGCTTTTTTAAAATAATTTATTTCATAGGATCCAATATCTTCGTATGATATAGCGTAGAAGTTCTCGCAAAAACTTCCATCTCTTTAGATTAAAAAATATATTAAAAAATTATTCCTAAAAAAGGCGGATTATTTAATTTTTTGAAAGTTACTGTACTGAAGAGAAAACGACAGTTTGAAATATGATTTCACATCAGACAATACAAAAGGCTACATTTTCAATTAATTTTCGACTAAATTCTGAAACTAGGGAACGATAGTTTGGTTTTATTCAACGAATTCCGAGTTGAGCGATTTCCTAATTACTCATCGATCAGATTTAATGTTACATTAGTTGTTATAAATAATTTTTTTTTAGAAACTTAATAATTGTGGCTAGTCAACTATTTGCTCCAGACCTTCTTGCTGAAGTTTGGTGTCACTACTTTTATTGATCTTAATTTTGTAATGTAGGGAATTATTTAATCACTTCCGTCCCTGTTAAGTTCAGAAGCTTTAAAAACACGTTCCTCCCCTTCCAACTGAGACTTTATATTAATCTAAATTAAGTAGGCGGACTATTTATTTTGTTCTCTCGATAGATATTTTTCTGCAAATGATTATTAACACAGCACGGTTGTTTTTTTAAAAAACGTCAACAACAGATGTGAAAACAAAGCGTAGAAGCAAACACTGGAATTATCCTCAACAGCTGGCACTACCAGAAAATTTAAATTTGGAATAACTATCTTCATTTCCGGAAAGGAAATCCGGTCAAACATCGCCACACACTCATTTTTAGTTGCTAAATATACCCCATTCATATCCTGCTGCTTAAACACAATCTTGTAATTACAGTTTTACTAGCGAACGCCAGAATGTATAGCTTCTTCCATTATATCATCGAGGCATGATTTGTCAGATACACTGAGTATTAACAATTAAACGATCTTTATTTGTATTATTGAAATTAAAATTAAAAATCATCACCTGGCAATTATCAATTAGAATTGAATTTTATTTATGAAAATTGAAAAATGTAATATTAATAAATGCATGAAATTACAGCTCAGGAAATTTATCTGGGTTATTGAATCGAATATTTTTAAGACAATTTAATTAACAAGGGAAGTAAAAGGGAAACTTTAGAGATCTGTTGTTATCAGAACGCGTCACTCATTTAGAAATAATTCCTATTATTGCACAGAAACGTATTACTATATTGAATTAAGTCCAGGACTGCATTAAACAATTGAAAGTTAATAAAGTGAAATCAAAAAAAGAACAAACCAAATTTTTGCTTCGAGAATTCTATTCGATTTATAAATTAACAAAATCTATTTAAATAGTTTTTTCATATGCCATAAAATGAAATTTAATAATTTTTTTACGTTATCAAATTTTATGATTATAGTGAATTTCTGTAATTTCTTAACATTTCTTGAGCCTTTTCTCCCTGTTGCAGCCTGGTTTAAGGCCTATGTAATTAGTAATGCTATTTAGGTTGTATGGTAACGACGTTGGAATAAGTGTAATTGTGATCCCCATATGTGAATAAAATTGTGATGACCAATGTAATAATTATTTCTACGAATAAAATTTTGATCGTAAATAAACGCAAAAACACCAGAATACCCGGAAAAATTCCGTATTTCCCCCACAGATAATTTCACCTTGTTTGAAAATACGATCATTCCTGTATGAGTTTTAATGATTTATTTTCAATAAAGTGCTAAATTAAATAATCGAGTCTAAATAAGTGAAATGAAGTGGCGTTTAAAATAAAAGTTTTATTCTTCTTACGAATGTTCCCGTCTTCATTTCTTGAGTTTTAGTTAATTTTTATTTTACTTTTTTGGAGGAACGGTTTGCAGATTTGTTCTTTAAATAAAAACTGCGAGTTTTAACGAAAATATGACCCCGCAGAGCTATATTATTAAAATATTTATATATCATTCAGCATCACTCAACCACTGAACCACTTATATATAATGCAGCACCACTGAACCTCTGAGACGTTTATTACACCCACGTTTTGCGTCACGTATGTGACATTTACGGTTCAACTCATTGTGCAATTAGTAAAGGTTATGTCTTTTATACAATTTATGTTTCTATAATTAAATTTAATAAAAGGTTGTTAAAATATAATTTACAACAAGAAGCAAGGATTATTTTCTCTGGTTGAGAGATAGTTGCATGGATGTTTTTATCTTACCTGTTGTATGGTGCTTTGTGCTGAGTGTCGAGGTGTTTTTTTTTTGTCTCTGGGCTGCTTTTACTGATGCTGCTGTTTCACGGCTCTTCGACCACCGTACTGGATGCTTTTCTCCTCAAAAATGGGACAATTTCAATTTTTATAGCCACGATACGTAATAATTGCCTATAGTCAGAAATAAGCTTTCAATTTCTCGGCGACTCAATAACGAAGTTCCTTCTCTCCACCATAAATAAACAGGTCGATGTTTCTTATTGCCAGGATATTTTGAGAAACGATTAACTTTCAACATCTCTTTCATACTGTCCTTACCGTAAATTGGAACTATTAAATGAATTGAATGAAATCCATCATACTGTATATCATTTTATCCCCTCACTCCACCTCCAGCAATGTTTTCCTGTAAAGTAATTTATGGTAACGAATGGTGTCGTAAGTGTAACAATACTAAAACTGTAATTTATATCACTTGAACAATCGAGAACACGGTTTTAAAAACAGACGTGTCAACGTTTTGCGTCATTAAGAGCCACTTCACTCCCTATAACAATAAATCTCAGACGGAAAGGTAATATAAATACCACACAACGTTTCTGGGATCCTTGTGCCTTTCGTCAGGTGCTAAGAAGAGCCTAGAGAAACACAACTGCACTGGTCACTTGACAACACTCAAAAGCGACGAAAACGCAACGACAATGGGAGAGCCGAAGGGTTGGCGTGACAATAAATGAGCAACGACAATGGGAAAACAGAAGGTTTAGCGTAATAATAAGGGATCATAGCAATTATTGAGTTTAATAGTGTCTGTTTGTACATTAATAGCTGTGTTGTTTGATTTAATGTGAAGCATCTCTGAAATGAGTCTGGAATTGTACCTGCTGTCAATATCTAGAATCTTAGCACGTATGTTTAGAATTGATTATATGTTTGGATACTACAGATTTTTTATCAGTAGGAAGTTTGATATTAGATATATGTTTTATGATACGTGTATTAAGGGAACATAATAAATCTCCTTGGTTGAAAAGAAAAATTTCAGTTGTTTCCATTGCGTAATTTCTATTAATCCATTAATTACAAATAATGTCTCATTACTCTGATATTCGTATCGTATACGCAACACAGTCGTATTTGATCGTAATTGACACCTGCAGGTAGTTCCAGAAGCGAGGAACAGGAGAGAAGTGAACAATGCAACTAAGTGGTTCGCTCTTTCCGTGGAGCGCCTCAGAGATATCAGCTTGAGTGCTTAAAACACCAGATTTTAAAAGTCCATAATTACAGACATGCTCCTCGAGTTATGGTAATGAGCGTCTCAGTAGGTGTAAGACCCGGGTTTTTATCCATCAATCACCCGGCCGTATTGCTCCTAAATATCAGTTTTACAGTTAGGTGACCCATCTACGAGCTGGCTGTTGCTGGCTGCCGGCTTCTGGCTTCTGGCTCCTGGCAGCTGGCAGTGGGCTCCCGGATTTAGACGAGTGTCGCAGCCCTCCGACAATAAAATAACTTCAGCGGTCGTCTATTGTCGCAATTAAGCCTCTTCGTTATTGATGGATCTAGAATTTAACGTGTCGTTGTGGCGGACCTTGTTTTCCAAGTTATCTTCTTCGGAACACTAAACACAACATAAAAATGAAACTAATTTACGTCTGATAGAAAATAATGAATAAGAAAGATAGTCGATACGGACAAAAAAAAAGGGTAATATAAATACCACACAACGTTTCTGAAATCTTTGTCCCTTTAGTCAGGTGCTACCTGCACTGGTCAGTTGACAACACTCAAAAGGGTTTTGACCAGTGCAGTTGTGTTTCTCTAGGCTCTTCTTAACACCTGACAAAAGGAAAAAGGATCACAGAAACGGTTTTTTGTCTGTATTGGTTATCTTTCTTATTCACAACATAAAAATGCCAATCTTATGTTTCTTGGTGTTCATTCTTGTTGAATAAAACTGTTCCAATGGCTAAAGTTGGAGTGAATTTCTCGACCGCGTGTAAACAATAATTATACGCGTATTATTCTTGCATTCCGTTGCAATGGAAGCGACAATATAAACACCACACATTTAACAGAACCTGTTTTATTTCGTCGGAGGTTCGTTGTTTTGTGTTGTATTAAATCTATTCGATCAATCGAAAGCCTTGGTTTCTTTGTCAGGCTACTTGCGTCCGTTCTGTCGGAACTGTCAATGCTGACGACTGTCTCAACATGTTGCTCCGAGAATTATTCGCGAATTAGCAGTAATATTTATCACGCCACCACAAGCCATACCCCATTGTTAAGGCAGAGCACCACCGCGATTGTAGACCATTTCAATGGCCGAGTGTTACGAAGGAGGTGTAAATCAGTCAACCGCCGTCTACGATTGGAAGTAGCAAATGCGTCTACGCTTATCACGACTCATTCCCCGTGATTTATAGTACTTGAGCACGACCGACCACCTTTGTGGACGTAAAGATGCGTTCTGTGTCAGGAACGAGAAGACTGATGAAGCGTGTGGAGAATTGTTAAAATCGTGAGGAACGAGCTATGCACGTCCTACTGACGTTTCTCTCTCACACTCACTTTGTTTCAACGTCGCTTTCCCAAGGCCACAACTCAGTGCCTCCCTGACGAAACCCCCGGAAGCTCGGGCTGACCCGTCCCCATAATAACAGTCACCTGGGACTTCAAGGTACAAAGAAAATGTACACTGCTCAATCCAAGGTCGGTCGTAGAACGTTAAGCGTCAAGAACCTCCATCTAGATCGATAAAATTAGAATGAGGACGAGCTCATCTCCTACTGTCGTTAATAACCCCGTTGCAGTGCGTCACCTCAAAATTAAGGAACAAATATACATTGAAACAAATAAAACGCCTTGTATTTAAAATATAATTGATGTTGAAATAAAAAAATCTAGGGAGTTTAATTGTTAGTGCATTGAAGAGAATTATGATGTCTGAGTAATACTATTATTCTCAATATGAAAACAATTCACGATAAATACTTCCCCGAAATAAATTAAAAAATTCTAAATACGTGAACCCACCGTAAAACAGTGACAGACATCATGCTTATTAGTTTTTCGTCCACTACAAATGCCACATTATAACTGAAGTCGAAACTTTATGGTTATCAACCTTATTGTAAATAAGTGGAGACATTTTCGGGGTTTCCATTTTCAGTGGACAATGAAGTACCAAAGCAGACATATGATTCACGTTTGAAGTACATTAAAAGTGGCATATTACCACGTACATTGCAGCAAGATTCGAACTTCAGGCAGAGCACACGCCTACTACATTTTAAATATTGGTATCAGACTGTGCCAAATCAATTAAACTAATGTTTGCAAAGAAAATAACGCGTTGAGGGGAAATTTGAACATATAATTAAAATTTTATTATTACATAGTATATATTCCAGTGACGTATTCTAAAATACATAACTGTTTGTAATGTAGTTCACTGAAGTGAAATCAATATACACGTGTAACAACCAAATATAAGTTTTAAAACCTTTGTCTTAATTGAACTTCATTACCAAATTTCTTTCGTAGTATGATATTCTCAGCTTGCATGCATGCAACATTTGGTTCATTTTCCTTGATCCCTTCTCTGATACCTCCTACTTTCGTAGACAATAGAGTCCACAATAAAATCCACTTGTGAACATATTTCAAAAGCCCCCGAATCTAGTGATTTGTTGCGTTTGCAGGCGGAGCTGTCCGTCCAGGGCGACGACTTCACGCGTCAGATATGGCAGATGTACGCGGCGTTTGAGGATCTGCGCAAGGCGTCGGTGCCACGCGATGGTCGCCGACGCAAGCAGCAGCAGCGCCGGGCTCCGCGGCAGCAGACGCCTCGCGAGCGTCGCGTGATCGGCGGCAGCGCCCTTGACCTGGCCATGGCTGCCACGACGGCCATCGAGTTCGACGTCGGCGTGGGCAGCTCCAAGGACGACATGAGTCTTCTGCAGCGCCGGCCGCAGCACCACCGCTGCCGGATCCGGCGCAGCAGGCGTCGCGCCGACAACCCGCTGCTGGACACCATCAGCAGCATCCAAGACCCGTGCGAGTCCGACGACTACGCCGAGCAGGGCGCGGGGGGACCGTCGGGCCGCGGCGCCGGCGTCGCGGGGGCGCGGCTCGGTGCCGGCGAACCGGACAAAGACTCGATCGGCTACGCGGGCTCCAACTCCGTCGACTCGGGCTACAAGAGCTCGTGCCCCACGCCCGAGCCCGACTACGGCAACGACGCCGCCAGCAAGCGGTCCTCCGTGGCGGGCCCGAAGCCGCGCATCGCCATGGGCACCAAGGTCATCAACAGGCACTCGCACCCGCAGTACGCGGGCCGCGACCTGGACCACCTCATGTACCTGCGCCAGTCCATCCTCAGCGCCATGCAGCGCTACGAGCAACAGGAGACGGCTGGCGTCGACGGCGGCCTCGGGGGCGGCGCCGTCGCGTCGGGTGTCGGGGGCGGCAGTCCGAGGCGGGTTCCGCAGCGACGAGCCACACTGTCCAGCTGCCCAGGCTCGCGCACTCACTCGCCGTGCCCCAGCACCGGCTCCGAGCACGGATCCCCCGCCCCCGCTCCCACCCCCGCCGCCGGCTGCCGCCTCGCCACGGCGGAGGAGGACATCGACACGCTCCTGTACGGGCAGCCCTGCAGCTACGTCACCATGATCGAGGACAAGTACCGCAGGAGCAGCGTCGCCAGGGTCAAGAAGCTCAGAGGTACGTAACTTACCCAATGGATGAATAGTTCGGGACTGTTATTCACAGAACATATGCGCGTCAATCCGGCCTGTTAACTCCAGAGGTGAATTTTTAATTAAGGAATTTCTATCAATATTACACATAAATTTAACGTCTGATTCAATTAATAAACTTAAGACGGCCTTGGTTTCCAGAGAAATTTAATGTGTGTAACAATTACAAAAAAAATTATTTAAACATAGCTGCACGCTACCTTGCCCCTTTTTAACGTAGAATTATAAGAAAATTCATTTTTATTAATTACTGTCAATACTCAGAACGGAAAATATTCGTTGCCTGGTCTGATCTTTGCATTTATTTATAAAATTTGTGTCATGTGCGAGTTCATATAAGTTCTAATTCTCCACCCAAATTACTTTGTGCAAGCATTAGTGTTTCCATATTGTTCCATGTATTTCAGTACACTATAATTAATATTATTAGATTATTAGATTCTGCTTATTATTGCATAATTTTCCGTGAACGTTTCTGTATACGAACTTTCATTTTATTTCCCTTTTGTGTAAATTCTGTGAAATTTTAATTACAGACATCAGCTTGACATTAAATACTGCAATAATATTAACGTTGAATGAAGCTGCTTAATTTCTCTTTACGATATTTTAGGTTTATATATGACGAAAATACTCTGACATTTGCTGATAACTCCAATTACCAGCAGCGAAGATTTTATTAATGACTCGGCAATCATTGTAACTGGAACCAATTTCACAAAGTATTGTGTCTCACGGAAAATTCGCATTAGCTACGAACCTCGAGGGAGAAAACTGAAATTGCAAAAATAACCCGGCTGATTCAAATGCAAATTCTGTTTATTATTTATTTACTACTACTCCATATATAATGCAGTATCGGATGTTATGTTTAAACGTAATTGAACTTTGTACTCATGAATAAAATTATTTGTGTTCGCTTTAATATCACAAGAATCAGAAATCGCTAAATGTACAATTTGCGGCACTTCTACGAAACTTTGAAACGTATGCCTTCGATTATGTAAAGGGGCTTGTTTATAAGGAAATTCTTCAATTAAAGTTATCCTAAGTAAGAGTGCTATTATTATTATTTTATTGATTCTGGTGTAGGTAACCAATCAATTATTAAATAATATGCATTAAAGTCTTAGTTTTCAATTTATTCTGTTGTCAAACATATACACTTCAATAAACCATTTAATAGAAATTTAATTCACTACAAGCACACATTGGTGTTTTATCTCTAATTCCTCAGTATATATAGTTTTTTTCCTTCTCTCGGGGTAATAAATCGGTACTGACTAAGTAAAATGATTTGATAAAAATTCTACATAAACGAAATGGCATATAGATGAATTAACGTAAAAAAAACACCGATAAAATTTTTAAAATTTTTATGTAAAGATTAGTCAAGAAATATTTACGGACATTAATTTAATAAAATGACCTCGAAAGTATGAAAGGATACATTTTCGAGGACGATTATAAATATATAGTCGATCTAAATAATAATATTCAATTTTTTACACTTCTACAAAACTAATCGTGTCGCAAATAATTTTTTTCATTTTATATTATATTATGTTAATATTATTTTACGAAGATTCAAACCACGATAGGATTACACCCTTAAGAATTAATTCTGACGTCAAAATAACGTTTTATCTTCCTTAACTTCACGGTTAATTACAAGGATAGATCCATGTTGTAACACATGATATGCTGTGATGTAATTATGTTTAGAACGCGGTTTCTTTTTCTGAAAAAAAAAAACAATCTGTCTTAATTGTAGCTTGCGAACTTGGGACACAAAAAGCCCTGACAGAGACCTATAATATAGTAAACCAAGGGCAAAGGAATGGTTATGGAATCGTTAATTATGAAGAGGGTCCCGAACTTGGCTTTGAGCTGACAGGGACCCAGGTAAAGGTACCCTAATGGCCAAATTAACCACTAAGCGAACTCATAATGGACGGTTGGTCTTCGTATCCGTTCAACTTCACATTCATTCATAGGATTTCTTATCACTCAAATGGTGCTTGCTGGAATCTACGTAAAGAACGGTCATTTATTAAAATGATCATTACTACGCCTAGATGAAGTCCACAATGCGAACTGTTGCCACAATATTAATAAAATTTGTAAAATAGTATGTACTTTTAAATAAAGATAACATCATGTAGTTTTGGGTCTATTTCTGCAGTAACTAGGTTTTATCAGCAACTCTTAAATATTAATGGAAAAGTCATCGTGCCGATTGGTAATTGACTTTTACCGAATACTTGAAAGGAAATGATTTTTCTGTTTAAAACGCCTGGACCTTCTACATACTAAGTTGAAACAATCGTGTCAGCCTTAATCGTCTAATTATTTTTGTCATTTATTTGCAAATTTTGCTCGTTATAATAGTTGCATATTCCGACAATTTAGGACAAAAACTCTATACAAAAGTTAGCATTAATTATTAAAACATATTACAAACACAATACACAGCATTAATCATTAGAGGAAATGGAAAACGGCTTTTTTTTCAGTAAATCATGTTGATTAATCACTTCATCATGGCCTTTTCTTCTTAAGCAGAATTTTACTTGAAATAAATTATAATAGAGTAGATGCTTCGTTTCAATATCTTTCATAATAGAAACATCTGACGATGTTTCAAATGAGAATCGAAACATGTATTATAATTTAATTCTGTTTTAGAATAAGAGGCCGTTTTATTTTTCAAACTAAACAACATTTAATTTTACAACTATAAGAGGACGGTAGATTTATTTCATAATGTTTCTATGAGGCACTCCCATAGCTTTAAGCGTCGCCGCATTTCAGTCTGAATAATGATTAAAAAAATCCATTGTTTTGTCAAACGATAATTCAGTGCAACAATTACATTTTCGACGTCTAGCTGTGAGACAAATGAAATACCAGAACATTTTTTTTGTTGGTAATTTTATATAATTTTTGTCAACCATCAAGTCTAAGTGTATCAGTGCTTCTAACGATCTCCATAAACGGAATATATACGTTATAGCGAAGAAGTGGCAAATGCGGTTACTGATAGTTGCATTCCGTTATTCTGTTACACGACCGCTTATATAAAAATGTTCTAGATCGTGATTTAGAAACTAAAACCAGTTTTAAGACCAGCTTCTTCCTGACTCAATGGAAAGTTTAATGTGCCACAGCTTTTTTTTCTTCTTAACAGTTCAAGCTCAGAGGAATCAATAGAGGTTCTCTAACCATGATAAGGGAGATGTTATACAAACCTATCAGTTTTCAATTAAGTAGAACAAAGAAAATCTAGAAAAGATGGAATTAATTTCAAACAGTTGTCAGTTGTTTGACGTCATGCATCACGTGAGTGAGCCAACATCGTTCCATCTCAGTTCTTACAGTGATATTAGTGTTATTCATGATTTGTGATCGTGCTGCAGTCTTATATATCATTATATATATTTCCAAATTCTTCAATAAGAATGAATTTCAGTACCTACAGAAATGCTAATATTAAGTAGTTTCAAGTTTAACGTGAAAAATTTACGTCGGATTTTAAATTAATAATAAGAAAGATAGAGAAAAGAAGTGATAATATAAATACCACACAACGTTTCAGGTGCTGAGAATAGCCTAGAGCGGTACAAATGTGCAATTCAGTTGACAAAACTCAAAAGGCTCCTCTCAACGCGCCAAGAAAGGGACAAGGAACCCAGGAACGTTGTGTGGTATTTATATTATCACTTCTTTAGTCTGTATTTGACTATCTATTATTATTATTACGTTTCAAGTTTACTGCAGCCCATAACTTTAGTGTTTGAAGCCATTACGTAATAATTTAACGAGAAAATATGATCGTGAAATCTCAATTGCGGATCAAAGGTTCTCGTGAAATTCCGCTGTTATAGTGGAAACGAGATCTAGTTCGACGTGATATAAGCTTTATAAACTCAAATACCAGGAACAATGCAAGTATCAGAGCCATGGTGTGGAGCGAAGTCGTTATAGCCTACGAGGTTTACTGAATTTTTGTCGTAGAGCTGTAAGAATTCGTAAAATCTGAATCGCTTCCGAAATTATTTCTCTATGAAATTGTTTAAGTTTTTTTTCTAGATTTACACTTTCCTTGATAAAAAGATGTCTTGGTCAAAAAAATGTAACTTAAGGAAAAAAATAATAAAATTTCCTGAAAGTGAAATGATTTTATCGTTTTTAAGAACTGAACAACGAAGTTCAGCTGCGGAGAAAGTAAAATTCTATTATAAGTATACTTAATTCAGTGTAGCCCAAGGCGTAGTAAATAAACAACAGTATATTGACCACGGATTAATTATTATTTGTGTCACAGAAATTACGTGCTCTGTTAACGGACACGGAAGAAATTATTGGAGACTTGGATAACAGTTTTAATTTTTCCAAAAGCTTCGTTTACAGTGATTTTCCATGTATCGAACGAATATTGCTGACATCGTAATTGTTTTTGAAGAATAAAGGCGCTCATTAGCGGCTGTGACTGTAGCAAGCAGCGTGAAACTATGCGTACGACACGACGGCACCTCTCACTTCAAAACGCGAAACAAATTAGTAATAAACTTCCCTGAGTAGAGCAGTAGGCGGGGTCTTTACCAGCGCTAAACGAGATTCCTTGTGTGTTCTCCGACAACAGTCACACTGTTTAGTCGATTGGTGCCACTGGAAGACACACACATTATTTTCATTTTCCTTGCACGTCGCGTGACTTCAGCTTACGGAAACAAGCGGCTTTGACTCTAGTATTTTCCGAGGGATAAAATGTTTCCTAATATTTGTTTCTGGCGAAGGAAAGTAATTACATTATGCGGGCAAAGTTTTTTCCAGTGCCCTGAGAACAGAAAGCTTGCGCAACGGGGCGTTTTATAATTGGCTATGAACGGGAACAGGCCCGAGGCGTAGCCAATGGCCACGCAGGAAGCCACAAAAAGCGAATTCATCACGCTGCTGCCTGATAACGAAAAATTTGCACACCAATTTCACGAAGGACCACTTAACCTGTTGTTTAGAGGTATCTCGGGCAATCAGCATCCGTGAAGCGTAATGAAAGCTTGAGATTCCAGGCCGACAGACGGAAAAGAATTATTATGGTTTCCTGAACCCCCAAAAATTACTATGTTTTACAAATAACATTTCTTTTCGACATCATGTTCACTCATATCACATCCACAATACTCTCGTTCAATCTTTCATTTGAGCTTCACTAAGTTACTCCATTCAGCATTTGAAAAGGCTTCGGAGTTTCGTGTTCTAGCACAGATTCACGTCCGAATCACACTAGACGTACAAAGATTTCTTTCTTTTCTAAAAGTTGTTTTCAGCCTCCCATCCTGATCCTTTCTTCTCCACAAATAATTACCTCAATTTTCGCGTTTACATCACAGTAGGGCCGAATCTATGTAATCTTTCAATCCCGTTGTCCAGTTCAAAATTAGATCCTTAATCACTTCCTCGATTACAATTTTTTAATGACAGCCACAAAATTGGACGTTATCCTTTTACATTAATTTCAACTTGTTTTTATTATCATGATAACTTTTAAACAAAAATGTATAAAAGAACACAAATAAAATAAGTCGTTGTGAGGAACGGACAATACTTTTATAATACTTATTAGTAGACCAGTAAAGGATATATTAAATTCAATAAATTTCCGTTACTGTATTTGATATTCCATTATAGATAAAAATTTAAAAACAAAATTCTATAATAACGTTCTAGATTTACAGTTTTGAAATATAATATTTTATATTCAAACAATTTAGATTTAAACAGAAATGAAATATAGAAACTACAACTTAATTGAAATTATGAATAAGAAAGAAAGCCAATACAGACAATAAAAAAGGGTAATATAAATACCACACAACGTTTCTGGGATCCTTTGAGTTTTGTCAACTGACCAGTGCAGTTGTGTCGCTCTAGGTTCTTCTTTTCACCTGACGAAAGGATCCCAGAAACGTTGTGTGATATTTATATTACCCTTTTTTGTCTGTATTGGCTATCTTTCTTATTCATTATTTTCAATCAGACGTAAACTTTTTTCATTTTAATTATAATTAATTAATCCGATATATTTTAAAAATATTTTCAATATTACTGTAACATGTCTAATATGATGACAGGTTAATACTAACTTTCCGTTTACTACAAACAAATTTTTATTTTAAGTCCTGCCAACATACTTTCAGCATTCAATATGCAATTCCAGTAGTTGCTGTTTTTATGTTGCGGCACTTATTATAAGAGGTTACGCACCTTTCAGAGTTTCGTGGATAATTGTATTTACCTGTCCAGCTCAGACTCATCGATAGAAAAAATTTATAAATGATGGTAGCACGATATAATTGATTAAATAGCCAGCCAAATTTAAAAACTAACACACTTTATAATATTTTCTAATGTCCGCACAGTCCCTACAGATTTATAGCCCAAACTATATAAATCAACAAAATTTGCAGTTGTAAACATTCAAAATTGATTTATTAATTAGACGAGTTCAAATCCTTAACCGGGATTTCTTTGCTCAAGAATATAAATTAAATTCGCTATTGAATTAAAATCAATTAGAATAAATAAATTCCATTTTAAATTTTAAAAAATTAAGTTAATATTCAAAAAGGTTTAATTGCAAAACATCTAAATTCAAAATTAGCACACTTTATAATGCCTACAATTGTATGTTCTTATAACCTGAACACAATGCAAGTCACAACAAAAATAAAATAAAATTTGCAATTGAAAATATTGGAACTAGTTTCAGTTGGCGTAATTTATCGGGCACGATTTGTTAAACCTCCCTATGCATTTCTTGTGATATCTTTTAATGCACGTGGTGATTTTCCAGTGTAAGCGAACAACGGGACAGGGGACAAAGGGATTTGGGTAATCTGTGAATGCTCTTTGACAACGTCATCTTCCTGTGCATAGAAGATTGTTTGAAGAGGTTCTTTTGTTCGTCTGTACATTGCTTCGCTATGTAGAACGTGATACAACTGTTCCGACCAAATGTATTTGTCTGCGAGGCTACCCATGATAAATCGACTTACATTACGAGCAACGAATTCTGCACTTACAAGTTCGTCACTGTTACTACACACAAACATTTACACTGGTAATCTACTTAAAAGACTTTATTTTACTATTTATAAAAGTAATTAAACCTATTTTTAGTAGTCGTCCTATAAAAATATAGTGTGGATATACTATAATCTTCATAAACAAAAATAAAATGCTTTTGAAAGAAAACTTTGGGAAGGAATATATTGTAATGAATGATTTTTGATTAAGGTTTTATTTATTATAAATAATTAAAGTTTTGATTAATATAAAATATTTTAATTAAAATAAATGCAATTAAAGGGAAATACATCAATTTTTCAAACTTCTAAAAACTATTTAAAACATGTATCATCGATCTTTTTCGTCAGGTGAGATAATGGAAAACTTTTGTAGCAATATGAACGTATTTCTTTTACAATTTTTTTTTATACATGCTGGTGCCCGTTCCATTTATGGCCTTCCTTTCTGCAAGCCGTGTAGCTAGCTGTCTGGAATTATTTTCTGTATAACACTCCAATATTCTTCCGTTTACACAATCTTTCTTAATACTCTGCTTTTTAATTAACAGCGCTTAACTTTTCCATCTAACCGGTGTGATTGCCACTACTTATGCTAATGTTCTACGTATTATTTAATGTAGTAGTGGGTCAAGTTGTGTATGTATTTCCCCTATGTACTCCTAATCCATTCACCTGATTGCATCCAATGAAACTTCTGTGAGTTGTGCGCACTCCCTCGGAGGTATCTGTAGGGGTTTCGAAGCGTTATGAAACTCCCGAGGGGTGAACAGGGGTGAAATTTAAAAACACGCTAAAACGGCCGCTATTAGCGTCGATTAATTACATTTCGGGGTTTATGTGATTAATACTTTCTATCCAGATGTTATTAGCGTATTATTTCAACACCTTAAATCACCAATAAGGGTGGGGGTGGAGGGGCGTTTCATAAAATAAACGTGAAACAAACGAGATATGTGTAAAATCCAGGGTTATAAATGTCAATGAGTTTCATTCTGACATTCACTACGTCAGTTAAGTTGTAGTTCACCCCTAGGTGTGGGGGTGGGGGACGGTGTGCGTGAAAGGCCGTTATATAAAGTAATGAATAAACAACGGAGGCGGGCATTGAACCTGGGGTTATGGAAGTCACTGAACTTAATTCGGATATTTATCATCCCTAAGAGTGGGCGTAGAAGGGGGTGAAACATATTTCCGTTAATAATCTTAAATTTGTAGACCAATTTCTACCAAACTCTGTTACTTACGATCCAGGAACAAACAGATATCAGTAATTTTTAATATTTTTCTGGGCTCAACATAGTTGGCAATGTTTGTTACCGTAGTTCTAAGTCATGGAGTATTATTTCTTTTTGAACTCCGTGATATAGATGGTAAAACTATGGGTTGAGCGGAACACCATTCAGAATCTGTCATGTCACTGGGTCGCTGCATCACATATCTGAAACAATGGAAACGTTGTATAGCTCGAGAGGTTTCAGATGTCGTGTCCACCAAAGCTGCGCAGTTCCAAACGGCGTTAATTTTTTCTGTGTCTCATACGTATTTATTCACACGTCACTGTCGTGTATTGCGACTCTTAAAAGTTATTCAAGCATTCAACCTTCACCTCACTCAGTGGCTCAGTGGTTCGAGTCTAGGTGAGTGTAACTGGAGCCGAAAGTTCAGGGTTCGAGCCGCACTCACAGCTTTCATTTTTTCTGTTTCTTCCAGGTCTTTACCTGTCACCGTCAAGGTTTGCTACTTATAAGGGAGATTAAAGCTTCTAATCTTCACCTCGACAGTGGCTCAGTGGTTGAGAATCCAGGTCGGTGTAACGCAATGCGCAGTGCGTAGCCGGCTATGGGTTCGAGTCCTGGCGACTACGCAACTATTTCTGAAGGATCTGTCCCTCGATTCTCTACCCCGAGTGTTTATTTCATGGCGGTCGAGAGAAGTTTAGGGGCAGATAAAAAGTAAGTAAGAAATAGTTGCGAAGGTCGGCCTTTTTTTTTTTACAATTTTCTAATAAATGAAAATTTTGCTAATAAAGAAATGAAAGAAATAAAAATAAGAATGTCATTGAAACGAGGTGGATTGTACGTTTTCTGGTGTTTCTGAAACTTCTTGTAAACTCCAGGCAAAACCGATTCTTTATTAGCAAAATAAAAGAAATAAAAATGCGGAAATTAGAAAAAAATCAAAAATCCATACTTCGCAATCGTTCCTAACTCATCTGCCCCTCAATTTCTCCGACCCCGAGGGGGCGGGCGGGTTGGGAGAAACTCTGGGCCGAGCGAAATTGGTGAGCAGGATGTTTTAGAAACAGTTGCGAAGTCGCCAGGACTCGAACCCAGACCATCTACGCACAGAACCATTGCGTTACACTGACCCAGACTCTAACCACAGAGCCACTGTCGATTCGAAGTTTGGAAGCTTTAATCTCCCTTATGAGGTGCAAACTTCGACGGTGACAGTAAAGATCTGGAAGAAACACTTTGTCATTACTAAAGTGTCATCGGTTGGTTTACACATTAATACATAACGTAAGTATAGCTCGATGTCGTGTCCACCAAAGCTGCGCAGTCGTCCTCGCCCCTTAGGATGTAGTTGGGGTAACGAAGACATTGTAACACGATTCTTTGTTGCGACAACTAGGAACTGTTAATACTATTAAAAAAACATTGACGCAAAGAAATATATTGTACTCAGTGTAGGTAAATTTAATCTTTATTTATGTTATGAAAATTAATCTATTATATTCAGCTTACTTCACAGTCTGCTATCCAGGCCTTCGCGTCTGAGAAAAGAGTTTTGGGACTTGTTAACTTTATAGGGTTCGGGGGTGAGAGTGACAGGATTTGTTCACTCAGTTGCTGGGGCATTTCAATTTTTTGTCGGAACGAATCGTAGTTTTAGGAAGGTCCGAGACGTTAACACTACAACCTTGCTGGTTGGCGTCTTTAAATTTCGTTTTAAATTAATTAGGTCCTAAACATCTATACGAAATTTATTAAAATTTAATTAATGATTTTGTAAATTTATCTACATTCAAAGTCAGTTTATTGGATCCGCATATAACGTAAACACTCGCCTGTCAATAATTAACTATCTACTGGACTAATTGTTAGCTGCAGATGTGAACAATGCGACCGTCCTGTTATGGTTTCTCCTTTGTTGTTGTATTGCTCTGGGTAAAGCTAAGAAATCAATTAATTGTTCCAAAACGTCACAAAAATTTGTTTGCTTGTGGAAATCTAGAGAAGCAATCGCGTGGATCTGTTGCATGAAAAAAATATATGTTTCTTATCGAAGATTTAATCCGACATTAAACGAACGGTAAAAAAATGGCGACCTAAATTCAAACACAGAATTTTTTACTCTTACAATTTTGCAACCTACCCTTCCATTTCGTATCTTCAATCAATTATTAACCTTCTATGCACAATATTCCTTTTCCTTATTCATTTGCAGTTTATAGAAAATGAAATACTCGAATAATATCTTTGCAAGCTTCATTCCACCACTGGGAAATAACTTTAATTCTAAAGTTTCAGGAGCTGATAAGTACAGGGTGCCTGTTTATCCCGTTCTTAATGACACAATGAATGGTGGTAGCGTCTCCCCAACAACTTCCCTAAGAGAAGTTCTCCGCTGACCAAACTCCCCTCCCATCATCTCATTTCCCATACTTCGCGCAGGTCGTACGCCAGGCTAAACCTCTCGAACTATACCAATGAGTGCTTGTCTTGACCAATGTTACAATATTTTCCCGCGTAACATCACAAGCTTCTTGGTTACGTTTCTCGTGTCCGTGCACATTTTACGTATTTTAATACCATCTAATACCTGGAGGTCTGTTTTATTCTCCTTTAAGGATGTATTACAACGTGTAAATCACTTCACATATTAATGACGTATTTGTGTATCCCTGTCAGCTTTCCACCCTGACGAAGATCTTTGTTGGATGCAAACTCTTCTCGTCCTTAAGCCAAACCGCAGTGTAGGATATCACGTCCTTCGCGGCTTCCAGCTCAACTTCTATCAAACAGAAATTTGTCCTTTCTCCAAGCACGTGGCACGTGTTATCCTTCAGGATGTCGCAGCTTCCCCTTCATGTCATATAACCAATTCATTGCTTCATGCAAAAACTTTTATTTATTTCATTTATAGTAAATGTTTTCCGACGAGGAACTCTAGACAAATGCTTGCTTTCGATTTGTTATTCAAATTTAGAAAACAGTCGTTAAAGTCGTAAACAGTGTTTATTACTTGAAACGACCGACATCCGTTTGTACCGTCATAAAATAACCCAACTAAATATTCAAGCAGAAAAGCGAATTTTAGTTTGCAAGAACAAATTTACCAGTCAAATTTTTTTTTAGGTTTGTGTAGTGTTTGAGATAAAATCGTAATCAATTAAAATTTAAAAAAACAATTATATTTTCGTCATTAAAAAAATATTACTGTTTGACATTCCTGATAAAGATCTCCACATCTGAGAATCCGACTTTTTTTCCTAACTTTAATTCTCACGGATAATTGAAAAATCCTAAATAGTTTAACTTTCTTCTGGAAAGATGAGCGTGTCCAGTGTGTGTGTGTGTGTTGAAAACATTTCGGATTCAAATAACTGCACGTAGTAGGTTATGATGGGAAGATGACGATCGAATGGTGTAAATTATTACTTTAGAGATTTTAGTGAAACCTTGCACTGTAAATAAACGTTTTATATTCGAATAATTTATTGTTAAGACCTCTCCTCCCTCCGGTGCACAAGACGACTGCCATTTCACATGACACATTCTGGATTTTTGGAGTGCCGTGGGCAGTGTGTCGATTCAGTTCCGATTTCTAAAACAAGAAAGTTCGTTATTAGTTTTTTTAAAAAAATTATATCAACATTGGACTATTTAAAAATAAATAACAGCCAATTTGAAGTCAGAAAAAATATACTTATGGAAAATTAAACTACGATTCGTCGATATCTTTGCCAAACAAACAAACTTCAAGTTGAAGAGATCGCATTTTTTTTACTTCAAATGGACAGTTGTTTATTTATAAGTTATCTCAAAAGTCAGAATATATATATCATTATTAACAATGGACTATGTTCCAATAATATTTCGGATAATGTAAAGTACATATATTTAACTCTTGAGGATGTTCGGAGGGAATATATGTACACAATGGGGGGATGGCAAATGTATTGTTTGAAAAATGATTGGAATCGATCAAATTGACTTTAAGGAATTGGAAAATGAGGTTGGTGTTGACATTGGCAAACCTTTCTTCGACAAAATAATAATAACTTTTTATTTCATGCGGGTGGAATAACAAATGTGGGGCACTTAAATTTATATTAGGTGTCGATTTTATTTGATATGTTTGTCGTCGGTATTGGTAATGTGAGCGTTTGTGTGCGGTTGTTGCAGAGAAGAGCCGCTCGGCGCTGCCGGCCACGGAGTCTTCGAGCAGTGACAGCAGCTGCGGGAGTCCCACTCAGTCCGGTCGCTTTTCCGAGGTGGCCAAGTGCATGCTGGAGATCATCGAAGACCTGCAGAACCAGACGCAGTCGCCGCCGGAGCCAGCTCCTCCGGAGCACGACTACCACGTGTACGAGGAGATCATGTACGAGCTGACGACGCGGCCGCGCTGCGACGCGAGTCCTCCCCCGCTGCCCGCCAGGCCTGACAACCTCGCGGCGCATCGCCCCAAGCAACGCAGCAACCTGTACTCGCTGTTTCGCGAGCCCAGCGCTCGTCGCGACATCTCGCAGTCCCTCGAGCAGGAGTTCCGCAACCACGACGCCGAGGAGGAGTACGGCTTCCGTGTTCAGGGTCCCGCCCCGGCGCCGCGCTAAGGGCGGCCTCCACGTGCTTCCAGTATGGCGTCGTGACGTGTTTAGGGCTTGCATGCGCTAGGTCGTCCCGTCATGTTCACTCAACATGGCTGGACATCTCAGACCGTAATCGGACACTGAATCAGTGAAAGCCTAAAGTGGTTTCCACTAACTTCGTCCAGAAGTCTCTTTCGGTGTCTTATTCGTTAATGCAGGTAAGAAATGCGAAGATGCTGTTCGAAACAACTTGATTTAAATTTATATTGTTCGATGAAATGACGTGGACGATTGCGAGGAAAATATTGGTATTAATAAAGTTGTTTGACTGAGTTAGCCGATAAACTGATCCAGATTAACATTGTCCTGATACTCAGACACTCGTCGAAAAAGAAGAGGTAATTTCATATAATTCCCTACTGTTACAGATAAAAGGAACTATATAAAAAGACCAAAGTTTGATGAAATTTTAAGTAATTTATTTTTAGAAATAATTTGGATGAAGAAACTCAACATGCATGGTCATGATCTCAAACTATACCCATCGCTTTTATTTATAATATAATGTGTCTGCTTTTTTTTGTAATGAATCGAATTATTCCAAACGTGTTTTACGTAAGACTTCTCCATTCTTTACCTTACATGACGGCTGGCTTTGTTACATCTTTGCGCCTTCTATTTCTTGTGACTTCACAAATTTGTAGTTGTCTTCATTTTTCATGTTCAATCCAAGCACCAAACACTGCACCGCGCTTTCAAACAGAGAAAACTACTCAATAGCTTCCACTATTATTACATCGAAATATTTAATGGCCACTACACTGTTGTCAGCTTGTTGCACGTTTTTGTGTAAAATAACTTTTACAACGAACTTATTGTTAGTTCTCATTCTGTACTTTCAATTCGCTTCATATCGCTCTATTTCTGTGTGAAGTGACTATATATGTACACCTTCCCCTTTCTCGTGGTCCGAATTTCTGTAAATAGAGCGAAACAAGTTTATCCAGCCATGTTGAGTAGCATCTGACGAGGATTGCTACTTAAAAGACGACGGTCAGGGTAATTTTGTAGAACTTTGTACGATTTTGCAATTGGGAACTTCAGCCTGTGGGTCTTTACCAGTCTGTGGAACTCAAGAAATGAAGTTTGAGTGACGACATTAATTGGAGAAGAGCCTCCAAAAAGCGATAAAAAATCGCCAATTATTATGTTTGGAAAAAATAATGCTCAAATGTTATTAAATCATACGTAAAATTATCTGTAAAATTAATAGTACCCATTTTATAATATTGCATGGTTAAGAAGTAAATAATGTTTATATCTTGTATGAAATCACACAAGTGAAATTGACAACGTGAATATTAATGTTTAAATTTATATGCAAATTTTTAAATATATATTATATTAATGACTTACAATGTAAAGTGTTATAGGCTCAGTATTAAGTCAGTTACTTTTTTGATACCGATCGCATTATTTCATAGCATTTTACTTAATCTTGTTTAAACGTGAATTTTATACAAGCATGAAAAATAAATTAATATAAAGCATTTTTCAGTTAATTGTTGATCATAATGATTACATTTATTATAAATTTTCTTATTATTTTTTACTTGTCATTGATTAAATAAGTTTTGATTTATTTAAATTTTTGCCACTATTATTTTCATCGTTACCCGTTTATCTCAGACTGTATGAGCTGATTTTTTATTAATGGACTACCGCTACGAGGAATTTATTTTTGGCAGGGAAATTTTAAATATCTATAAGATGAATTTTTAAAAAAAATTATCAGATAACGGTGATGTTGGCATCATAAACAACGGAAAATTAATATAAAGACTGATTTGATTTTGCTAAACAAAACGACACGTCTTCATCAGCTTCGAAGTATATATTCAGTGTTGATAGCATTTCATCATGGTACGTTGATTATTTCATTTTATTACCACTTGGTTTTTCATGCTCATCTGATAGTTCTGATTTTGGAAAAAGAAATACAGTGGAACCGCAGAAGATTGGTTCCAAAAAATAGACAATTCTGTATTAATTAAGAAAGAAATATTCTGTTAATTAAAAATATTAAAACTTTGAAATTTGAATGGCCGCAAACATCTACCTCATGGAGCTGCGAGCCTCAGCTGATGCCACCCAAATGTTCTAGCACGTTAAAAGAATTTGTTTTTTATTGAACTCGTTTCTAAGTTATACTTTGTATTTAATGCATTGAAATCTTTTGGAGCTTGAAAGCTATTAAACACGCCGTTGTCATTAAATCTCAATTGTATTTAAGTGCGATGGCTGTTAAGTAACACATCCGAAAATTGTATTAAAAGACTAGTGGTTATGTCTGCTTCATCCTCGTATCAGAAATAAGTTATATACTAGACAGTGTTAACAATGCTGTTCGTATCGACATTTACATAAGGTTCGCTCAATCGTTTACTACTCTGTAAAGTGTTTGAATCGTCAGCAGTTAAGTTTTGTTCGTTTTTCAATATGTATATTTTGGTATATTACATGTTTTATTGTAGAAATAATATTGACGGGCAGCTGCATGCCCTACTTGTACGTACATTATAAGACTCTGTGCTGAATGTTCTGAATCTATTTGCTCACATGAATTTCATTTTAGTCTCACCGTTGACGTCAGAATAACACTTCAGCCGGGAAAACTCCACATGATAAATCATTCCCCCCCACCATCAAAAAAGTGTCCTTACTCGAGTTATAAATCAGTTTGTACTTGACGAATTTTGGCTTCGGTCTGGTTTCAAAATTACCTCTTCGTAACGGAAAGCCGTGGACATATTTTATAAAGCTGTCGAGTTCGTCTCACGAGGCACGCGTTGTTCTAGATTTGTTATTCGACGAAACAGTCCATCCAGCCTTAATCTTTGTTTATAACAAGCAATTGACAATAACTGGGGTGCGTGATCGTGTCCACGTTGAGTCGTTCGTCCCTCGGAGCTAATTTGACAATAGTTCAGCCACCGCATCCCTGGTGAAGGCCGGCCGAGAACCACTTTGCATCTAAATTGTTCTGTTGCCTAGGAGAGCTCAATTTATATGCACTATCCTTCCAAAATTACAGCACTTAATAATACGCTACGGACGTTGCGGCTAGCTAAGGTAGATGCTGTTGGCCTTTTAATGATGATTGTTCGGATTCACAACCAAATAATTGTGCATGAATTTATAATAATGCACAGGGGTTACTGACCTGTCGCGAGGCGGACCCTGACCTTCGCAATACCGTTACCGAATATTGCTAGCGAGCCTATGACGAGAGCTGGAGCAACGGAACTAAATCAAATATCATCACATTTCAACTGTAATAACATTTACATTATAAGCTCGTTATTTATGTATTGATAAATGTTTACCTGCACTGAGTGCAGGATTAATATTACCATTTTTTTGATTTCTCTGTGTAATGTACACGAAAGTTTAAAATAAATGTATATACTTCCCCAGCTGGTTGTGAACTTAATCATTCATCACATTTACTTCATACGCAAGTCTGATTTTAATCCAATGTCATTCATTGAAATAAAGTTCCGCTTTCTTGTACATTTTTCTTATAATTCCAGTATTAATATTGACAGCAATATCGTTGCTTTCTATTTATAAGTCATAAGTTGCAAGCTAAGGCTCGTGTAAAAGATAAACTGGTGAAAATTAACATTACGTTCGGTATGAAGAATAGAAATGTTAATACAGTCGATTTTTAACTAACCACCATTCTATATTTTTCTGTACTACAGAAACACTGTTCACTTTTGGAGACAAAACAAAAAAGAAGAACTAAAACCGGTATACTATTTTACCGATGAAATTAGAAAAATAATGGTGGGCTTATGCAGGAAACGCCGTACGCACTATTCTCTAAAGAATAAAAATAGGTGTGATATTTAAGTTTTCAAAAATTTAACGTGAATTCAATTTTCAGTAATTTATTAAACACAAAAGTAAATAATTATAAATGCATTCTTACAACTCAATTTAATTGCTACAGCCCAGTCTTGAAATTGAAGAAACGTTTTTCACAGTCGACTGTGGTCAGGGTTTGAACAATTCACAATGTTTATATTTATCCTACGGTATGCAGTCTAAAGTGAATGTTGCCGGCGTCTGTTCCTGAATATTTTCCTGGATCCATATTTTTCTCTAGACAGGTGCAGGGGTGTGAAATAGTATTCCAAGCGTATCAAATCCTAACAATACTCGTTGACCTCCTGTCAGCGTGACTGCCTCACTTCACAGACGCCCCGGTTTCGAATCCCGGCGAGGGCGTGGATGTTTGTCTGCGTGACAGAAACCCTCGTCAAATCAGTCCCCCGACAAGGAAAAAAAATGAGTTCCCATACTGTGTCGCAAATAGCCAGAGCTATTGATGCGACTGTAAATAATAATAATAAAAAATTTCTCACCTATGTCTGAAATCACTGGTGTATCTCCAACAGCTAAATCCACAGATTTTCTTCCTTTACCATGTCAACAAATTACTAACTAAATTTTTTCGCTCTTCACCATATTTTCCAGCTTTACCATTACGTCTACATACTAATTGCTTCCATCTTCCCCGACTGGTTAGTGCAAGGTGTTTAAAAACAACCCTCACTGCCGCAATTTTTGGAAAGATTGATAAGGGAAAAATAACATTTTCGTTTTTGATTCCTTGGCCACTTGCCTTGAAAACGCCGCAGAGTTCAATGCCCCATGCGAAACAAAATCCAGGTCTTTTCGCCTGACAAGAATGAAAATATTTTTGGACCATATGCTCGTCGCTATAGAAAGTTTTGCGAATATATGCCTGGATAGCTAATTTTCACATTGTAAGAAGAACAAGGAATTACGGCACACATTGGCAAATCATTTATAATGATTTATACTTGATACTGACAAGTCGTATCCTGAAAAATAAACTGTATCTTTATTTTAAATGAATATTTTACTAGTAAAATGACTAGTGAACTGTGGTTCAAAATTATTTTTTGAAAATTGCTGAAACGAAAAATTGTAATTTTCAGCTCTAATCAAAATACACAAATAATTTGATACAATATTACTAACTACCGCTTTTGGTGGTACCAATATTAATTTATCATTAACATCCTTGAACAAATAGTTTTTTTTATCCTTTTTCCTGTGAATATGTATTACGACTGCCAGTTTTTTAAGTATGACGTAATCCTAATAATGAGATCGCACAGATGATGCCAAAAAATGCAAAACTACGGGTGCACATTTTTTAAGCCCAAACATCCAACTTCAATGAGTTACTGGTTCGAGCAAACAACAGGATTTTTTGAAAAACTGATGACATTCCAAAAACCATGACTAAAGTTAGTCTTCGATTCGTGTGGAACTGTTCAACTTATCCGTGGGGAACGGTTTATTGGATTCCAATATTTCGCGCTGGATATACTACATTTTGTCTTAATTATTATTCCCTCAATAATCAACGCGCAAGCAACATCGACTAGCTGGTTCTTAACCGTAACAAACAGTAACTTTAAATTACAAGTTTCATTCTTGGTTCCTGTCTGGAGGAACTAACTAGTGGAGGTTTTTAGAAACTCATCATTTCATGTTGTAACATTCGAACATCTTAATTCACACGATAAGGATGATTTATTTTATTCCAATTTGGTGGTTTCCAGAACGTATAAAAAGTGATTACATTCTCTTTTACGGTATCAGTAAACAAGGATGACAAAATAGAATTTCCTGGAGTGGCCATCTGAATACCAGTGAGGACGTCACCACAAAAGTTCCTAACACTTTCCAAAAAAAAAACGCTTGTTACAAGAGACCAGAAGAGGTTTTCTCTAGACATAAATAAACTAAATTAGACTAAATGAATTACTGTTTTACAGTGTTGTTATTTTAATGTAAACAAGGTTCGCACCAAACGATGACGATGAAAACAAAATGAAAGGACTCGAATATTTGTATTATAGGAGCTCTAGGAGATACTGAAAATGAAAAAGTTCTTGCAGAATAAATTTGAGAAGTTTATTGAAACTGGCTTTTGACTGAAACGATTTACCTAATCAACCTTTGGTCTTAGACTTAAATTCAAAGTAGAGATATTAGGAATTCGCTGAAATGTGTATCATGCTATCATGAATATTTGAAAAAAAAATATTTAGTGCTACGAGGAAAGGTATACTTGCTTGAACTGGAAGGAAAATGGCGAGAAAGATGTAAAACAGTGGTAGAATAATTGAGAAAACTGATCTGGTCAGTTTAAGAATTACATGACTGTCAAGATATTAAAGTTGAAGTCAAAATCAAACCAAGTTTCATAAACCTCTGAAATTTCGCTCGCCACAGCTTTAATACGAAGCATAATTATAAATCCATTGATAATATGAAATAATTGGTAAATATTATGATTCATTAGCAATGACGGAGACGTGAAGTTAGAATTGCTAAATGAAAGTCTATGCAAATTATTAAGAATTAAGTGTAAGTGTATCAAACTTTAAATCAAGAATTATTATTGTAATAAAAGTACGCTAACTTTCAGAATATTGAAACAAAAAAGTCAACTTTCGTTAGAATAGATTATATGGAAATATGATTAGAATTTCGAAAACAAACATATGGTTTCACTCTTTTTATATCACTTGAAGGTGACTTTGTGCTAATTGTAAGAGGTTGACAACTCTTCTCCCCACTTTTGCCCACGACAGAACAAGTTTCATTTCACCCAGTTGGAGTGAAGAAAGAATGATTCCCTGTCGTGAGCTGTGAAGACAGGAAGACGAACAAGACTTAGCTTATATGGAGAGAGTGGGCGCGCTGCTATGCGAAACTAAGCTTCCGCACAACGAGCTACCTCACGCCATGTGAAAATTTTCACCAAAATTACATTCACATACGGTGCTGCCTTATAATTTATCAGGAAATGGTTCTTTTTTTCAGAATTGAACTTCAGAGACTTTTGAAAAATTTAAAAATTTTCTTACCAAAATCTATTATAAATGACCATGTTTTGTGGTGATGATACTATAGGGATGAATTCAAAGTAAGGAGAAAAAAGATCAGAACGTTCTCTACAAAGTTTTACATACATTTCCTGCTGTCTCAACAAACGTTTTAGGGGTGTAAATTAACTGTCACAATCAGATCAATCGACCAACTTAAAAATAGTATTAAAAATAGAATGTTCATTAAGAAAGAGAAAAGATCAAAACTAAATTAAGTACACGAAAATATTTAAAGACTATGCTACTTGAAGAAATCTTTGATTACTACTTTATTTGTAATGACGTTGGCCTTAAAACAATTGTTTTTCTGTGATGGATTTGAACAAGTAGGTCCATGCTAATGTTGCTTCCCGTATTCTCGAGCTTAAGTCTACGAATGCGTCACCCCTAATACAAAAATTTCCCCGACTGTTATAAACGTATATTTTTCTTCTCATATTTATTAATTGTTATTGCCATTAGTTTTCCTACATTTATTTTCGGTTCCAGATGGATATTATTCTTTCAATTAAGGGGAACTGAAATTTTCATTTTCAAGAAATAATAGCTTGACTCAAATTTTAATTCTAACTTTCAATCTATTTTAGTATCTATGCTGGAAATTTTTTTATTTAATATATTATAATTATATTTAGTGATGTTCTGTCAAAAATTTTGTGAGCAGGGTGCAATAAGAATTTAAATAACCGATAACTCAAAAGTTATCGAGAATCCTACCTCTATTCTGTTTGTACAAATATTATTAATCATAAAATGACATATCACAAAATTTTATGTAACTATTTGAATAATCAATAACATTGAAAATGTGTTTTTTGGTGTGTGTAGAAGAATGTTTCTTTCTGAATCTAATGTTCATTAAGACTTAGGTCATTAAAGCTTTCAGCTGAAAATATCAATAGATCATCAAACCAATGAAATGTGCTTGACTTATTCATTAATATGGTTAAGTAAAGCAAATATACCATTAGAACAATACATTATTGTCATGAAATCTATATTGGGTAAACGTTGTACAAAAATAATTTGCATACTTTTTATTTGCTTTATATTTGATAAATTAACGTACAATTGTACATTATTGGAAAAAATTTGATTCATAAAATAAACAATATATGTACATTTTTGACATATCAACAGAAAATAGTTTTTTAATGTATTTAATTTTTTAAATATTTCAGGAAAACCTTTACGGAAAAGCACATAGTCTGCAACAATTTTTTGATAAAATTTTCTTCTTAACAGCACAATGGCAGAGTTATTGATGCTGTTATGAAATGTCCTATGCTGTTTTCCAGAAAAGGTTTAAAAACATTTTTATGAAATTTACACATGCACTAAACTTAATTGAGTAGTGCACATATGATAATAATTTTTTATAATGTGGAGATGTTCTGAAACATTTTGGGGTAAAAGTCATTGAGAATTATTTTTAAGTATGTTTACTACCACTTTCACATTTTTTACTCTCAGCACTAAATGTAGTCCCATTCTCACATATAAACCTAAAATCCAAAACTTGTTGACTATGAAAGCCAGGAGAACAATAATGAAACAGTCTATGATCTTTTGGATCTGGATAATATTTGTTAAGCTCTTTGTTAGCGCACACAAATTTTGAATCCTGTTCACTATTATCGTCTACATACTGTGATTCGGTGGTCGAAGAATAATAATTTGGAGTAATTGTAAATGTCTCCTCACTTTCTTCATCTGTAGGTGCCATGTAATTATTTATTGAAGTCTCATTCTGAATAGGTAAACTTTTATTTTCTTTATTTACCAATAATTCCTCAGTTTTTGTTGAATCATTTGCTTTACTTTCAGGTTGATGTCCAGATTCTGAAATAAAATCATTTGTAATTTTATAATCACTTACAATATCACTAGCTGCACGAGCTGAATCTAATTGTGGATTTGGAATCTTCATATCCTTTTCATAAATGCCAGTAACTTGACTTATTCTAGTGCCATGTTTTGTATAACTATCATCTGTAGGATACATTTCTGATGTATTTATTGCATCCTGAATTACCGATGCTTTTAAGTGATCCAAATGAAAATTATCATCATTCTTTTTTTGAGGTGAATGGGCATTTAAATGAAGCTTGCTTTGATTACTATCTGTATTAGCAGTCCCTAGACTTTTATTTTTCATCTTCCTGAGTTCATTCACATTTACAGTATCTTTTGAACGTATAACAACAGGTGGGGGAGGTGGTGTTGAATGTCTACCTCTGTACACAGCCCGAGTTCTCGCAGGCTGGAATAGCTTAGGAAGTCCTGTTGATGGGCGTGGTGAAGCAGTTGTAACAGAAACTATTGGAATTTTTAGATTTTCTGAATTTTGTTTTGGAGATTCATTGTCATGTATAAAGTCAGTTGTATTTACACCAGTGATGTTTATTGGCCCAGGATATTCTATACTGATAGGACTTTCCATGGTAGTTACAGTTTCATTTGAAGTGATACTTGATGTTATCATTGTCTCGGTTGTTTCACTGTACTCTGTTGTGTAGTCATTTTCTTTATCTGAAATGACAGGTTTAAATATCATTTTCTCAATTACTGCAACATAGGTTTCTGAATTTATTGCATCCCGTGAAACTTTTTCAGTAGTTATATCATCATTAATCTTTGTATCTTCTCTTTGAATTAAATTTACATTAGGTATTAGTGGATGACTGTTTAGTGTAAAAACAGGCTTAGTTTGTGTCATAAAATTTTCTGTTGAGTCATCGTAATAGTATTCTTCATCATCTAGTACTTGAATTATTGGAATATTTGGAGTTGTTATCTCAGGTAAAATGTTGGTAACATGCCTATCATTGAGTTTTGATTTTTCTGAGATTGTACTTTTACCTTCTCCGTAAGTAGAAGTATATTCAGAATTGTTAGATGCTATTAGTCCAACGTCAAGATTTTCCGTAGACTGTACTGTTGATTTTAAAAATGAA
Source organism: Zhengitettix transpicula (assembly GCA_037074705.1). Taxonomy (NCBI): domain Eukaryota; kingdom Metazoa; phylum Arthropoda; class Insecta; order Orthoptera; family Tetrigidae; genus Zhengitettix; species Zhengitettix transpicula. The sequence goes on along the minus strand of CM073595.1, from coordinate 65,972,080 downwards.
GAAGTGTTATTATTTACATAAGTAGGTAGAATCCTGTCTGTAACACTATCATTGTATACTGATAGTGTGTCCATAACTTTAATATGTGATGGTTCGACTGTTGACTCAGTGTTCTCTGGGTAATACTCATCATAGTAGTCATATTCAGATGATGTATCAGTTGAGTTAGAACTAATTTCAGTCATATTCTTTAGTGCATATCCAGTGGTTTGATGTTGTATAAGATCAGGTTCATTTTTTGTACTATTAGGCCTTTCTATGGTAGTTAAATCTGAATTTTCTCGATGAGCAATATCTGTTTCTACAGAAATATTTACAACATTTAATATTTGTGGTGGTACAGTTAAATCATCATATTGAACACTATTGAATTCATCATATAATTCTGTACTCTCTACAGTTTCACTATCCAAATGTTTTCCTATAAGAGAAAAATTTTTTTTACTATCAATCGTTTCTAGTACACTTGAAGTGTTCTGCACTTTGTTAATATTTTCATATGTATCAGGATTTTTTAATGCATTACTTTCACTGACATCTGACAGCTCTGCTTCATAGTTATCATCCACATAATCATAGTAAATATCATCAGATTCGGTACTAGTTTCATGAACATTACGTTTATGTCTCCAATTTTTATTTATTTCTGAAATTAAAACATTTGATTTAGAATTCATTAAATTAACATTTTCCTTATTGTCAATAAGAATCACTGAATCATATTTAGTTTTACTGTATTTATAAGGTTCTTTTATTCCTTTAAATAGTCTTCTATCTGTATTACGTTTTGTCCTACTTTTTCCAGGTTTGTTATTTTCAGAATTATCTGAATGCGAACCCTTGCGTTTAAAGGTGTGCATTGGTGCTGAAAGTAATTTGCAGTCTACATCTTCCTGATTATCACAATTTCCCTCAGGCTGATTAAATACAGTTCCATGAGGACACACGAATGTTGACACTAGAGTCATTTTTCCATTGTCTTTTTGGCACAAGTGAAAACCCTGGCATTGAGTTTCCACGTCAGCATACAAGCCTTCATCCACTTTGTCTGCACACGTAAATGATGTCTCTGGATAGTTGTCCAACGTGTAGTCCAGATTCTTTGATGAAGCTGAAGAAGAATCATATGATCAAGTTTAGTAATACAAATTAAATATACATTAAATTTTAATTATTTTAAATTGCAAAAAAGTGATAACATGAAATTTGTATATTTAGTTTATTTTTGGACATTTACAATCAATGACTTATTGTAACCAAGCAATTTACATTTGCGGAAAATTACAGACAATAAATATGCTTAAGCAAATAATGATATGAAAAACTACATTTTAACAACTGAAGCATTCACATTAGAGTCAACAGAAAGTATAATAAGAAAAGACAAAGAAGAAAGCACATATAAGAAATGATAGTGTATAATAAATTACATTCAAAAATTTATTCAAACATTGAGATGTTTGTAATTCATGCTTGTAATTTATTACCTGTGCAAAAATTTGATGTTTGGTACATTAAATATGCTCATCTTTAATGTCCCCCACTTGTAAGCAATTACCTCGGTTTTTAAAAATTACTAATAAATAATTCATATTTTGCCTTTTAATGACTTTCGAAACTTCTCCAAATATTCAAATAAATAAAAGTATATAATGTGTCAATTGCAAAAAAAATTCTCTAGAAATATATTTCATTAAGATTTTTCTATCAGAGATTTTGCATGGAGCTTACAGAAGCTTCAAATCTGATTAAATCTACTAATTTAACTTGGACTTGAATATTGACTTAACTTTACTTAATAAATCAATCTATTTGAGTCAATGTATAATTAGACAACTAACATGTAAGTAATATGGGGAATCTGAATTGATCGGGTGCAAGACAGAACTTCGTGATGTATGAGAACCAAGAAAGAAAGCACATATACTGGAATGCATTCATCATGTTCAATGGAAGTAAATAACACAGAAAAAGAAGAAAGCAACATATACATACTTATTTATTATTGCGCTGTTCAGTATCTTTGTATCAGAAGTAATAAGTATATATGAATGGCTTTGTAACCACTGCTAAGTCTGACAATTTGATATTGGAAACATTTCTTTAATGAATAACACAATTCAACAATTCAAATCTATAATGAGTAATTTTTATGCAAAATGATAATGGAAAATAAATTGTGTACTGAGACTGTGTGCATTATTCTGTTTGATGATTAATTTTCAATTTTTAGGGGAGGACATATGAGGTCATAGAGTAAGTGTTTATGGTAGCCACATGGTGAAATTTTTAATTTAATTAAATTTTAAGCTCATTAATCAAGTTACTTAAAATATTTGGCATTATTGATAATTGTAGCAAATCAATTTAAATTGAGCAATGTTACATTAATGAAATATATGATATGTTACATATCAAATATAAAGTGTTGTGAGTTAGACATTTGTACAAAATACTTAGCACCTCAAAAATATATGGGAACATAACACAAAACTTCAAATTTTAAACCAACATTTGCACTTAAATAATTGTAATAACAATGTTTTAAATCATTGTAGAGACAAAATATGTTTTATACGTTCTGTTAAGTCTGTATAACAAGTCCTAAAAAATATTTCAGAATAACTATCTCCAAGTTATTACTTATATTCATTAAAACATACTGGCTGAATGTAATATATATATATATATATATATATATATATATATATATATAAACACATTTAAGATAGGAAATAGAAACAGCAAAGTTGATTTACCCTGATATTTATTTTTCGTCCAGATGCAGTTCAGACCTTCTCTCCTGACGAAGGGGGTTCAGGCCCTCGAAAATTTGTAATATTCTCTCTCCTCAGCCCGACTGGACCAACTATTGATTTTAGGTTAGTCAACTTGGCTGTCTCTCTTTCCTATCTAAATGTGTTATTTAATTTGACCTCATCACATTTTCCTTAAGTGATGTGTATATATACACACTGGTATATCAGTGTTTGTGTCTTTTCTAGTACACTGTGAAGCTTAAACTTTAATGCAGAATAAACAGGTGAAAAAGAAACAGAAATTACTACAGATATAGGCAAGAAGTCATGTTTAGTTACTAGTCTGGATACGTCAGAAAGTGTAAGGTCTATGCTATGAGAATTGTGCGACATGCATGTCCTGATGTGAGCCGTCACTTACAAGCCTGCTGTTGCAGCTTCAGTCGATTCAGTCACTCCGTCTCTGATGGGGGATTTTCTTCTGTAATATTCAAACAATGTTTTCATTTATAATAATTACCTTAAAATTTCAACTAAAAAGGCAAATCTGGAAATAATAAAATTGGCACAGTTACTAAGATTTTCATTAGGAATCTACTATTCAATTATTGAACATCAATCATATGTATATTATATCCCCACCCAGTGGAAGTTCCCATCATTCCATGTCTCTCTCAACAGAAGAATACAACATCAGAGATAGATTTTTAGAGAGTAAGTTGGTTCTAATGCTCATCATAGACTGAGAAGCTATTAGAAACTGTGATTCATTTATTTGGAGAAGCTTTTGGTGGTTGTCAATGTATTTTGGAAAAGAGTTGGCCAATGTAAACATTTTATATGGAGTCAGAGGATACACAGATGATGATGTGAGATATTTAAGAGATTTATGGAAGAATGAAGGACAGGGAAGATGTGCATTATGTTTCTATCACATGAATGCTAATCAGTTTTTCTATGGGAAGGGGTCTGTATAGATTGATGAAAAGTTGGGGAGATTATGTGGGTGTTTGAAGAAATCCTTTGGACAGGTTGGGAGTATTCAAGGAGAATGTAATTTATTTCAGGGTTGAATTGTAGTCTAATGTAGGCAAAGCAGTTTTATTTCTGTAGTCCAGGAAAGTAGAAGATGATTAGATGTTTTGTTTGTATGTTGTCATTGGATTGTTGAACTGTTGGCAGAACATGGTATATCTGTTTGTGAAGAAGATTTAGGAGAGAGGCTTTCTATTATCTGTGGATGAATGTAATAATTATTTGGCCATGGTAAATAACTATTTCAGGGTCACTAAAAGTTTTTAATTTCTTATTGACTTCTAGCTTGAAATTCTCATAATTTTAATTCATTGAAGATATTTTACTGCTTTCCAATTCAATTTCTAAATAAATCAAGCTTAACATTTATGTTCCTAGCCCTTAATAATCTAAAATCACTGCCTTTATCTAACTTATTGACAGCAGCTTCAGTATGCTTCATGTTAGTATGTAATCAGTTTTAGTCTTTTTTTCTCAGCCTGGGCTCATCCTTGTCCACTAGCATGTTTCTTCTTCAAGAACATAATCATTACTGAAAACTGTATGTATTCCACAGGTTGGACTTGGCATTCTCATCTCTTGTACTGACCCACTTAATGTGCCAAGTTCTTCGTCTTCTAATTATATTACACATAATAACTCCGAGAACAATATATTGAACAACTACACCGGGAAAGGCTTCAATCTTTGATTATATTACACATAGTTTAAAGTTTGACAGTTGTATGCACCAGTATAAGTCTGAGCCAAAATCCAGTAGTGGCTGGTCTTTCCAGGATTCACCTTTCTGTCTGTCCTCGTAGTATACTGAACCCTACCCATCTCAGGACCAATTGACTCTCTGGAGAATGTGGGTCCATTCATAGTTTAGCTATCCATTTTACATAAGGTGAGTAAATCTTGACTCACCATACTGGCCCAATGTGTATTGGTAAGTATGTACACTACTGTGAATAGACAGGGGTACATACACTATATATGTATAAATACACCATGAATAGGGTTAAACACTGTGAAATCAACAACTAAGTGGAGTGTATCAACTATCTTATGAAGAAACAGGATGACTCATAAATCATTCAAAATTTTGTGTGGCTTTTGTTTATTGCTCACACATCACATTTCATCTCTCCAGCTCTGCCCTGTCTGCCCACATCACATCAATTATTTGACTATGCCTTATTATCCTCAGTATATATATATATGATATTAGTAAGGATATGACATTGTCAAAAATAATTGCAATATTGGTATGGAAAGGAAAGAGAGATAGGTAGAAAATTTGAAGAACAACCTTCAGTTCCTTATGGCGACACCTCACTTCACTTTCAGGTAAGGCACAACCTATCTCTCTTTCCTTTCCATAGCAATATTGCAATTATATATATGTAATACATGTGATTGTATATGAAAAATTATTAGCCATTGTACATCTAAATATGTTAATTTAAACATTATAATGGTTTTACCTTTGCTTGTTGCTCTTTTTGAACGATGCAGTTTCTGTGCCTCAAACCCAAGCTCAACAGGTATTGCTGAAAAAATATGAATTATGAATAAGAAAACAATGACATTGAATATATCTATGTTATTAAATTTTCTATGAACAGCACTTAAAGGCAGAAGATTAATTGTGAGAATTAATGCCTGTATGCTTGGCTTATAACATTCATCATTTTCATAATATTAAGTTTCTCTCATTTCAATGTGACACTCCATAGCCATCTGGCACATGGGATGTGTTTTCCTTCTAATGCCTCCAAAAATTTAAAGAACGTCCTCTTGTCCTGAATGATGGCACCAGGCTTCAATTTCAGGTAAGTCGCCAACTTTATCTCTTTCCTACATATAACACATCTAGATACGAAAGAGAGACAGTGAAGTCAATTTGCCTGAAATCAAAAGTTGGTCCAGTCGGGCTGAGGAGTGAAGATATTACAAATCCTTCGAGAACTGGAGCAATTGTTGATTTCAGGTAAGTCGATATGTATATATATAAATTTTTATGTACTTAATCGTTTTAAGGTTATAAAATTTAGAGTATTATAACTCAAACATTAAAATTAAAAATGCTTTTGAATTATTGTTTTAAAAGCCATTCCTTTTTGGAATGCGGTGAATGAAAAATTGTGCACTCACCATCCTGTCTAGGCCATTGAAAATGATTGTTAAGGTAATACAACATTGGTGCTTTGTTGCAATCTACAAGATCCGCAGCCTGACATGTGCGGCTTTGTTGATTAAATTTTGTACCAGGACCACACAAAAACTTATTGTCAGTGACCCTGTAAATAATTTATGGGGTTAAATTTAACATTTAGTATTATGAATGTAATAATACTAACAACAAAAATAATAATATCACCTTCCATGTCTGCCTTGTGAGCAAATGTGAAAGAGCTGACAATCAGTTTCAGTATCTGCATAGTAGCCCCCAGGTATTTTACCTTTGCAAGTAAAACTTGTAACAGGAAGGGGTGAAGTGGTGGGCGGAATTATAGTGGTGCTTTCATGTTGTGAAGAATCTGCAGATACTGGTGTAGTTTGGTGAATTCTAGTTCTTACAACTTTTCTTACAGGTTTTTTAGCACTATCAGAGACATCAGAAATAACTCTTTGACTGGCCTGAGTTCTGCCCAGTGGCTGTTGAATATTAGAAGCTGTTGCAAATTGATAGTTATTCAACCTTAGAGGCAGGTCAACTTTATCAGATTGTAAATTTCTATCATCTGGAAGTAATGACCCTTCATTGAGCAATCTGGAACTGGCAATAATTTTTCTCATATCCTGTGAAAATTTTTCTTCAAAACGTAACTGTGAGTTAGAGTTCATAGCAGAAGGTGTATGAATATCAGTGAATTTATGGTCTTCATTCCTGTTAGATGTGGAAGCTACTATTGGCTGCTGTTGTTTCTTAGCAATGTTTGCTGTATTTCCAACCTCAGTCCCCAATGATAATTCTGGAATTCTCCTTCGTTGAGCTCTGTCTGTTGAAAAAACTTGGCTGTCAGTTATTTGAGGCAATGACTGGTGAATGGCAGATAGTCTCCCATGAGTCCTTCCTTGAATGTTGCCTCTCTGATTAGGGACACTATCTACAACTTTTCCATTGGGATTATCTTGCATTAAATTTATAGTAGCTAGTTGAGGTCTTATTGTAGGATAATTTAATTTTTCAGAATAATCAATTGTTTGAACTTTTCCAGGCCCTGTTAGAATTTGGGAAGTAATATTATCTAATGGCTTTTCATTCTGTGTATCGGTAGCTTTAGTTGCAAACAATCTTTCATTCCTCCTCACACTTCCTCTTCGATTGGAAATTCTAGCTTCCCTTCCTGTAGTTTGTCTTTGCATTGAGTTTGTAAGCAATGGTTTACGTCTTAATGTCTGCCCTGTTTGAATAGAGAAAGTCAGATTGTCATTTGAGTCTCTATTCTGCACTGGAATGGCTTCAGTTGCTAACAAACTTTCATTCCTTCTCACAGTTCCTCTTCTATTGGAAATTCTGGCTTCCCTGCCCTGAGTTTGTCTTTTTTGTCTTTGAGATAATTTTATTTGTTTATTTGTTAAACGAGGCACATCCCTAAAAAATGGGTCCAGTGCTACATCTGCTTCATGGTACTCATCATATGATGCTGGCAGTTGAGTAGTTTCTGTAATGTGTTGTCCATTTATTGAAACTGATACTGTTGCATTTCTACTAAAATACTGAGGTGGATTCAAGGCAGAATTTATTCCAAATGCAAAATTATTTACTGGTGTTTGAGACAAATTACTGTCACCATAGTTAATTGAAGGGTGATCTATATTTTTAGAGTTACCATTCACTACACTTTTGACACTTGATACACTGCTGGTTGATGAAACAATTGCAATTGATGGAGTAGTGAATATTTGATGTCCTTGATTGTTATATTGAAAATGTAAGTTATTTGGCAGCACATGCACATTCTGCTGGTTTTGATTAACAAAATGTTGATCTTTAGTCTGAGATTGTCGACTTATGGTCCTGTCAGATGTTCCCTCATCCGAAGTTATACCTTGGTGAGAGAACGGTGACACCGTCGGTGGATGAGCAGTAATCGAAAATCCTATGGGTCCTTTGGTGCTGAAATATGTCTGTTGAGGTCGCTGAGTAGTGGTTGAGAAAACAAAGGAATGCTGTTGTAAAAATGAAGGCTTAGGTGTAGTCTTCAAAGAGTGAAAGCCGTCAGGTGGATTTATTATACCACTAGTACCACTTCCCTGAATTTGAGGAGACCAGATGCCTTCACCTCCATTTTCACCAAACTGTGGACCATTTCCACTAGCTTCACCTTCAGCACCACTGTCATCAGGAAACAGAACATGGTCATTAGTTCCACTGGTAAAAGTATTGTGTAGTGTGAGAAGGGCAGCGGCTACTGAAGGAGACGGTGTGGAAGAGAAGTGGGTGGAAGCGGGTACTATAAAGGAACTTGAGGTTGTAGTTTTAGTTGGAATGTATGGATGTATAGGAATAGGCACAGCTGTTGTAGTTGTTGTTGAAGTAGTGGTAGTACTAGTAGTTGTTGTAGTGGAAGAAGGCCTACTGACAGGACCATTCGCACTTGGAGAAGATGAACTTGAATCACTGTCACTTTCATGATAGCTGAAACACAAATTATGACACTTTAACAATAACATTTTGGCATTACCTTCAAATTAGCCATTTTTGTAACTGAAAACAAGAATTTATTACAATTATTAAGCCATGAAATAATTCAACTATTGCCTGTATCCTTGCGATTGAACCAATTAGCAGACTACTTGTTTTTTACAATTCAATTATAATACTTATTATTTCTCTGGATGTGTCAGTAACCATTTGAATAACATGGATTGAATACGCTCTTTCGGAAGTAATTATTACATTCACAAATATAATTAAATGTTAAGTTAAAAAATTACATTGCCATATAAAAATTAAAAAAACTTTACTTATAACAATTTAATTCGTTGACACTCAATGGTTTTTCAGATAGTCAATTTTTGTATGTATCACGTCAAGTATTTCCCCAATTACGGAAGAAATAGGTTTTACATGATGATTGTGACGCCTCTTCCGTTTTCTCATTTTTAATAGTTTATTTAATGATATATTAGACGAATATTAGAGAGAAAAAAAGCTTATCTTATTGAACATAGTACAGTAATTTATCTTACCTTACAGCGGCATTATTGCCGTATAGTTCAAGATTTAGGTCATAAAAACCTTCAGTCTTACTGCAGTCTACTTCATCCACACGCTCACAAACTCTTGTCTCCTGATCAAACACGGTCCCATTCAAACATAGGAACTTAATATCAGTGATTTCACCTGTATAAAAAATACATTATTTTATATTCTCAAACAATGTGTAGCGAGCCTGTACCATTATTATACTTCAATGTATCAAATTTCGTAATATTTGGATTTGTAATAGTTTAATTTTAAGGTACCGGATTGAAGTGGAAACAAATCGTCAGCGACAAATTAAAGCAAATGTAGTTTATCAATGCTGCAGTGTTGGTCTGCATAAAAACATTTACACATATTAATAAGTTTTATTATTAATTGGGGTAAAAATAATTACCTTTTTGTCCAATTGTACACACGTGAAACATTTGGCAGCCAGTCTCGACATCCGCATAGTAGCCACCAATTACTTTATTATCACAAGAAAAATTAGTGTCAGGAAGGTTGTCGAAATCCAGGTACTGAAACGAAAAGGAAATGTACTGTAGAAAATTGTTGCAACAAAAGGCGCTAATCATGGCTTTATACAGCACAAAATTGAATTGAATTGTTGAAAAAAATTTAAGACCCTCAGAACGGGAGGATTTATAATCAAATAGCATAACAAAACTCTCAGATATACTCACGACCTATGGCAAATACTTCGTTATGTGTGAACATTAATAAAACACATTAAATTTAGCGTTAAATACAAAATCCTCAAGCTTTCTTATCATTCTGGTTTTGTAATGAATGCTTGGGTATCTTGTATTCAATAAATGGTAATCAAACATAGTGAAAACCTGAAGTTAATTTGGCTCCAGTTCGAGTTACATGAAGTTTTGACATTAACATATACACAGTTGTTGAAGAAAAACAACATAGAGCTTAATATAGTGATGATTCGTATTTTATAAGCTTAAGGCGTGAAGATTATATGTAAAACGACCCACGTGAACATTCAGACTCAAGTCGTATAACCGAATAAAACTTCTGTTGTGAATGAAGTGCTTAATACAAACGCAATGAAAGCAACTACTCAGAAGATCACCATTTTTTTCAATATTACTGGATAGAACGCTACACAAGTTCCATGTATTTAAATTATACTCGTCCGTGTCGGTATTTCTGGGGAGTAAGTTATTTTGTTTCAAGCAGGAATCTACTTAATGGAAGTTTTGCTATAATAATCGATAGCTAAACCTGGCAAACCTCCACAAGAAGCCACATCCTACCGACCGATAAGCCTTCTACCCCTACTATCAAAAATATATCTTAGAAAATCCAATGGTGCATCAAAGTACAAAAAAACCACGCAAATCACCTTGGCAATTAAACGCTTGACGTGCTCACAAGTTAAAATAATCCATCAACCCATCCCAGTAAAAGCTGAAGTAAAATACCTAGGACTCCACACATCGACCGAAAACTGACATGGAAAACTCACATAAAAGCGAAAAAGAACAACAGGAACTAAAAACTTGCAATGGCTACTTGGACGGAAATCACAACTCACTGTTCAAAACAAACGGCTTCTATATAAAACCATACTAATAACTATATGGTCTTACGAGATCGAATTATGGGGATGCAGCAAACCATCAAATATGAAGACTTTCCAATCAAAGACATTGCGCACCGTGGTACATCAGCAACCATACACTCAATCGCGACCTCAAAATTCCATTTACTGCAGAAACCATCAAGACGTATGCCACCAAAAGCAAACATCGAACACTAAACCACCGCAACAAATACATCGCCGACCTTCTTCCTCCAAAACCCGAAGTGAGAAGATTGCAGAGACTATGACCGGAAGACATCACTGAATAAATCCACTGGACGGTGCCCTACAGCATTAATACAAAAGAATTTACTTATTACCCTAAAATGTTAAGAGTAGATTGTAAATTAGCAACCGAAAATTATTTTAAAAATGCAGGAATCTACGTATCCAGCCAGATATTGTTCTTTTTGCAACCAATTTGTATACAAATTTCTTTAATCATATTTGTTCAATTATTTGGTGGTCTTATTTAGGCAATGGTTTCAATCTTCTGCCATCCAACATTTTCCTGTTGACCTGTTGTTCAAGTGATGTGACCGATCGAATTATGATACCAATGTACAAGGATAAAATTATGCGACAATATAGAAAATTACGCAAAATCTTTGAAATAATATTATTATGAGACGTTAAAAATGAGAGAATTGTATATATGAGATAAGAAAGAAAACTAAGAAATCGTGGAAACGGATTAAAATCCTATCTATACTGGATAACCCAGCTGTAAAATTGTCCAGGAGATCGTTATTGGTCTATAGTTTAATTGCAAACATTTACGTGGCTGATATAAACAGTTTATGTATCTTGAAACCAATCATTTTAACGTCCTCACAATTATATTCATTGAGAAACAAAGATATGTGACTCGAGGCGTCTGCGTTAAGTAGCGCATTTCTTTATATTGCGTTGTATAATACCTCTGTTTTACTCGGTTGTTCTTGCACTTTCTCCAACTCATTAGCTCTTTTTTCGGGACTTGTTTCCGTGTCTCAGTCTGAGGTTCAGTAATTCAAAGTTCGTGACAATATTTCATGTTTCTTTCAGGTTGCGTGCTTCCTTGACATAATTTATGAATTAGTCCGTTCTCGAGGATTGCGTCCTTTAGTTACATAACGGTGCATATAATTAATAATATCTTTATGTGATCTTCGAGAAAAACGACGGACTTTACTCACTAAATTTCTTTTAACAAATTATTTTTTGATAACATTTGGCTGACGGCTACCACTTTGGAATTCTATGGTAATTTCAATTAGTAAAGCCACGTCACTGACGATAAACTATTAAAAATAATTTCATTTGATCTTAATATATTATTTTTCTTTCTAATGTGCTGAATCCTTAATTTAATTTATATTAATTGCGTATGTAGTATTATTCTTATCACTGCAAATATATTCTCACTCCTCAATTCTTATTGATGTATTTTAAATTTAATTACTGTTTTAACAAATGTTCCTCAATATATTCCTATATATATATTTATTGTCTAATTTATTTATTTTTCCTATTTATGTTTGAAATTTTTGTCTTATTTCCTTTGCAGATTACTAACGGAACTAATAAACCTAAATATAAATTGGCTTTCTATTTGAGTGCAATGAACATATATGGAAATGTTTCGTGTTCGTAAAATTTTCCAGCTCATGTAAATATATTCCTACAATAATTTTATTTTTATTTTTAAATTACTGATTTGATTGACACATGAAAGTGATTTCGCTCCCGAATGAAATTTATTGTAAAATAATAAAACCAACCTAATCCTATAATCAAATTGTAAACATTAATTTCTGGTTTGTAACGGCTTTTGACTTAATTGTAATAACAATTACTTTCAAGTTTCTATAAGAATGCTACATTTGCGATTTAAAGTCGACGGTGTATTTAAGAATACATTTAAATGAAATTAAGCGGTGTTCCATCGTTAAACGATTAATCATGAAATGGAAGGAGCAGTATATGATACGGCAATAGTTTATTTGCTGTCTCGTTCTTTCTATTATTCCACGTGTTTCCATTTGTACTCGCTTCTTACACCCTTGTTTTCATATATCTATAATTTATCTTGAAACTTTGCTATAGAAGTAGGATATATATATATATATATATATATATATATATATATATATTCAAACCATAAACCAGAAAATTATTTATCATATAACGTATTTTTAACTTCAAAATTCAATAAAAATATATAAGAGCTGCAAAGATGAAATGTTTGCAATATTTTTAGGGTAGTTTTATGTATATAAATAGAAAAAAACATTCAGTTTAATTGTATATATATATACAGTTATTTATAACAAATTAATTGATGTACATAACAAGACTGAATTATTTCATTTAAAATTAGAAATGACTTGTACTCAATGGATCATTTTTTTGGGCCAGACCCGGAACAGTTTTATTAAAATCAAACAAAACAAAAAAATAATTGAAAGACGTGGCATCGACCTGGGTTATGCGAGGTTATAGATTGCCACTTACGGATCGCAGGATGACTTGAAAAGAAGAACCCGCGACCGGAAGCTGGACCCGTCGGGATGACCCACCGATCTCGACTACAATCTGGGAATCTCCCTCTCGATACAGCAGGATCGTCTCTCTCGCCCCCCCCCTCCCCCCCGTATATCTACCACACACAGGGTCTCTCTTTCAATAATGCGGAGAGATTCCAACCACGCGTTAGTCCTGCCACCCGCGATGGAAAAACTCTTTTTAGGTTTGAACAAAAAACGTTGTTCTTCCGAACCCTTTTGGACACGGTGTGAGATGTCGGGCTATTGACCATGCAGCCAATCCAATTCTCCACGGTCTCAATTGATGACGGACCGCCAGCCCCCAGCTTCACTTACCCTAGGAAGATTTCTAAATCATCTCCGGGATCATACCTAATGCATTACAAAGTCAAATATTTCTTTATAAAATCTATTGACGGAACGTTTGCAAGTTTTCTTTTCGTGTGTTTCATGGGCAAAAGGATGAAGTACACGAGACCTGTCTATACAAATTGCATCTCCTGAAGACAGCTTTCGCTGGTGAAGAGACACTTGACGATGGACTGTCTCGTGGCTATTTAGGTCATATTAACTGATCCCCAATTATAGAAAGCCGCGCTTTCCACCACGCAGGCTATTATCGTCGGTTTTCTCTTTTAAAAATTCCCGACAATATGGCGAATTAAATTTAAACTTCCCTGTCACCAGTTTCAGTTAAACGAACAACTGAACTCTGCAGCCAAGAGATTGTAAATTACGACACAAATTATTCAGTGTAAGATATAAATCTATTTATTTAATTGAGTAGTCGTCGTAAAGTAATATCTTAACACATACGAATTAATTACGATTATAATAATAGATTATATCAATTACGTAACGTGCTCAAATAATAAAAGAATATAATTTTAAATGGTCATACAGTCTTAACCCGAATAAGAAGTTTCAAGCATAATTTTAGTTCCAAACCACAGAGCAAAATGATCCACTTTAATAATTCTTATTGACGCGTAAAGCATTAAAAATTGATTTTTCTTATAGTTTTTATTGATTGTTGGGAAATATGTTTCAATTTGTATGAATCTATAATTTCGTACTTAGAAATGTTTCTATTTAAATTAATGCTCCTGTTCCAATATGTTTATTTATTTACAGGTGCAATCCATTCGTGATAAGGATATTAAAACATCTACTATCCTTCGTGATCGTAAACGATATAATAATTCTGTATTGACTGAAAAATTGCTGTCATTCATTAGACCATAAAAACGTTTATATGTTGTACCCAACACTAATACTATTGTTGAAAAAATAAACATTGTCAATGTCATGTACTCGGGCTTCACGACAAGACGAAGAACAATTTTTCGTCTTCTGAAGATAATGACGATAGACTGGCCCGAGATTAATTTTTAAAACTAACTATACTATTCAGTGAAAGCATTGTTTATAATTGTCGTCATTCATATTCTGTAACAAACTTTTAAACTGTTTATTGTCTTTAAAATTTGAAACAAAAGTAAAAAGTTATGTCTTCCCGTAAAGGAAATTCTACATTAACCAAGCCTATTCTAATAAATGACACGAATATTTTCACTTACCCCAGGAACAATTGCAAAGGCGAAACTCTCATGTTTGTAGCTTAGTAGAAAGATAATGACTGTAACAGAAAGAATCATAATTATACTCTAGGAAGTATTCACATACATATTAAAATCATAAAATTTTCACTTCCAAATCCGTTTAAAAACATGAGTTCTTGCTTAAGTTATGAAACACATCGTCATTATATACTTTAGTAACTGGTCAGTATTACATCAAAATCATAAATAAGACAATATTACTAAGATTTCCAATGATAATGATAAGATTCGCACAAAGAATTAGGCCTTGACGATTTTCTTAAAAAACAGATAACACATAATAATGACTTCATGCCAACGTCACTACATCCACCTTTTTGTGTATTTTGAAAAAAAATAATTAATATTATAAGGTTTCAAACCCAGATTTAATTTAGACTCAATCCATGTTTTGTTTTTTTATAAATACATGTGTCCTAAATTCCGACAACTTCTCAGTTACTAAGCAAAATGAACGTATGCAACAACAAACTGTAACGACAACACGTTGAAGTGTGATTTGAATTGTAATATAATTTATATTCAGGTGTGTTTTGCAAGTATCTAGGCCTGAAACTAAAGAACTGTTATTGCTACAACGCTAAGACATATCGTGCTTATAATTTCCTACTGTGCTCACTCTGAAAAAGTGAGTGGTACAGTTGGCACTGACGCTTGCATGCGAGACCCTACCAATTACGCAATACTGTTTTGAAACTGTATCACGAATTACAGCTGAGACTTACTTGTGAAATTATGGCACAAATATGTTTTATGATATCAAACATTAAATTTTTAATTCCAATAAACCTTGATATTCACATTCGACTTTAGTGGCGAGTTCATAATGATCATTTTTTAAATTTTCTATCATAACATTAGTCCTCAATTTCTTTTTCATAACTCCTGTGCCACATGACAGACTCTTCTTCGGTGCTTTCTGAGGATCCAGAATAACAATTTATTATTATATATTTATTAATTATTAAAAAATATAAGTTCGCCTTCGAGTTTGCTATTTGTTCAACATTTAGGAGTCATTAAATCAACGTATAATTAAGATATGTATTTCATTTATTATAATTAATATTAACAAACTGTTACAAATCTGTATCCACCACGAAAAATGAGACTCGTAGAGTTAATGAATACATAAATACATGCATATATATATATATCATATACAAAAATAAGCTTATCAAATTATTTAATTTATTAAACAATTTTATAGCTTTCATTAACTTTGATGAGCAATTCAATTGGAACATTGAATTATTCAAAATAAATTTAAATTTTACAATTTATGATTATTTATAAAATCTTTATTTTAAACAATTTCAATCAAATTACTGAAATATTAAAGTTATTAAAATTTGATAACAATTCTTAATATTTAGTGACAGGTTTGAAATGATGAAACTGAAATTTAATTAATATAGTATTTAAAGAATTTATTTGAAACAGAAATATACATTTTAAATAGGAATTTTCCACGGGTATTAATTTAAATGAGACTCTTATTTTTATCCCAGGGCGTTTTATCGGGCCTCAGAAAAGTATGGAATTATATGAGATATTAAAGTTATAAGCAAAGTTTTGAATTAAATTTACAAATATAGCAACTTAGAAAATATCCCCTTAAAGACAAACACAAAATGAAATGAAATTAGGAAATTATGGCACAACATTCATGCAATGTTTACAAGGTATTGTGACGCGCATTTTGTTTTATTAAATTTGTTTGACAATAACGCATAAATATTTATTTAATTATCTTTTACATTTGTAATTTTCAAGCCAGCAGGATTTGTTCACGAATATACTTGGTTTCTGGGTGGGTTTTCCTACCGGTCATTGTAGCTGCTGCCCAACCAAGCGGAAAAACTTAATTAAAGCCGCTAGAAAGCAGAGGAATCCAATGTCTGAAGAAACTTTACATCATTCATTGACGCCTAATTAAATTAAATTATTCTAAATCAATTAAAATAAATCCCTCTGTATCAATATGTTACAATATTTTACCAAATATCAAATGAAACTTTACATACCAATTTTGATTGATCTTCAATTTCACTTCTACTGAATTTACTCAAACCACAAATTTTAAACAAATGAAAGTTTTAATTTACAAACTGGCCATGTTATTCGTTCAGAGCACCAGACTATGGACCAAAGTTGTTTCACCCACAGCCACCAGTCAGTTCACAAGTAATATGCCAATAATATCGTCAATGCCCAAGATATTACAGTGGACAATGGGCGGTGTAATCGTGATCCAAATAATGGTCAGATCACAAGATATCTTGCTAGTCGGCACCAGTCAATTAAATGTTCAGAGAAAAATCTAATAAAAGTAGTAGATTCTTTATCTGCTGCCAAAATCTCTAAATCTTACAAACTTCGCCCAATAATGTTTCTTGCGAAGTCCAAAAATGCAGATAATCTCTTTAAAATACATTACAACTTTACTTCAATACTCCTTGTCCGACCCCGGACACAGGCGGACTAATAATTTTTACTGACCAAATTTACCCCCTCCACACGGTTCCCACTGTGAGAAATTGATGTAGCTCGGTTTCCCACATTACGCCGAGCTAACTATTTGACTTATTACGTCGTCAAGACAATACAAAATAACAACAAAAAATGTCTTGCAACACTCTCACCCCACATTTCTCACACTACCTATGGACTGTTCAAACTTTATATCAATTACATGGCCTTTATCTTACGCAACAAAGTATATACTTGAACAATTTTAAATTTATTTTTAAAATTATATTAATAACAAAATTCGAGAATATTACAATATATATTGATTAAATTCTGTAAAATTGTCTGCAAATAATTTTATTATATTGTAAGAAATTGAACGATGCTTAAAATAAAATACTTCAATATATTTTTAACAAACTCCTCTCTATAATTATTACATTATGTGACGGCAAGAAACACTTCTATGAGGGGTCCCGTAATTAAGATTAAGAGGTTAATAAATTCATAGGTGATGTTAAAAATATCACACTTTTACTTAGATCTTATTCACAGCTCATGAATTAAGTTTTGACTGAATATCTAAGAAATCCCACTCACTTAGCACGAGTTTTTTTTCATATCATATACTAGAAAGACAGTGAAAGCAAGTTTCGCTTCTACGAGTCGAATATCTGGCCTTGATATGAACTACTCTCTTTTTCGTACTGGGAATTCAATGGAAACTCTAGGATGCAGTCTCCTGGGTTTTATAATTTCCATTTCACTATTGCATATGTCATACTATCACTGAAATACTTAAATTCTTTCTATCATACAATATTTGTACAGTTTATAATATAAAAAATTAGAAATTCATAAAATTACATTTCTCGAATATTAAGTTCTTACATATAATACTGCGTATAATTATTTATTTATTATCAGTTCGAAAACTTAATTTTTTGGCTTTCCTTTATTCATACCGAACCGAATTCTCGATCAATCAAGTAATCCTTTTCTCACTTGTAGTTTGATATTCTAGTATTTTACATTATGAATACTTAAACATAATCTTTAGTCAGATTATGGAAAAATCCTTGAAAAGGAAGGTCAGACTCCGCAAAAAGATGTTTAAAAATTAACTATTCTACTAGTGTGCGAGAAATCACATTTATGAATTTAAAAATAATATTAAACAAAACAGGCTCATTTAAGTGGTATTCGACTTAAAGGCTTTTATCACTGTCGAGTAAAATAATAAAAACATTTGTGTTTGACGAAAATAGTTCATTTTTAGGTTTAGGCTTATATATTTGATGGGAGCGGGATTTTTTACTTTGAAAGTGGGGAAAGGTGCAATATATTAGAGTATGTGTTGATTGCCCTCAATTAGGAACCTAAAAGTAACTTAATTACACACGGATTGAGTTGTTGTGCTGGAATATTTTCTCGTGGGTTTCGCTGTGTAGAAAATGGTAATTCCCTCGTAAATGTTAAAGGTCGCATCAAATATTATAAGTAAGAAAAGTGTAAGTGGCACGTACAGCCACAGATTCTGCGTGCGAGTAAAAATGTTCTCCAAGAATCTGACTGCTGACGAAGGAAAGTTGAACATTTCACTTTCCGGAGCCTTGTGGTACCAGAGAAAGTCCTTATGTGTAGTTAGTATATCCGCGCCAATCCTCTCTTCGGCCTTGGCGGGAAATTGACCGGTTAACCATTACATTTTCTGCGTCATGATCTTTATAAATGTAACTGTCTATATTTGTCAGATAGACGAGGGAACTATTATCAATTAAAATTTATTTATTTATATTCATGGACATTATTGACTAGTAATTTCTAGAAAAAATTATCGAGAACTGAATTCTGAAATGAATATTTCCTCAATTCGTTCTTTGATAAGAATAAGAATATTAGTACTTCTAAACGTATTACTAGCAGGCCATTTATTCTTTTGCGGCCATACATGAATAATGATCTATAATCTCATCATAAATAATACTCGCATACTGCTCATAAAAGTGAATACATGTTTTGTTAATATTTATTTTATTTACATGTGGAAATCACATTCTGTGAACCAAACAACAAATTACGACTCAGAAATTTTTATTATCATGAGGATGAAATTGAACATCTAATTAATAAAACAATTGATTATCTTATATAGACACTTTTTATTTTTTATTTATATTGTAACGACGTTTCGACACCTACTTGTATTCTCTTCAGGTATTTTCCAAATTAATTTAGCAAACTACAGTCTTACTACAATCTTGTTAGCGTTACTTGAGACCCTCTTTAAAAACTTTGTGAATTTAATAAGTTGTTAATAGTTTTGTTGTTCTAGTTTAATATATTAAATTGGAAAATACCTGAAGAAGATACAAATAGGTTTCGAAACGTCGTTACAATATAATAAAAAGTGTCTGTTTAAGGTCATCAATTGTTTTATTAATTCAAAAACAGACGTTAAATTAAAACTTTGAACATATAATTAATTGCTAAAGGTAGATCCTTTTGTTTTACATAATTAATGTCTGACGCCTAAAACATTTTTTTTACTGTTGGTTGTTCTAATTAATCGTCATATGCGGTGATGTAATTTCATTTGATATGTTCATTCTTAGACTAGATTTTGTCAACTACTGGACTAAGAAATCTGAAGTTACAAAACATAATACAGAAAAAATATTTTATATAAAACAATTAATATGTTGCTATGAGATATAAAATTAAGTCGGGAGTTTGAAATAATAATATGAGATTTTAGTTTATAAAAATGATAACCAATATCATGCTGCAGAGGTAAAGAAAGGAACTGAATATTATTTTCCATATAATGGAAATATTTTGGGGTTTTGTTTGCTGTTAAAATATATTTTTTCATATTGATTTTTTTCTGTCGCATCAACAGCTCATTAAGAGAACTCATTTTGTTTTGTCTGGAGCCTGATTTGACGAGAGTTTCTCTCACGAATACATGCCTTCGCCAGGATTCGAAACCGGGACCCCTGTGACGCGAGGCAGTCATGCTGGCCCCTACACCACAGAACGTCGGCAAAAATTCCTATGCACAAGTTTGAGAAAATCTTTTCCTGTTCTGGTCTTATTTACCTTATTCGAACTACATTGTGATACATTGAGTGTGTCACTAATATAGGCAACCCAAACGACACGTGTGCTCGCCAAATTGCCATCATGGCAAAACCGAGTCGGATATTGGAATATATTTTTAAAATCGTCGCATTCCGATTGTATGAGTTGTTAGTTTTTAGACAGCATCTTTTGTCACACTGGTTATTAACATTTAAGCCGTCTTTGCTTTCCTTATATCAGTATACGCACTCGATTTTGACTACCGGCATCGATTTCAGTATGATTTAAAAGAGAGCTTTATGTCAAAAATTATTTTCATCTTTCTTTTCGGCTCTCTTAATCAGCCCTTTGTGTCACTGACGCGTGTCAATGAAGTGTTGCTTTAAATCCTTTCACTCCGGATTTCCGCGTTTTGCGCGCTGCCTTCCTCGTTTCCCTTCGATTCGTTCCAAAATAATTTTGTATTCCTTAATTTCTTTTAGCAATGATATAACTTTGTCTGCTCTAGATGGGAATATATCAAAAATACCTTGGCCAGCGTCGCATTCTAAATTCATCTTCTCATTCAATTTATTGTGGTAATTAACCGTCTATAAACTTTTCAGAATGAATGTTGAGGTTTCAACGTTGTTATAGTCTAGTGCAGATATTAAATGTAAGTAGGAGGTGTTCAGTCAGTTTCTCTTCGTCGTTCACTTCAACGTAAAATGTATTGTTAACACGCTTTCTTTTCTTGATTTATAATTTGAGAGTTAACGTCTATTTTAGTTCTCTACTTGACATGTTTCTGTTTCTTTTTGTGTGTTCAGTACCTAATTGTTCCATTCAGACGTCAGAAAGTCCTAATTCTAAGTATCTATAATACAGATACTTAACAAATCTAATGTTGGATCTTTCCTTGCGTAACAAATTCCAACAGTCCGTGATAATTTGTAGAATTAGAGATAAGACAATCAGAATGTCAACCATCTTGAAATATTCTCAAAATATTGACGTGTATGAATTTCTCTTCGACCGACTTATGTACGAGTTTTAGAGGTTTCTTTTTTTGATAAAGGTATAAGTGGAATTGGAACTTATACGACAACTCCTTTTCCTGGGAAATGCCCCGCCTTAGTTATAGGGAATGCAGTTGCAACGCCATGTATGGCAGCCTTCCACAGTTTCTGCCACGTCACCTGCGATGGGAATATTTTCGTGGGTTCTTAGAAGTTGTTTTTTGTGAGGAGAACAGTCCTGATTGCCTTCTTTTCTCACGGCAGTCTTCTTCCAGCCTACAGTGTCTGCCTCCTCCTGTTTGTCCCAACGATCTGCTACGTATCCTAAGGCCTTGACAGATTTCTCCTCCGAAATTGTAAACATATTTCGAGATGCAGCAAAAACAACTTTCTATGCCCATCGGGACTACGTACATCTGGCCGTCTTCGCGGAAATGTTGCATTCATAAGTAAATCATACAGCTTATTCTTATGTTGTTCGGAATGAAATATATTTGACAATATGATTTATCGACAAAAATTATAAAGTTGCATTACCCCAATATAGAGGGTGAAACAGTGGTCCAGGAGACAAACTGTAAATACCTAGGCATTTATTTTAACAGTAAGCTGGGGTGGGAGAAGCAGGTAAACTATGCTACAAGGAAAGAACGGAATTCTCTGAACTTTGTAATGAGATACCTCAAAAAGGGAAAAACTTAATCCAAGGAAATGGCATATCTATCATTAGTACGCCCACTAATGGAATATGGTGCAGCATGCTGGCATCCGTATAGGAAAATCAGATAGCATCCTTAGAAAGGGTTCATAAAGGGGCCGCGAATTTCGTACAGATAGGACCTGGGCATGGTAAAGCTGCTAGGGTGGGAAACACTACAAACGAGGAGGGAAAGAGCCTGGCTACACGTTTTCTTTATAGCCATTGCAGGTCAAAACCCTTGGTAAAGAATTCGAGATTAGATTGAGAGAACCTACGGGAGGACTGACCAAGTGTTTAAGTTAAATACAAGACAACCAGATGTTGGAAAATACTCCTTCCTAAATAGGACAAAAAATAACTGGAACAATTTACCTGCAAGAGTTTTCGGAGAAAGTCCTTTAACGGAAAGAAAATTTAGACTTAATCTAAACCCTCTAGTGAAGTGATAGTGTTCCGTTATAAACTAAAAGGAAAAATGGTAACATTCCTTGTCTCCTTAGATAGTTAAATAGTTAGCTAATCACTATTTTCAGATATCTTTCAACTTTTCTTCTTTTCAGGCCAGTACAATATTAATTCTTTCTTTAACTTTTCTTAACCTTTAATTAATTAATAAAATGTTATATACATGTATTAAAAGTTGCAATAATGCCCCTAACTTAGCTTATATTTTAAAATAATTTTAATAATTTATTATCCTTTACTGTAACTTCCTTCATTTAATTTGTAATTAAATTGTAACTTCATGAATGTACCACCAGGCAAACTGCCCCATTTGTAGATGAAATAAATACATAATACATTTAATCTCTATCATATGAGATTAATCTTCTCTTGAATTGTGCCATACTCTGTGTGGGCACACTTGCAGGCAGGCTGTTACAATTCCGAATGGTTCTATTTAGAAACGAAATTTCCCTATATAAGTTCGCTGATTCCTCTCCCTAATCTTTCCCGAATGATCCCCTTTACATATGTAAGTGGTAGTCAAAAGCAAACTGTTTAAGTTTCTCCAGACTGACTCGTTTTATGTGCCCCGAATAATGCACAAAGTCTAACCTGTTTCCTTCTATTTGCCAAAGATTCTAAATTATTTTCCGTTAGTTTACCAGATAATTTCAATGCATTTTTTTTAATTTTATCCAGTGCTCCAGTGTGTTCAATCCTAAAAAGCTGTTCTATACTGTAGGAATGATCGCACTAAAGTTCCTTAGTGTTTCTGGAGCTTATGATACATAATATATCCATAGTGAGAAATGAGAAAGACCGTGCGATTTGATCGCTGCACGCTCCAAACGAGCCACGGATTTTGTCTAACGACATGCCGTTATTTATATTGAAATATTGGTTATCAAAACTTCAATATGCGTGGACGAAAACCTTAGTATGCTATATATAGCATTGAATTGTGCCGTAGTTAAACCATCCCGTGTTTCCATTTGCTACGATTATATTGCTACAATTCAATAACTGGCTGACGGATATTTGCGAAGTCACGCACGTTGCGGTTGACGCAGACTGTTCAATAAAACCCATGAAACTCTCTTTAGGCAGTTTATATTTTCACTTACGCAAGCTGACAAGGATCTATTAACCAGGGCAAGGTTTGTCTGTCTTTTACGCACGCATAGCCATGGATTAGTTCCAGAGGACAGATCAGGCTCAGCTCCCTGTGCCACCTCTGGTAAGAAGTGGATATGCTAAGTGTGTGACTCATTAAAATTCAAACTGCCGACCTCCTGTGGTGTAAGGGTCAGCGTGACTGCCTCACATCACAGAGGTCCCGGGTTCGTATACCGGCGAGGGCGAGGATGAGCGTGCGTGAGCGAAACTATAGTCAATTAGTCCCCCGACAAGGCAAAAATGAGTACCCATAAAGAGTCGCTAATGACCGGAGATGTCGATGTCAAAGGGGAAAAAAATTAAAACTATTATTATAGTGGAACAGCTACTGTAAAGATCTCGTTCAACTTTTGCATATTTCCATTCTGAGCGACAGTATTTCGGGGTTGTAAAATTTCCTTTAATTTTCTCATAACTCTGAGTGAACAACCCAAGAAATCGAAAAAATAATAATTATCAGTGTGATTGTCCATCATGCGTGAATGTTAACATTGTTGCTGATATGGCGATCTTTTAGTACAGTGATTTTGTTTTCTTTAAAGCGTTACTTACAATTCATTGTAACAATTTTTTTTCTTATTTAAGACTTTCTGTTACTCTTGACCACAAATATATTAATTTTCTTGTACAGTTCTAAAACAAATCCATAAAAATTCATCAACTTTTATTTAATGAAAAGAAGTTTCACATGTCAACAATATAAAAAAATACTTAGCTTTCGTTCTTTCGAACATGTTCATTTGAGTGTTATACGAGAAAACAGCCCCGCTCAAACTCAACAACACGAACAAAAGTGAACAAATTCTATGCTCAGTTAAAATCAGGTTTAGGAACGATCGCTATTTAGTCTGATTATGGCGGATGGCAGTTTGATATTGCTGGAAAACCCTTATGATTCTATATGACAATATGTCGGTTGGTACGTTTTTTTGTTAAAAGAATTGGAAACCAAATCCGCCATTAAATATAAAAAATTCAGGCCGTTGAAGCTCTGCCAACTAATAACGAGCTCGTAAAAAGTTTGAAATTAATTATATTAGACGAGTGTACAGGAAGAGAAACGTCGTGATTAGAACGGACTTTCAAAATAAACGAAGCTATAAGGCTTGAGTGGAAATAAATTAATGGAAAATAACAAATTAAAAATACATTGGAGAAAGCAACAAGGTCGTTTGAAGACATATACAAAGGTGCAATACAATTGCGAAAATTTTGATAAGTTTGCGTATACGGAACTGGGATCGTAGCTGGTCTCCACTTTGGAATGGGAAAAGCTACGAAAATCGTGGTATATCGTCTTTTTGATTATTAGGAATAAGATCTCATGGCGTTCCAAGATATAATCGTTGGCATTGTATGGAGACACAAACTTGACCGAATTGTACTGAAAAATTTAAGCTGTACAGAATTTTGTGGTGAAAATTTCTGTGTGTATTAAAACCAGCAGGATTCATAAGCGAACGGTAATTTGAATAGAGTTAGTATATTCAGTAGCTGGCTTTTTCGACGTTTTCAGTTTTGCTTCAAAATAATTGGAACAAAAACGTTAAATTAAAAACCAGATCTGCAACTTCATTTAATCAGGATAGAACTATCGTGGCTTTTCACTGCCCTATGTGTTTCTTATCAATAATATTTTCTGTAGTCTGCACCACGAAAATGTAATTCCTATGTTACGGACACATTACATTCCAAAACAATTTGTCTAATAAGATACACGAGCTGGTGACTATGAGTTAACGGGTCAATCTGACAACACCGCTGGACGAGGTATTACATTTACATAGTGTCGACTGTAGTTAAATGTTAACACCACTTATTCTAGTCATTTCACAAATTTTATGCACAATGAATATAATAAAAAAATTACTAATATACTATTATTTTCATTTTCCAACGTGTATTAATTATATTAAACGTTCTCTTTACACTCAAATATGAATTATCCTCTCATGTCTTTTCGATCACGAAAATTTCTAATTGCAAATAAACGGCAATTGCTATGGACAGAAGATCGGCAAAGACGACTAATTTAATAATGTTCTAGGTTCAGTCTGCAGAGGTGACTAAACCACTGAATCTAGAAGGATCAAAAAGGTATTAATCGTGCTGCGGTAACAAAAACAAAATTTGAGTTGCAACTTTTTGGAAGCTTGTATCTTTCTAAGAGTTGGTTATATTATAACAAAAATTGAAACAGAATTACATATTGGGCCTATAAATTACATTACCGATTTTAATTACAATATTTACGGAGTTATAACGCATAATGTTTAACATTTAGTCGTCCTAAAATAATTCCACCAGCGTCGAAATGACATTCCGGAAAAAAGTCGCTGGTGAGTTTTCATCCTGATGAGTTCGCATCCCTGAGTTCCTGGTTCTGTTTCATTTTTAAAAAGTTTTCACATTTTGCAACAATCACCCTTCTCGCGGGGTTCTTGTTGATGTGGCCATGTTTCGCATGTACGGATGCCAACACACCGCTCCGTTTGCAGGATGAACGGAATGCGAGTTCGCTCGCTTCCCTTGACCTTTTCTTGAACATCCTACTGTGGAAATGAAACGCCAGAGCTTGGTTGAGTGGACGCTGACAGCGAGCGGGACCATCCCTCGGACAGCGGAAGTCGTTGCCCGTGGCTTGTGCTGCTGCTGATGATGCTGTGGCTGTCTGTAACGGTCTCCGAAGGCCGGAGTACGGGATGCCTCCAAGGTTGTTCTTACGCAACCGCAGGCCGCGGTCAGCATTCATCCAACACCCTATTTTCCAGAGCAGCGCGATACTTTCAAAACACGTTTCGCCATCCGCTCGCGAGACTCGGGTGCACGGGAGTGTGGCAACGCGAGCATGTGGGTCACACACTCAAAATACTTCCACCTTCGTAGTCATTCCGGTATGGACCAAACACCATCTCCATAAATCTCAGCGGCACTCACTAAAGCTGGTCACCGTAGTATGAAAATTGCTCACTTACCCAGCAGTGTACGTCCATACCGAACACGGACAAAAGTCAGTAACAGTTTTATATAACAACGACCACGAATATTTTTAAAATTAACCTTGTAGTGGTGGTTATAACACTGACGAGGATGATGATTATTAGCAATGGTGCAGAAGTCAACATCTTATAGTTTTTAGCCATACTTTGCAAGTTCTTTACGGTCATTGATCTCTACCTCTGGTTATTAATTATATTTCATGTAACCGTCGCCTCGCTGACATACATTTGCAGTGAAACATACAATTATAATATACATTATTTCAGGGCTTAACCTTTACTTTACCCATATATTGCCGAATCACATTTCTCCATTGTCCTCTATATTAAAAAATTTTCGTGCAGTTAGTCCCTGCCATCGCCTTGATGGTCTTGTGTCATCAACTAAATGACGCTTTTGGTCTCGTCGGTTCCAATTCACAACTTTCTTGGTCCATCCCTTCTCCGTGTCCAGTCCACGGCCATTTCAGTCTTCTACTACGTCTGTCTCTTTAGTCCTGCGTCTCACAAAACCTTTCCTGAAACAATCTCTTCTACTCATCCTAAACAGAACTCGTACCATAATTATTTGTGTAATTTTCATCTTGATAACTACAGTCTAATTTAAGTGTCATACTACGGTAAATACTCTTCGTTCAAATATTTGCTGCTTCAGACCAAATGGCATATTTTTTTTGAATATCAAAGAATTTCTCCCAAATGAGCTCCATTTTATTCGTCTATTGAATTCTGGTTATGTGTCCTAGGCCAATTATATTAATCTATTGTTTGATCCACTTCTATTTGTAACATTTATGTATTCGTTAAACACCACCTTTGTTTTTCCAAGCCAATCAGTATGGAATCAGTTATTTGATTCATTGTTTCTCGGTACTTGGATAGAATAGAACAACGTTGTCTGCGACTCGTATCTCACACATTAAATCGTCAACAGTTTCTCGCTCGTAACCTACATTACAACACAAAAATGTTTCTCCTTAATTTTGGATTATTTCTAAATCATGTGCACAATGATTCTTTTTGGACCCACAGCAGTCAGCACCACACTGGAATGCCAATACCCTCCTTTCCCTCACCCTTTCTGCACACATGTCGCACGTTTGTCATTTTGAGGGTACACATCGAAAGTAATTGCTACGCGAGTTTTAATTAAGGCATCAGCTGTCGGGATTTTCATTTTCATATGCGTGGAACATTTGCATATCTCCACCAAGCTGTGCGCGTATCTTACAGCAAACTGTTATGTAGGCAAAATGACATTTCTCGTGAGTAAAGCAAGCAGTCACTGTGCTTTCGTGTTCACTTTCCCCAATTTCGGTTTTGCAGTGGTGCAACGAGAAATTGAGCACAGCGTCTCGCAACTCTGAGGTCGCGAAAATTCCTTGTTCAAGTGCGAAAGAATTAGCGGCCAACGACACGTCCGTCTTCTGGAAGAACACTAATGTGAAAAACTTGAGGTCGAGAAAAGTAGTATCCTTGAGTCGAAGTGACAGCATGTTTAGTTTCAGCAGCAAATAAGCTAAAGCAACCAGAGGCCAATGATTTTTTATCATTACGTGACTGGATAGACACGTACATCTTACTTCTTTAGTTGAGGAAAGTTTTGTATATCTTTACGGGATACTAGTAAGATAATCGTAAATTGTTGAAATCCTAGTACAATTTTATTAATATGTGTTGGCTTCTTCGAGGTACCGGAGAGCAGAAAAACGCAACAGCTATTACGGAATTAACATTATTTCAAAGGAGCGTCGGCTGGAAGAAACGAAATTAATATAAGTAAAAACAGCAGGGGTTAACTGAAGGCTGAACATCTTCCTCAACCTAATATTGCACAATTTCTAAATCTTGTGCTAAGAATCAACATAACTGTACACGCAAATAATTTTTTGGATGGTCTCTTGGAAGTTAAATAATTGTATAACGAGGGTAATGAGACACGAGTAAATGGCACTACATTTTGACATGGAAGAAGATATAAAAATCTGGAGTCTCGGAGGGGTTAATCTAATGCATATAAGAGAATACAAAATGTATAAGTGATAGAAAGAGGAGAAAATTTTCTTAGATTGATGTCAGGTAGCCTTGAAGGTCCAAGTTCGAGGTTAATCACCCGCGAGTAAACATCACTGCTTTTCATCTGTAGATCAACGCTTTCGGTTGGAATGTTCGAGTGTTACGTGATCGCAATCACATTATAACAAATCTATGATTTTGTTTCTTATTTTTATAGTGAATACTGAATAGAAACTGTTCAAATTTAATGCCCACCATGTAGTCAGTCTAACAGTTTCTTAATTAAGTGTAGTCACATCATATAATCATGTTCAGTCGACCGCCTGTGGCGTAGGGATCAGCAGGGGTGCCTCGTACCACAGAGGTCCCGGGTTCCAATCCCGGCGAGGTCATGGATGTTTGTGTGCGTGAGAGAAAACTCTCGTCAAAACAGGCTCCCGAAATAGGCAAAAATAAATTCCTATAATGAGTCGATAATAACCGGAGCTGTTGATGCGACTGTAAATAAATCAATATAATAAATAATGTTCAGTATTCCGTCTGATACGAAGTTCAGGGCATTTGTAACAGTTATGTAGCTCAACCTTGAGTTGTGCACATTTAAGCGTAAAATGAAAAGTAAATTTAGAATTGGGCTGAATATTTGAGCTTCGTTGATACCTATTACGAGCCCCAGAATTAGAAACATGAGAGAGTAAGTGAGTGAGGTAAGTGTGATTCACATATATCATTTCTGAAGTTCGTTCCGCTGCACAGATGACGAACCTGCTGGTCCAAGTCCACATGTGGCCTACAGCATCGACCGTTTCAAGGCCTTGCCCAGTACAACACGGGGAAAAAACGATTCACATCGTAAATGAAAAAAAGTCGTTTTTTGAGAGGTTTGTATGGCCAGTGAAAGTCAGCCACGATGGATTGAACCTGTTGTTTTCTGTTTGTTGTTGAAACCGTTGTATTTCTCCACTGCAGGGCGTGGCTAATGTGGCTTCCAGCGATGAGAAACTGTGACCATCAGTGACGCTAACTCTGACAATAAGTCACGGTTTTATACTTATTAGTTTATAATAAATAAAGCTTAGATTAGGCCGTTTTAATTCGTAAATGGCAGATGAAATGTTGTGAGCATAATTACTTTATTTTATATGAATATGGCCAATATAAGTGATTTAAGAGGAAATAAAGATCAAATAAAAAAAGTGAAGTGCAGTGAAAAGAAATAAGGGGAGGGGTTATCGTGTTTTTTGATCAGGTAAATAATAATAATAATAAACTTTACAAAGACAGTTGCTTTATGTTACCCATATATTTGTAAATATGTCATTTTTGTATTGATATTTTTTAGATATAGCTACCACCGGGGAAATGCCCAATAGTAGCTTAATAATAATAATAATAAATATTATTATCAAGGATTTATTTCATTTGAAGCTCAGTCATAAAAACTACGAAATATTCTTTCAGTTCGTTATTAATATTTCTAGAATTATATTCAGTTGCAAAATACTGAGTCGTTCTCGAGTAAAGTTCAGATCATCTTCGTGCTCTGTAATAATAAACACGCATATTGACTACGCGACAACTTTACGAATACAATTATTATGGTAAAAAGGACTGTTGACGTTGATGTGCAAAAATAACCATAAACAGTCTCCAAGTTTTTAATTTTATTAAATAATCGGTTGGAAGCTTTCAACTATTTTGTTATAACCATCCTCAATGAACAATAAAACGTTACTACTTACATAAAAACATCAAATTAAGAATACATTGCAATACCATCAGCATAACATACCTTCCTATCCTGTAATTAAAATCACAATAACTTTAAAATTAGTACATATAAGAACTCGGTCACTAACATAAAACTATGTTGTTTATTCAACAAGGTTCGTTCTTAAACTGCTCCATTAGGTGGTTCTGTGTGTGTTATTACAATCGCAAATCAATACAATATTATCGATTTATCATGTTGTTAGTTATTAATTATCTATACATATATATGACTATATTTTTATTTTTAGATTTTGTACTTATTAAAATTAAACAAAAACAATATTGTTAATAGTAGAAACGAAGGTTTAGAAATATAAAAACACTATGCAGAGATACTAAAAATTATGATAAGTAGAACATCCAAAAATAATAATAAAATATAATGTAACCAAGTATAATTTTTTATGTATCTATGTTGAAGTGTATATGTTTGCATGCATGTATAATCATATATGTGTATATAAATGTTTAGATAAATAATAACTAAGAACATGATAAATCGATACTATTGTATATAATTTGATGTTTTTATATAAGTAGTAACGTTTTATTGTTTATTCAGGATGGTTATAACAAAATAGTTGAAAGCTTCCAACCGATTATTTAATAAAATTAAAAACTTGGAGACTGTATGTATATAGTTATTTCTGCACTTCAACGAATATAATTATGTTAATCGTGACGATCAACTTAAATGTTCCATTGATAAAACTGGATTCATGATGAACGATCTATGGTTGAAAAAGTTTATGGAGACAATGATAGGTAAAGATTAAAACAGGAAAGATAGTGATCCAGCCATCATTACCACAGATATATTCATGAAGAAGTTTCTAAATTTGCATCGTAATCAGCTTGTGTATCTAGAATGTATATAAATGCGCCAACGTTCTGCTTTATTAGAAATTGTCTGAGTTACGAATCGTGACACGTATTGTCCGTGACGGAACACGACCTAGGAAACTAAACGAGCTATGCCAAACGGACAGATCACATTCATTTCAAAATCAGGCACGAGCAAGTAGCAGAATACGAGAATAGAAACGGCGACATCGATTTCGTGCTATGGCCCCGTAAATCTTAAAGACGTTATTCGGATAAGGACCTCGACCTTCATGCGAAATACTGAGTGGCATGCCGGTTATTTTAATATAATTATTTTCACTTTAAATTAGTTTCCTGAATTATTAATAACGGAATTTTAGACGTTAAAACACTTTCGTCTGATTATATATCTTGAACACATTTTATTTAATCAAATTATTAAGGACTTTCGGTTCAGCAGCCATTAGATTGACAGTCTCCAGGTTTTCTAATAGGAATGGCTGTAAAATGATTAATTATATTCAAAGTCACGGCAACCATGAAATAATCTACTTTTACATCCATGGTTAATTATTCTTTTAAGGACACGCTATCATCCATTGAATCGTACTTATTGGTGTCAAGATTATTTTCTGAACCTAAGACAACTATTTTAAAAATCAGTTTGTGTGACTGTATATTACATAGGCTGCTCTGTAAACGCAAAAGGCGTGAAATAAATACATATATACGAACGAAACCTGATTTAAAGGATTAGTACATTGAATCGTGCGAAATTTAAAAGAACTCGTTTGTAGGAATCGCATGGTTCGTTGCAATAATCCACTAATTTTATTACGTTTCATCGTGAAATTCTTCAGATTTTTTGTGACCTCAATTCTTATGCGATATACATATTCATTTCTATTCCTGTCCAAATGATTCCACACATTTAAGATCGAGCTTTTACGATGTACTCTCATGATGAATTAGATCACTCGATTGTTACTACTTAGCTTAATAAGGTAAAGGGCGAAAATTTTAAAATTCATTTAACTTGGTTATCCGTTGGTCCGTTTAGCACATCTTTATAATGAATCCCTCTGCGGACGTAATTGACACAGCTCACTAATCAACTTTAAGTTTGTGTGGCGGGACGACAGCGGAAGAACAATACTCATATTTTGTGCCACTTCGGTGGAACTCGTGGCAATTGCGTTACTCGTACTCGAGAACTATAGAAATTAAGTAGAGAGAAGAGCAACAGCAGATGATAAGATATGGGCCTCCTACACATACAGCCTCAGCCTGCGCAGGTAACAAGGGAAAGTGGCCAACGGCTCCGATTACTCCCAATCTCTGCTGTAACTGATATTCTTCACGAGTGTTCCGATTCACACGGGCAGCTTTAGCGAGAACGTTAACAGTCACCACGAGCACAACGATCTCGGTTTCGTTTAGGCAAACACTCGGAAAACAGATTCGTCTCGGGGTGGAAACTGAAAGTCTTTGATGAGACTCTCATTAGAAACGGGATAGCTCAAGCCTCAACAGAACTTAAAAAGAGCAACTAATAGGAACATTGAATAACGAGCTGAAATTCAACTCTGTGAGAATTACAGAATTCATGAACGTAAAACATTTAAAAAAAATTACGTAATTAAATAAGAGAACGAAACTAAAATTATTCATATATATATATATATATATATATATATATATATATATGATAATTAAGAGGAAATAATTAATTAATAAACAAAAATTTGGACTCGCATTGTCAGCGGCATAAAACACACAAGTCGTACACAATAATGTGGCAAGGATGCAATGTTTGTGGGTATTGTAGAGGTTGGTTCGCTAGACGCGCAGAGCAGAGTCTGTGGGGAGGCGAGCTCCATTAAAGTCGTCTTGGAAATATAGCAGTGGCCAGACGATAAGTATAAGATCCAGAAAGTGCCTGGATACATGTAACAACAGTTAGAACATTTTTACAAGTTGCAGTCTGTGAGATAACTACGTGGTATTCATCGCTAAATATTTAGAGTGCTGAGTCTAAATCATTATATTTTTCTGGAATTCACGAGTTACAACTAGAATTAGCAAATTTATACATCAAAGTTTCAACCAAATATATCTGTGTTTCTGTTTGAGCTTTGGTTTCCATGAATATGTAAGTTTGCAAAGAATTCAGGTAATTACAAATTCTGGATTCACTTAGCCCGTCTTCATTGTAAGAGTCACTACGCACTTCTGGTTGATTAAATAACAACTCTCTTTAACTTCAAAAGTTTCGGAGTAATTTTATGCACGAATGGCACGACATGGCTGAGAAGTTTATTAGACTCGGCAAAGGACGACTTTGCGTAGAGTTTTTCTCAGTTCATCACGAACAAGTCTTCACTACTGTTAACATTGGTCAACACGACTTGTTTTGCAAGTAGTCTAAATAGTATCCTGAATTTACTTTTTTTTATTATTGAAGATGCATTTAAGCAAATTTTAGGCCTTATTTTCATGTTTTGTAATTCTCAGATCTATTAATTTGCCATTACTTCACTAGAAAACTGTAGCAATAGCTATTCCAAAGTTCAGTTTAGTCAATCCTGAAAAATAGACTATGAATTCTGTCGTTGAGTATAAATTCTAATCAGTATTGCTGCGAATTTTAAATTTTAACTAATATTGGATACAAGCAAAAATATAGACAATTCGTGATTGTTAATGGTTGCAACTGGTATGCTTGTCTAAGTGAGTGTCTGTTCCCGGAATCATCAATCTCTGTAAGCTAATGGGTCTGATCCCGGTGACAAAAATATTCAACATGACAGCATCAGTGAGTGGCGTTATTAATCATATTTCTTATTTAATATCATTTTTCTAAACTTTCCCTATTAGGCTTAAAGCGGGAGGAACAATGGAAAGATGGCAAGTAGAATGGGCACAAGGAGAGTTTTCGTGTCATCCATTTAATCGCGGAATGCCCAAAATACGAGGCACACAGACTACAGCTTCGTGGAATTCTAGGGTTGAAACTTCTACAACTGACAGTTAACTCAGAACAATTTTCTGTTTAGCTTCCGTATTAATATTACTTTGTTATTGCGAATATTCGTTATAGTTATGTTAACATGTCGCAGGTCGTGATTGACAGATAATAAAGAAGCACTCTCAGCATCCCGGCATTTCTATACAAATAATTAACTGGTTTCAGGCCAGGTAAATGGATATCTCATTTTTATATTCTGCAAGAGCGAGAGAAAGTGGGCGAACGCGGGTCACGCGGTCTTAATTTATTGTGTTGAAACACGTTCACGTCAGCGAGGGCCGGGTCCATGTGCTAATGTCACAGCTCAAGACACGAACCCCGTCACTTAGGAGCCTCTGGTTTGTATTCCTCAAAAAGAGTCGGCCTTATTGTCATGCTCGCGGTCGACGACATTGAATTTAATACCTTCGCTCGTCAACTGGGCTCGGGCCGACGTGCCTGGAATGTGCAGGGGTCGAAATCCTGCATTGAACCTTATAGTCAAGGTTCGCAATGAGGACGAACTAGAATGTAAATGTAAATACGGACAACATATATGTTTGAATCGTGATCCCCAAACCGAATTCAGAAGGTCGATGGTTGTCAGTTCTATGGTCGCCGTCAGAGTATCTTGAAGATGAAGGTATCGTCACTAAACACAAAATTGGGAAGTTGAGGACACAAATCACTTTTGATAATCCTAACATGATCTTTACCATAAAAATATCGTAATAGACATCTGATTTAAAGTCATAACTTTTCCTTTGGATTTGAAATTTAATTATAAGTGTTGATTTAGAGATACAGATCATTCAAACACAGAATTCCGAGACTCTTATTGAAATGAGATCTTAAACGGCTCACATGCTACGAAAGAGGATAAATTTCTTCTTCTTCTTCGAAATGAAGCCTATCACAAATAGTCATTATTCGTCTACCTTTTTATTTCTCCTCTCACTTATAATAATTCATTTACATTGCTACTCGCTTCAGAATTCACCTATTTTATCAAGTCAATTGAACTCCGCTACAGATCTCCTAGCAGCAAGCCAAACTTTTAATTAACCCTTGTTTCGTGTTTGACGTGACGTTGTCTCGGCTCTTACGAACCAACCCAGGGAAAAGAAACGGAAAGTAATCGTACGTTTTTTCCCGACACGAGACTTCATTTAGAACGATCATAAATTCAATGGACAACCACCGAAATCTGAACAAAATATTTTTAAATTTTTGTTGTTGTAAATATAACGTTTTAGGAGAGTGAATATATTAAATGGAATGTATAGATATTTTTGTAACTAACGTAGCAGGGAAATATTTGTGATATCACGATTAATCATTCCAATATGTATTTCAGGGATTTAGCGAAGATTATGAACTGCTGAAAAGCACGGACTTTGAGTGCTTAAATGCAAGCAGCTTTCAGTTGTAGACCACGAATGATCAACCTTCGCAATAACCTCGTGAACACTATTACTGGCTGGCCGTCAGTGGGCATGTGAGTATGCTTGCACGCATTCATAATTCTGTCAAGGTACTGTGAATGTGGGTTATGTCACGTCGGGGGTCTATGCGTCATTTGCAAAGGAGAGATCAAAGAACTTGGGAGGAAGGATATCTGGCCTTGGACTTGAAGACACTACCCGTGAGGAGAATCCTTGAATACTGCGTGGAAAAGGAGAAAATCATCGGATGCAGGCCCGGAGTACAAATAGAAGTACATTCACGAAAGTCTAACCTGAAAAACTCAATCTAATAATGCGTTTTGTAGTTCTCCTTTTAAATTGCGTGAGCTCGAATGAACTTGTTAGCAAAAACAGACAAATGGAGACGGAAGAATGAAATGTTATGGTGAGGAATGAATTAAGAAAATCAAAATTATCAAAGGCTGAAACACGGATGCTCTGAATATTTCAAGTCGAACAGACTTTAACTTCACTTCTAAAAACACATAATTTTTTCTTTATCTTCCTCGAAACTTTATTTGAAGAATTTCTAATCTTAGGCAATACTCTACGTTTAGCACGTTCCGTATGCAACATTTTCCCTATTCCGCACCACTACAATTAAAACTCGTATCTAATCCACGAAAGATCATTTTACTGAATGGACCTACATTAGTGTAGGAGTCGTCATTCCCATTTGCAATTTGGTCAGATATTAGAGTCTTATTGTTCTTAGCCGCCGGAAAACTATTTTACGTGTACGTCATTTGAGGATCAGTTCTGCGCTGAAAAACATGAGTAAAATAACAAGGCTATGTTTATCGTTCCAATCGGCTGGTCCGCGCTCTTTATAGCCATAAACCTGCTTGTTCTGCTCTCGTGTGATGTAATACCTGGCGGGCAACTGCCCAAAATAAGTTTTACTCCCGGAAACACTCCTGTACAAAAACATATCTATAGTTTTCCGGCCACTGGCCAACGCCACATTCTTACGGATTTGAAATACGTCGGCAGACAAGGCCAATGGTGTTGGAATTTCCTTGCTAATTGTCCACCAATAAGTCACAACTTACCAACACGACGAGCGGTAACCAATATTCCTTTATTACATATTAAAATACAATCTCTGACGTATTATGATATATCATTGAAATGACCTCCTCTGCTTTGTTTTGTTGTAGGTATTCTTGAGACCCAATGTCACACATTGCGTGGGAAATTGGCGAACGTCCATGAATCGTTTGTGGCTTGTTTCCGTAAACCTAAGATTCTACATAACCTCACAGAAAGAAGCCAAAAGGGGCGGCCATTACAATTAATTACAATTAATAAACCTTCCATGAATTTTGTTCAAATTTGCGACCGCTGTGTTACATGTGGCACCGTAACGAAACATTCAATTGGATAAAACTGTTTTATGAGAATCCCCCTGTTAAATAGTTAGTGTCTGTGTCTCTTTCAGCAGAGGACTAACCTTTCAAGCGCTAACTTCTGTCACCCTTACTCTTTACGTTTCTAATTTATCGTATTTCATATTGGCTAAGTTGGCCTGTGAGTGAACCTCTAATTTTTTAAAAAAATTCGGATGCTAATTTATAATCTACTCTTAACAATTTAGGGTAATAAGTAAATTCTTTGGTATTAGTTCTGTAGGGCATCGTCCAGTGGCGGGTCTCCTGGATTTATTCAGTGATGTCTTCCGGTCATAGTCTCTGCAATCTTCTCACTTCGGGTTTTGGAGGAAGAAGGTCAGCGATGTATTTGTTGCGGTGGTTTAGTGTTCGATGTTTGCTTTTGGTGGCATACGTTTGATGGTCTCTGCAATAAATGGAATTTTGAGGTCGTGATGGAGTGTAGGTTGCTGACGTACCACGGTGCATTGACTAGGGTGCGCAATGTCTTTGATTGGAACGTCTGCGTGATCTTGACATTTGATGGTTTGCATCCCCAGAATTCGATACCGAAAGACAATATAGGTAGTAATATGGTTTTATGTAGAAGCAGTTTGTTTTCAACAGCGAGTTGTGATTTTCGTCCAAGTAGCCATTGCATGTTTTTATGCGAGTTTACCATGTCAGTTTTTGGTCGAGGTGGAGTCCTAGATATTTTACTTCGGTCTGAACTGGGATGGGTTGATTGAATATTTTAACTTGTGGGCACGTCAAGCGTTTATTTTTTAAGATGATTTGCGTGGACTTGTTGCAGTTTAAGCTGGCCTTTAAGCCTGAATGTTACACATCTATATCAATCATATTTCTGCACCCTTTCAATGTTTTATCAACAAACGTTGCGGCGGTATTGTGTCAACAATTGTTTTTTAATTATTTGACAACATTGGAACAGAACCAATAACAATAGTATTTGGAAAGTTGCATGAGCCGGTGCATGTATGTATTATTTTACGGATCCTTAAAGACGCTCTAAATTACAAAAAACTTTTTTTAATGTTGGTAAACAAAGTTCTTTTATTTCTGTTTCGTATTCGTGTTTTGTTACTTCTCACTTAAATAGTTTTATTTTATATAAGGTTTAACTATTCTTTTTATTTCATTTTGCTTTTCAATTCTTTCTTTGAGCTAAAATATTCCGATTTATTCATTTTTATGATCTTCCTTGCGTTTATATGGAATGTACGAATTGAATAAAAATTATTTTTTAATTTTAAGCCTTTGCGGTATTTTAAAATTATACGGATTGTCTGTAACGGTGATAAACACATGCGCGAAAAGCCTATTTCCTATTATGATATCAACTCACACAAGACAAACTGTTAATCGAATCGATAAGGCAATCCCGAAAAAAATCTCGACATTTCCATTCCCAATTTATGCGGGATATATGAATAAGAAATAATATTTGAATTGTAATTCAGTATGCACGAATAAATTTTCTAGAACAGAACACTATAGTAATTCTGGTTTTTCTTTCATTCAAACAGTACAACTGACTTGAAACGATGTCTTTGGAAAAAATAAATAACAGCTGTAAGCACGAAACAGTCATAGTTGTCAACCGTAGGTTTTCCCGGTGAAAATGTTGGATGAAATTCTCTCGGGATTCTAGCCGGGTAAGACTGTCGAATGCTCTCGACGTTTCGATAACATTCAGCGTTATCAACTTCTGACGAAGTGAATGTTATCGTATGCTCGCGACGTTTCGATAACATTCAGCGTTATCAACTTCTGGCGAAGTGAATGTTATCGAAACGTCGCGAGCATTCGACAGTCTTACCCGGCTGGAATCCCGAGAGAATTTCATCAGAGTCACAGTTGTGATAACGTTTTTCTTCGAACATTGCACATTTCTCGTGAATGAACAAAACTGTACGTCAACTAAATTCCAGGTACGAAAGTCAAACAATATTACCTCTCCATACAGTGGAGTTTCCTTCGATTATTCAATACATGAAGCGTAAGACATAGTCACGTAATTTCCTCCACAGACCCCTTCAAAACTCCTTTCCATTCATCAGCCTCTACGCGTTTCGTAATAATATAGTTAAAAAAATGGATTCATTTCCCTCATTTATCTCTGCATGTATAAAACACCTTGTTAAAACAAAACAACTATGATGTTTCCTGTACATGAGTTTCTCAAAGGATAGTTGATCCTAACTGGTTAATAAAAAGTGAAAACTTTAGTGTGAATCTAATTACACTAAGCGCAATTCAATACTTTCCCTTCCGTAGGAACTTGGACGATACGTCACGTAATTAATCCACAGATAAAAGAACTAGAACAAGGAAGGTGGACATGGGATAGGTTCTATTACATCTGCATTAAATATACTATCATGCTTATAATTAGCTACACACTGATGTGTGAATTTAAGGAGCATAAAAAATACTTACAATTAAGAATAGATTAATAATATTTTTTCATATGCTACACTCAGTATATAGTTGTCGGATATATTCGAAGGAGTAATTTTGCATGTGTATATTTTGCATTCTGAGATGAAAAACCTAAATAGGCATGTGTATATAAGATAACTATTATTTTTAATATAATATTTAAGTCAGATTCGCAATAGGTTAAAAAATGTTACATTAGGGAATAATCCAGCGGTTTATAGGCCAAATGCAACATGAAACACATCGTCCTTTTTTAAAACGCCATTGGTTTAAGTAATTGGGCCAGACATATAAGGTGTTATAATTGAGAGTTTATCGTATTAATTAGAATGCTTCGAATGATAATATTAAAATATTAAAATTAGCCGACACTAAATCTAATAATTGACAAATTCTGTCTGCTCGTCGAATAAAACTCGCTCGGGCTCACTAGTGAATATTATAAGTAATTTATTAATACTGAAAATTTCCTTTCATTACAACATTCCGACAAATCACGAGATTCCGCTACACGTTATCACGACTAATACTAAAGACTGTAATTAAATTGATCTTCACTGCTATGAAACCGCTTATGATCTTACTTTAAGGCTTTGCTTTATTGATTTGAGAAGAGTGAAGGCAACACAAAAAGTATGTGATATAACAGACTTTATTTAGTGGTGTTAACTTCCCCTGTTGTTCAGACTAAAAAATGGAAATAAAACGTGGTACTGAACGACAACAGATGGTATGTAATGATAACACGAAAAATGTAAATACAGAACGGAAGTACGTGAGGAAGCAAAGAGGTCGAAAATTGAATCCGTCATAGAGTTGCTGAGGAGTGGAGCGGAGCGAAAGTGGGTTAGGCGACAACTTGGCGGTCCTGTCTGGTTGCATTTCCGGTCAGCACTCTCAAACCCACTCTTTCCTAATGTCGCTCAAAATTCTGGGTCTGAGAAAGTGGACCTCATCTCCCCGTATCCGTACGACCTTCCAGATTTCAGATACTGAGACAAGCGCTGTTCGAGAATAAATAATCTTAACATGATCCTTTGAAACTGTATCGTTTGGTTGGTACAAAAAATTGTACAACTAGAACAGACATGTAAAAAGATAATAATAAATAAACGACGTTGGCACCATATTTGTTGTTTTTGTCAGGTCTTAACTGGTGGTGTTTACAGCCCATTTGTATTTTAACGTTGGATACTTTGCTGACTTCCGACAAACACGCCAGTTAAGAGGACGGACCTCACTATACATATTTACCAATACCCAACGTAAGCAAATATCCGTTTTCCCTGACACTTTCGGACCATTTATGGACAAAATTGTTGGAGAAGTTTTTGTTTCTCGCGACGTCTATGTAATGATCTGCATGATGAGCGTCCCCTTTGGATAGGATCGCATCCTGCGTTGACGTGAAAGAGCTGAGATATTGCGTAATAACCTCGACGAAGTAGCTCAGATTGCGATCGCGAGATTCGATCGTTAAAAACATGCCGTGGAAAACATCTGCTGTATCTGGGGCAATACGTTTCGAAGTTGCTGACCCCTGAGCTCCAAATCATCGGCGAGAAATTACGATAATAATAATAATAAATTTTATTGCCAGTTTTACTTGTACATACAAGTTTTGTGCATGTTCATATTTGTTAACAATAGCCTAATTCTAAGTATATTAGTTGGACACAATTGTAAGTCACTTGGAAGTTTGTTGTGAAGCTGTGATCCAAGTACAAAAGGGTCCCCTATCACGATATTTTTTTAATAATGGTTCCTAAGATAATCAGTTTTGTCCTCGTGTTGTGTATGTTTTCATTTGCCACAAATGTTTTCACACTGTGCCTAACTAGTAGTATGACTTTATATATTTATAGAGAAACCACAGTCAATATATTTTCTGTTTTAAATATTGATTTACAATTTTCCATCCTTCCAAGATAAAACATAATTCTGATACATTTCTTTTGAAGAACTAATAGTTTTTTCAGGTATTTTGAAGCACATCATCCCCAAATTTCAATTCCATACAAAATATGAGGATATGTTACTCCGTAATAGAGTGTTTTTAGAATTTCCTTTATGGCATAATTACTTAAACTCAGAATCAAGTAGACTCCTTTACTGAATTTTTTTGCAAGATCTGTAAGACAGTTGCATTATTTAGTATCGCGATTGTTGAGACTTCGCCGCCTCCATAATTGCATAAAGGCCGCGCCGTTGGGAAACAGAAACAGTAGCTGTCTGTGGGATTCCTACACGGAATCAAGCGCAGCGATCTTAGGATGGTTATTAAATCGCGAAATATGTACCACGTTTAATTTTTTCTCCAAGTTGAAGCTTATTTTTATTCTTGGGGTCCCGTCAGCAAACTTTTCTCTTTAAACTCGAACACATTGCTCTTCGGGTAAATCTGTTTATTTTTCTCACTAAGGCAAGTTTTACTGGATTATATTCAAGAAATTCATTAACTGAACTGGGCCTGTGAGGTCGCGTGCAAGATGATATATCTCCTGATCTGCGAAGAATTTTGCAATGGTCTCACCCCTTTCATTCCGTATACTTGACTGGCCACATTTAACATTTTGGAGTTTAGAAATTTCGTCTGTCAAACGTCGAAAAAGAACAACCTAATGATGCAAGAAGCGTGGCTTGGAAAGCGAGCGTTCATCCTTATTATTCACATTTCCCTTTAACAACTCACAGGCGAATAGTGAGATACCATCTGCCTGTATGGGTAAAATATTCCAGGATTGGCAATGCAAAGTCGCCTTTTCTTTCGTTATGCAGACAAAACTAACCTGCACTCGATTTTAAACAAATGCGCAACACTAGAAAACAGATGGCTATTCGTAGCTAGAAATTTAATTAGCACTAAACCAAAGTTATTTAAAGTTTTCGTCCCTTTTAATAGGACCAAAAATCGAGATCCATAATTTTTGTTCTTCAATTTGTAAGTATTACGAGATTCTCTCGGAAGAAAATAAGATTTATCCACTGACGAACGGCCAATTAACTCTGCAAACAAAGAAACGCGTTGTGTAACGGGCCTGCCTCCGAGGCTGCAGGGGAATCATTCTTGGAACACATTTCACGGAACACAAACTCCCCGTTATAAAGCACAAGATTAAACGCAAAAAAAAGCAGAATATATTTCGAATGCTATGAAATCCTTCTATAATTCTTGGATTCAAATTGTGGTTTTTCTGATTGTTATTAATATTTTTAAGTATTTAGCAAAGTAAAAATATAAGTTTATTTAGATTTAAGGGCACATATTGTGGATTATGTTTCTAACAATTCTTTCTTTATTTTAAGAGTCAAGTAAACTACGATAAAAAATAACCGATTTTTTAAAATCTGTATATTTTTGTTCTGAACACACAATTAAATAGGCTAAATTATATTATAATTGTGAAACAAATTAAGTACAATAACAAACTAAGAAACAGCCTAGTGTTGGTTGCGGACGATTTTATTTCGAGCAAAAAAAAAATTAATCATCACCGCATGAATTACAACGATTTTTATTGTACAAAGGTTTGCGTTTAAACTTTAATAATGAAGGAAAAAATCTGAGATTTTCGGCGAAAGTCATTAAGGGTCGCAAAAATTCTGGAATTGTTTCAAATAAACACAATCAAACGCTGTATGTCGGCTCGAATGTATAATTATTTTTCAAACAATTTTACCTTCGTATATATCTTACAATAGCTCACCTCACCTACACTCTATAATGTGTCTGGATAGAAGAATCCTCCGATTCAGTCTTCAAAGTTCTATACAGATTTATCAACCTGTTCCAACACCATCGCCCTTCTAAATTTCCACCCTGTCCACCAACGTCTTATCCATCCCCGTGCAATTTACGGCGACCGATTGATAAAATCCCAATATCCCAAAAATTCTGTCCATCGTCCACCATCCTTTAAGATCTGGACGGAAACCTAAATTCAAACATACCTACCCATCACCTAAACCAAATACCAAGACTTACAACTACCTAATTTCCCACTACAACCGTCCCATCCCATATCTGTTGAAAATCAAAGCTTAAACTGAAAAGTGCCATTTGGATTAAAATGAATTAAAAACTATTAATATTAAAAAATAATTAGAATGTCTGCGCCCTTCACTTACGCATTAAAATATTAATGAAAGAACCTCCATCCCAAATCCCATGCTTAAGGGGGCCTCTGACCCTATAACGGCAAAGAACTCAGGTTCTTGTATAATAATATCATCATCATCTTGAAATAGTTATTGTGCATAAAATGTTATTAATCCCAAGAGGATACCTGTCGGTATATAAAATAACAAAATGAATTTTTTCGATAAAGGCCCAATTTGTAAACGTGTAATGCTGAATTTGTATTAGTAATTATATTTCGAGATAGATAATTTTTAAGTGACGGATTGCAATTTTATAATTTTTAAATGATACGACGTGCAGTATTTTCATTGCTATTAAATATATTTGGCTTTGCTATTATATAAGTTTTTCAAATTTCATTTTTACGCTTGAAGATTTTCACCTCATGTGGGATAGTCGTGTGACTGGTTCTATGAGGTTCTATGATGTTCCCTCTCGTGTGCTATATTTTTCAACTTACAAATTTAATCATCTCACTTATGAATAGCTCTGAAAGCATCAACATATTTGTATTCACTATTCACTCCAGAATTCTGAAAATTCTCATTCCAGCTTGGACGTTCTACTACAGCATCACTCTTTAATAGATTCCAAACCTCTTTCTTTGGGAATCCATCTGTGCAGGTTTCGTTCCCATATATTCCTTTGCTACTTGGAGACAAGTGGATTTTTCGTCCTGAGGAATGATTTCTTGTTTGCTTCGCCCATTATTGACAATTTTGTTCCGAAATAGCAATAAAATGTTTATTTTCTTACATCGTATCGGAAACCTGACAACGCACAGTGTGTAGCTTTGCTTCCCTTTTCCGAAAAATTTATTGCTGCCCTAGAATTACATTAGAAAACAGAACTACCGTGTTTCATGTCTTGGCTGATTTCTTTTGTCGAATTTTAATGTGGGCTAATTCTTGTTCCATAACGTAGGCGGCGTGGGCTCCAGCGCTACCCAACAAAAAGAGTGTTCTGCTTTCCGCTCTATCCCATGTAGCTATTTCACTTTCGCCCCTTAAATGTCATTGTTGTAACGTATAGAAAGTGTCTACGCCACTTTTTTTTCGTAACAATCATAGCAACCATTACGGAAATAGACAATGACGCAACAACTACAGCAGTTTCCAATACAAGCGTATCAATTTTCTTTATACAATATGC
Source organism: Zhengitettix transpicula (assembly GCA_037074705.1). Classification (NCBI taxonomy): domain Eukaryota; kingdom Metazoa; phylum Arthropoda; class Insecta; order Orthoptera; family Tetrigidae; genus Zhengitettix; species Zhengitettix transpicula. The sequence goes on along the minus strand of CM073595.1, from coordinate 65,927,247 downwards.
TAATATTGAACACAAGAACTATCGTTACGATAGTGAAAGCCCGAACACATTGTTCTTGCAATATCTTAAGCTCCTCCCACAACATGAGGGACAGACTGGAGACCTCGGCTTCACACTGCAGTTGCGATCATCGAGGGTAATTATTTCACTTCTGTAGAATATTGTAACGTCCGGGCTTCGATTCACATTGCTTTGTAAGAAGACTATAAGCTTGCAAAATATTGGCCAAGAAAGTTGTGAAATATCGGAATGGGGTTCTTCGTCCACTATCATTGGGTAGTTACTTTTGAGAAAATATATATTCATTTCGTACTACGTAATAATTCATCTATGACATATTGGCAGACAGGCATCATGAGAATATATATATATTTCATTTTGACGCTTGAAGATTTTCACCTCATGTGTGATAGTCGTGTGACTGGTTCGATGAGGTTCTATGATGTTCCCTCGCGTGTGCTATATTTTTCATCTTTCAATCAATTTTCTCTAACTATGAAAATGATTATAAAAGGAAGTAACGATTTACTTCATGGCGTTAAACCCCCGGACAGTGATAAATTGAAATATTAAAACTTCTTTAATAATAAATGTGTCGGTGTTACGACGATGGAAGCAGGTCCGTATTGAAAAACATTCGGTTTGTTCATTATCTTATAAAGTAGTAAAATGTATCTTACAAAAAAATCGGACTTAATTGATTCCATTAGCCATAACATGTTAAAATGTCTTTATTAACAACTTCGGTTCCGTTTATAATACAAAGGGCTTAGCGCATAATTATGATTTATGACATGTCGGTGTCTGAAACAATAAAGCTTCCGTTGATCTTCCATTGTCTAGAGAAACAGCCGTATGATCATATGATCGGTTTCTGACACTGAATAGAACAAAGATAAAATCCATTGAGAAATTCAAATGGTCTGACTGTATCCAATAATTTTATCACTACTCTGTATCCTTGAACTTGGAACGAACAGCAACGAGGAAATAATCGTCTTTACTTGCGTTCCTCTAGAATTTAGATGAATGCCCTTTCCCATGAATTTGGCACAGCGCCATACATTTTGCAGGACGATTTATTACTTGAGGTACGCAAGTGTCCTCAGATTTGCGCGCCTCAGAGCCGTGGGAACGCGGATCTGACACTAACCCCGGGTCTCTCGGTACCTGTCGCAATGCTGCTTCAAATATATAACATAAACTTTCTTCCAGCGGCTCCGAATCCAAAGGCGATAGGTCGCCAAATGTCACGGGCAAGTCAGCATAATGCCACGCGGAAGACGAAAGCCGGCTTTCTCCTCAAATGACACCTCCAACTCGTCGAAGGTCATCAATGTCTACGTTATAATTTCGTAATTCATTACGTCATTAGCGTAGTGCTACCACGTCGAGGCACCTCAACTCTAACTACTTGTTTTACCAAAACTATGGGATCAGATGTTATCCACTACTCATGTCTCTACGCACCTTAGCGAAACCTCTGAATAACAAGGGATCACACCATAAGTTCATACTAGTAGCAGCACCCTCCTGATTTCAATTTCACTTTAAATGCTATAAACCCCTCAACACATCAGTGTGTACAGCAATCAATGAAGCAACCATCATATTACCTTCGAAACAAACGCATCCTGCAGGAAGAAACGAATAAATTATAAATCTACTTGAATACAAAAAAAAACTAAGCAAAAATTGGATACTGACAGAGTGTAAAAATGTAAAAACTCGATTCAACCAAATTTCTAAAAAAAAATCAGGGAAATCAACAACCAAAAAACTTTCCCTCCTCAACACCACAGATAATTCCATGTGGATACCAGAGAAATACTTAAAGAAAAATCAGATATCCCTCCACTATTTCATAACTTAGAATGGCACTGATCGCCCCCAAGAAAATGTAGACCTTCTCGCCAAAATCCTCTCCTATAAATTAACACCCTATTCACCAACCCTGCTCTCGACTCTCGCATTCAATTAGCTCTTTCCCCAACAAATAATAATACTAATTCGGAAACTACAAAAACGTTGTGACAATCATAGCCAAATTTTAAAAAAATCGTATCCAGGCATTGACAAAATAAACACCAATTAACACTTAAAAGCTCTACACAAAAATACTCTAATTCTTCTAACACAAATTTATAACGCCATACTAAAAATCTCAAAAATCGCCACTAACTAGAAAATTGCTTCGCTAATACTAATTAACAAACCCAATAAACAAAAATGCAACCCCCATCTATTACCGACCTATCAGTCTCCTGCCAGTACTTGCAAAAGTCTTCGAAAAACTACTTCTACCAGAACTAAAAAGCCAAACCTCACACTAAATCCCTAACCAACAATTTTGATTCGGAAACAACCACTCCTGTCCTCAACTTCTTAACTTGTAACAGAATATATTAACACATCCTTTGAAAACAATAATATATGATTAGCCACTTCCTTGGATTCTGAAAAAGCATTCGGCTAGTTTCACCATCCCTCACTCTTCTTCAAATAAAAACCTCACCTATTCAACTATCTTACAAACCACTCTTACCTTGTCAAATATCAAATCCATTTCTCCCAATAATTACCCCTATTCACTTCAAGGTCCACTCCTATATTCCATCTACACCCAGGTTATCCCTCAAACAATCATAATCAAAACTTCCATATTTACCTACGATATCTGCCAGTCCCATGACTACGACTCGCCTACAATACAACTGCAAACTGCCATTAACCATGTAGCTATTTGGGCTAATAATTGGAGAATAACCATAAACCCAAACAAATCCATCACAGTTCCTTTTTCCCTAAAAATTAATACCATTCGCTAACAATATCGGCACTAACAACACACACATTCCAAACAAACAAAACCCTAAATACAATGGTTTAATACTCAATTCTAAGCTAACATGGTCCCAACACACCAGTCACCAAAAAAAATCATAAAACCATTACTTTATCCCTTTTAATGAAACAATTACTATATATATATCCCTTATTTCTCCATTATGGAAGTACGACTGTAACATTTGGGGTTCCGCAGCCAAAATATACTTCAAGAAGATCCAAATATCTCAAAATAAAATCCTTCGTTATATCACAAACTGCCCCCGGTACTTCTCCAATTCCGGAAGCCATAGTGAGCACAATATTACATATATCCACCAAACAATAACCAAATACATACTTCTTCAATATAAAAAGACATAATTCACCGCAACCCGTGATACAGCAGTGTCTCCTCCACCTCCCATCCAACAACGCCAATTAAAAACAAAGAGACCCATGGACCAAATTAATAATCAATAAAAAACATACTTTCAGGAGGTGAAACAAAATGCTCCATAGGATAAATATTGAAAAATATTATATGTACGTATGTCACAACTGTCAAATCTTTAGATTGTAAAATTTCCTGTAAAAAAAAAGTAACTGTGTAACGTACGTGGTATGTTCAGGGAAGAAAACATCGTTCGAATAATTCACAAATAACTATTTGTAAACAGACCAACCCAGAAAACTGCTAAATAATGTGCAGAAAGTAATGATAAATAGTGGTGGGGACACAAAGAAAATGGTCAGCATTTTGGAAGGAGATTTCATAAAGGGAGGAGGGTACGTTAGTAATAAGATAAGAGGGAGAAAAACTACACAATTTCCGGTGCCACTACCCAATAGACGAAACTAACAGTCAGACGTCGCAGAATTCACCACGACAAATTCAATTGACCTGAGAGACTTAACATCTCAAAGTTTACTGATAACCATACAAGTACCCTAGATTACTGTTTTTATTCCAGTGACTCCATAACGACTAGTCAATAATTATTTATTTAATAAACATATAATTATATAAAAATATATAAGCCTCTTCCATTTTATTACAAATATATTTTTATTATTTAAGATATTTTGTGTGACGAGGAACAGAAAAATTAAAAGGGGAGGGTGGTCACCCCTGCAGCTTGTCATAACAGGGCTGGCCCAGTTTTGGATGCAAATAAGACAGTAGCCACGACCGAGACAGAGAGTGCCTTTCTCTCTGCGCAATAGGAGAAATCAAGTAGTGCATTACGCAACCATCTCACGACACGGGTCATCAAGAAAAGTGCGTTCCTCGATACGGATAACGCGATCATCAAAAGTAAACAATTACCCCGTGTAATCGTAAATCTACTCCCCATAGAACGTGTGGAGACTCTGCTGGCATTAACACTCCTGAATAACTTCATTAGAAAACTTGCAATTATATTGTATAGAAATTCTACAGTAAAGAATAGGTTTCATTAATTTAAAAATGTGGCATCATGATAACGTATCAGGTTGATTGACGATCTTCATTCAGTGAACTGTTCAAGAAATTATGTGTACATACTATACCGTGGATTTTGTAATTAATAATGATGATAAATTTAGTAACAAATAATACACACATTACCCACGAAAAAGAAAATCCATAACACTTTAAATCACTGTATGTCGCACAGAAATGAGAAAAGTACATACGAATAATATTTTTAACACACTTACAAACACTTCGATTTAATTATAAATTTTACCGGTACTTCTGCTATGTAAATGAGGTCATGTAATATAATAGTCTGAATGAACTGTAAGTAAAAAACAATCAATACTGTTTATTAATTGCAAATAAAATCATATAAACGTTTGTAAAATTGTGTATTTCTATTAATTGATATTATTATATTACAAAACTTTAAATAGTTATCATTCACCATTATTTATTTGTTTCATTTTAATTATAATCGTATATAAATCACCGCATATTGCTATATAATAATAATAAATTTATAGTGTGTTTTATTTGAGAAATTATAATTTTCTTTCCAAAATTATCCCTTAATTACTAGGGTTTTGTAACATAAGGTTAACGGGAACGGTGTGGGACAAGTACCCAATGTCCGACCTACCAGATGCTGGTTTTCTATGGTTTGTCCAGCATTGAATGCCGGGTAGGATCCTTAAACTATAGCCCGGGAGCCCTAGTTAACCCTTTTCTACCTTCCTCTACCCTTCCGCATCCCCCCTTTCAAATCCCTTCCTATGCTATTAAAGGGGAGTTGCCACCATGTGGATTACCCTCATGTAGCCTGTTACCCTAAAAATAACTGTTCTCAAATATAGCAACCCGTATCGTGTAGTCAGAATTATGGTAAAACAATAGCATGTAAGTATAAAGAAAAAGCTGAAACGGACATTCCTTAAACAAAATATTTAACGACATTGTAAATTACGAACGTATTGGAGCAACAAGAATACTCAATTTACAACTTTAATGTAGCATGGACGTTAACGTTTCAACGATTACCTATACGAGTATATTGCGTACCCTTTGAACATTGTTGTAGAGGAATTGTTTGACTTGTTTCGTTGTATCCTGTTAGGCATATTTATGACGTTTATCTGCTCATGAATCGCTACTAGGAGTCGTTTCTCCGTGTTGCAGCTGTCGCACGAAGATGGTTTACGGTAATTAGAAGACGACAAAGAGGCAGAAGAGAAGATCCAGACCCCTGCTGAGGACTTAGCTACGGTGTCACTACCTTCAGATTCACGCAGGCGAACCAACATAACAACACCTAGAAAGGCAATTCGTGAAATATGCGTTTCGAAATATTACACTTTGCTCCGCAGTAACAAACAGATATACAAATCTCATATCGCATGTTCTCATTTTCATCTTTCTAAATTACAAACAAGTTTATCTGCTAATTGCTGAAATATATTTGTAATGATATTTGCAATTGTGAATGATGTAATTTTAATATATTATTCTCTTCATACCTCCAGAACTTGTAGTGTTAAAGTTGTGTATTCATAATTATTTAATAATCATATTATTAATGTTAAAAATTACGTCTGTGTATATATATATATATATATATATATATATATATATTATATTGTACTTGTTTTTATTCTTGTGAAGTCTGTTTTTGGCAATATTGTTCGTAATCATTATTTACAATAATTTCAATTAATTACTTTTGAAAATAATGCTGCCATTATATATATATATATATATATTACGATTATGAACAAAATGGCCAAAAAACATACCTCACAAGAATAAAAACAAGTACGTTTCTTCCAGAGATTTGTGGACCTTCTGAAAAACATAAAGAAGAAACGGGGAAACTTCGATGTAGTGGTATATATAACTGTTCAAAGATGATAGGAGTCAAGTGGGTTGCAAAAGATCGTAGACTTTGCTGAAGTAGTCAGTGTCATTTTGAAGATTATGAGCGTTCCGTTTTTGTGGATTTTGATGTGAACCATTTCAGAAATTAGTCTTTGATAATAATTGGGTTCTTGCTACCCACTTGAGTCCTTCTATCATCTTTGAACAGCTATCTATCTATCTATATATATATATATATATATATATATCAGCACGCAGATGTTTCCCGGTTTCTTGTTTACGTACTTGAGAAGGTCCACAAATCTGTGGAAGGAAGGTTGAACTTATTTTTATTCTTGTGAGGTCTCTTTTTTTGGCCATATTGTTCATAATCATTATATTATTAATTACAATAATTTCAATTAATTAGCTTCGAAAATAATGCTGCAATTATGCGTCTGGTATTTTGAAGACATTACTATCTATATTGAAAGGATTTGTGTATAATGGTAGACTGAGAAGTACGGTGACATGTCTGGTGAAACAAAAATAGGTAAATAGAAAGATAGCCACAGCAAATAAGAAGATCGTCATGTTTTAATCCTAGTAATGAAGTTAAACTTTGGAAAACTTCTTCGCGTGTCTCGATTTACCAAAAGTGCTTTAACGATAGTAATTTGTTTTCCTTATTACATGATCAGACTTTTTTTTGTTCAGTCTCGTAGTTTTTTCGGTATTATTTCATGAAAGTTTGATAAGGTGACCTTAGCTAAAATAATTTTCCAACTACTAAATAAGCGTCAGAACGCAATATGACATACAGAAGTAAACAATCTTTTGTGTTAATGTGTTAATATTCGCGAACACATGGATCGTTACAAAATCGTCTCTCTTGTTGGTGACTGCTGAATGTTGGGCACAATGATTAAATTATCCTTTGATATGACTCACATTGAACATGAGTTGATGCACTGTCAACCGTGGTGAGTAAGTTAAAGCGATGTCATCTGCATGTAGCACATTATACGGTTGCTCAATGCATTTGGGAGAACGTTACAATGTCACCAGCTCGGAATAAGAATTCGACGGTTACAAACTGCCCACTAATAGTCCGTAAGTGTAGCCAGCGCGAAATATCGTGACACCAGCGGTTCATATGAACATGATGTGAATTTTTGAATTTCGCATTGTCGTTAAAAGCAATTTATATCTTAATTATTTTATTTAATTCTTCCTGTGTTCAGAGTGTGACAATAGGATACTTAGACTATAATCGCGGCCAGCAAACTGAATATTTGCGGTGTTCTCATTTAGGGGTCCAGCAGGCGACTCAATTCATTCAACTCCCGCTATTGATAGTAAATTTGAGGAACGCTTGATCTCGGCCACGGTGCGCAACGATGTTGACATTGCCTCGCTTTGCCAGTCTCATATTTCGCCTAATAAATTTAAATTCAGATAACGTGCTGAATGTATTATCATAGGGGTTTTCAGGTTTTAAAATAACATACATGGTAAATGTGACCATTACTTTCCAGAGAAAACTCACGGGCGCATGGTAAAGTACTCGTTTCTGAACAGTATGTTTACGAAAGTAATAACGTCGTAACCTAAGAAAAAAAGTCTGATAGGCATTAAATAAGTTAATGAAAACAACTGCTGACCTTTTACAGACAATTTATATTTTTTATATTATGACGACGTTTCGAGACTATTTTGTATCTTCTTCAGGTATTTCTTCTGTATAAAGTCATGAATTGTTTTTATTAATTCAAAACAGACATTAAATTAAAACTACATTAAACTTTGAATTTCCCATACATAACATTCGTAAGTATGAATGCTTAATTGAGAAATACTGATGTGTTATCCAGAGGAACAATTCCTTCTAAAAGGAATCTGATATATAAAGAAATGTGTCATTTTAATAATAATTGTTACATCAGAGTGAGGTGAAATGATGGAACAATTGAATTTGAGTTAAAATTAAATTATTCAGAGATAGTGAATAATATAAAGTTTTAATGTTCGTCGAATAATAAATTAGTACAAGATTATTATTTCAGTATTTCAATGTCAACTTTCAAATTTATCTTTGATGTCGCTTTGTAAAATAATTACAGTAAACAAATCATTCATGCATAAACGTCAGTGAACATTTTTCTATATTATAGTTAAGAAGCTTATTATTAATATTAATTGGATGTTAGACTTTGAAGTGTGACATATTTATGTAATAATTCGCCTTATTATCAGTACAAATAAAAATCATTTATTTATGAAGGAGCTTTCTGATATTAGTATTTAAAAATTATACTTGACTCCAATTATTTTCATTAACAATTTAAGCAAATACTATGATTATATTGAAGCTATAAGAAACTTCGAGAGGCTCCAGTGACACGTCATAAAAAAGGGCAGCGTTCTACGCTAATGAAAAACTGCTCATTGTACCAGTACCAATTTTGTAAAGACTACGAATAACGTATAAGATGTCAGTTCTGCGCTTACAAATTCCCTTACTCGTCGAAAGATGTCCCGTCACGAGTTTTCGAGTGATGGGCATTCCCGATACACGCAATATTCTTATTACGAATTCAATAAGATAAAATGGGTAAAGAACGGATATCGGATTGTGGTTCAGTGAGAACTATTATTAGTCAATACGGAAAAGGGAAGTAGGGAATTATAAGAAGCAAGTAGGAGTCCGTGAAGAGAGAGTTTGGGAATGCAAATGCCCAGCAAAATGGCCCGACAGAGGCAGCCAGATTTCGTTTTCACCTACGAATATACTAGGATACGATTGGATGGAAATCGGCACACTCGCCACGTGTGTCCCCAATAAATACAGAGTCTGTGGTGTAGTTTGGGAGTCGGGCAGTGAGTTGTCTCCACCGTTATGCTTCTCAGAATACTATTAAAATTCAGATATATATAAAGGAATGTCTGTCTGTGCCCCCCCCCCTCCCCCCTATGCAGTCGTAATCCATTCATCCTATTGCGATGACTCTTTGGTGAGTTGTTGTGCGCACCGCCGGGAAGGTATCTGTCGGGTTTTCGAAGCGTTAGGAAACGCTCAAGGGGTAAACATAAGTGAAATTTAAAAACATGGTAAAACGGCCGATATTAGCGACGATTAATTACTTGTCGGGGTACATGTGATTCATACTTTCTATCCAGATATTTTTAGTGTATAATTTCAACCCGTTAAAGCACCAGTAATGGATGGGAGTGGAGGGGAGTTACATAAATATAGCACGAAACAACCGAGATAGGTGTCAAATCCAGGGTTATAGATGTCAATGAGTTTAATTCTGACTTTCACTATGTCAGATAAGTTGTAGATCGACCCCTAACTGTGGGAGTGAGGAGGATGTGGGTGAAAGAACATGGAAGTCACCGAGTTTAATTCTGACATTTACCATACTAGTTAAGTTGTAGTTCAGCCCCTAGGAGTGGCGGTGGAAGGGGTGAAACAAATTTCCCTTAACAATCTTAAATGCGTAGACAAATATCTACCAAACTTTATACACATGTTACTTACGGTCCGGGAACAAACACTGAGGGCTTAAGACACACCTACCGCCTCTAGGGGGTTGGGGTGGATTTTAAAAACATCCCTAAACGCTCATTAATAGCGTCGAATAAAACGTTTCCGAGGTCGCTTAATTTGACAGTGTCATTCTAGAATTTTTAAGTGTCTTATTTCAAGTCCAAAAGGCAAGGGATGGAAGCACTACTTGTTGGTGGAAGGGTTTTACATTAAAAATAATGCAAAAAAGACCTATTAGTGTCGATTCCGGGTTGATAGGATTCGCTGAGTTTAAATCTCGTATTAATCATGGTGGTTGATGAAATTATATATATACGGTCCAGGAACAAACACTGAGGGCTGAAGACACACCTACCGCCTCTAGGGGTGGGGGTGGATTTTAAAAACATCCCTAAACAAGATAATTCAAAATTATATATATATATATATATATATATATATATATATCGATTTGGATATCCCATGACTTCCACAGATCATTGAGGTAAATTCTGGGATGATGTCCTAATAGAAGTACCTTGAGAATTAAAAGTTTACCCTATTTTATTTACCTTGTAGTTCTTCTTTGTTTAGTTAATATCTACTTTAGTGTTTATGTTTTAAATGGAGATGTTTTAAAGTCGAAATAATCACAGTATTATATTGTTGGGGTTGAATTCATTAGAGTTATGGAGAAGGATAAACACACATAAATAAATACGTAATTAGTTACTATTAACGGTGGCAAAATGAGTGAGAGTTGAGGAGTACTTACATGAGAGGAGAACTAGGCGCATAATGGCTCCGCCTCGCAGGTCCTGAAACAAAATCGGTCGTTTAATAAGACAAACACACAGCAGCCAGCTGGACCGGATACCAACGGCCTTCGCCTGTCCTTCTACCCACACCTATAATTACCATAAGGCACCATGCTCCACTTTCAGGTCACCAATTGCACTGAAGCGCAAACAAGAAAGCACTTAATGTTCTGACAAGATTAATAAGTGGTCATCATCTTTCGTGATACGTTTTTAATGTTTCCAATGAATAACTACCGTCAAGTTATGATTTGGTATTAACATAAAGCTTATTATAGAAGTGTTCATACTTTATAAAGGGTAATAGTACGGATTGGTGAATTAAATTTAGATCCATTCAGTAATGGAAAGTAATCGACGTTATGCAAAAAAACTTTTTATTATCTAAAAATGTTCACAATTTATGAAAATATAAAGCAGGGCGAATTTATGATTATATTTCAATATTAATAACACGAGAAAAAAGACGAGAGTACAGTCCGGATGTTGTACTATTAATTCTGCGTCCCGCTATCATCAGACTTGCTGTATAGCAAAAACTGCTTCAGGAATCATTCTGTAAATTCATTTTTCTGAAAAACTGTCAAACGTTGAAACTAATGAAACATGCATATAATTTCACTAAAAATTTTAATAATTAATCCGTGCTTCGCTTGATAAACAATTAAAAGAAAATTTAAAGCAGATGGATTGCAACAATTCAGAATCAACTTACAAATTCGGTGGTTATGAAGCGCCTAGTATTTTATTATTCTTCGGTGAATAAATTCCACTTGTAATAAGGTTGACTGATAATTACTTATAATGACAGTCACAAGTTGAATTTGAGCTTAAAGACCAGTAGGAAACTTCTGTTCGACCAAGGGGGTATTTTTTAATTTTTAGGAATGAGATGGGCATGTAATGAAAAAATTAAACTGGTAAAATAACGTCGAAAAAGTTAATTTCGTACAAAGCAAGTCAAGAAAGAAGAAAACCAGAGGCAAGTGCCTCTTCACGGCTGGAAATAAAACCGATTGACATTACAGTTATTATTGGGCAGATTCCACTAATCCTGTAATTGCGTCCTTCAGGCGAAATGCTTTTTCTGGTTTCAGGTTCTCGTGTGTCTTCTCTAGAAGTCACGATTGCAAAAGACGGAACTTTATTGCCCATTTGTGATCTCATTACAGAAGTGACATCACACTGTGACTCCGGGAGGATTCCTCGGATGTCGAGATGCCGTAGCCCGGATCCGAGTGTAATTTTCGGCCGTGGCCATGCAATTTTGCGAAGATGAACGATGCGGCCTTCGTGTTGGAGAAAGCGTTGCTTTCCGTGCAGAGCCGAGCACTGCGACCTTTCAAATTATGCGCCGCTTGCTCAAATTGTGGCAACACACCTCACTGCTCCCTCCAACTTATACACACCATGAAAGGAAATGAGCTGTCTTATTACGATCAATACTGGTTGAAGGGATGGAATCCTTACATTCGTCTTACATCCTGGAACTACAGGTGGTCATCGAAATTATTTTCAGCTACTTGGATTCCACAGGAATCATTGACCATATATCGATCTGTTTTTCTAAGATAACGAATCATTCAATTCCACATTAGCCTAAAACATTAGTTAAAGGAGGAACTATGATGGCTCATTAACGTCAGTTGTGTTTTAGGGAGGTCTTTAGCGAAACTGACGCCAGAGTAAGACCCGATTCAGAAATTTAGTATTGGATAATTAAAACCTATATTAAGAAAAATTGCGTATTTTGGTGCACGAATGTGTTACGGGCCGAAGTCAAAAAGACGACCCATATACCATATGGGGATCCACTGCCTATTCCCACTCCAACAAAATACAAACCAAACAAAACAAAATTCTCCGTTTAATATCAAATTCCCCCTGGTACCTTCGCCACTCAGTTATCCACAAAGATCTTGATTCCTGTTAATTCATAAATCTACCAAGTCCCTAATAAATAGCTCCATCAACCATCCAAATCGCACCATTGAGCTCTTCTACAGTAACCAAACCCCCTCCTTCATAAAATCGCAGACTAAAACGTAAACTCCAAATTGACATCATCCTCCCCCTAAATCACTCCGGAATTACCTAACTCTAGCCCCCTCCTACCAACTGGCACTACATACTCCCTAAATATCAGTTCTTCCCATCTTTCCCCATGGACGCTTTTCAAACATGAAGTTTTCCCAATGAATAGATCGATCCCTAACACCATGGCGGCTAATATGTTAATATGTGGTAATCAAGTTAATCGGTTTCTCTCGACTCTAACATGGAATGACAAGGGTCACATCCAAAACCACAAGTTTACATGCGAAATATTTACAAATTGTAAATACCTTATGTTTTATTTGTTTAATATTTACAATTGTAAATACTTTTATTATATTATTATCACAACTGTAAAGTTCCGGACTAAAAGTTAATTTTAATAATAAAAAAAGTCAAAGGATAAGCGTTTCTCAACATCTATCAGATTTTGGTAGCGAGTGAATATTGATTATGTAATTCATCCTCTCCGTATATCTCAGTAAAGTAATGGCATTGCTGGAAAAATAGAAAAAACGACCACTTTATTCGCAAATTCCCGTTTAGTATATCGAAAAGTAAATCCCGAAACTGTGATGATAGTTTAAACGAAAGTACTCAAGGGATGTAGAAAACTGGATCGTGAAACATGTATCGAAGATATATAGCAGATATTCAGTGAAAATAAATATGTGAATGTTAAAAATGGAAAGTGTCTTGCAAATGAATGTTTATACGTTTTGACAATGTACATAAGGCGTCTCCAGAGACGGTCACAGTCTATAAGCAATCATGTCGAAATGTTAACAAGTGGTCTTAAGTTCAGGGCTATGGAACAGAACGCGTGGGTCTAATACACCAGAAATGGGTAAAACAAGCCCACAAAAGAAGAAATACATGGGGAATGCGGCTCGCCTTCACATTTACTGGGTTACCGCTAGCGCCACTTCATAATTAGCCCGATGTGGGTTCTGAATTGGTTGCAGGGAGTGTCAACTCTGGACCTTTAAAATGATCCAAGGTCGTGGACACAAACTCATTTGGCTTCTCTTCCTTCAGTCCTCGGAGTCCCGTAGACTCGGCTCAGAGTGTTCAAATTATAATAAGATCGGCATTTAGTTCCACGGGGCATCTTAGTAAAATTTCGGCATTTCATTCTATACGTGGAATGTAACTAGAATGTTAAGTGCCTGTCATTTAACCCAACTGTAAATTGGAAGGGGGGATACAACCTTGAATGGTTTTTATTACTATTCCAAACATTCACTGCTGTCTTGTCTTTAAATAATGGAAAACATTGTCACATATCCACAATACTGAAACCTGCGCAGGAATTAATTAAATTAAAAAAAATATGAAACATCGTACACGATTAAACAGAGACAGGCTTCAGTCGGATGTGAGGGAAAAACTCATTCATTGATTGGACGACTGGCGGAATGAAACGATTTGCTTGCAAATCCTTCAAAAATCTGAAAAGTGTTTAGGGAGTGTAGGAAATAATCCTAAATGTCATGAAATATAGTAAAATGGTTTCATAATCGATTTAATTCAGAGTTAATATTGTTCGTTCGCCGTGCTCAGAAGAAATAAGAATATAGACACTGAGAAGAGAATTAAGATAGGATGATGACGCAGAATGGCTACAGCAGTGTTTCCCAACGTGAGTCCCAACCCCACAGTTGGGAGTGGGGAGGGGGGGGGGGCAATTCGAAAATAAGCTCGTCTAAAATTTAAAAACCGCTAGCTATGATTTAACTATGGAAAAGGAAAAATTGTTGGTATCTCAATTTGAAATAAGCATTTGGTGCTTTCCATAGAGCCACACGTGACAGATTGGAGTAATCTAAACTACGATGTACTTTGAGAGTATCCTATGGCATGTGCTTAGTGTTCGTCTACTGTAGTCTGGTGACAACTCCGCGTGTTCAATGAAATAAGAACTTATTTTCAAACAAAATCTCGGATGGGCAATAAGTTTACCGATCTCGGATACAAATAAATTCTTACTTTGTTTACGCACAGAATTATTACTATAGAAGAACAGTTATACGCAAGTTCAAATAAGGCTTCTTTAGTCAAATAATTCAATTTTTTAATATAACAAATGTGTATCTAAGAAAGACTTAGGTGGGACATGGTAAAAAAAGGTTGGGAAACACTGGACTTAGCAGAGTTCAGAACTCTGTCTCAACTTCCTAAAGAAGAAACCAATATTTTACTCAACGACTCGGTCCTCTTTGTATATCAATATTGTCAAATTCTCATTTTATCAACTATCATTCGTTTCTCCTGGCCTTCTTCGCTTATATTACGCCTTTTTCGTCTCATATCAGACAATAATATCATTGATGTAAGAGATTATCAGCAAATTCGGGATTGGAATCTAATTGACGTCAGACAGAAAAATTCTAGCCATTTCTATAGTTGATTGAAAAAATCAGCCAATAAGTCCTATTTTGCAGCATGATTCAGGAATAATTTTTAACTGTCGGAAAACACCATTTGCGCAATAATCGTATTTGTAAGAAGCAATCATTGGAGCATAATTCCAGACAGGGATTGCGGCTGATTGCTTTCATGCCCTCAAACCGTTTCCTCTCGTAAAAATACAAGAAGAATACGTAAACCTGCTCACGTGTTAAGTCTTCTAACGACGATATATCGCAAATACGAAACGAATATGTATCGTATTCGTCTAAAACTACTATTTATGATCATAAAAC
The DNA here is from genome assembly GCA_037074705.1 of Zhengitettix transpicula. NCBI lineage: Eukaryota > Metazoa > Arthropoda > Insecta > Orthoptera > Tetrigidae > Zhengitettix > Zhengitettix transpicula. The sequence goes on along the minus strand of CM073595.1, from coordinate 65,911,995 downwards.
AACTACAAGTTCCGGTTAAAATCATTCTCAAATTTCATATTAAGATGTTTGCCTAATATAAATACTAGTCGCTGAATGAAAACGACGGCGAAAATAGAGAAACATCGCTGCTAATTTGAGTAGAACTATAAATCTTGACAACAGGAAGATACCTGAACAGGTAACGGAAATTCTGAATATCATCATCAAGATGCAACCCCTTCTCTTTAGTTTACTTCTCATCTGTATTCTTCATTAAAACCCTTGTATAAGGCGTAGATGGTTTACTCTAATTGTCAGAATGCACTTTATATATATATATATATATTGTAGTAATTACATAAAATCAAAGGAAAATAAGCCCCACGTTAGAGCGACAATTTGTAGTAATCACAAATGAATGAAAGTTAAAGCCTCACGTTAATGCGTCAATTTGTAGTGATTTTACGTCCAATAAAGAATGCAAAATCAATTAAAACAAACAATTAACATTTATTAACTGCACACAATTATAATTTACACAAGTTATTTAGGCAAATAAATTTTAATTTACATTATCGACGGATATTTTACAATAAAATGACTATTTCTCAGGGTCGTTTACTGGGCCTTTAATAAATGAATACTTGTTAACAATGAAATTTTATCAAGCTATCATGGACTTAATTCTTCAATAGATTAATACAATGCAAAAAACATAAAATATGAATTTTAAATTCTGAACGAAATTCGAAATCTGACGACAATATCTTTACTTATGAATTTACAGATAGTAATTCTGTAGAATTTTACCTTACTGTCTCTGGTACTCAAAGAAATTGTCTCGTCCGTACACACACACTGATTGCACTTTATAGACAGGCCATTTTTATCCACTGACTCTAAACAACACTTTTAGTTCTGCAAAAGTTGGTTCACTGTTCGTTTAAGAAATACTACTAACTCGTTCCGAAGATTGTCAACTGCTGGATGCAGTTACCTGGACTCCCAAAATTGACGAACGTGGTCTGAATCGAGAATACAATAATTTAGACTCAGCACTCTAAACATTCAGCGTTGAATACCACGTAGTTATCTCACAGACTGCAACTTGTAAAAATGTTCTAACTGTTGTTACATGTATCCATGCACTTTCTGGATCTTATACTTTTCGTCTGTCCACTGCTATATTTCCAAGACGACTTTACTGGAGCTCGGCTCTCCACAGACTCTGCTATGCGCGTCTAGTGAACCAACCTCTACAATACCCACAAACATTGCATTCTTGCCACATTATTGTGTACGACTTGTGTGTTTTATGCCGCTGACAATGCGAGTCCAAATTTTTGTTTATTAATTAAATATTTCCTCTTAATTACCACAATATATATATATATATAACTCTTAGTTTTCAATTGTTTTCTATTAATTAAAATAGATAAAGTATCAATGTGGATAATAGTTTTTCTTGGATCAACGACAGTGTAGTTTTCAATAAATTGTAGTTTTTGTTAAGAGAAGACTTTACATAAATGAACTCAAGCCTCTATTTTCGGCGCTGGACAGGAAAACGTACTTTATGGCGTTTTTGTCATTAAGTTATGAACGAAACTTTTAGAATATTCATGCATTATTATTTATATGCGAAATATTCAAGCCGAAATTCTAGATACATATATACTTGAACTATTTGCAATGATCCCCACAAAGTCTGCTGTTCAGACTCGAACGCCACCGACGATTATGACAACGGATCGAAGTATCGTAAGCATATTGTGGAGACTGTTAACATCATCAAACTTGTACTGCGGAGAGCTTAGCGACGGGATGGAGAAGTCTTGATCGGATGGATGCGTGTTATTAGTTTCACTGAATAGCCCGGTTTTGCTGAAGGTCAGTGAAGGAAAGTGGCGGAAGCGAGGCCCCGAATTCAGGTTACGGTAGTCCGCAGAATCCAGGGGGGCAGGTTAGTTGCAGCTACTTTCTCTCCCAGGCTTCTATAAATGCCAATACAGACGAAGGGCTGTTGTGGAAATGGCCACAGTCATCAAATTACATCAAATCACCCCAGGAGGTAGAATAAATAACTTTTAATGAAATGCAGCACGTTCATGGTAGAAGCTTCGCCAAAATAATAACCATCCAAAATGAAGGAAATTTTCAGCCGGACAACATTTAATGGAATACATCTAGATTCAAAACTAAGAGGATATTCCCAATATTCTGAGAAAGCTAAGATCGGATTCCTGAAGAACCGTCCAAATCCCTCAACACCAGTTTTCTCTGGAAAATATTTCGATAGTCAACGCCCGTAGAAAAATTCTTACCTCTATGGAAGTACGGTAGAATAGACGACTTCTTACTTCGATTTCTTTTGTTAACAATTTTTTACAGTTAAAAGTTTTTAATTTAACGTCTGGTTTGAATTAAAAAAAACAATTGATGACCTTATAGACACTTTTTATTTTTTATATTATGACGACGTTTTCGATACCTTTCTGTATCTTCTTCAGGTATTTACCTACAGAGGAGGTATTTACAATTTATTAGATTTATAGTAGAATTGTGTTCGCCTTTGTTTACTTTGTACAATTATACTATAAATCTAATAAATTGTAAATACCTCCGCTGTAGGTAAATACCTGAAGAAGATACAAAAAGGTTCTTTTCAGCCAAATCCGAAGTTCTCCAGCACTTGAGGGAATGAGCTACTACAACCTGTGAAAAGCTAATTCTAAAAGCAACGAGAGTCATTTGTTTCGCGTAGGCATCTCAAACTTTAAATGGTAGCAATGACTTTTACTAGAGGCATTTTCAGAAAATACTGGTTTTTAACAGAAATTCTACGGTATTAGTCAGTTACATCTTAAACACAAACTGTCCATGGGATTGATTTGTAGAGTATTATTACCTGGTAAAGAGCACTAGTCTATAACCTAACGAATGTAAAACTGTGAAGTAGGGACCAAAAATTAAGGAATGATTTCCACTCACCCATTCCCTTCACTTCTCTATAGATGCGAGTAATACAACAACCATGTACTAGGAGTTTTATGTGCGTTTTTATTCACTTCGTGGTATCGTTTAAACCGTGTAAAAAATAAAAGGAACATACTTTGACAAGCTTGAACTTTACCGTTAAAATATTTGGAGTTGTTCTCGGCTTCCCTGTCGAAACTGTTCTGAGGAAAATTCTTCTCGGGGTCCCTTTTTGTCCATTAAACAAACCCCAGCTTTCTCCTCGGGGTAAGTATCCTCTGGGATAGTTTAAAAACATATTGTCATTGGCCTTGGAAGGTTTTTACGTCCACGTCCTGTCAATGAATCGCTCACTCGGCCTAACTACCCCAATCCCCAGCACAAAAAACATCCTACACCTGCCGAAACTTGCCTATAAAATATTTATACTCTCCAGAGAACACACACAACAAATTATTATAATTATTAACATGAAAAACCTTAGTGGGGGAAACGAGTGATCGGACATGTCAATATTTTTTATAAGCATATTGGAGATTTAATAATCATCCCTGAATTATTAACTTCATTCAATGAGTTTTAGAAAACAAAAAAATTACCGATCTACACGAAAATATTTTACCAGCAGAGATTCTCATTGGCGCGGGTTAACCATAAATGGATCTTAAAATAATAATTCTGGTGTAAGATAAATGAACGTATACCCATTTATGTGTTCAAATATTTGTGTATCGAACACTACAATGTTTATTATTCAGCGTAAGTCACGTAGGACTGGTTGTTGTTCCGAGAACGACTTCGAACTTTAGTAACAAAGAAACTCCTGGAAATACGTGTCATCCGCAAGCGTACAATCAGTCACTCCGAGGAAAGGTTTCAAACGTCAACATATCGTCACGCAATACACAAACTGTAACGTGTGTGCTTTCGAACGAAAAACGGGCAGAACTTTCTCGAATGTTCTAAGTCTGAAACCGTTTGTTACACATTTTCCCAGATATAATACAAAAAATAATAACTTTCGACACCGAACAATTCCAGGAGTGATTCATTATCTGATAAATGTCGTTTCCAATAAAATTTTGTAGATCAATACAGAAAGTGATTTGTTAATCTATTCTACAACTATTTCCCTTTTTGGCCTACTAGATCCTGCAATATTACGACTACAGCATTTTTATTAATAACTTTTAGTCCGGAGACTTTACAGTTGTGATAATAATATAATAAAAGTATTTACAATTGTAAATATTTCGCATGTAAACTTGTGGTCTTGTCATTCCAAGTTAGAGACGAGAGAAACCGACTAACTTGAACCACATATTAGCATATTAGCCAGCATGGTGTTAGGGATCGATCTGGTCATTGGGGAAACTTCGTGTTTGAAAAGCGTTAAGGAGGTTATGGGGGAAGATGGGAAGCACGGATATTTAGGGAGTATGTAGTTCCAGTTGGTAGGAGGGGGCTAGAGTTAGGTAATTCCGGAGTGATTTAGGGGGAGGATGATGTCAATTGGGAGTTTACGTTTTAGTCTGCGATTTTGTTAAGGAGGGGGTGGGTTACTGTAGAAGAGCTCAATGGTGGGATTTGGATGGTTGATGGAGCTATTTATTAGGGACTTGGTAGATTTATGAATTACGGCAGGAATCAAGGTCTTTGTGGATAACTGAGTTGCGAAGGTACCAGGGGGAATTTGAGATTAAACGGAGAATTTTGTTTTGTTTGGTTTGTATTTTGTTGGAGTGGGAATGGGCAGTGGATCCCCATATGGCACATGTGTACGACCATATGGGGCGGATAGGGGATAGAGGAGTCTTTTGGTGCAAAGGGATATGGGAGATTTTCTGTTGATAAGAGGGAAGAGTTGTTTTATTTTGTTGTTGATTCTGGAGGTAATGTGGGTTATGTGAGGTTTCCATGATAATTTGGAATCGAGGATAAGGCCTAGGTATGGTGTAGTTTGTTGGACAGGTATTTTGGTGCCGTTCAGAAAGAATGAGTGGTTAAGGGAATGTTTGATTTTAAGGGTGATGGGAATGGATGAGGATTTGGTAGGGCTTATGTTGATTCTCCATTTTTTAGCCCAGCTTTCAATATCGTTGAGGGCGATTTGTAGTTTTCTGGAGCCCGAGTAAAGAGAGGATGTTTGGAGGAGTATGGCAAGATTATCTGCAAAAAGTACTAGATAGGTTTTGAGGAACGTCGTGAAAATAGAGGTTGAAGTGGAAAGGGTCTAGGATGCTGCCTTGGGGGACGCCAGAGGAAATAGGGAATGAATTTGAAAGGGTATTGTTAAATTTGGTTAGTAAGATAGTTAGTAAGGATTCTGAAGAGGGAATCATTAAGTGGGTCTTTGATTTTGGAAAGTAGTGATTGGTGGTGTACTTTATCAAAAGTTTTTTCTGCATCTAGGAAGGCAGAAATGCACGAGTCATTGGTGTCGAAGGAATTGTTGATGTAAGATGTCACTGAGTAGAGTTGTTGGGTGCAAGACTGTTTGGGTCTAAAGCCGTATTGAGCAGGAGGAATGAGGTGGGTTAATTCTTTGCCAAAGGAGGGGAAGAAGGAGTTTTTCTAACAATTTGGATAAAGAAGGGGGGAGACTGATGGGTCTATAACTATTGGGACAGGATTTGGGTTTGTTTGGCTTTGGGATCATTATTATATGATCGTGCTTCCAGGCTGTTGGGTAATATGTTGTACGGCTGATTGCATTGAAAGTGATAGTTATTAAGCTGGAAGCTTTTTTAGGGAGGTATTTCAGGTGGAGGGGAGTGATAAGGACGTGACCAGCAGAGTGTTTATTTTTTAATGTTTATGGTCGAGCGGATTTGGGGAGGAGTGAAAAGTTTAGGTAGAGGTGACAGTTGAAGAGGTTGGAGGAGAGTGTTATTGATCTTGTTATTGATTGTTGGGTTTGGAGAGAATAGGGATGTGAGAAGGTTACAGCATTTATAAATGTGAGAAGTTTCATAAACTAAAGTTGAACCATACTTTTCCCTGCAATTATAATAATATATGAGCTACTTTAAAATTGTAGAAATGACTAAAGTAAGAATAACTCGTCTGTAGATTAAAATTCTAGTTTCTAATCTTATAAATAAAAAAGAGTGTATGTATGTTTGTATGTTTGTTTGTTTGTATGTTTGTTTGTATGTTTGTTTGTATGTTTGTATGTTCGTTATACAAATCTACACCGGTAGAGCAAATTTCACCAAATTTCGTACACGTGTTCTTTACGACCAGGAAACAAACACTGTCGGGGTGAGACATGTCTACCACCCCCAGAAGCGGGGGTGCACGGGGGTTGAAATATTTAAACATGCTAAAACAGCCGATATTTTAGTCGGATAATAATTTTTAGGGGTCCAAGATATTGATGGTGTTTCTACCGATGTTTTCTGAATATAATTTTCATCCCCTACACCCTGGGGAAAGAGCACCCCTAGCGTTTGGGGTGGAGAATACAAATCTATACCGTTGGATCAAATTTCACCAAATTTCGTACACGTGTTCTTTGCGACCAGGAAAACAACACTATCGGGGTGAGACGCGCCTACCACCCCCTGAAGCGGGAGTGGACGGGGGTTGAAATATTTGAACATGCTAAAACAGTCGATATTTCAGTCGGATAAATATTTTTAGGGGTCAAAGATATTTATAGTCTTTCCACTGATGATTTTGCGACCAGGAAAACAACACTGTCGGGGTGAGACGCGCCTACCACCTCCAGAAGCGGGGGTGGACGGGGGTGGAAATATTTGAACATGCTAAAACAGTCGATATTTCAGTCGGATAAATATTTTTAGGGGTCAAAGATATTTATAGTCTTTCCACTGATGATATCTGAATATAATTTTCAACCTCTACACCCTGGGGAAAGAACACCCCTAGCGTTTGGGGTGGAGAGTACAAATCTACACCGCTGGAGCAAATTTCACCAAATTTCGTACACGGGTTCTTTGCGACCAGGAAAACAACACTGTCGGAGTGAGATGCGCCTACCACCTCCAGAAGCGGGGGTGGACGGGGGTGGAAATATTTGAACATGCTAAAACAGCCGATATTTTAGTCGGATAATAATTTTTAGGGGTCCAACATATTTATGGAGTTTCTACCAATGTTTTCAGAATATAATTTTCATCCCCTACACCCTGGGAAAAGGGCACCCTTAGGGTTTGGGGTGGAGAATACAAGTCTATACCGGTGGATCAAATTTCACCGAATTTCGTACACGGGTTCTTTGCGACCAGGAAAACAACACTGTCGAGGTGAGACGCGTCTACCAACCCCAGAAGCGGGGGTGGACGGGGGTTGAAATACTTAAACATGCTAAAACAGCAGGTATTAGATTTGGATAAATATTTTCGGGGTCAAAGATATTGATTGTGTTTCTACCGATGTTATCTGAATATAATATTCATCTCCTACGCCCTGGGAAAAGGGCACCCTTAGGGTTTGGGGTGGAGTTGCTTTACAGAAAAATAACGCGAATACAACCGAGTTTGGAGTCAAATCGAAGGTTATGGATGTCAGTGAGTTTACTTCGGATAAATATTTTTAATTGCCCATTTAACCCGAAAGGGTGGGGGTTGGAAGGGGAGATAAATAGTCAGTTCTTGCGCGTTCTTGGAGGAGAATTACGTGGATACTATTTCAACGGATTTTGTTGAAAATATAAATCCCTTTAGACATTAGCGGTGAGCTTGCTTAGGGCTGGGGGTGAGAATTGTCTATTATTCTAAAATTGCCAAAATGTTATGTGTTTATGGGTAAACTAGATTTATAGTGTTTCTACCGATGTGATATGAGTAAAAATTCAACCCTTTCCACCACGGGAAAGTAGCATATTTAGGGGTGGTGTTGTTCATACTATTTTATCGATGTTGTTTCCATTAATAACGACGTTTAATTTTATAAATAAAAATGAGTGTATGTATGTATGTATGTTTGTATGTTTGTATATTTGTATGTTTGTATATTTGTATATTTGTATGTTCGTTATACAAATCTACACAGCTGGAGAAAATTTCACCAAATTTCGTACACGTGTTCTTTGCGACCAGGAAACAAACACTGTCGGGGTGAGACGCGTCTACCAACTCCAGAAGCGGGGGCGGACGGGGGTTGAAATATTTAAACACGCTAAAACAGTCGTTATTTCCGTCGGATAAATATTTTTAGGGGTCACAGATATTGATAGTGTTTCTACCGACTGTTGGGCTGAGACGCGTCTACCACCCCCAGAAGCGGGTCGGTATTATCAGTAGAGCACTTTTAGGTGTTGGGTGGAGGAACGCTGCAATAAAATAACGCGAATACAACCGAGATTGGAGTCAAATCCAAGGATATGGATGTCGTCCAGTTCAATTATAGCATCAAATTGGCCATTTAGCCCCAATGGGCGGCAGTGGATGGGATGGAAATTTTCTAACATGTTAAATCATCGATATTAGCGTGGAATAAATAAATGCCGGGACCATTGACGTTGATAGTATTTCTACCGATGTTGTTTGTAGGCATGATAGGGGTGGTGCTGGAGGGGATTTCCTTGAAAATAACGGGAAAACAACCGAGATTCGAGTCAAATCGAAGGTAATGGATGTCCCTGAATTTATTTATGACAATCTGGACAACGCGCGGGTATCGGCTGGGTTGGGAAGAGTTGACCAGATGTTTTTTGCGTCGATTAAATATATTTCGGGATGAATTACATTAATACAATTTCCCTACATGTTCTCTGTGTATAATTTCAACCCCTTTCGGACTCATAAGGGTGCACATTTAAGGGTGGGCGTGAAGTAGCATTACATAAAAAGAAACCAGAAACTATCGGGATTGTCACTGAGTTTAATTAATTTCCTTGAAAATAACGGGAAAACAACCGAGATTCGAGTCAAATCGAAGGTAATGGATGTCCCTGAATTTATTTATGACAATCTGGACAACGCGCGGGTATCGGCTGGGTTGGGATGAGTTGACCGGCTGTTTTTTGCGTCAATTAAATATATTTCGGGATGAATTAGATTAATAAAACTTCCCTACATGTTCTCTATGAATAATTTCAACCCCTTTCGGACTCATAAGGGTGGGCGTGAAGTAGCATTACATAAAAAGAAACCAGAAGCTATCGGGATTGTCACTGAGCTATTAATTTCCTTGAAAATAACGGGAAAACAACCGAGATTCGAGTCAAATCGAAGGTAATGGATGTTGCTGAATTTATTTATGACAATCTGGACAACGCGCGGGTATCGGCTGGGTTGGGATGAGTTGACCGGCTTTTTTTTCGTCAATTAAATATATTTCGGGATGAATTAGATTAATAAAATTTCCCTACATGTTCTCTGTGTGTAATTTCAACCCCTTTCGGACTAGGAAGGGTGCACCCTTAAGGGTTTGCGTGGAAGTAGCATTAGATAAAAATAAACCAGAAACTATCAGGATTGTCACTGAGTTTAATTATGACATTAAACTTGACCGTTTAAGTCCCCGAAGCGGGAGTGGTCGGGGGTGAAAAATTTCAAACATGTTAAACGGTCGATATTTGCGATAATTATTTCCTGGGGTTAATTACTTTGATAGTATTTATACCGATGTTGTTTGTGTATAATTTAACCCGTGTGAGGGGAGCAAGCTTAGGGGTGGGGTGGAGGTACGTTAAATAAAATCCCGCAAAAACAACCGAGATTCGAATCAATTCAGAGACTATGAATGTCGCTGAGTCTAATTGTGACAACCCTGGGGGGGTAACGCGACGGGTTTGGGAGTTGTTGGGCGAGGGAATAAATTTTCAGACAATGTAATCGGCCGATTTTTGCGTGGAATACATTCTTTTTCATTATCGCATATTTGTGGGGGTGGTCATCTTCTAACATGTAAAAACGGCCGATATATTTAGTCAATGACTTCATCCGCCTTCGGCATGGGAGGTGAGCACATTTAGGGATAGGGTTCGAGGAGCTTTACATAAAAATAGCGCAAAAGTAACCAAAATTGGAGTCTTATGGATGGTTATAGATAAATGACATCTCGGGCAACGCCGGGCACCCAGCTAGTATCTAATAAATAAAACAGAGTGTTTATATATATATATATGTATATATACATATACACCGGTGGAACAAATTTCATACATGTGTTCTTTGCGACCAGGAAACAAACACTGTCGGGGTGAGAAACATTTACCAACCCCAGGAGTGGGGATTGACGAGGGCTGAAATATTCAAACATGCTAAAACAGCCGATATTTGTGTCTGATAAATAATTTTAGGGGTGAAAAAGATTGATAGTGTTTATACCGATGTTCTATGAGTATAATTTCAAACCCTCATATCATGGGAAAGGAGCGCCGTTAGGAGTGGGGCTGGACAGGTATTACAAGAAAATAACGGGAATACAACCGATATTGGAGTCAAATACAGGGTAACGGATGTCGGTGAGTTTAATTATGACATTCAAGTGGCCATTTAAAACCCAGGGGAAAGGGTTTGAACGGGAATGGAAGATTTCAAACAAGTTAAATGGTCGATATTTGAGTGGAATAAATAATTATCAGGGTCAATTACGTTGATAGTATTTCCACCTATGTTTTTTTTGTAAAATTACAACCCTTTTTGGTATGAGAGGATAGCACGCATAGGGTCGGGGGTTGAAACATTCAAACAATCTAAAACAGTCGATATTTTAGGCGGATAAAAATTTTTAGGGGTTAAAGAGATTGATAGTGTTTCTACCGATGTTAAATGAGTATAATTACTATTATTACTATTGTTTTCTATATCCAGATTGACTTATTATAACTACTTGACAAAATTCAGATCTAAATTTAGGCGTCATATTTATTGGAACAAATTAGGCTGTTTGTAAGCGAAGATAGGAAACCAGGAAATAAATTCATAAATTTAAAAACTTTTTCGACATAGATGCCGTGGCGTCTTCCAATGAAATTATTATCAATCCAAAAACGCTTTTTCTAACCCCAGACATCATTAGGCGTTCTGTAACAAATAATTAATCAGTTTATATTTCAAAAACACTAAACTTTCAGTCGTATTTTGTTAAATTTAAAATGGCGCGATTATTAAATTACTTAACAAAACGTCGCTATTTTCCGTGTATATCGCGTCACACAGTGCAAATAAAATTAAGGAGATTATTTTCAAATTAATTTCTATTATTATGCAACAACAATAATAGAAAACATAATGAACATTATCATACAAAATACGTCTTGGTTTTACAAGGCTCACCATGGCATCAGGCTCAATGCGGGCACAGTGTGTTATTTTTATTGGTTTTTAAATTGAAAATACGTAGTTAAAACCTGTGTTTTAATAGTAAAATAATTACATAACTAACGTAACAAATAATAGACCAATTATTACTTATCACACAATATTTGTTTATCATTTACTTGCTTTTAATTAACATGATTTATTATTCATTATAAAAAGCCAATTAATTGTGTTTATGGGTATTAATTATGGCCTTTAATTGAAAAGTTATGGAACAAATAATAATGATTGACTATAATTTTACATTTGTAAATAGAGTAATTATTGATTTAAAAAATTAATTATGGAATATGAAAAAGATGAATATGGGAACGCAAAAATCATTCCGCATAAAAAAATTGATAAAAATAAATTAATTATTTAATTTCGAAAATTTCTAATTTAAGTTCCACATTATTAATTTAATTTAGTGACTATCTAAATGTTATCGATTATTTATATATTCAAAATCATTTCTTCATTCCTCTCGGCTAGAGAGAAATAGAGAGACCGCGTAAGCAACGGCAGGCAGAGTTGTGCCGATGCATGTAAAATGGAGGAGCTGCTGCTTTAGGGGCGGTGCTTAGACTCGTGGAATAAGACACCTTCTTTACTTCTACTAGCAACCCGCACGACAAAATCACGAAATCCCATACTAAAATTGAAACGCTTCAAAAAGGAGGCGCTCATGACATCTGTTGGGACTTGGTTCGTACTAACGACTTAACATGGGGTTTGATTTTCACGGAGCTCGATACATCAGGGGAGCAGACGGCCTTAGTAGTTGGCGAAATTCTTGTCTACGTCACACCTGCCCCTTCTTCCTGCCTCGCCTTGGTCAGAGGCGTTTACCCAGAACTAAGCAAAATGGCGACGTTGTTCTCTGAATTACGCAGTGCGTTTTTCTTTTAATATTAATTATATTTAGTTAAGAGGAACATTTTTTAGTACAATAAATGACGCACTATAATTTTATATTCATTTTTAGAGGTTCAAGGCAATTAATTGTTTTTATCTTACAATCAATCAACATTTATGTACTGAAATATCTTATGACTGTTTTAGGGTTATAAATACTCGATTGTAATTAAATAATTCAATAAACCCACACTGCAGTTTCATTTATATAGAAATAAATAAATAAATTCGGCTGCTGTGCGTATTTTTTATTATTATTATTGTACATTTTCTATATCCCGATTGACTTATTATAACTACTTGACAAAATTCAGTTCTAAATTAAGGCGTCATAGTGGAACAAATTAGGCCGTTTGTAAGCGAAGATAGGAAACCAGAAAATAAACTCATAAATTTAAAAACTTTGTCGACATCGATACACGATCCAACGTGTAGGGGTGGAGGGCAGTTACAAGAAAAAAACGTGAGAACAACATAGATTCGAGACAAATCGAGGTTATAGATGTCACTGAATTTATATATGGCAACCTGGGTAGCGCGCGGAGTTGGTTGTGGGTGGGAGGGCTGGTCGGACGTGGGCGGGCGTAGAAATGTTCAAAAATGTTAACCTGTCGATATTTGCGCCAAATAAATATTTTTCGGGGTCAATGAGACTCATAATAATACTAAATAAATTCTGTGTATAATTTCAACACCTATGGGCATGGTATGGGAGCACGCTTAGAGGTGGGGTTTTGAGAAGCGTTACATGAAAATAACGCGAATAGACCAAGATTCGAGTCAATTATGGGGTTATGGATGTCGCTCAATTTCATTGTGAAAAAATTAAGTTTTGCTCGGGGTTGGACGGGGGTAGAAATTTTTAAACAATGGAACCGGCCGATAACACATTTAGTTGCGTTACATAAAAATAACGAAAAATTCGGGGGTTATGGATAAATGTCATCTCGGGCAACGCCGGGCAGTAGGAAATAAAGGTTCTTGTTAAACACTAATAGGTCTTACTTTCAATATTGCCGGGCCCCAAAATTACAGGAAATCTTAATTGGGGTTAACATATAAGTAAGAGATTTTACTAATTTCTCACTTTATCATTTTAATCAGCCTTTACCAGCTTCTAATTTTTGTTGCTCAGTCGTCTTAACCTGTTCTATTTTATGTTCCCTTATTAGTGAATATATGTGAGACGTAAACCTGTAACTAGGAGTTGCCTGTAACGAGCAAGTGGCCACATGGACCACGTAAGAGGGGCACTGTCACGATTTCGTTATCTCTGCAACGATCTGTCATGACGGGACAGTTTTGTCGCGTTACAGCTGACTTTCGTCTCAGCGGAATGATCTCAAAGATTGCGTTGCAGATTTCACTTGCAGAGATGCGTTCGGTAAACGACACGACTACACTTAGCCACTCGCTAGATATGTAAATTCTTTGCGGGAATACGCTTCTAATTGCAATGCTGATAAAAACGTGGCGATCACGAGGATTTTCTGCTATCGATTTGTTTAAGCCACGTCTTGAGGCAGGGGTCTCACCGCCTCGCCACTGTGAGAGATCAGCTGTTGTCCTTGGTCGGTTGCCCTACAAAGCTCGCGAACGCCCTGCTAACAGTTAATAATGCAGGAGTAGATGCGTCACTATAACATAATACCGGCTGCGATAAAGAAACGCCATTCTCAGGAAAAATGACTGTGTCGCAGGCTGCTCAAGTGACAATCGAAATCGAATCTTCACACGTCTCCAACGTCGACAGTCCGAAATCTTTAACTGCGGTTAATGTCTACTATTAATTTTCTAAACACTGTACTGGTATACGGCTGTGAAACGTGGACCCTGAATAATAATTATTAGCACTTACTCAGAATATTCGAGAAGGATATACGGACCTGTATGTACGAATAGAGAATTAGAACAAACAGAGGAACTAAAGCAGCTCATGAATAACGAGGACATTGTTAGATTTATCAAGAACAGAAGGTTGGCCTGGATGGGACACGTACTTAGGATGGATGAAAGCAAAACACCTAGACGGATTATGGAAGCCAGTCGGGAGGAGGAAAAGGGTGAGACCCCGGACAAGATGGGTAGATGACATCGAGAAGGATATACAAACCATGAAAGTAAGAGGATGGCGGAGACTGACACAGGAGAGGACGGAATGGAAGAAAATTGTTAATAAGGCCAATAAAAGAAGAAGAAGATTAATTTTCTAAAAATTTATTATGATACAGCTTGGCAATTAATAACCGTAATCCGAAAAAAAAGAGTGAGAACATATCCTCGGCGTATCAAGAGATATTTTAGTGTACGAACTGAAGTTATTTACATGAAAGAGATTTATTTTTCAATATCTGCGTTTTTCTCGATAGGGACGAAGAGCGCTCTGGCTACGAACTATAACCACTTATTACGTAGGCCAGAACGCACCGAAATATTGTCGAAGATACGAACAATTCCAGCCGCTTAGCCCGATAGGGTGTAACATCAAAGACCGACGGAGACAGGTAGCCAGTTCCAAAAGAAAAACTGAAAATACTGGCTCGATATAAATAGTAAAGGGTGGTACAGGGCCCGAGCTAATCGTCTATATGTACGACGGAACACGGCGAGTAAAAGTTCGGCCGCACCTACGGCCGTGAAAGCTACAGCGTAAAATAATAGCTTAAACTTATTACTTACTGCCAAGATGAAAAAAGTCACAGATCCCGGTGGTCCGGCGAGTGGTCACCTCTTGCAGAGAAATCTTCGATATTTCAACACACAAAGTTGAAAACTAGTATGTGGAATATGCATGGGGCTACCATCGTCACAAATAGGAAATAAACACCGGAAACGACAGTACCTAGACACCTTATGCAGCGAGGAGAAAAAAAATAAGTCGGCACAGTGGAAAGCGACGAGCTCCAGAAGCTCCGTTAAGCTTTCACTAGACGGCGCCGCGCGACGATCAGAACCCGACTGTCAGCTGTTCCAGGCTTCACCGCAGTGGAGTGGAGTAGTGGAGTGGAGTGGAGTGGAGAGGCCGAAGAAGGAGGAGGGGGGGGGGGCGAGCACAGCCGAGGTAAAAGGTGAAAGACGGACACAGGCAAGGCCGCTGCACTGGTGGCACAGACACAAGTTCAAAATCAGCAGTGGTCACTCGCTAATACTACCAAGGCTTTAGAAATCATACAATGCATATTAATTATTTTCATCAACCCTCACCCCTACAAAAGTTAAAATAATAAACCATGGAATCTACTTGTACCAACAATCCAACGCAGATCAATTATTTAATAACTAGCATTAATTCATCCCTGATACATGCAATAACCCTTCCAATTTGATGAATGGATTTGACTATCCTTCATTTCGATAAAATTCTAACTATTCAGTAATACTTGACAGTCTTCAGCCTGGAATGACATAAACACATCAGCAGAAATTTCAACTAGCATTTAATCTGTATCTAGTAAATTCCGAAAATTTAAAGGAATTAATGGATTTCATTATAATTATTCTTTTACAATTTAGTTTAACAGATATTAAATCATTATACTTCCTCAAGAAGTCGAGTAACTTACATGCTTTGTAGTGAAGAAATTTAAGCTCAATTTTGGTGTTCTGTGGTGAATATCTCAAGCATCCAGATGGTCGGTCAGCAAACTTTACCGGAGACACGTCTTTGGTAAGGGCATTGACCGTGTCTCAAAGGTGCGTGAGAACCTTCGAGAGGTACAACGAAAATTTCAGCAACATCGATGGTAGAGATTTCACAGCGAGAAAGAAACAATCACAATTTAGTAGTAGAGGTTTATAAAGTCACAATGTGACAGGGGAAGTGTGACGTCACTGGTTTGTACATGCCGCCACTATTATGTATTTATTTATTTAATCTACAAATGGGCAACAATAAATAATGTCAAAATAATTACAGAATTCTATAAACTATTTACCATCGAGGATATTAAATTTGAATGTATCAAAGTAATTTTCGTAAGATATATTTTTTATTATTATTTATTCATCTTTCTTTCAATTAACTAACCTAAATGTATAAAACCTTAATTCAATCACATTAAATTTATTTATTACTACAGAATTCAGAAGCAAATTAGACATGAAATCAGAATAGAAGAATCTGGTAAAACTCCGCGAGTACCAACTACGATTACATTTATGATGAAAAAAAAATTCTTATTATTACGACTACATTTCATAAAATTATAAAAAGAAAAGATTTATTTGGACAGTTACACGACCTGTATTTTTTAAGTTAACTATTGAAAGAACTATCGAAAATTTTAGGAGAGCGTATAGAAAAACCTCAAATACGCGTAAACATTAATATATTGTAGGAGACGTAGAGGTATTTGTGAGAAATGCTAAAAAGAATAAGGACATAAGAAGTTATGCTTCAAAATAAAGGAAAAGTTAAAGTTATTGGGTCTATCAGAACACTGAATCAGTGAATATTTGTTTCCGAGCAAGCTAGGATAAAAGGGAAAATTTTCAGAAGAAACATCGAATTTTCCAACGTAGAATCGGAACAGGAGAAAAGGTTTCTAAAATTGGCATTTTATAGAACCAAAACCCGGACAGTTGGTGTTGTACGAGATGAAATGCATACTCCAACATTTCAAACAGTTGGAATCATGAAAATGCGTCATTTAGGGTTTACTAAGTTATGTATTTAATAATTAAGACCTTCGATCAAGATATTTACGTCGGCGTTGCAGAAGTTCTCGCACTCCTCCACAGATTTCACGCAACGTCTTCATGTGACGTGACAGATTTTTCAGATTGACGCCAGACTGAAAGCATATTCAAAAAAAGAAGTACACAAATAATTTGTGATCATATGATATTTGAATATCATGAAAAGGAGACGCGTGTATCGTAATTAACATGTAGCATGTAAGCACTCACGAGAGAAAGTATAATGGTCTCATCATAAATTATGCAAGGTAAAGTATGAACTGAGAGAAGAAAGGTGAGGCATTTTTTTAAAAAATTCAATTTTTCTTAATTTCGTCTATTAAGCGAAACGCTTGATTTTCAGTTGGTTCACTAGGATTTGAAATATGATGTTCTGCGAGCGCCCTGCCTCACCCGCATGAAACTTTTCGCTTCTGCGCCCACCGCTGCCCTTTCTCTTTCCCTTTGCGAATACAAATGTCCAGTCAGTCTTTTGTGACCGCACAAACTAAATAAATTTCACCCTCCAGCCTCTACTCCTGGGGTGCGAAATATTTACTACTTTCTATTTTCATGAACAACATTCTTCATACTCGAGAAGCCTTTCATTTATTTAGTGCAATGATGACAACTTCTACTTTTAATTAAAGTAGAGCTGATACATTTCAATTTATTTAATTATTAATATTACTAACCAAAAATTATATATTTAATTTACTTCATAGTTTTTAATTTATTCTTTTATAGGTCACACATGGCTAGCAAAGAAGCACTGTGGAAAATCTAAATTAATAATAGAAGAAGTATATTTATAAAATATGTACGCCTATGTTTTCTTTTCAAAGTATCCAGTTTTCTACAATTTCCGATTGTGCAAAACTATAAATTATAGAAAATCGTACTTTGCAGTATTTCAGGAAATACTGTTGTGGAAACAAGACGCCAGATTTATTCATGAAACATAGAACTTGTGTTTTTCGAAAAGATGGACAGAAGACTGGCCTATAGATGGATATTATTTGAAAAATGATAAAAATTTGCTACGGAAATACTTGAACAGAGAAACACTGTACACAATGTCATCATATTCGCTCAACGGGTGACTCAGGTGAAAATTTGCGGTCCGCGGGCTTAGGTGGTTGGAGAAAACTGGTAACACGTGGCCGACGCACGTCCACAAGAACACCGGAAAAATGGCAGTTGGTGAGAGCAGAAATTGAGCAGACGGCGAGAATGTTCTGCTCCAGAGCTTGCTGTTGTTGCTTTATGAATGCCTGAGGATTCCTCATTTAGTTTTCATGTTCACTTTATAATTAATAATAATGAACGGAATTATTGCAAATACATAAATTAATTATCTATTAAATAAAATTCCCTGTATGTATGTATGTATGTTCCGCATACAAATATACATCCGACGAAAAAATTTTACCAAATTTCGAACACGTGTTCCTTGCGACCAGAAAACAACCACTGTGTGAGAAAGACACGTCTACCACCCTCCAGGGCAAGAGCTGAATGGGGGTGGAAATTTTCAAACACGCTCAAACGGCCGATATTGAAGTCAGGTAGTTATTTTTCGGTGTCAAAGAGATTGATAGTATTTCTACCGATGTTATCTGTGTATAATTTCAACCCTATTTTTACATTCGACGGGAGTACCCTTAGTGGTGGGGGGTGCTTGGGCGTTACAAGAAAACATCGCGGAAAAAACCGCGATTGGAGTCAAATCCGGGGTTATGGATGTCGCTGAGTTTAATTGTAAAATTCAACTTCCTGTTTAACTCTCCAGGGGCGGGGGCGGAAATTATAAAAATGTGAGCCAGCCGACATTTGCGTTACCAAGATGTCAGTGTCGAATCAATTCCTTCTCCGGGTTAATTTAAATAAATACCCGGGAAACGCCCGCTTTTATTTAAGAAAATATTCTCATACCTAATAAAATACCTTTTAAAAGTTATGTAAGCACTTCGTTATAAGGTTTTTTACTACAACAATTTTCCTTGTAAATTATAAGAACAATTTAAGTGTAAATCTATTTAATTTTAAAGCAAAATGCATACGTGTTTAGAACGCGTTAATATAGTTAATCAGTTGTTTACATGTCATTATTGAAAATTCAAAGTAACAATTGAGGCTTTCGAATAACTTTGGGCTGTCTTACTATTTGGACTGCTGGTGATATGTAGGGCAGAGAAAGGTCCGTTTTGATAATCAATTCCCTTCCCCGTAGTCCTATTAAATGCAAACTCGTCACACACACACTTTCAAAACACTTCCAATGGGAAATCTGGCCCGCAGCATCCTCTACGGTTCAAATAAATGATAAAAACTACGAGACCATTCCGTAACAGCACACTTGACACAAAACTTCAATCCTGCTAATAAGAGGTTATTTTATTTCATTTCATTCTTAATTATTATAAGTTTTAGTATCCAAATCCTACAGAGACGAACTATTTCCAGGTGAAATTAGAAGTATCTGGTTTTCTATTACCAATTTACTGGTTATCATAAATTCTCCACGATAGCTTTCTTATTTGCATCACAGTGCAAAATATTCTTTGCTCCTATTGTTTCAAACGATGCAGTTTGTATTAGCATTCGTCCACATAATCAGTGTAGCCTAGATTAGACTTCAAATTCATGGAAATTTTAATTCCAGCTGACTGACAGTTAAATCTCGATCGATTGACATTGACTTTGTAGTAAATATCGGGACGATCTAATTAGGTATTTATTTATTTTGACAATTTAGCTTAAAGCTAATTACGTATGCTTCCATACAACTATTTACCGATCACTATTTTTTTATCTCTAACAATTTTTTTTAAAAAAAATACATTTAAACTATTCGTATTCTTTACTGCTACAGGCAACTCATTATATAATATTAAACCCTCTATCAGACATCGAATTTTTAGTACCTGTTAGATTCAGATGCTCATAAAAAATTCCTTCCTCCTAATTTTAAGTTATGGACGTCTAATTTTCTTTTTATAAAAATATTTAAATACTTTTCTATTCTATAAATAAAAATTAACACGTCATACAAGATTTGTCCCTAACATTTTCCAATTCTTCTTTATTTAACATGTCCTGAATATTACTATATTTATTTTCATTCAAGATACCTCTTAATCCTCTATTCCATATTATTTATAATTTATTAATCACTTATACCAAACAATAATGATCACAATAACGTATACTATTGACGTAATTACTATTTTTTCAGCTTCAAGGGACAAAATATTTCTTAACTACTCCTATTTTATTGCCAATTTCTTTACAACATACTCTGCATATTTATAAAATTCTAGCTCACAGTCAATAATAACCCCTAGGTACTTAAAATGTTTAACCCACTCTATCACCTCTTTTTTTTTTTTTGAAATGGTTCAAGCTTCTGCGAGGGTTATTCTCTCGCAGGCAGTACCTGCGAGGGATTTTCTCTCGCAGGGAGAACCTTGTAGGAGAGATACGAAGGGGCTACCTTTGGGGATGCCTTTTCCTCTCCGTTTATAAACTAAGGTTCCCACAAGCCGAGGCACCTCGGCCTGTTCTGTGAGGTGTATGTTCCGGGGTCACAGACCTTGGGCATACGGTAAGAGTTGTCCGCTATTCCCATTGGAATAGTCGGCCAGCTGCCTCCAAAACTGGTCGAGGCACGGAGCAGGTAATGCTGCGTCCCCACAGCAAACTCCTCTCCCGCTATCGGAAGGGCGTGGGACAAGTACCCAATGCCCGACCTACCTGATGCAGGTTTTTCTAGGGATTTCCCTGCATTTCTATAGGCGAATGCTGGGTAGGATCCTTAAACCATAGCCCGGGGGCCCTAGTTAACCCTTGGCTACCTTCCTCTACCCTTCCGTATCCCCCCTTTCAAATCCCTTCCTATGCTATTAAAGGGGAGTTGCCCAATGTGGATCACCCTCATGTAGCCTGTTGCCCTAAAAAAAAAACTATCACCTCATTTCCTACAACTATGTCACAGTCTTGCAATTTATTCCGTATATACATACATACATTGATTTTCTTAGGGCACAAATTTGTTTTTACAATCCCACGAACCGATTCAGCCATTTAAAGCTGAAAACCGTAAAATTTAAATTGATTCACATCATATGAGAAAATCTTTGTCCTGTGATAATTTAAAAATCACGTCGGTAACGTATAATGATTCACAAGTCCCTTTTTTAAATACACAACAAGTGGTGTTTTGGATTGCAAATAAAGGAAACTGAATATCCATATGTAAACACTGACCCACTGACTATGAAAATAGATTGAGGTCAGGTGAAAGAGTTATGCTTCACGGCAACACACAAAAGCAAAATTCTTAAAGATAAACTAAAATCAATACTCTAGATCAACATTAAACACACTGTCAAAACATTTAAATCTTTTTTCAACACTTTTAATATTAATTGCTCCAATAAAATGAATCACGCAAGAATCTCTAAGAAATATAAATTGGATAACGGAAAGTATTACATACCTCAAACACAAGAAAAGAAAAATGATTGGTTTTGCATGAAAAAATGCGGCCATGCCACTTTACGATATTCAGAAAATGGTGTAGTAGCATATCGTTCAAGAACATACTAACTGAAGCATACTACATACATATACTGAAAATTGTACGAGTCCATTTCAAACAGAAAAGGCCACATTTCGAAGTAACTGTCTAAATCCTGCATCACGATATTGCAAGGCCGCATATCGCGAATGCTGCGGCACATAAATCAAAGCAGAACTTTCGCGCTATGGCCTATTACCCGAGTGTCGAAGAAACACTTCCAGCGTGTCTTTGAAGTATTGATAATCGGCGGGTACAAGTGTACTGCATTTTATGGGGATTACTCTGAACAGGATTCAAAATATTATGAATGCATATAAGCAAAAATTTATAAATACATTTTATGTTACAGTAAGGTTTTAATTCATTATAAAAATACGACAATATTATATTTAATATAATAATTCCAGCCTCTACACAAAAATTGAATTACTTTAATCATCGTAAGTCATTTCAGATAGATAAATGAAACGGCTCCAATATAATTAGCGATGTAAGTTTTGCTGATGCGCGCAGACTTACGGATAACATGAAATTTATTTTCGTTTGGTGTAGTGCATCTGTAAACTGATGAACATTTGTTAAATATTGATCACATACCTTCATTACTTCATTTTTGTTTCAATTCAGAACACATGGAACGAATTTTGACTTAAGTGTGTTATCACAAGCCTCGTTTATTCGTCCGGTTAAGTCGAGATCGACAGTCCAGTGGTTTTCATGTCGTCATTTACCTTCACATATAATACGCGAGCGTCGGAAAACATCCACCTGAGAATTAATTTATTTCACACGATAAATAATTAATAAATAGGACCAGTGGCACTCCACGATTCCATATTAGATAATTAATTTCCAGTTGTGCATGAATCCTTTTGCAAAACATTCCTTTTTCGATGAAATTTCTTATTTTAGCCAAAATGAATTGAGATGGATTTTATTTAAATTGTTAGGTTCATGTTGACGCTGGGTCTACTAAAGATACTCTAAATCTCGTCATTGAACCGAGTATGGTGATCATCCGCTTGCCGATATATTTTATACTATTTGTTTCCATGGGGAACAAGAGATTGAAAGTCATCATGTCTTAAATCACATGATTGCGTGCAAAGAATATCCAGAAAAATATCGGCGTAATTGAATTTCAAAAAATGGCGTCAAGGAGAGATGGCGCAGAACCTGCGGACATGTTTTGACGAGTAAATCGAATTCACGGGACACCGAGTGACTTTCTCTTGGTAACTGGAATTCGAGCAGCAGCCGATACTTCGAGTGAGTTTTTCGTAGGATGCTGTTCTGTACAAGGTCGGTGTTGGCTGTCAGAACGGCCTTGCGCATCCCAAAACCCAGCACCGTTCACTTTCACAGAATAGGAGAAACTGCTTACGTGCAGAAATGCAGTCGCATCGCGTATACAAGTTTCGTGTGAAGATCCGCGGATCGTGGACTTTATGAGCTCCTTACGACCAGTGGATTCTCACATATCTACGCTCAAAATCAACAAACTGCATCGCATTCACTATACACTCATGCGGACGGAAAACATCATCAAGGTCCGAATTGAAAAAATTAATAAATAAAGGTAATATCTATAAGTTGTAAAATATCATAGTTCCCCGTCAAACTAAAACAGAAGACCGGTTTTAGTTTAATAAATTTTATATTTAAAAAAACATGGATAATGCTCCACAAATATTCCGGACGATGTAATACATAATCACCTAATCTTCATGAATTTTAGAGATGCGTAAATACATCCTGGATACACCGAAGTAATGTTGGAAAATATTATGTTTAAGGATTTTTTACCAAAAAAATGTTTGGAATATGAAAGTGATAATGGGAAACTCCGAAAGCTACTTCAACATCTAAATAAATGGTCAGAAGAAATTTACCTATTTATTTTTTGATAAAAAAAAAGGTGCTATATTATTAAGTGGTGCACCAGATTTTTTAACGTCAAGATTTTCGCATTGCTCATGAATGTCATGGCGCTTTATATGCCTCGTACTCTCTATATCTTGTGTATAGTAGGGTATGACGTGTAATTTGGACAAGAGGTCCAAGGTTCGAGACGGAGACGGTTGCATTGCTGGGGACGGCGCGGCGTGTGTCCGTGTCCCCCACCTCCCCTACTTTTGGCTGGAGACTTTAATGTCAACTGTTGCGTAAATGCAGCCACGCCCGAACCAAAGTAGAGCAAAGCATGTTTTGGGCGAGACAGGAAGTGTGTAGCCGCTACTGCCAGGACACCTTACCCCTTCGTCACACACCTATTCACGGCGATCCTTGGAGAGAAACCAACTATTTACCATAGTAAAGAAGTGATTCTGCCATAATAAATTAAATTAATTTATAGTCATTGTATTACTTCAAATGGATCAAGGGCCACGTTAGAATGGAATAACAGAATATACGACAACAAAACACAAATTCTACGTATATCTACGTACAGCAGCTACTCATAATTCAGAACTCCTCCATCCTATAAAACAAAGTAAAATAGGAGAATCATATCCCTGCGAATCGTACAACAAAAATCAGCCCATCAACCATGCGTCCAAGCAATAAAGAAAATGATAAAATAAATATATGTAACCAATTTCTTGGTTAATATATTTCAAAACCTCAGGTCTTTGTTCCTTTTATGTTGAAAAGAAACAAATTATAGGAAGTTTAATGGGCAGTTTCATCACCAGATGTGAAACTATGAATATACAAACCTAAAAAAAGGGGCTGATTGCCTCTCAAAAAAAATCTTGAATTTGTAAATAGTTGTCTCATCAGGCTCCAGAGGGGACTGTCGAGAAGGAACAGTCTACTCCGAGCAAGAAAGAAATATCATCGTTTATTTCGTGCAGATGGACGGCCAATTCCTCTCCCAGTGAATTCACGTTGCTCTAAAATAGTTTTATTCTACTTGAGTACAGTAAATTGTCTTATAGATTTCAACATTTAAATGGTGTACATATTAAATTAAAGTGTCACAGTCAATAAGTGCAGCAACTTTTTCTTGCTGCTATTTTTCCCTCACAAAATGTTGCTTAATATTCTAATCATTCTTGGTGGTTACCAGATTGAAGTTCCAATTATAATACTACTACTAAAAATACTCATATTGATTAAACGGCAAAATTATACACCAAAGTTATGGGATCATATTATATAAGTCATGAACATGCTAATGTTGTGATTGTTTCAACTTATTTATATATTCCTGCTATATCTTGGTATTTACAAATCTCATACTTTAAATATTTTTACTAAGATTCCTATTAAAGAAATCTTATAATCCCAAAGTATATCATCATACTGAAGGAAAGTAATATTCATACAGTAATCAGGATATATACTTCTAAAACAATGCTAATAAGAAGACATAAGGGGTATGTGGGAAATGATATCTAGGACTAAATTTTGTAGGAAACAAACCTCAAAGCACTAAATGACTTCAATGCAATATAGATTTAACAAAGAAAGTAAAAACGTATACAATTTTATAATCTAGAAAGCTTTTTACAATAAGTTCATTTATAGATAAACCTATAATTCTCTTCAGAAAATTGTTAATGTGGTAAACAAAATATGAGTCAATATTGTAAATAAATAAGTGCTGAAGAGTTCACAGCAAGTTAATTAATCGGAAGTTTGAAATATCACATGTTGAAACTATGATAAAATAACTATACATTTCTCAATTTTCACTAAGATTTACAACCACATTTCCTGTAGTATGATGTTTCTTCATAAATTCAAATGCAGAGTTCACATCTGCCAATGAGAATACTTTGGAAATATCAGGTGATAGCAGACCCTGCTCACACATATCTATAACATCCTGCACAGCACCCCTGAAAGAAATTAATTTGTATTAATGTGCTATAATAATAAATATACAAATTAAGTTAATTCCATGGGATGCAAAAAATCAATGGATGTAGGATTATACAACAAATGTAATTTCTATTGCCATGAGTTAAGAATATTTTATATAATTCTTACCGAGGGGGACCGAAGAATATTGTATACAAATGCATGTTTAAAAAATGCATTGCACATATAGAATTTCATATTGATAATTTCTTTAAAATCATTATAAATTGTTATAATATAGATGTAAGGATGAGTTCAAGAACACTTTAGTGCTCACCTGTAAACTTCTGGGCTAGATAGTCGATAGTTACTGAGAGAGATTCCTATCAGATTAAATGAATTTGGCAAAAGTGTTCCAGTATCTACTTGCTGTAATGTTCGTGATGCAAATCCTGCTAGTATCACTGTACCTTCATGGGCAACACTGTAATAAAGTTTTAATTTGGGAATAAAATACAAAAAATTAATTATTGTTACATTAATAACTCATAACAGTATTGGCATTTTTGCAATTGTTATATTCAACACTACATTCACACCACAACTGTACTATAAATAAATATGCTCCAACCATTCTACGATAATGTATTAGTATCAAACCATATTTAATAGACCCTACTGAGGAGCCAGTGGAGGGCAATGAATTAAGAATGTATGCCAATAATAATAATTTCTTTTATATTCAAGCACAATGACAATGTTCTCTATGAAGAATTATTCCCGAAAATTAGAACATACATAAAGAGTGAAAATATGTATTGTAAACTATTTTTAAATGTTCAAATCTCAACCATTCGACATTATCGTAACAGCACAAATGGCCAAATGTAATTTCTTTGCAAATACATTTAACTTTGCATATTTTTAATTCTGTCCTCGTTAAAGAATTCAATGACATATTTGATAAGAATTGTATTTTTCTCACTATTTAGAATAAGTCATTGACTGAAAATTAATGAAGAAAAATGTAGAACACACCATTGGAAACTTTTTAGGCTATTCAATAAAAGACTGGTATCATCTGCAAAAAAGTATTAACTCAGAGAATGAACTGATAGTAAAGCTATATATGAGATAATTAATTTAGTGGAACACCAATATTTATTTGTTTCCAATCTGAGTCAAAAGCTTGACCAGAATGTGAATCCTGACACTTTTTTTTTGTAATAGTGTAGATTTACTTCTCTACAGGATCTATGAAATATAATATTAATATTAATACAATTGCATGGATGGTAAAATTGTATAAATTAGAGTATGTAGATATTAGTGGAGGAAACAAACACATCAAGAGAACATCTTTGTCTTTGATAAAACAACATGTCATTGAAAAAACAACATTTAAATACTAAATAAGTATTTCCATTTAAAAGCTTCCATGCAGAAACTTGATATACTTATAAAATACCATTAGGTATAAATTAAATAATTTAATTCTGAATCCACACACTTTAAGTGATAAAGTAGAGGTGTGGGAAAAACATAATTATTCAATTATAAACTATTATTCTTCAGTCAATAGTTCATTAAATTAGTTGTGTATAATATTTTCAAAAAGTGAATTCTTAGAACTGATGATGGGACTAAGTGATTTTGTGAATATCAATATTTACCATTTAGAAACATTTTCAAAAATCTTTCCACCAACAGCATCAAATACTAAATGCACACCTTTGCCATCAGTAACTTCCTTTACTTTCTTGAGGACATCCTTTGGCTGATATACAAGGGCTGCCCATGCACCTTTCTCTCTTAATAAACTTGCTTGGTGTTCAGTCTCACATATTGCTATTACCTATAATAAATAATGATTTGAATACAAAATAGGACTGTGATTGTGTAACAATTAATGGTTATTCTGTAAGGCTCTCATGTCTCAGTTCTGTCAGGTTGTTTCTTACTCTCCGAGAGTGAATATAGTATTTTACTATTTGAAAATGTTTGCCAATCACTCCTTCCTCTCTTTACATTTCAATTAATCAAACTATCATTTTCTCAGCTCTTTCTTCTTTCCTCCCTGCTTGCATTACTTGATATAAAGTTTCTCTCTCTCTAACACTCATAGATATACTTCTCCAAACCAGATAAAACATGATTAATATAAACTCTGAATTAATAGATATATAATATACATACCATCTAACATAATAGCAAATGCAACCACAAAACCATCATCTCTGCAACAAGCTACAATATTTTACTCAAAACACATTAATGCAATATTTACCTTAGCACGATAAACATTTGCAGCTATATCAACAGCTGCTAAACCCAGCCCTCCAGCTGCAGCTGTTACCAAGACTGTGTGTTTATCTGATATTCGCCCACGGCGGGATAGACCAAGGAGAGCAGTAGAATAAGTGTCACCCAGGACAGCACCTTTCTTCATTTTTATAGATTCTGGAAGCTCCCATACATCCTATGGAATGAATTGAACTTTTAATTATATACAATGATGATTAATATATATGTTGAATGAATGGAGTGATTGAAATGAAAATTGGCAGGAAACTTCACAAGAAGGTAAGATGGATCACCAAAGCAATCCCACAAGACAATAAAAAACCAAGTGGGCATCTATCTAATCAATAGATGTGAAAGGGAAATTTTGAAGGCTACAGGCAACACCCGGAAACGTATTGCCCAAATTCATACAAAATTGAGAAGAATAGTTACCGGTACTTGAATATGGTCGTTTTATGCTGTAATTTTACTTCTGAATTCTGATTTTTTTCCCCATTGGTTTACTTACATCTCAGACCTATCAATCCTATTTGTTATAACGAGAAAAATTAATAATTTTATCCCAATTAATGGCACTTCTTGACTTCTTCCATTTAACTTTGTCCTCTGTTTCAACAAAGCAATTACTGATTGTACTGGATCCTATATCTGGTAATTTTGGTTTTAGATTATGTATTGCAATCCTACACATTATGAGAAACACAGTACGGGGGCACCACACTAAGCCTCATGATCAGAGGAATGGTCAAGGTTGTACAAGACTAAGGAGAATTAGTACATGGACTGTTTGCCTCTCCAAATCGACAACATTGTCAAGGAACTTGTCTCACTAAAATAGACATGAATATATTTATAAAGAACAGGGAGATCTTTTATGAATGACACACCGTGTAGTATATTCAGATTGTTACACCACATTACAGTGCACAAGTTCTCAACCCAGGACAGAAATCACATTCTACTACTTAAGGACTAATGGACTAACATTGAGACTACCAATATCATGATTATAGTTACAACTTACATAATTAATAAAATAGGAATTTTAAGCAGAAAACATTTTGTCTAAAAGAGGTAATTATTATTAGTACTATAATTACTAAAATACTTTTGAAATATATATAATGTGATACCAAAATTAACTTTATGGCTGTTACAGCAATTTTATGAAGAAACTAGCAATATTACTTAATAATACACTTTATTCCTCCTTAAAAAGTGCTTGCACTAAACTACTTACTTAATATAACTTACTAAAGATGATAAAATTGCTTCCTCAGACAATCCTCCAAAATTGTCTTTACTTAATCCCAAAACACGAGTTCCGACTCGAAATCCATCTTTAGATGCTTGCTCACCTACTTCAACGACTTCTCCTGAAAGTTCATGGCCAGGGATAAATGGTGGTTTTAAAGTATTATCATATTCTCCCTTACACATTAATATATCAGATTGATTAATGCTGCAATAGTGTACTTTTATACGGACCTAAAACAAAAATAAAGATGTGTATAGGCTAAATGTAATATTAGATGATACATTAAATATTAAAAAATTATATAATCTACCAACACAGAGCAAATCTCAGAAATAAATTAATAAAGTCCACACAGCATTTTCATGTTCTGCTTCAAATATCCGAAATCAGAATGAACAGATTGATTACACATACTGTGCTCATTGAATATTTGTAAGAGGGTAGTAGAAGAGGGGATGGGGGCAATTGAGAACAAAAAATTTAGAGGTTAATCAAAGTGAAAAAAAATTGAAACCCTGCATCCGTTGAGTGTTGCGAGTGATTGAATTCATGCAAAATTTCAATAGTGTGTGGTGTGATATACATCAGAATGAAGTAAGATGATTGGTTCCCTGCTTGTATGGAGGATTTTGAAGCAGTAAGGGACAAATATATAAAATCCATGCAATTAAGCAGAAAATTTAGATTAATATGGATTCTTGGATAAATGTGCAGAATTTATTGTAGATATATTTATTAGACATGTTTTGTGTGTAAAGATTCTAGATAATTGTTAAGAAACTATTATAAAGAGAACACAGGTGAGTGTATGTATAAATGAGTTAGAGAGATAATCACACAAAAGACTGAGTTTCATCACCATTCTATTGTATTAAATGAAAACAAACTGGTCAACAGTTCAAGTAACTCTGTAAATAGCAATCACGCCATCCAAGTCACTTTCAACCAAGTTACAGTAAATTGAATCCAAATATATGACTACCAATCTTTGGCCTCATCATTTTCTATAAAAGATATATTAAAATGTAACCACAGATGCCTGAAATTCAGTTTAATTTAATATGTATGTTACAATAGTTGTTTATCAAGATTAATTGTATAAAATTACAAAAAAATCTTGATTTGATTGCTTCTTGGAGATAAAGAATGAATGGTGTTACCAAATTAGTTGGGAGATTTAAATATAAAGATATACATATTAACTGCACTAGTAGTAAGGACAATTATTTAGTAAACGGTACAAATAATTTTAGTAACAAGAATACTGTTGGACGAGTGATTAAGAAAACATAATGAATTGAGTACTGAGATGAATAACACAGTAATTACTTATAAGAATAATTTAATAAGTGTGATGGTCAGAGAATATTTAAATTAATTTCGTAACTAGAAATAATTTTACTTTGTTGGTTAAAAATATGAGACACAGGATATATTCGACAGATAAAGAAATATTCCGTGCAACATGTGTAAGTAAGGCTCCAACAAACCTCTTCTTTTTTTAATTTCTTTGAAGATTTCATATTTTCAATTTTAAGATCTGTATTTAGTTCGTGTAACACAGCAGACTTTACGGATTTGAACCTCAGTCCGGTTACCGTAGGATGTATATTTTTTGTGTGATTTATGGCATATAGAGATCTCACGCATGTTTTTAAACAGTTAAGTCCTAATTCCATTGGATGCAAGCTAAGACGTAAATTATAACTAACACAACCAACACTTGCGCGAAGGATGTAAACAAAAATTAAACTTTATCTTCTCAGTTACAATAATCTTTGGCTAACCTATTGTCATTTTTTATTATAGTTGACGTTCTGGCCCACAGATGGCAGAGTATTGTACCCCTCCACATGTTCCTACAATATGATAGCGCCCAATCGCTTCAGTGTAAAAGTGTGTGCTTTAGTGAACAAGAGCTTAATTTCTGTATCCAGAGAACAATGAATATTGTTTTACAATTTTTAGACGTCAAAAAATTATGATTAAATAAAGATGTTTCGAAATTTATATTATTAATCGGACACGGGTAAGTACAGCAGAGAATGAAGTTTTTCTCTCTCTCTCTCTCTCTCTCTGATTTTTTTTTTTCTGAGCTCAGCTGACAATTGGCCAGAAACGTTGACTTAGGACTTATCGTTTGCACGCGGTGATTGAAATACAGTGTTATATTTTTATTCGCTACTCTGAAAGATTGTTTCCAATATAGTACATACGTTTACGTACTTGTAAGAAAGTGTAATTTCTGAATGTCACGATTGTGATTGCCAATTCCGATTTTTTCACGTCCTCTTTATATATGTATTTTATTTGCTGTGATTAGGATCGATCTTGTGACTTAAAAGAATTCCTGTTTAATTGTTTTTACACTTTGAACGCAAATATAACGTGTATTTTGTATTGGAAGTGTTATTAACGTAGATGTTGCTTGTACAACCAACTATTTTCTTGTTTTCCGTTTTATAATGATAGTAACGTAGGATATATCATATTTGCATGTGAAACGCATTCTCTAAGCTCACGTTGTTTTTCCGTAATGACCTCTCACATTTCCACTCAATATTTTCAGATACTGTATACAACAAATCGTCATGACGTGTCACTGAACTAAGTAAAGTGAATCTACAGTATTTTTTTATTTCTGTTAAGAGACCATATTTTAATATGTGAAACAATTTATCCTTCCACTTAAGGCGAATGACATACAGATAACTTTAGTCTATGACTTGACATTTTTTTCTTGAGGCTTGTGTGAGATTCAAAGATAACACTTTCCTCATGATGATACTTTTTCTCGTTTTCACCTATTTAAATCCTCTGTGGTTTGCAATTTTAGTGTGCATGTTTGTTTCGTTGTATTGAAACCGTTTTTTGCTCATACAATTACACTCATCCCTACCAGAAACTTGAATTTCTTATATTTAATTATTCCGTTACAATTCAATTGTTAACATTTGTTTACAGCTCTTTATTAATGCTTAAGTCCATTTTCTAAAGACAAATAATTGTTTGTGTATATGACCTGATTTTCTTAATTAGTTATCCATATATAATTTGCAGTTTTTTAAAATTTAATAAGGTTGAGCATATTGAAACGTTTCATATTTACTGATTACTTCCTCTGAGACATAAATTAGCAAACATACACACATTTTTTTATTTACCGAATCTTATTAATGGTTTCCGAATTATCATTTTTCTGGATATTTATAAACAAATCGTCATAGCTGATGTGAATGTTTAAGATATCTGTATTGGAATCGGAACCTTAAAATTTTAATTATTACAGTCAAAAATCGAGAGAAAATACTGAAGAAATTAAATTAAATGAGGCCATTAATAATGTAAAAGATCCACTAAAATACAAGTGTCATCAAAACTATTATCAAGCATTCTTTTGTGGCACATATCGAATCTGTGTTAATTTATTTATTTAAAAACGTCGAAATATGCTAAATATTCATGATAAACTTACATTAAAATATTAAATCTTCAAAATGAACTGGATATATTATAAATGATTAAAAACCAATGCATTGTATACAATGTTCGTACATGTACATCAGGATAACATCTCGTCTCCGAATGCCTGAAGTAATACAGCGAAAATGTATTGTTGGACAAACGTGCCGAGAAAAAGTGCCAGGAATAATGCGGGGAATATGAAACGAAAAATCTATATATGAGGCTTTATGAAATAACCAAGATACCTGTTAATATATAATTAAAGATTCTAAATAGTGTTAGATATTAAGATTGCATGCATTTACTGATGGAAGCAGCAATAATACGTAGGAAGTAATAAGCACAAGAAAAATAAATATTTGTCAAGGAGAGAAATTACTGGCATGGAATGAGAATCTATATAAATTTATATAAACGTGAAGGTTTTCTAAAAAAATTCATTGCAACATAGTAAATCTTGAATGTGGTTCGTAACTTAATTTATGATTAAATTCTTATGGACGTACAGCTAATTTTGATATTTTCCCGTGGTGTACGTTGTTTTTGTGCTGGTTAATTCTAATTTCGGCTTGTCATTTTCTTTCACCAATGTAATATGTACCGCATTTGCATTGGAACTGCATATAATAACATCAGTTGTTTTGGAACTTTCATTCTGACCGACCGGTAAAGATTGTTTTTTTTAATTATTATATCATCGTCTTCTAGCAATAGTGTCTAGAAGTCTGTGAACGTAATCAAAACGTCGCGAATACAATTGTTTACTCGAGAAGACTATTCAGAGTTTATACTGTTCGAAACGTAGGATTATTCTTGCTTCCTTCTTCCACCCCATCATAATTCTACTATAGACAGTGAAAAGCCAGATCATTTCTTTACTAAATACTTAAACACACAACAAACTTCAAAACAAAATTTAGCAAATCTTTAATGATCCCTTCTACGCCAATTGTCAAGAAAAAAAATTGTTTCCAACAGCAATTCCAAGATAAGGAGCCCAGATATCGATAATTGAATTTTCTAAGTATTCAATTCGGGGAAAGAAAATACAATTGCGTGCAGGGCAATTTTTTTTGCATTGATTTATTTACAGTTTCATCAACTTCTCAAGTCATTAGCGACTCATTATGGGTAGTCATTTTGCCTTGTCGGGGGACTAATTGGCGAGTTTCTCTCTCGAAGCTAGGACCTCTGTGATGCGAGGCAGTCACGCTGACCCCTACACCACAGGAAAGTCTGGGCGAAAGCATTCCTTCAATTCTACGAAGATCTTCTAGATAAAAATTTTATTTTGTGGACTTTTCAATCGATTGGTTCCGTACGTTATCACAATAACGCATTTTTTTTTCGAACTCGTTTGATTCCAGAGATGTTGCATTCGGGAATTTCAGGAGGAATCGGCGTGCTGTAACCACGATATACTAAGTCATAGAGGAGATTCTATTAAATTAGCTCAAGCAAAACATTCAGCTAAGTACTTGATGACAATAATTGAAAGGCGGTGAGACACAAAAAGAAAAATGATTGCTGTTTCAAAACTAGAAGCTTTGCTGAAACATAACCCGCCAGCGAGGTTTCTAGGACAATATCGTTCACTTATGCATTTTGGGAGGGGAGAAATGGATATAAAAATGTTGAAGCATCAGTACAGAACGGTTTCCATGTTGAAATCAGAGATAGAGGGCAGTTTCACGTCAGTTTAATTCAGAGCGTGAAGTAGGGAAAAGTCGCGTCGCACCGATTACGAATCGGATTCTCGTTAGTGACCCTTTCTAGTAACTTCACCTCCGAAATTTTGCCGGTTTTTTTACTCATCTTGCATGTTTCCTCTGTTAACTTGTCTCAAAACTGTTCCGATACAGTTTGAACACTTCGAGTTGTAATGTTCGTGTTTTTTAAACATTCTTTTAAACTAGCCTATTCACAGATTTTTCCCATTCCAATTTCAAATATAACATAAAAACATAACAGTGCACAACCCATCTCGAATATGTGTTTTTTTTCTCGATAATAATTAATATCTTTTTATAACACAACGAAATTGATTGTTGAAACTAAATTCATTCACGGTTATCGTTGTATATAAATATATAAGACAAATAAAAACTTTTGAGATATGCACTGACCTATGAAAAACAAAACTAATAGTTACTGAGGGAATTGCAATGTTGAAGAAGAAAAAACGTCCTCTTTTCATAAATCACTTCACTGCTTACTATGCTGACCAGATAAAAATTAATAAATGTAATTATGTGATGATTACTGTATCAAAAGTGATGGATTGGATTGACAGAATACTTTTAAAAAAATTAACGAGATATAACGCTCAAATTCGGAAAAACAAATTTAAGTCAGTCTACGTACGATTTGAGATTATTTAATTTCTTAAATCTGTTACAATCAATTGAAAAGATGCCGGTCATTGGTCGAAGTATATATAATATATATGAAGGCAGAAAACTGTTAAAACAAATAAGTGGAACAGACTAGCCTTGTTTTGTTTTAACTTATAAAAATAAACACAGTATTCGTAATAAAATAATACAAATAATGTTCATATGTAAATAAATCGTATTCCATTCGCATTTTCAAATAATTTATTTATATAACTTACAACCAATGAGGTAAATCCCAGTAGGGCATTAATCCACAAAATTAATAATGTACTTGGCATTCGATTATTAATTTCCGTATATTGTTCTGAAACAAATTACACTACTACCCAAACACTAAAAATAGTAACTGTTTTATATATGATTATCATAATAATAAGAAATATAGCCAAGTTCCGGGCAAAAAAGTTGATAATGCAAAACGTTTCTGGGATCCGTGTTCCTTTCTTCGGGTGCTAAGAAGGTCCTAGAGTGACACAACTGCACTAGTCAATTGACAAAACTCAGAAGCAGTGAAGTGATTTATAAAAAGAGGATGTTTTTTCAGATGCACCATTGCTATTCTTATATATGCTTATTATATTTTACAGAAAAGGAAAAGAAAGGATGATTTCAAATATATATCTTACCTATTTCTAAATCTTCTTGCTGTTAGAAGGTGATCGTCGAACACTGTTGCAGGTAATTTGGTCCAATCGTTTCGTGAACTCTTTACGAGTGACTTTTGTTATGCCCCACTCAAAATAAGTCGCCTTGCATGCATATCAGCATGTCTTTCTATGCTGTTTCCACCATAAGATCTAAATACAACGCGCATTCAGTCTCTCCGTTTTCTGTTTGTTAATACCTGAAATACGAAAATAAAATTTAAAGACACTTTCAGATTAAATGTTCGAATATACATGAAATTAGGAATTAAAGTTAAACGATAACTAATGAGAAAATATATTGTTTGATTATGTGGAACATATCGAATATGAAGTATAAATATTCAGCATCAATTACGTTGGATTATATATAAAGACAAAATATTCTATAATATTTTATAGACAAAGGCGTCATATTAATTGTCGATGACAAAATTAATCAAAGAAAACCGACTGACGGAATCGCTTTTTGGAATTTGAAGATGTATGCTAAGCCAAAATATTATGACCACTGCTCACCCAGAGATCGAATGCCGCCTGGTAACGTTGCAGAGACGAATGAGCGAAGATACGTGCCGAAAATGGCAAAATCCACTGACTAAAGTGACTTTGACAAAGGGCAGATTGTTGGTAATGAACATCTCTGATACTCCGAATCTGGTCGGTTGTTTGTTTACTACTGTCGGGATCATATATGGAATGAATGTGGTTGAGGGTCATTCATCTTGGCATGGGACCTGTGGCAGTGATCGAAGGAACCATGAAAGCTATGGATTAAGTGAAAATTATTGTGGACCACCTGTATCCCTAATGTTTTGGCTCATTAGTGTAAATAAAAGCTACATTGCTCAATAACTAGTATATTCGGTGGCGTAAAAGGGGTATCCAGCCAAATCAGTCCAGATTACGTTCTCCACGCAACAAACTGCCCACCTGTAAATATGAATAATGCATGTAATCCCACTGGAACAGAAGAACGAGGGTCTCAAAGTCGACCGTCGGCTAACTAAGAGGAAACGCACAGAAAACAACTCGGACTATCCCTCCGAAAGTAAATACTGATACTAAATTTTATCAAAACATGTATGGACTCCAGCAGTGTTTATATAAAGGAAACATAAGCAATATCACTATTAAAATGTCTCACGAACATCACAGGGTACAAGCAAACATTACTCCACAGACTTAAGTTACTTTTTATACGCGAATAAATCCACCGAATATATCAACGAACGAATTACCACAATTAAATAAATAGAGGAGTTATATAATAACGGACCTGCTACTCGAAAACGCAACAGAACATGGACGAAAAACTTCTTAAACAGTGAAGTAATGCAGGACAAGAGACATCGATGGATGTTTAGGTTAGTTTCAAATTTCGAAATGATTCCGGTTTATATTTTTGTGAGACCGAAGAGATATTTCATATCAGACTTAAATGTTATTCCCTGAGTTCCTCAAAATTCGAATCCGCCTGACACCTTTTCTTTTGTATTTGTTTATAAGTAACGTTTACCCCCATAATTACAATTTTTCGATAATAAAATGTGATATAAATAAAGAAAAATGACATAGAGATTGTCACTGGCTCATATTCCTCTACATGACGCGAAGTTATCGCTGTCTGCAAACGTTTGTCTACACACGTCAGACAGAAATCCTGAGACCCGGTCTGCGCTGACCGTTTCTGACCCCGATTGACGTTCCGACGCGTTTGATTAGTTGTTTGTTTCAGGTGCTCATATACACTTCCTGATAACTTTTTATCGACACGATATATGTGGTACTAAATACGTACGCGAGCAAATTCACATTACACGCGCTCACACTTCTTTCCTCCGAGTCTTCTACCCTCTTTGATTATATGATTACAGCATCCCTCATTTTAGCGAACTCTTCGTGAAGTCCTAAATGACTTCATATCTACAGGTTGCTGAGAAAAGGTCATTAGCGAAGCGAAGAATAGCGTTGTGCGCATTTTTGAGTAGGTTGCGAGACTCGTTTGCCTTCGAACAAGATCCACGTCAGTTAGGTTTTAACGCTCGGAAGCGTTATTGAAGCTCGTCTCATGTTTTACACTCGATTTTCAATTGTGGATTAGCTACCAATGGCTGTGAAGAAAGAGGAGCCGAAGCTTGCTGGTTCATCTCACGGAATGTCTGCAATTGGAACTGTAATGATGAGACATTAGTAAGGGAAATTGCCTCTTCGTTATCCAAACCGACGAAGAAAAACAATTATCATAACAATTCTACACTCGTGTTTCGTTTGATTCATTCTCCCGAAGTTGTGACGATATAGTGGACTATTTCATACGCGGCATTCATAATTCTTGGACGAGCACCGATGGGCTATTTCACGTTTAGTAACACGACTAATTTTTTCCCAAATAGTACAGGGACAACAGTCTCACAACAGATGGACATATCCAGTTGCAGGCGAAAATAATTAAAGGAAAATGTGAAGAAAAACAACCCAGTGAATTTACTCGCCGAGAATGCGGCGTTCAAGGTGCAGATTAATCTAAAATAGTGAGGCATTACTCAGCCTCTTTCATCCTCATTTAAAGCTACATTCCTTTGATGGTCCAGTATCTTATCACACAGTTTACGATAAAATCGGCAATCAAACAAAGGAAATTATAGCGAATGTAATTCTCACCTCGATGGAACTTTCAAAATGGAGCATTCGCATGATTTTCGACGCATCTTCGTTGTTATATGAAATTGGAGACAAAATCAGCAAGAAATAAAATATTTACCATTTTATGAAGATGACAAAGATAGAAGAAGAAAAATTAAAGTAAATTCGTAAACACATCAAACGAAAGAGTCAGAATTCGGTGCCGCAGTATAATAAGACAATGTCTTAAAAAGGACTAGCTTCACAAATAATTCAGTTCATACTTTAGCACGACTATTATGAATTTCATAAACTAGCTGGTTCGAGTGACGCCTGGATTAAAGAGATTTTGGACCAGAAGATAAGCGTTTATCATCATCAAGGAAACCTGAAGATGATACTCATCACGTCATAGATTTGCACTTTTAATTTGTACATCAGCGGTGAGCAAGCGAGTGATCCGCTGGTAAGGACCGAAATACGGCATTTTTGGCACGTAATGCATAATGGGTTCGTACGTGACTCAGCGTCGTAGTCATGTGATGAATGACATTGCTCGCGTTACTGCAATCAACAGCGACTGATCTCATCCACGCAAACCGCTTCTCACACACGAAATCACATTTTTACCATTCGTCATGCTCAACATAAAGCAGCGCTCTTATTTTATTTCATCCATACAAATAAGAAGTAACTAGAATGGTAATCTTGACTTTGCATTAAATGCCTTTTGCACGCGTTACCACCTGTTGGCCGGAGTCTCGAACCTCTGAAAATTCCATCTGGCTAAAAGACGTCGTTGCTATTATAATGACGGAAAATGTTAGCAGAAAATTTGAGAGCGAGTATCAAGTTCATACCACTACGTGTAAAGAAATTGTGGTGATATGTCTACCAGAATCAACGATCATAAACTCTGAAACAAAACTAGTTACAAGTCCACAACAGCAGTAATAATAATATACTTCTTAATAAGTAACCTTAACATTTCCTTCAAACGAGGATTCGTTCAACATTTGATAAATTCCCTAGCCCCAGGCGTGACCAAGTCCCCCTCCCCCGGGCCGGATTAGAAAGAAAACTTTTTTTTTTTCACTGGCCGGACGAAATGTTAAAATTAAAAATAACCAAATAACACACAGCTAATGTTTCGAAATAGTCCATTTTTTTCTTTAATTTAAAAGATAAAGGAAAATGTTGACTGGCAGGCTGACGAGATGAGAATGGAGAAGCGACAAGAGTGTGGGAGTTTGATGGAACGGGGTGGGGGGGGGACTATGGCATTACTATTTTCTACTGCGGACGTGAAAGGAGACGGAATCGCCGTGTGAAACGGACGGACACGTGAACTAGGATTTTATTTAAAGTCGAACGAAAGACTATTTTTTTAAAACTTATTTATTTCTAACAATGTCATAAAAAGTAACATACATACAGTACTAAAAGTCATGGTGAAAAACGTTCCATTGAAAATATGTCAAAATTAAAACTAGAAGTTTGACATTGTAGAGTATTTGTTTCTGCACTGCACGTGAATATTTTTGTTAAATCAAGAGGCTTGAAACTTTTGAGCCTAGGCTCTTCGTCGCCCGAGTTTAACAGATATTTTACTAGTTCGTTTGGATGAACACGGTCTGTCGTGGTAGCGCACATTGCTGTTATGTATCTGAACCGTGGATAGTTAAGTTTTGAAGTATTACTTCGTTCGGTACAAACCATGGGGCGTCTACTAAGGAGCACAGTACTTTTGATTGGAACCTCTTTATAATGTCGATGTTTGGATAAAACTAGGCAGTGCGTCGATGACGTATTAGCGTCGTCCATTGACTCGCCGACCGGTTCGTATCTCCGTCTTCACATATTTTTCGTCATTTTGTCTTGCCGAGTAGAATTCATATTGCATAATTTGATCGGCGAGTAATCCACTGTTCGTAATATCCCAACGGCTGAAGAACAATTTCTTTGGAATACACAAAACGGTCACTCGTTCACGAACTGTATTTTCATCCGCGATGAAACGATATCAGAAATCGGTC
Source organism: Zhengitettix transpicula (assembly GCA_037074705.1). Classification (NCBI taxonomy): domain Eukaryota; kingdom Metazoa; phylum Arthropoda; class Insecta; order Orthoptera; family Tetrigidae; genus Zhengitettix; species Zhengitettix transpicula. The sequence goes on along the minus strand of CM073595.1, from coordinate 65,872,064 downwards.
AACGTGTTCACTCGTTGCTGCACATTGACGTGAACTGTGGAGCAACGCGGAGTTTGCAACATCACGTAAAACGTACAGTTTATCTGAGGTCTTGAACTACCCAATGATATCAGAATATTGAATAACTGATAACGTGTGGTTTGTCTGCTTTTAAAGAGAGAAGCTTTCATAACCCAAGAAGTCAGTATTCTCTGTGCATATAACATTCGAAACGTTGAGTATGCACACTTCACTTCGCTGTCTTTATTTACAGTTGCTGCGAATCAAATAGTATAATTCGCGTTTATTTTGTGGATGATTTGGAGACGAGAAACTTACGTGTATTTCTTAGGCCTAGTACAAACTTGTATACAAAGTGGAGCGATTTTGTATCTACACAATGTCTGTAGACAAACGCGTGACAAATTCTTGCACGCTTTCAGAACAAAATCGCAGAACATTGGTCTCCCTTCTGAAGCGGGAAACTTGAGACAATTCTCAGAATTGTTGGTGTTTGTTTGCAAACCAAGTACTTTTTTCAGGACATGCCCTGATCTTCATCGCCTGACTGTTTTTTTATGCTCCCGATGAAAAGCTGTTTTGAAATTGTGTATTTTCTTCTACGTCACCTACGGACACTTAATATTTTTTGGCCAGCTTTTCAATAAATATTATCTTCTTGGAGCGATTTTTATATACTTGATTAGTGACTTCCCACAAACAAGATAATAATCTTCTATTAAAAGTTAAACTTTCTTCGTTGGCCACATCATGATAATAAACAAGCCAAAATAAAATATTCTACAAAGTATAATTGCGGTCCATGTCTACAAAAGCGTCCACACTATGAAATGTCGCCCAACAATGTCTCAAGTCTTCCAAATCCGTTCCCTTCTCCCTAAAAAGTCACTATCAACAACTCCACTATCCCTACTAAATCTTCCCATAAATACCTCGGCCTAAGCCTCGACTATGGTCCCTTTACACTTCTCACCTTAAAACAATAATACTCCACAGATTCCACAAATTAAAACCGTTACTGAACCCGAAATCTCCTTCATCCTTCACAACAACAAAAACTCCTTTACACATCCCTCATATATCCCCTCTGGTGTTATATCGGGGGTTCGGCCGCTACCACCCACATAAATAAAATTCAAATATCGCAAAATAAAATTCTCCTCTTTATAAATAACTGTCCCTGGAACGTTACTAACTCCAGAATCCACAATGACCTTAATATTCCCTCAACCCAAAAAACTATTATTCAAACCGCCCTAATCCAACGTAATAGAAATCTCCACCACTTCAATCCCAAAATCTCAAATAATGAATCCCACCCTCCTACATCTAAACCCTTCAGAAGGCTAAAAAGAAAACGACAAATTGACCTGGCAACCAGCGCAAATTAACACACACATGCGCGCACATGTATATATATATATATATATATATATATATGTATGTATGTATGTATATTATTATGTATATATAGATAATTCATAACTTCCTCATCTATTCACTCAAGAAGCAACAATATTTCTTCATGTTAATTGTAACATGTTAACGTCATAAAAATTATATCACAATTGTAAAATCTTCGGATTAAAAAATTTTCCGTATATTAATAATAATAATATAAAAAATGTCTCAAGTGTCCCATTTCTGACGGGAGACCAACGTTCTGCGGTTTTGCTCTGAAAGAATTTGTCGCACGATTTTCTACACACATTGACTAGATACAAAATCGCTCGACTTTGTATACAAGCGTATACTGAATGGACGGCAGCAGAGAAAGTAGTAATGGCGAAAGACGAGGTGCTGCGAAGGTGTTCGTTGAAATTTCACCGTATTACTACATCATCTGAAATCCTCCTTTTTTATAAATAAGTGGCGTATGATAAATGAAAATACCCGTGTAATGTTTGATAAGAGCTCTTTACTTTTTTGAAAATTATATTATCAACGCTCTGTTGGAATAAGGCCGGAAACCAATCATTTGCGAGAAAACAGTTGCTATTCAATGTATTAAACATGAAAGAAACGTCCTATTCCCAATGTCAGTGCGACCTAAATTGGACTTCGGCCTGCCTTAATTATCTGCTGGTTTTCCTTATTTCTGAGGCCTCGAGTGCGTGACACAGCATTTAAAGTACTCACAGCTACAGACTACATTAACCGTGAGTCGAGATTATTTACAATGGTAACGTTTTTGTTTCATTTTAGGATAGTTTGGAAATAATTTTGGGCCACGGGCCAATTGTTACTTGTTTGAAATCATTGGCCAGTCGTTTTCTCCTTTTGCCAGTTAGCTGGTGCTGATGTAAGGCAGTACACGATTCCTTTATCTTCATTTTGAAGACGACATTTTATTTTGAGTTCACATTGTCGAGCTGCTCTGCAGTAATTTAGTTTGTGTTAGTTGTTGTTTCTATTTTCTGAGGTTATCGGTTTATTTTGAATGAACTTCCTAAGCGTTCCTGCAGTGGTAACTGTGAAATGTTCTTTGACGGAAAGAGGTCCGGGGCAGTGCCTGTCAGTGACGTGCGAAGGTCGTGCAAATACTGATAACGCCAAAACCCTCCGTCTGTGTGCGAGTAGTATCTAGGACAGCATTTAATCTTGAAGGGAACTAACCGGGACTTTGACGTGTCGTTCGTTCTCTGCTGACAGGACGACGGAAGTTTTGCGATTGCGGAATGACGAGGCAGATCTCGCAGCACTGTCCTGCCAGATAGCGAACGTTTCAGCTCGTAACGCCTCAAGGTTTGACAACTGCGACAGCCGATGATCTAACTTACATTGCTCTATCTTTGACGTAAGCAAGAACAAGTACACGGAGCTTTGCGTTCAACACTTCAAACACAAATTACGACAAGCTAAACAGACTTGTATATTTTAAATTCATATAATCATAATATTCCGTTATTTTCTACTCCATAAGAACAGTCTGATGAATACGAGTAACACTACAGGCACCAAAAATTGCTAAAGAAACGTTGAACAAGTCCTCCGAGAGGATTAATTTCGATTTTGGAGCAGCAAGAACATGGGGGATGAGTGATAACAGAAGCAGGAACTGATAGTATTACGTCTGCGGACCCACAAATAGATTCGTACTCGTCCATTTAACTCAAAATAAAGACGCGAGGAAAGCGAATAGCAATGTTAAGATTTTTAAAAAAATTTGACTGCCGCAAACTTTTGAAAAATTCCGAGCGATATTATTGATGTATTCCGGAAGAAATCTTAAAAGCTGACGTATGTTTCGTAGCAAAATAAAACACCACACAACCGTAATATTACAATTTGTTAGTGAACGGTGAACGACTTTCGGTATTTTAGGAGGAATATTTCCAAGCATATGCTTGTAGTGAAAATTTACACGCACTGAATATTGCTGCAAGTTCTTAGTACGTTTCACTTACTTTTTTTATTGTTCCACACATCAACACTCACAAGATGATTTTACATTAATTTGAAAAAGAAAAACACTTTGATTCTCGACGTTGAAAACAACAACAAACGATAATACAAAGATAATAAGAAATTCCTAAGACTCGAATGTCAGAGGTGTCACTATCAAACCTCAGAGATTATAATATTTGAAATGAAAACTCAAAGTTAGAACATTCATTTTCATTCGAAAGCTTCTTCACACCAGAATTACATGTAGATTTAATTGGAATTTGTCAAAGCACACCGAATCCATCCGCCACTGAGCACGGTTACTACTTTAATCTATTGTGAATCATTACAGGCTTAACAGAGTATAAAAATTCGGACAGCAAAAAATGAGGAAGAATTCTGAAATTCAGTGCAGAACGAAACTGTGATAAAGCTGATTGAAACGATCATATAATTTACGACTAAAATGATTGTACTGATATTCCGTAATAGGTACTGGTGTTTCACACAAAGAACAGTAAAGATTATAGTAATGGGATGTGTAGGTAGTGAATATGTTAAGAGGTTTTGTCGGTCATGAAAAAGTAGCAAATCTTTCGTTTTATGTAGTACGTTCATTCCCGGGTGTTTTTTTTTCTTCAAAATATTCAACTGAAGGGTTTCAGTTTTTTGTGGTAAAACCAACCACTGCGCATTCAGAGAAGTTTAAATAGAAATTAATGAAATTGTCTGCAATGGTTAATGAAAATAAGTACAAGAACCGATTCAAAATAGAAGTAAGAATTTCGAAAATTATGTACTTGATGTTGCAGGATCAGTTTCTTATGTTGTTTGAAGCTGACAAAGCGTTGTTTTATTGCTCTTCGAAATTTAAATTTCTCGTATACCTAATAACGGGAAACCTGTTAATATTATGAACTGTAGGAAAACGATGACCCGCTGCTGTATCTTGACTTGATATAATGTGTCTTATCCACCACGTTGTTGTCCTGGTGGGGTGACGGGGGGGGGGGGGGGCAGAGATGTGGCGTGGCGTAGCTTCGAAGGCCACGCTGGATTGCTGAGTCACGTAGAGTTGCACATCTGGAAGGCCACGGAGCCGTGGTACTCGCCTCATCTCACCTCGCAACGCAGAGTTGAATCACCCGAATTCCGGCGCGTGGTCCCGCTCCAGCTCCAGCTCGCTCCTCCACGGTCACGTGGTCGTTCCTTCGCCAACGTTGTTCTTTCCGCCGCGTCATCTACATTTAGATAAATAATTATTCTTGTCCGTATTGCGATTCTGCGTTACCTCGATGAATGTTATCCGCGTTTGGTTGTTACGTAAGCGCCTAGGTCCTGACTGCAAGTCACGCCGTGCCCATCACAACACGCGACTATCGGGATGAAATGCCGTTACACGTCTTATTCTCTGGATTTTACCTGCTCTTCGTTGTCTCCACTTCTTATATGCCATTTTGTTATGTCTGCTGTTTTCCGTCGTGTGCTTTATGTTTCAGAGAAGAACAAATTGAAAATAGCAGAAGTGGGCAGAGAACGTTTTTTTTATTGAAACTGAAGAAAGTGGTGATGTTCAGGCTTAGAAAATTGTTAGACAGTATGAAAAGCGGAAACGGACGTTTCTTACAGTAAGGTTCTACAGTTGTCAATGAAAATACTTAAGAAAATGTTTCGATAAGAACAAAAAAATCGCTTAATGCAGTTATATACTTTTGGAACAGATAATATATATTTTCCCAAATGGGTCTACGACGTTTTCTAATGTTTTGTATATAATAATGAAACGTATTTTAATAACAACGCTGAAACAATTTCTCTCAGGGGTTTGTGGGCCAAACTACAGGGTCATATAGCTTTTTGAACCGACTTTGAAGGGATTGTCATTGATCTGGAGACAATTTGGCAAATAACTCTTATGTACGTTTGGAGATAAAATGTTCTTAGCTTGTTCAATAATCCAGTAACAGAGAAATTTCGGTGAGGAGAAAAGGAAACATAAAATTAAGTAAAAAAATATTTTATAAATATGAAGTACCGGAATGAAAGTGTTTGTTTTTTACAATGAAAATAAAAACATTTGATTATCTTATTAACATGAAGGAACAGCGGAAAGCATTAATTTTAAAATAGACGGATAACTGTCACTCGTCGCCATTGTCGGCCCTCTTAGTTCCGCGAAAATAATTGAAGCGACGACCTCGATCAATAAGAGAACGTAATCATTTATCTGCGGAAACCCTCCTGACTCTTTCCAGGGATAACAAAACTTTTGATTATTGTTGTTAACTATAGCTGTAGTTCCACAATAATTCGCTTAATATTAAGCGCAACTAATTGGGAGTTCCTTCTTACGTATTACTTTATGGAGGGAACATTACATGCTACATAATTACGAAAGCGTATACATTTTATCATGACAAAATTTAACTTTATTAAATTCATACTTTTATTTATTGACCAAAAATCGTTGTCATTGTCATGATTCAGTTTCAAGTGTCCGATTTTGGCTATTTTGCTGTAAAATAATATTAATTGATTCACGTGTAATCAATTCGGGCGATGAAACCTTCATTTGTCACTTATACTTTTTACACGAAATAGTGATGCGATCTCACATCATGTCATTTTGGGTGCCCGGCGCTGCCCGGGTTGTCATATATCCATAACCCCCCATTTGACTCCAATCTCGATTGTATTCGCGTTATTTTCTTGTAACGACCCTCCACCCCCACCCCTAAGGGTGCTCCTTTCCCATGCTGCAAGGGGTTGAAATTATGCACAAATAACATCGGTAGAAACACTATCAATCTATTTGACCCCTAAAAAAAATTTCCGATTGAAATATCGGCCGTTTGAGCGTGTTTGAAATTTCCACCCCCGCTCCTGGGGGTTGGTAAACGTGTCTCACCCCGACAGTGTTTGCTTCCTGCTCGCAAGGAGCGAGTGTACGAAATTTGCTCCACGGGTGTAGATTTGTATGTGGAACATACATACAAACAAACACCATTTCGGACTATGAAACTGTTCAACCATAGTAAAGGACGCGTAAGCAGCATTTTAAAATCAACACCTTGTTAGAGATGTTCTGATACAACAGAGAATTCGAGGGGTAGACAGTCTGAAATATAATGGAAAGATTTAAAATATTGTGCATCTGACGCATGTCGAACGATGAGTGAGTTGGCGAGGCTGATTCAGCAGAAATCCAGCTAAAAGAAGAAATAAATGGATCGAGAAGATACGTGTCGTTATCAGTTTGTATAATACGGTTCGTTAATTACTTGCCGATAAAATTATAGGATACCAAGAATACTGGCAAAACAAACATAATGAATTAAGGGGACTTTACTCAAAGTCGCAATCACAAGATGCACGCTGAAAGGTCAATACACGATTATATGTATATCACCTAAAAGAGAGAGTACAAGATAATATTTTTTTCACGAGAAACTACTACGGCAGAGGAAGCAGATACATAAAATTGTATTAAATAAGAAACGTACAAAGCAAAGGCGATTGTAATGTCGCTGCGGAACGCTAGAAAGCTTATCATGGAAGAATGAAGAACGTCGAACAGCCTATGCCGGTGCCGTTCATCGAACGAAGCCACACGTGAAACACGGGGAATTTTCATTAGAAATATGACACTCGTCTTTATCGACGTGTAGTACAACGATACAACGTAAGTTTAAATGTGATCAAATTTCAGATGTAAGTTCAATGTAACAAATAAAAAAAGTGAAATGAGAAATGAATCTAATTTACCGCAAGAACACTCACACGCTTAATTTCCTGGCAACAATGAAAAAAACTGAGTAAATTAAGTCAAAACATGAAGCCTAGTTTTAAAACGGTCGTGCAGCACAAGTGACACTACTAATGGGACAATGAATCTCTGTCCTGAGCTATTTGAATTGTAATGTAATAAAATAAAGGTAATTCGGAGAGTTTAAGCCAAGGGAGAAATGGTATTTAACTGCGCATTTTCCAGAAACAGTATAGTCTTGTCATTCATTTAAACACTGACGACTGTGAGCTATTAGTAAACACCCTAGTTCCATTTCCAGCGTAGATGCAACAAGCTTCAGATCCATATCCATCCAGGAAAGTTCCTTCGGCTGTTTATGAGTTAAAGAAGAAGCGTTACCGTTAGAGGTCTCTTATGTCTGTCGCGTAATTTTATAGGCTACACTCACTATACACCAAGGACTTCCCGTAAGGACAAGCTCGGCTCAAACAGGTTTCCACGACTTGTTTATTCCCGCGAGTTTTAGCGTTCTTGGAACTTACTAAATATTCGATCTTACCGTCACACGTGACACTTCTATGTGTATCGTGTCAACACTACACTGACGTACTGTTCCGGGTTCTAATAGTACAACTTCCGCTTCTTCTTGCTGTCCTTTTCCAATCCACGCGATGAAGCACGTCAAAATTGGATGGTACAGTTGTGGACTGTCTGGAGAGTTTCGCAAGTACAATCCGAGAGCGAAATTGTAATATGAACTCAAAGCTTAAAGGAATTTCGAAAATATTACAAAAGGATAAACCATTATAAGAAGTGAAGTAAGAAGGAAAATGGCGGTGCACCAGCACAAACATGGACTTGGTTGAGTCCTGAATGTCCCAGTGGACAATTTTGGCATCAGACACCAGCAGTTTCAAATGGCAAAGTCGAAACATCATAAACCTTGTGACTATACTAGGCATTTAGCCATTTGCAATAATAAATTTGACGTAAGAATTTTATGAAACGGCTCCTTCCTTATGAATTATTCCGGGCAACAACTGGCACTCAGATAGTTATTAATAAAAAAATTTAGTCAAAATGAGTACGCCTCTGTACTTATTTGTACTCCCTTCAATACGTTGTCCGACTTAAAAACGTTTGCAGATCTATCCAGGAAAGTTCATTGGTTGAAAAAAAAGAAGATTACTTAAATACATCTTATGATTAAATTTAGATAAATTTTTGGTTGCGTAGTCCCGCGACAGAGAAACCCCCAATGCCCAATTAGCTTCGAATCTAAAATGAATCTGCTACGAAATTCCATAAATGTTGTCAATCGATACGGAGATTCGCTTGTCTTAGTTTAGATCGGTCCCTGTTGTGTAGGCGAGCTGAAGCGGTTCTACCCTGTACCAAGCAAGGCTATTTCCAGAGGGTTCAATACGAGTCACACTAGTTTCCCGTTGAAAACGACAACATTTATATGTACCACAATTATCCGAAAAGGATTTAATTTTCCGGCTTATATATGTAACAGTGACACGTAATGTGTTGTGAAATTATCCAGACCTTCTATCAAGCATAATTTGAGCAAATAGCGAAGGAAATCAGTCTTAAAGTAAGGCTCAAGATAAACGCTCCCGCTGCCTTAGCTTTCACTGTACTTGTGTAGACCTCATTCCTCGAACGATGACAGTGTGATGAGTTTATGCCGACCCAGCCGTGTTAATTGGATTCTATCTGCCACTATCAGGAAGCCAAATTGTAAATAGCAGTGGGTACTTTGACTTCAGAGACATTCTACGACACTAGTTTGTGGCGTGTTCTGTTCCCCTCTACGTTTCTACAGATAAAAATTGCGTCATGCCTATCAGAATCGAGTTTGCCTAATCTCAACTGGAAACGCTAGTCGGCCACGTTCAGTGGCGGCCTAGTAATTTGAATTTTGAGAATAATAGCCCGTAGACAAATCTTCCATTATTCACTAACCTTTTTCAAAGATTTCGCATCTTAAAATATGAATTTTACAACTTTTATTATGGTTCGCCGTGATTGGAATTATTATTTATGTTCTCTGTTTTTCCCCTGTAGTTTGTAGCTGCACTTACTTCAGAAATCCTCACGTTGAGAAAATTAATATAAACTTTAATCGTATCTGAAACGATAAGGAAATGGTTTGAGTAACTTTCTCGTGTCTTTTATTTACAACGGGCCGTCTCAATCAAGTCTCTGTATTTGCTAACATTCCAGAGAAAGTAATTAGACGCTCTGAAAACTTAGATCATAACGAGGAAAACGACACGTAATGAAGTGAAAAAACACAATATGGGACGAGCACCTTTCTTTTGTTTTATGATCGAACACTTGTGACGGAAACGCGGCGTTTACATATTGTCATATAAGTTTTTGACTTAATAATTAATACTTTGTTTCCATTTTTATAAAGATGATTAATAAAACCTCTTGTATAGGATTAAGTTATAGTTGTGCTTTTACACAAACTAAATAGTATTTGAAACATTTCCCTTGATGTTGTACCACACTTGCCTGTTAAAAATGATTTTCCTTAAATATGTTTCACTTGTGAAAGAAAAAAATAATATTTTCGGGTACGGTATAAATGCTGTGAAGGCGTCGTTGCCTCCTGGTTTCCTTAAGCCATGCGACTGTAGTAAAAGTTACTGCCATAAACAATAAAATGGTGGTTAAGAATCTTGCAATCAAAGAAAATAGATCAGAAATGAGATAATTACTTGTGAAGTAGCTGTTGATAAGATGAATTTACTGCATCAGAGGAAATGGAGCCCCTCTAATATAAGGCTGGCCGTCCGCCATTTTTAATCTTACGGAACTGTCTTGCCTTACTCGTGGATTAAACAAGCACATGTCGGTCGTAAAACGTGAAATGTTTTAAATTATTTTGGCAAGATTGCATTGGAGTACATAAATTATTTATTTTCTCAAGAATTATTTCATCCCCGATACAATATTAAGATTTCATAGGTAAACAAAAAATTAATAATCGTAAAAGATAGAATTAAAATTTACATAACGTATGGAAAACAAAATATTATTTTAATTACTTAAATAAAGGGATTAAACACTTATTTTTTAAAATATATTTATTTTCAATTACAATGGAGTTACATCAAATTACAGAGAAATTGATTACATTATTAAAATTGTCAAATCACTGTTTATCGTTTTCATGATTACCAATACTACGCACTGTCACACAAGTACTTTTGTAATTCTTTCCTTGGACTGCCAATATGAAGGTATATCTTAAAATTGTTTTCACAAATCTATTGTCTGTAATTATATTGCTTTTAAAATTCACCGATTTGGGACATGAAGTGCTTTTTCGCAACATATTTGTTTGAGTTAGCAGAAGTGGATTAAAAATGGCGGACGGCCCGGCTCGTATTAGAGCAATAAACCAGTCGTATTCCTGATGTCTTTTGCTGATCATGTGATACTTGAGTGAACGATATTCTGGTTCGAAACGCCAACGCGTTCTCAATGAAATAATTATTTGTTGTTATTTTTTTTGGAAGCAGTGGCGGCTTGGCATTCTTGAAGGACAATGTGCGATGACTCGGCGTTCAAGATTAGGTGCGATTCGGAAGCCGAGTCCAGATAACTGTCACTGTGACGCTGCAGAAACCTGTAGGATGACACGAAGTAGCTAAGTGGCCCCTTCGATATGCATAAACACTATGCATAACTAAGTATACCAATCCTGAAATTGAGTGGTTTTTAATATTACAAATTTATTTTTACTCACACACAACCACGTTTGGTACTATCTACAATATTATATCACAAGTAGCGCAACAGAGTCGCCAATTGTCAGCGAAGATAAGAGTGTGAACGTTTCTTTGAGTGTTATGATTAATTTAATAAGCACCTTCGTTATTGGATAACAAGCGTTGCGTATGGTATACAATCCCCCAGTACACTTAATTTCGACTCTTGATCGCTCCTTCGAATGGAAAAGTATGCATAACTGTTTCTCTCCTTTCTCTTATTTATTTTGACGACTCCTGCTTCTGCGCAGTGAAACATTTTTCTCCGTTTCGTACCCTATCCAAAGCTCAAATTTGTTCCACTCCGTAATCGCGATCTATTCATTGATGGACGATTTAAAAACGTTAGCTGTGCGTTATTTAGCTCAGGAATGCCGGGAAAAGAAAAAGGAAACAGTGTTATCGGGGGAGAACCGGGGTGAAGCACCTTGGCATTGAACTTGTCACGCCAATCTAATCGCAATTGTGCAGACGCACGGTGCGTCGGAGTTGATAAGCCTATCGCACCATTGTTCTGCAACAATGAGGACCGTGGACAGAGGCTCTCTGCTCGACTTCTCGCGTAAGTCTACAACTCTTACTTGCAGCCAGCCCTCATCCTGTCTCTCTCTGTCTGGACACTTCACACAAAGGCATCTACTCGCACTGAATTCAATCTTATAATTTGAGCACAATTGAACTTAAATTGTGTCGTGGCACGATTTATTATACAACGAAAATTACGGAAAATAAGATGTGTCCAATAGTTGCAGTGGTGGTGTGACTAGGAAACTGCGGTTGAAAGACGTGCGTAGTACAAATTGAAAAGGCGCGTTCTAATTTTGACATTGCAGTCTTCTTTTCTGTAGCTTTACAATCTTGGTATGTTTTCCTTTCTTCAGTTTGAGATTCCCACGTTTCCACTTGCGGTTCCATCTTATGGCTTCACTGCTGTTTATTCTTAAACTTAATCTAGATTCCTCGAAGCAGCAGAAAGGTGGTTCTCTCACTTAAAACTGAAAATTCGAACGTTGGAAAGTATGTGGTACGTTTAGAGGAATGGTAAGTGATGCCAATTCGTCGTCGTCCCGATAAGGGGGCGCCTGATTTACGAAGCAAAGTTCGCGGAATAGCCCAGTAGCTATCTCACACGTGCAATCTCGCTCCGCCCACGCCACTTCACTCAACACTTATCACGTATTTATACACAATTCATAATTAAATGACCTGGCGCATTCGTTTATCCGTCAGACGAAATTAATATAAGCTGATTGCAATCCTTGCAACACTCTGTTTCCCGATTCGAAAAACTCGTGCGATAACATAATTGTGTCATTTCTCTCTTAACATGGTCGACTGTTAATTAATTGGGGGTCTTGGCTCTGTGTATTTGATTGTAAGATTAGCTCGCATTCCAACATTTATTGTAATCCGTAATCATGACTTTCCTTGTTTGAGTGGTAGTTCTTTCATTTATTATAAAATATTAAGATAATGAAAAGATTTTATGTCAATTAACAAAATTCGCTGTTGAAATCTATCAACTGACATGAAAATGTCTAACATTTTTTAAATGGTAAAGGAAAATTTTTTGTGTTAATTCTGAAGTGAACGAAATCTCAAACGTTTGAATTCTGTGTGTCTATCTTTCTTCCTTGCACCGGCGCCTATTAAAAAATAAATAGTTGCTCTGGTGCTGTAATAGAAACTTTGGTAATTTTAATATCGGTTTTTGTTGTTGATGAGTTTGTAAAAAGGGACTCTCTGCTTGATGTTTATAAAATATGTATACACGCAGTTTTCTTAATCTGTCTATCTTCTTCTAATAAACAAAAGAGAGTGTTTGAATGTATGTATGTTTGTATGTTCCGCATACAAATCTACACAAGTGGAGCAAATTTCACCAAATTTCGTACACGTGTTCCTTGGCACCAGGAAACAAACACTGTCGGGGTGAAACACGTCTACCACCCTCAGGAGCGGAGATGTACGGTGGTGGAAATGTTCAATCCTGCTAAAACGGCCGTTATTCAACTCGGATAAATATTTTTAGAGGTCAAAGAGATTTATAGTGTTTATACCAATGGTATCTGTGTATAATTTCAACCCCTTCGGCATGGGAGGGGAGCAACCTTAGGGGTGGGGTGGAGGGGCGTTACATGAAAATAACGCAAAAGCAACATAGATTAGCGTCAAATTGGGGGTTAGGGATACATGACGACCCGGGCTACGCCTGGCACCCACGTAGTATCAAAATAAAAATTTGAAGAACTGAATGTATTAAATTCACGGCACAAATTGAACCACGCTCTGCTACCAATTTGTGCCGTGAATTTAATACATTCCGTTCACAACCAGAGAGTTTCTTTTTACAAACTCATCAACAACAAAACAACGATATTAACATTTCCAAAGTTTCTATTACAGCACCGGAACAAATACCAACATTATTTATTTTTTAATATGCGCCCGTGCATTGATACCGTATCTATAAATAGCTAAATATTATATTCGCAAAATAACTGAGCGATATTGTATAACATTTAAAAAATATTTGTGGTATGGAAAAATTTTGATATCCTATGTATGTCTAGCCTGTAGGTTCCACTTACAAGAAACCTCTGTAAAATCGAATTCACTTTTATAGCCTTTCTTAAAATGGCATTTAATCGTTATGGTTTCCAATTAGAATTTTGAACGTGAAATATTCCTGGACCGTCTAATTAAGCGTCAAAGATTCAAAACCTGTTGGAATGGGAAGCTGGGACCAACGGACCAACCTACGTAGTGATTTTTTCACCCGATTGGCTTTCTGACTTCAACAGAAGATCCAGGACCATGCATGTGAAATAAATCTTTCTAATTTCAAATCCTAAATGAAGGTTTGGTAACCTTCAGTAAGACCTTCGTGGAAACGTCAACGTTCAAAGAAATGTTTTAATTGGTCGTTGAAAACTATATTATTTTACCATTTTTCTCAAATCAAAACTTCCGTTTATTAATTTATATTTTTGACATAGAAACCGGAAGGTCTGTCATTTAAAAAGTGATATAGAAGCTGTGATAAAATTGAACCTAAATCTATTGACCTGCGCACATGTGAAACGTAAACTTCAATTAAAATCCTTGAAACTTTATAAAAATACTAAAACTGAAGTAAATGATGAAGGATTTACACAACCAACGAAATACACAACCAATGACATTTGGGTGCAAATACGTTACGTGTACGCGACTGCTAGTGTTCGTACGAAATTGCCCTAGATATATTCGTAAAAAAATTCGTTTAGTTCCTCTTTTCCGCAATCACCTGAGCTTTTGTGTGTAGAATAAAATTGTCACGTTCCGAACCACAGTGTCTCGTGTCCGGACACGAGAACTACTTTGCAGCTTGTGGTACAGCGTTTTAATAGAATCCATAGAGATCAGAACAGCAGACAAGCTCTAGTCGGAAAAATAGCTTCAGCTTATCCAAACGCGGGATTTCCTCCTGGCTAAAGTAAAGAACAGAAAACTTCAGCATAAAGCTGGGAGAAAAGTTCTGATCGCTACATAAACAATAACCGGACAGACTTCAGTGGCCAAGCACCAATCAGAAACCATTACGTCAAAAGTGCGCGATAGAAGATTGAGATAATAAGGCTATATAAGATTTCCGCCAACCTGATGACGATGGCAGCGCTAGCCGTCGAAGCGTGCGTTTATCCCCTACGAACCGTCCGTGTTGAATCTCTCCAGGCTTCATTCTGTAATGCAGTAAACATTCTGACTTTCGTGTGGTTAGGGCCCACCGTGATTCCGCTCAGATCAATTCTATTCCAATGAATTTTTATTTTAAGGAAGAGCTATCTCAGCGGTCATGTACGAAGGTGCGGTACGGAAGCCATATTCAACAACCCGTCTGTTCAAGGCCCCATCACAAACATCGTAAATGCCGCCGTCAATATTCTATGATAGCTCGTTCGTGATTGTTGCCGGAGTTGTGCCTGAAGATGGTTTTCTTGAGTTTGAAGCAAAATTTAATGTATCCGTTTTTACCATCGTCTTAACAGCAAAGATTTGTGACATGAAAACTAGGAATCGAGTACGCTGTAGTTAAATGCTCGGATATTTTGGGTAGCTTCTCGTGTACCTTGGAATCGGTGAAAGCGTGTTAACGTATGAAATATTTGTTTGCGCAGGAGGCATGTACGAGAGCGGGCTGACGCGCAATGGACGCGGCTGAGGACCTGTGCACGGGAAAGGCGCGCTGCTTCAACGGCGCGGCCACGCATTCCACGCACTCCAAACACAGCGAGATGGGCGACATGACGTTCTGCATGGCCAACTATGTCAAGGAGGCCATGAAGGTACTCCAAACTGACCAGAGCCTTGGCCATAGGGGGCGGCAAAGAGCGGCCCGCCAGGCAATAATGATTATATTGTTGCACATGAAACGCACGTTTGCTTCAGTATAAGTGTACACATTTTGTGTTATGTACACGTGACTCGTGTTACTCAAAATCGTTGTGAATTATAAGAACCTATATCAGTGTATTTACCAGACTTTGTCGCTTTTTGGACTGTGCGGCGTGCCTAAAAATATTTATTTTAATAATGCTTCACTATCCTAAAAAGGTAGCCGACCCCTTGTCTATGAGGTAAACGGGACAAGAATGCGTCATGCAAACCAACCTTTCGAACAGTGTTGAGGAGGGAACAGCAGTACCGACAATATTATAGTCGGCTGTACTCCACTTTCCCATGAGACTACCGATTAATTTATACTGTTAGGCCTCCTTAAAGCGGGAATCTGGTGCCTAAGGCTTTATAAGCTAATATACACTAAGGAAAATGTATATATCACTGCATAGTTCCGCTACGTCATGTTCCACATGAGGTAATTAGCTACCCAGCACAACAAAAATCACGGGAGTAAAACCTCTAGCAACGGAAGACCACAAAACTGAAGTCCCCGGAACATACACGGGAATATCATCGGAAATTTAATTTTCCACATTGACTGATAACTGTCTTAATTGATAAGCAAAATTTAATTATACATATTCTAGTATACACTTGTGCGATACGATACTACTTTTTTAAATTGCCATCTCTTAACATCCCTGCCAATTTTATGTAGTATTCGAAAACTAAATAAATTAATTGCTACATCTTCTAAAATAAATAAAAACTACCTTGAACAAGCTAGTTACTAATTAAGTGTTCAACGAAAATAATTAAACACCATTAACATCTGAAGATACAAACAATTAATTTCTATTAGGGCGACAGTCTGTAGTCTAAGGAAACGGGAGCGACATGGTTCACGATAAAAAGTAATTTTTTTGACGGTCATTGTCCTGATACATATTCCGAATGCAAGCACTTGGTTGGGCTGCAAAAAACGCCATCATGTTTTTACCATCGCCAAGATAAAAAGTTAACTGTACAATAAAAAATAAATATTTTATTACCTTTTTGATGATTTTAGTCTAGTTTTTATTATTGTTAGAAACTACAACTGTTAAAAAGAATACGTGGTTATCGCAGAATCTGCAGTATAATTAATTAAGCACTCAAATTCTTGCGATGTTATTCATGACATTGAGTTGGTTTATTCATAATGGACACACACATTATTCAATTATTAATTGGGTTCAAATTGTTATCTATAGTGGAAAACTTCGAAATATATCTCTGAGCTCGGATTATTCCACAGCCTTATGTTGCTTGGTTTTTTTGTGACTAGACCTTTTTTTTGTTGGCGGTGTTTGAAGGGGGGAGGGGGAGATGGTGTAGAGCCAATAATAATTTAGCAACTCCCTGAATACTTTGGTTACATGTAATAAGCATTTTTGATTGGCAAAAAGGAACTAACCAAATGTTTGCTTAGCCATTCCTAGTCAATTAATAATTTTACAGAATTACATTTCTATTGAATTAAACCTTTTGTAAATAATAATTTGTCACATACCAATATAGTCATTTAATGTATAGGGTATAATAAGTAATTGTAGGGTATTACTGAAATTTGTGTACAGTTAACAACTCTATCTGCACCTTCGAAGCCTAGATTCTCGATAAGATCTGTGGAATGTGGCCAAATATCGAAGCGTGCAAATGCCTAATTGGACAATAGTCGTTCAAAGTCTGTAAAGACCATTTACTTTTTTATATTTATAATCTGTTATTAACTCTGTTTTTATATAATTTTTTGTTTCTCAAATATCCATATTATTAGTATAACTATCCTCTTGAGTCAGTTTTTGATTTTTTCAAACTATGACTGTCTATATTTCAGTAGTAGGCTCATTTGTCGATTGCTTTTATTCCGACATTTCTTTCACAAATTGAATTTCCTCGATTGTTCAATATAACATCCTTCTCAATGTAAAGATTAATTTCAGTGTCTTCAATGATTAGTTGTATTTAAAGTTTGTTCACTGAGCTTCTGAATCAATGAGTTGAGATTTTATCAGGTATTCCATTGTCTGCCAAGACAGACAGTTTATTACAATTAAAATATTGTATTGTATCTTCCCATCACTATTTAATTATTGTTTCATAGACAATTGAATCCCCAATAAAATCTCTACTATTTATGTGATAACTCTCTTATCTGATGTCACTTAATCACTCCTGTTTCATTTATCACGAATTGGTTTTTTTATTTACAAAATTAATGTTTCTTAAAGTAATATAGCAATACAACATCAATTTGAAAACCTTTTCTGAACCATCTTTTTCATATGGTTGTGTTAATATTTTTCATACAGTGATTTTTTTGGTCATGTAGAACATAAAATTTTAACCATTAATTATATTTTGTTAAACCTGTGATTTGAAGTATTTTGACATTTTCCTATATTTGTATTTGCAATTACTTTTTATTCAAGTGTTAAATAATAATTTGTTATGGGGGATTTAATGTGCTAATAACTTAAGTTATGTTGTTGCAGATGATGTGCATGATGCGTAATAATCACATGCTGACAGATGTAGTTTTAGAAGTTGGATCAGAGTTGTTCCATGCTCACAAAGTTGTCCTAGCTGCTGCAAGCCCTTACTTCAAGGTAACAATAAAAAATTTTCTAGATATTATACATGTGTTTATAAGACATTAAAACATAAGTTAAAAATCATAAGTATTCACTTTCAAAAATGGTTTGTAGTTGATTGATATAGATATTATTGAGTATTACACATCTGTAGAGGAAATTATGAAAGACTTCCTTCTTTCCCTCTTTCATAATTAACTCTATTATAGAACATGGTATACCTTTTACATCTTTATCACGTACAATATTATTAATCTTTACAGTTAAATTCACTTTACAAATTTAAAAACACTCAAACAAACATCCTACGTCTGTTTATTTAGAAACATTACAGAAAATTTTGGAATAAGAATCTATATAGTTATAATACTGACTCAGTAAAATATCTTAATTTCTTATCATACCAACCCTGCAACACGAAATAAAGTCGCAACCAATCCAAGAGGATAGTCCCAACTATTTGGCTGTGACATTACTGAAAACTAATTACTATTCACAAAACACTATAGATACCACACTCAAAAGAGCATCAAAAACCATAAATTATGATATAAAAACCAGGAACATTCATATTCTATTACTTTATGTGTGTAATATACTCTAAAATTATCTGAAATGATTCTTAGAATTTCAAATAAATTAAATATTAAAGTAACTCTTAAGAGAAAACTTACAACAGAACTGAATATGCACGAGAGAACACACCAGAAATTTAATTTACATGATCTGCTCTGAGTCCCATCATTTCAAACAAAAATTTCAAAAATAAATAGATATAGTTTCAAGAAAGTAGACATTATGAAACATACACATTTTTACCAAATATAACTGTTTTACCTTACAAAGTCCAGTCTTTATACTTCCATTCACACCCATCATAACTCACATTATGAATTCATCAGCAAACACTATGCCTCCACACTTTTATGTGAAAGAGAGGCAGCCAATCTTAGATTACACCAAATAAAGTAGCCTGTTGGAGTGTTCAATCTCTTTCTCTGATTCCTATGTCAATTCCAGTAGACAAACAGAATTCTTACTATGTGAATTATTTCTTCCTTTGTCATACTTTTTACTCTCCACAGAATGCCTTCTCAATTTCTTTTCTCAACATCTTTAGACACCAGAATGCCAAAAAATTGTATTCATACCACCATTGTCAACTAAATTCACTACTATAAGTTTTTTCTGACCTGATACATTACTTTTTACCATATTACTTATGCTTTTTGACAATCTGACATGGAACTATAGTTCTTTGTACACTTTTATATATCCTGTAGTATCGCTGTTATTCTTCTAATATTTTGCACGATACTCCAGATTTCAAGCCTTATCGTTACTTCTAGTGTCTTCCCAAGGCAAATTTTCTGATAAGTAGTCATACTTCAAAGTGAAAGAGATGTGAGCAAGTATTCCTTTATGTATAATATTATGTTCCACCCAACAGTATTTCATTTTAGGAATTTGTTTCTTCTCATAACCCTGATTAGCAAGTGTCCACTATCTAGGAACTTGGTAATCCTTGTTCACAGTGTAGAGAATGAATTCAGGCAATACGAGTTGATTTAAGTCACTGAATAGTTATTATGTGCCAGGCACATTACAACACAAATTTTTATGGCTATCAAAACAGATTATTCAATAACTTTGAAATATCCTGTTCCCACATAAATGGGGATACAGTGGTTGAGCACTTCATGTATCCCTCCAGTTTCAGAATTGCCAAGTAAGTTGGTGGTATGGCAGTAGTTTTGGTTAACTTGTGTTCTCCTGGATCTGTAAAGCTGGCCATCTTGGTGGTGGGAACTTAATAAGTTACTTGTGTGTTATTCTCCACACAAGGACTTCCAATAATAGAAGACACATTTACAAGCAGTGTAAATTTTTATCCAGGTATGAATCAACTCTTTCAAATAAGCTTTATTGTTTTACATTTAATTTTCTTGGCTTACCAAAGCACATATCCACATTCAAATAGGAAATGTCCCTCTCTATCTATCTACACAGGCTATAAGCCAAGTTCTATCTAGAAGAAACTTAAAACCCTCAATTAATGTTAAATCCATGTTTAGTTTGTTGTCGTAAAAAATACTTCAGGATTTCGTTACATGATACTATAATGGTATGGATGCTCTGAAAATAAGTGTGTTTAGTCTTTTTTAGATTGAAATGGAATGAATGTCAAATCATTTGAAATGAAAGATTACAAATTTTGAGCTACTGCGTATAATATGAATATAAATTCTTTGTCACATATATTCATTTTCAAAGGTTAAATAAATAAATAAGGAAACAAACAAGGCACATTGCTTTTAATGACAAACCATATCAACTCAAATATGAGGATATTAAAGTTCTGAATTAAAATTTGCAAATGTAATTTTTTATAGTTAACGACCGCTGACAAGATATCACCTGCTGCCATTGGGGGGAAGATTGGTTAGAATGTGCACAGATTGTTAGAAATGAAATAAAGAAGTTTGATATATCTAATTTACATCCCATGATTACTGATAACTCTTCCAAGTAGTTCTACTTGAAATATCAACTGAAATTATAGAGATGAAATAAACATGTTACATACAAGTAAAACTCTTAGAAATAAATGTATTAGCTATGAATTTCAGAACGTTAATTCATATTGAAATTACAGTACGAAGAAATAAGTAGAAATTAAGCTCATTAAAGCATAGACTTATATATTTATATTTAAAGTAATCCTTTAGAGAAGACAATTGAGGAAATAAAGTGATTTTTTTTTAAGTGGAACACAATGGCGATGTAAGACACTCATATTTTGAAAAGAATTCAGTGTCTTATAATCACAATATATATTATAATATATTGGTATTGAACTCAATACATACTTCAAATAAAGTAGCTAATGATAATCATAGTAATTACAGAACAGTTTAAGTTGGAATTTTAATAATCATTGTTTTCCATTTCCTGACTGAACTTACAGCATACAACAAAAAGGAAAAGTGAGTAGAGAACCGAATTAGAAGTAGGAGGAGTTGTAAAAATATAATGTTACAAATTACTAATCAAAAAATATATTTGAAATGAACCGCCATTCCTAAGAGTATATACAACTGTTTGTCTTCAGGGGCGAAGCATTCAGATGATCAACAGGGTGTTCTTATACGTAAACAGTGATTTGGACATAGTCAACTCAGCCAATCCCTAAGGAGACAACTTCTCAGCTTTTGCTGCTTCACTCCCCACCACCCCCCACTCATTTTTTGGATCTGTAATCCCCTACAATTTAAACATTCATCATATCAGTCCTATGGTATAAAATCATTATTAATAACATTCCTACTATATACATACCATTCTCGACAATATTTTAATGTTGAAAACTAATTAGTCTATGATCAGTTAACTCAGTGGATGCAATCAAGATTGTGTTTTATTTAGGTTTTTTCTTCTTTGCTTATTATTTCTCACCTTAATATTTTAACCTTTTTCTACTCCTTATTCTCTAACTACTTGCTTCTAATTTTTGTTACACACTGCAGTCCTCTATATATAAGTCCTACAAAATTTAATTCCAAAATTTCTGTTGCTTCTCATTTCTTCCTTTTCCAAAATTATTAGATTAAAACAAACAAATGCGTAACTTTTTACCAATAATTAAATACAAATAATTATTGTTAAAGACATTAACTAATATTATTTTTATCAATAATCCTTTGTTGAATAATATATATGTGCAATATTTTAATTTTATAGGCCATGTTTACGGGAGGTCTAAAGGAGTGTGAAATGTCTCGTGTAAAACTACAGGGTGTGTGCCCTACAGCTATGGCCAGGCTGATGTATTTCATGTATACCGGTCAAATAAAAGTAACAGAAGTAACAGTTTGCCAGTTACTTCCAGCAGCTACAATGTTTCAGGTATAATTTATTTTATAATGCTACCTGCTCTCACTATCTCACTATCTCAATTAATAATTGTGATATTGGTATGGAAAGGAAAGAGAGATAGCTTGTGGCTTACCTGAAAGTGAATTACAGTGTAGCCATAGGAAACTGAAGGTTGTTCATCAAATTTTCGGAGGCTCTCAGCCTCCTTCTTCTGGAAGGAGTGTTACACCATTTGGACGCCCACCCAACCTCCACAATTTACTTGTCCAAGCCTGCAAAACCCACGCCCACCCACCTACCCATGCTGGGTTACAAACCTTATGGTAGGAACAGATGCCATGTCTGCCCTATCTTACAGCCCACCACAATCTTCCAGAACCACACACCTGCCTCTCCTCCCACACTATGTACCAAATTAACTGTAGACTCTGGCCTGCATTCTATACAGACCAAACAAAAAGACCCCTCCCTGAACAAATAGCCAACCACCGCAGCACTGTCAAACCTTCCAAAATCCAATTCCCAGTAGCTGCTCATGCCAAAATCCACAGTACAAACAATTTTGACCAATGCTTCACACTCGCCTTTTTAAAGCCCTACCCCCCAATTCATCAGAGGCAGAACTCCACCTGTGGGAACTCTTCTTCCAACATGTCTTACAGTCCAGGCAAAGCCCTGGACTCAACATCCTTTAAATAATGCCCTTTCTACCTGCCACCCCTACTTGCACAAGTCCATGTGAGTATGTATGAGCATGTTTACGTATGTTTGTATGTGTATCCCTACATATATGTATGTATAAAGTGCTATGATGAATGACCACTATCAGAACCTTTCCTTAGCCACGACCCCCCCTTGAGAGAGAAAGTTAGTGGCCTGGTGGGGTGTTAATTTTTTATGGGCTACTAGTCATACGGTGGTCAAAACTCTGCAGTCCGCAGTTGGCCGGTGCACGGAATGGTGTAACGCTCCTTCCTGAAGAAGGGGGCTGAGAGCCTCCGAAAATTTAAAGATCACATCAATCCCTATTATTTTAGTTCAAGTTTTGTTCATGTTATTTTATTTCTCATTGGATATTCTGCACTGAATATCTAGTTTTTGTCTGTTTTCTGTACTGATGTTCCAATGACTATAATATTTAAATGTTTTAGCGTTTAAATACTTCAAAAATATTTTAACTATAGTGAAATATTTTAGTGGGCTTAAAAGTTTGAACTGTAAAATATTATTCAGCAAAAAATTTACCTTCTTATTTAATTTTAAAACTGTGTGTAAAAGACTTTGATTAATTTTTCTGCCAGGTAACCAATGTGATTGATGCTTGCTGTTTGTTTTTGGAGCGTCAGTTAGATCCGAGCAACGCAATTGGGATTGCAAAATTTGCTGAACAACATGGTTGTAAAGATCTTTACCAGAAAGCAAACCAGTTTATTGTGCAACATTTTACTCAGGTATTAGTTTTGATGATATATCTGTGTGTATTACAATGTTGTTTGTTTGCCTAATCACACTGAAACTTAAACTGGTCTTATTTAATGTGTGTAAAATACATTCTGAGGATAACATATATTTTATAGCTTACAGAGTTTGAATGAACTCTCTACAAAATCTTTTGAAATCAAATAGTTGAAGAAAATCTTAGAAACAGAGAAATAAAAAGAAAAGAAAATTGTTTTGAGACTTTATACATGTATTCAGTATTGTTTGCTACATGAACTTCCCAGCTTTGTTGTAATAGCACTGTGGCCTGCTTAATAAGTCATTGTTCGAATACTGAAGTAAGTATCTGTAATAAAGTTTTATGGTGCTCAAAATGTTGGCCTGACATCCTCTTTTCTATCACTCATATCACTTCTTGTAAATGTAAATTTGTCTCTCCCCATCTTTCTCACTTACTTCTTCACCTAATCCTGTAAGTTTGGTAAGCATCACCAGAAGAATGATAATGGAATTCTGAAGCAACATTAGTAAAGTTATACAAAAGCTGAATACACACACAATCTTGTGTTGGAGGACACAATATCTCTTATACATTGTTTTGAAATTTGTATCAGTCATGTCTCATGTGAGTGTGTGTTTCATATTGTTTACTCAATAGAATATGCCAAGTTACAAAATTGATCTTGAATATTCGCCCTGTTACTCTTGCACTTGATGACTGTCAGTAACATGATGGTATGTACCAAAAGACCATAAATATTGTGATGATAGGTCATGTGCCAAGCTGTATTTGAAAACCTGTTTGTTACAGAGCTTTGTTTTAGTAATGAGACTTTACAAAAATTGCAGTGAAAAACATTGAAATTTTTATCAACCATTACCATAATGAACACTGAAAAATGACACTTAGGTTTTTAGATCATATTGAAGTTCATTAAGTGACAATCATGGGGACAAGCTCACCTTCCTGTGCAGTAATAATAATATTTTGTTTCTAAAATAGTATATACAATCATTTAAATGTTGATTCTATATTACATTGTTTATTTTAATTAGTGCATAATATATAATTATGAATGTCTTCCTTTAGTTCTAGGCCAGTGCTTAGAAATTATTGATCTCACAATATGTAATTTACTTGTTGTTCCACTTAAGCTGTGTACATGAGTATATAGAACTGATAGAAAATTTAGACCCATTTGCAATAATAGATCAAATACAAAAATGTGGTAACAAGAAATGTATTCTAAATAGAATAGTAAGATAATTTAGTCAGCCTATTATTAGTTTGTTGTTTAGTAATATTTTTTTGTTTTGTGTGTTTAGATTTGCATGGAAGAAGAGTTCCTCCAACTATCAGCTGTTCAGCTAGTAGCACTCATAAAAAAAGATGAATTAAATGTTACTGAAGAAAGAGAAGTTTATAATGCCGTGTTAAAGTGGGTCAAATATGATGAAGACAATCGGTTCCCAAAGATGGAGCTTATTCTACATGCAGTTCGTTGCCAGTTTCTTACACCCAACTTTCTGAATGATCAGATGAAAAACTGTGACATATTAAAGAAGCTGCCAAATTGCCGAGAATATCTGGCGCAAATATTTAAAGTATGTGATACAACCCTCAGGTTTTGATATTTCATAAATATTTATCTGTGAAAATGTTCATTCATTTATAACATGAGGATTCATGGATATTTGAATTTTATTAGTTTTTTGAACAATAAATTCCTAAAAGTAACTTTACTGCATATATTAAGATTAAACATCAAGAAGCAGAAAGCCAAGCCATCCATCTCCCTGAGCTGTGCTGAACCAAGTTGGGCCATGTTTTTATGGGTTGTCCCATGCTGTGAACTAATGCTGCTTACTCCCTGAAGAAGAACAGAGTTGAGTACTGTTCGAAATGTCAATCTTTCTTTCCTTCCTCTTTTCATCATGTCATTTTGTCAAATTTCTATTCTCTCAATCTATTATTATTATTTCTTCCCTGCTTGCATTCCTTGATTTATATTCTCTCCCTACTACTCATTGTTTACCTAATTCTTTGCAAATCAGACACTGGAACTCCCAAACAATTTTAACTCTGTATTAAATTACAAATCAATATTTGAAGTTGCTCTAAACTTTGAATTATGTTTTTTAATAAGTGCACAACCACGTGATAAGTTAAATTATCTTTAATGTGAGATGTAAAATAATACATTTTTTAATTAAAATTGAAAAATAATCATTTAAACAAGTACAGTGACCTAACAACTATTACCAAAACATTAGCAATATTGTAACATTTAGGTCAAATGACAATTAAATGACTTGCCAATAATGCATTAATTTAAATTTATTAGGGAAATATCAGTCATAGTTTGTAATAAAATTAAATGTGTATAAGTAGCAGATATGAAAACCAATAAACCACAGTTAAATGAAATTATAAGAAATTTATTTTGTAATAATTTTTTTGTTTTATGAGATTTCATTTCTGATCACAAGAAAAGTGTAAAAAAAATGTAACACGCATGTATTTTAAAATTTATTTGTTCATTGTACCAGGATGATTAACAATGAATACTATTTCATTCAAAATACATTTTCTTTAATATGGCACTCTGAAAAGCGGACAGTGATGGAACTATAAAAATATTATTGTTCATTATGTCACAGTAAATCAATAAATATTTCATAGTATGGTTTTAAAAATTTGTTATTAAATGATAATTGCAATCCTGTATTTGTAGGATTTGACACTTCATAAACGGCCTTGTGTGAAAGAGCGAACTCCAAATACTCCACGAATCATATACATTGCTGGCGGATATCTGAGGAACTCTCTTGACCTTGTAGAAGCCTATAATGTTGATGACAAAACCTGGACTAGGTTGGCAAATTTGACTGTAGCAAGATCAGGCCTTGGTGGTGTGTTCTTGAAAGTATGTGCCTTGTTTTTAATATCTTAACATATTATCATAATATTAAGTGTGTATAAAGTTGAAATCTGTAAATACTTGTATTATTCAGCCATTTTTACATTCGTATTGCTGAATTTTATTTTATGTATTGATGCATATACTTGATATTTTCCTCACACATTTGTCTATCATATTCTTAAGGAAGCCAAATAAAAATATTAATCAATTAACCCTTAAATATGAGGAAAATACAGACTATATCATGATAATATTTTGAAATACACATTTTCAGTAGGACGTGTCTGGATGGCATTTTACACTATGAACTATATACAATACTTTGAAACACTATTTTTCTTAAGTTCAGATGGTATAAATATTTTTTTGAATACCATTTATAATTACATTTCTTTTTTAATATGAAGATCACAATTAAAAAATGTTCTACAAAAAAATATATATGGAAGTTACTGTGTGAAACTCAATTTACACTTAAGGAAAATGTGACAGGTTCAAATTAAATACACATTTGGATAGTTTATATATAAATTTATATATATATGTATATATATTATTATTGACAATGTCATATTCTTACTAATATACTAATATACAATATTAGGAACATCCATTAAGGAATAGCAACTAATTTGGTGACAGTCACATTCAAACTTGGATAGTGAGGAAGGATAGAAATAAATAAGAGAAATAGGAGGATTACGCTTTATGTGAATTCATATGCTCAGGCGTAGAATCACACACATAAGAAAAACATATGTTCAAAACTGGGAGAAGGAAGGAAGAAGAAGGAAAGACTGAAAATATTTGACCCACTGCATATATATATATATATATATATATATATATATATATATTGTAATAGTGAGAATGTGACATTGTCAAAAATAGTGGTATGGAAAGGATAGAGAGATAGGTTGTGGCTTACCTGAAAGTGAAGTGCGGTGTCGCCATGAGGAACTGAAGGTTGTTCTTCAAATTTTCGGAGGCTCTCAGCCTCCTTCTTCAGGAAGGAGTATTACACCATTCCGTGCACCGGCCGGCAGTCCGCAGCCAGCCGGTGCACGGAATGGTGTAACACTCCTTCCTGAAGAAGGAGGCTGAGAGCCTCCGAAAATTTGAAGAACAACCTTCAGTTCCTCATGGCGACACCGCACTTCACTTTCAGGTAAGCCACAACCTATCTCTCTATCCTTTCCATACCAATATTTTTGACAATGTCACATTCTCACTATTACAATATATATATATATAAAATGGATGACTATAGTTTGTAAAATATAGTATTTTATTACATCTCGTGTCCTGCAAAGGTATTTATTCATTCTGAAGCTGTAGTTTTCAGCTTGGTATTGCCAATCAATACTTGAATGCATTATGTTTTAGGGTATGTTCTATGCAGTTGGTGGCCGTCACAACTCTCCAGAATCTAGGTATGATTCAGATTGGGTCGACAGATACAACCCAGCCAAGGACGTCTGGCGACCCTGTAGTCCAATGTCCGTTCCTCGAAACAGAGTGGGGGTTGCAGTCATGGATGGATTTCTATATGCTGTTGGTGGAGCGTTTAGTATAGAGTACCACAACAGTGTTGAAAGGTGATTGTGCAATATTTTATTATAGTATTTCCTGCACAGTTCTTGTGAAAA
Source organism: Zhengitettix transpicula (assembly GCA_037074705.1). NCBI lineage: Eukaryota > Metazoa > Arthropoda > Insecta > Orthoptera > Tetrigidae > Zhengitettix > Zhengitettix transpicula. Next base: position 65,844,230 of record CM073595.1, on the reverse strand, counting down.
TGTAATGTACAGCAATCTCCATAGAAATGTGGTGGTATATAATTTTCTCGTGTCTGCCACATACATTTCTACTTTTTTCCATTAACAACCTTTTGCTTTTTAGAAATGAATTGTGTTCAATAGTCTGTAACATTTTAGCTACCTTACTGCAAACAATTATATGTTACCCTTGCCCTTGTTCATATCTGCTAAACTCTTGGAATTAAAGTGGAAATGTATCTGCATGAATTATTTTCCAAATTATATTATACCAGTTCTAGAAAATGTGGCTAATGTGTAGTTATTCTGAAAGTCTTGCAAGAATAAAATTGTACCACAGAACTGAAATTACGAAATAAAATAGTATCACAGAACTGAAATTACGAAATAAAATATTACCAAATATAATTGTAAACCATAATTCATTTGACATTATTTCCTGTTTGCAATATGCAAATTTAGTTCAATTATGTTATTTTTAGATTTGACCCAGATGAAGACCAATGGACTACTGTAAAGCCAATGCACATAAGACGACTTGGAGTTGCTGTCACGGTAGTGAATAGGCTACTGTACGCAATTGGAGGTTACGATGGTGTCGACAGACACAGCAGCGTTGAGTGCTACCACCCCGAGAATAATGCGTGGACCATGGTGGCACCTCTTAACATTGGTCGTAGTGGAGCAGGTATTTATTATAGCCCATTTTAATAGAATCAATATTTAAATTATTTGTAATGTTAAAACATTCTCAGTAATGGCTTATTTTTAGTATAATCAGATTTGTAAAGACTAGCATGAAATATAAACTCCAAATTGTTTGGAAATTCTTGCATTTATATTTTCCATGGCTCTTTTGCACAATACCTGACTAGGCTTTTGTTTGTCATGATCCCAAATGCATTAATTTTTCTGATAAGTATTTTCACATTCAATTGTTAACCTGTAAAACTAGCTTAACATTAATGCTTATAATTTTTAAAACAAATCCGACAGATTCCTTGTCAGACTGGCTCCTGTACGTGAGATGTTCAGGAAAGTCTTGTTAATGATCACCAAATTCGTATCAAATTAAGAGAAACTGGCACACACTTGGGACTACAGCCATTTTTTCTTTTGATAATTTTTAGAAACTCAAAACAGAACCACTTTCTTCAAAACGAAAACTAAGAAAATGTAAACATTTAATAATCTGACACCGTTTCTTAACTGTCTAAATCTTTCTGAAATTTAGAACTCTGTATTCTGTGAAGTCCCTAATATGTTCTGGAAAAGCTGCACCTGTCACTTTCTCCCCAAACTCAATAAATTTATCAACAAGCCCCAAATTTCTTCAGTCAGATGTGAAGACCTTGATGTATTCTGTCTCTGGAATAGACTGAATTTAGTTGCTTCATTCCTGTAATAAGTGCTTGGTATTGTGTGCAAAGCTACAATTCTTTACCCCTTCTTTCTGGTTATAATGTAAGATTGAATCAACAAAGAAATATTAAGTTTTTAACTTTGGTCAAGCCATAGCTCTTAGTATTATCCAAATCATTTTTAAAACACTTCATAATGCCCATAATTTTTGCAATGATTATATTGTAAGCATTAACTTCATGCTATGTTCACAAGATGAGCTTCATTGTATTCCATAACCAAACATCATGTCATATAGTATTACAGACTATTTTAGCAAAATTAAATCCAGTTAAGGTAAAATATAGAATAAGAAATTTTCGTGTCTGGTATAAAAATAACCTAAATACAAATTTTACCTACTTAAATAAAAATTGCTATTAATTTTTTAACCTGACTTAATTAATTCCAGAAGTACAATGTGGTTAAACATTTACTTTAAATATGTACACAAACTTTCTAAGTGACAAAAATCATGTTCACTGTTGCTTATAATTTTAAAGTCACCTCTATTGTGATTCAAATAATACACAGTAACTATATGCTACATATAAGATGAATACTTCATAAGAATAAGCTAATTTTTTATATTAGTGATAGTTAACTTATATGTTAATTTTAATATAGTAAATGTAGATTTTCCCAGTGAATTTTATGAATTTAGATTTATTGGGTTTCTAACTGGGTTATATCTTGTGAAAAACACATTTTTAAAAGAGATGTTCCAAACATGAGAGATGTATCCACTTAAAACAGTATACCAATACAGCTGTGGACGCAAAATGGATTTCGCCAAGACAACAGAGGCTGGTGTAACAGCATTATCATGGAAGCATGTAGAAACCAATGTGACATTGAAGGACGAGTGACCAATCTGGTCCCATCATGTCCATGGCGGAGTCCAGTGCAGAGAAGTGAGGATCCAGATATAAATGGGGCAGACAATGGTCTTGGCATCAGTCACCTGACAGTGATGGCAGAGCTAGCTGTCAAAATGTTGTGTTTCACACAAGATATAACCCAGGTAGAAATCTGAGAAATCTACACTTTTAATATAATATATATAATAAAATAAATTATTTAGCCCTTCTTAGTTTTTATATGTAAATAAATTAATAAAAACAATCCCAAATTTAACCTGACCTATGCTATGAATTTTTATTTCAGGTGTAGCCGCTTTAAATCAGTATATTTATGTAGTGGGGGGATATGATGGTAACAGGCAACTGAGCTCAGTGGAACGGTATGATACAGAAAAGGATGTCTGGCAGTTTGTTGCCAGTATTAAATATGCACGGTCTGCTTTGAGTGTTGCCGTTTTGGATGGGAAACTCTATGCCATGGGTAATAAGAAAAATTATTATGTGACAAAATATTCCCAATTAAATTAATAGGATTATTAATTTTTTCAATTGCAATAAACTACGTAAAAAATTCTAAATGAATTAAATGTTAAATTATAAATTAATGATGTTTTTTTCCCTTGTTATAACCTGTAATTTCATTACCATGAATAACAACTTGACTATTAATTTTGTTCAGTAATATATTGTGTACATTTATATTAATTTTAAATATAACACTTATGTTCAGGTGGATATGACGGACAAAGTTTTGTAAATACAGTAGAAGTATACGACCCTGCCACAGACATCTGGAAAGATGGTCAACCCCTCACTAGTGGCCGGTCTGGTCATGCATGTGCAGTTTCATACCATCAGTGCCTTATACATTGTGAACACATGGACCAACCTCTCACATTGACAGACACCCCTACTCCAACACCTGGGACAAGTGGCATTTGGACGTGAAGTTGCATCACACTTTTATGTCATGTATGACAGATAAATGGAAATAAGAGTTTTCTTTTAAGCTCACAGAACATTTTAACAGTGATGTGATTACATATTTTTTTTCAAACGGAAAGAAATGTCAAATAATGAATAATTGTATGAGAATATGCTGTATAGATCATGTTATGTGCAAGTTTTATTAACATTATTTTTTCACCTGTGTGATCATTGATTTCATAAAATTCAGACAACATGTTAACATATTTCTAGATTTCAGTTAGACTTGTGCCACTTTCCACAAAAATCTATTTCAGAAGATTCAGCAGACCATAATCATAATTATTTGGATTAGAATCTTAACAATTACTCAGAGATAATATTTTTTAGATGTTCCATAAAAAACTTGTAGAATATAACATGCATCCTACATGGGCCCTGCTACTTTCCAATTGTTTTTTCCAGCTTACCATTAATGTATTTATTTAAGGTGATAGAAAGATTCCTAGATGATTCATATGCAGATGTGATAATTTTATAATCCACATTCTGCACATTAAATTTGGTAGAACCACATAGTGTGGAACAGAAAGTTATTTTGTAATTATATTTAATAAAAACATTCTAGGTTCTATAATTTTTTGTGACTATCAAGTCTTGCTTGGAAATGCAGAAAGAGTTCACGGGTTCCACACAGTTACCAATGGAAATTAAACCGAGAGATGTTTCTGTTGTCATCTTCTAGGCGTACAGCAACTATACCAGGAAAGCCTTCCATCATTTTCTTGGAAAAGTTGATATATTAATATGTTGTATGAGGATTTGGTAGGTTTTCTGGAAATTGGATGGTGATTTATTAATTCTCCGTGAATAGTAAGAGATAATTTTGAATTTACAGTCCTGTTTGTATACCCATATTTTTTTTTGTGTAGGTCAGTATACCTGTAGCAGTATTCACGAACGAAGGCAGGTGGAACAGATTGAGGGAGGGGAGGTAACATAGAATAAACATACATGCAACACGGTCTAACTCTTTGTGCTAACTGAAATTGATTGGTTGTGCAGAGGGACACTGAAATGGGCCGTCAAGATATTTGACACATACTATAGACCTGTGCTGTATTGATATGAATGAAACTTGAGGCACTCTTAAGTATAGGTGAGTTTTGTGTGGCCTCAAGCGATTGTTTAATGAGAATGTCCAGAAAGTCGATCAATTTGCTTTTGTTTAACACACTTCTGAATTTGGTAAAGGAAAATGTCAACAGCATAGTGAGTGGAAAAATTTTGGGATGTTATTGTGCAGAATAAAAACCCGACTTCGAATAAGTTTTGATCTTGCAATCGAGCTGAAACATACTAGATATTTTGTAAACTTAATCTCGCTCCCTCTGAAGACTTTTCTTCTATTTTTCAAAAAATATCCAAAACTGTCTAATTCTCACTATCCAGGTATCTAGATTGCCAATCTATCCAACTCAGAATTCACCGCTTATCCCAACCAAAATACTGAACACATGAAAAATATTATCTCTGAATCTACTGGATTACACCTAGGCATGCAAGTTTGTATATTATTGTAAATCTGTATGTATAGTAGAATACAAAAGATTGCTCAGTAAATTTTATGACCATTGTATAAAAATATAGAAAACGAGTTTGTTATTAATTGAAAACCAGTTATGTTGTCAAGTGGACAATAGTTTTTATAATCTAGAATGTTCTAGAAAAATTTGTGATTATTTAATCCTAGTATTATTTGTTCCTGTGCAACACTAGGGAATACTGCTTTCTCCTTTAAGTGTTTTGAGTCACCACATTTGGCTTCAATTTGGTGATCTATACTTGTGGGCATCAGCTTTGAAATCTCAGATAAGATATTCATACAGCCAACTTCTGTACTGGTGGAGTAGTGACTTGTGTATTTTTTTAAAAAAATTGGAATTTAGTAATGCTTCACATCTTTAGATGCTCATGAGAGTAATTATTTTAGACAGAGTTATTATCATAAGTTTTGTATTAAATATACAGGAGATAATAGAATGAGAATGTGGAAAGTATTTCATTTTAAAACAAAATTCAATATTATTTTTTTTAAATATATTCAGAAATGATTACAGGTGAAAAGTTTTCAAGCTATGACTCAAATAAGCTATAATAGAAACCGATACAGTTACTTGTGAAAGTTTTATCTTTTTCGTTAATGTGCTGGTGATTAGAACTTTGAACTGTATACTAAAATAGTTTAAGCATATTTCAAGATTATTTTGTGTTATTGTTGATACGGTAATTTTCCTATGTTGCTTTCACAATTTTATTTATAGAAGCTCATTTATTATGAATTTCAAAAATGCTAAAACTTCTTGCACAAAATTGATTTGTTGTTGAATAATCTGATCAAAGCTATCATTATTACTAGTCATGGAGATGGCACAAAATTGCCATTCTGCCTATTCATTAAATGCCAATTAAGGTGTTTCCATTTTTAATTCACAAAAAAACACCATGGTTTCATCAGTGCTTCAAGATGAAATCAATATTTATAGACTGAGTATGTTTGAAGTGTGTGCAAGGGGAAGTTGCAATTGTGTGTACCTAGTTAACATCAAATGTTGACCAAGTTTGATATGAACACATTTCCAAGACATAAGAAAATATTTATATATTATACATTAAGGATCTTGGAAATAAATTAAAACTGTGAATTATTAAAAAATCATAAGTATGTTCAAATTTGTATGCTATTTGTTCATTAGCATGTATGTGTATAAATGAATGCCAGAAGGTAAATTTGTATTCGCCACAGAGGAGCAACTAAACATTAAGAACATATTCTTAATTTGCAAATACATTAAACCTCCATCTATGTCTCGTGGCAAATACAGCAATAAAATGATTTATTTAATTAATTTATTTATTGTTTGTATATAAATGAATCACCGTTGGCTTAAATTTGATCTGTTCAATTATTTTAAAATTGAAAGATATATATTGTAAGACATCTCGAATATAATAAAGTTAGCTAATTTTCCAATTAAATTTAGAGCTTTGTAGTTTTTTCAAAAGATGCAGTTCCCTGAACCTCTCATTATGTAATATTTTCTTGTTCTGCGATACTTTACTTTGACATATTACATTGCACTGTAACAAACCAAAACTTTTCACCAAGTATTTATCCTTCAGCAAAGCTAATAACCAATTACATTTTTTTATTTGGCACTACAAAATTTTAAGTGACCTGCTAACAACAATGAACAGTGTAAGAAATTATTTCAACAGACATAATAATTCAATGAAAATATAAATTGACAAGTTAACTGTCAGGAAACTAAGCAATGCTTTTATTTTAATTTAATGACAAAAGTTGTATTATTGAATGGCATTCCAACATATATAACTATTCATTACTGCATTAACATTACAAACAAAACAAAAAACCTCACTCTGCATTCAAAGAGTGCCATTGTATCTCTATTATTTAATTTTTTTTTCAAATTGTCTACCAATAATAAGAGAATGTCAACAAAACACTTATTCCATACAGTAATATAAACATTATGAATAATGTGTCAAATTGAATAGGAAAAAATTGAGGAAAATATCTCCTAATATAGGATAAAAGAATAATTAGCACAAAACTAACATAATAAATAACAAATTATTATTTTCATTTGAATTTAGGTACATTTATATACAAATTCAATATAACAATAATACAAAAATTATATATTCATATATACAGCACTGGGCATCATTTGCTATTTAAAATACAAATATCTTACAAAACATTCAGTTTCATTATTTTTCTCTATGTAATACACAATGGTTTGATTTTCAGTACATACACAATATTAGTGAATAATTGTTGAGCATATAAAAAAATTAAAGTTTGATAGTGTTCAAAACACTAATCATGAAGTATATATGTAAGCAACTAAGGATAATGTGACATAGTCAAAATAATTTAATATATAGGAAATGGAGAGTTGTGCAAGGTTACCTTAAATTGAAAGCCGGTGTCACCAGAAGGAAGGAGCACGTCCTGATGCCGCTTCCTCAGGATAGAGAATAGTCTGTTTCTGTCCTGAGGAAAGGTTTTCAGGTCTCTGAAAATTTAACACCAGCTTTCAATTTAATTATATATATTTTTTCAAGCCAGGCCAGCAATCAGATGAGCCCTACATTCCTGATGAAGGGGCTCAGCTCCTTGAAAATTTGGTTTAATATTAAATAATATTGCTTATTAAGAAAACTTACTTTTATATAATATACTTTCAGCTAGATTGGACACCCCTGTCTGTTATATATAGGTTTTACTGTATATAATGGAATGTAAATCTGTCTCCTGAAGAAGGGAGCTGAGAGCATCCAAAAATTTGAAGAACCATCTTTCACCAAGTGGCAATGCTGAGCTTCAATTTCAGGTAAACCACCATCTTTCTCCCTTTCCTTTACATACCAATATCACAATTATTTTTGACAATGTCATATCCTTACTAACATAAATTGCTTAATGGCACACGAGACCTATTCTGAAGAAGCCCAGCTCAGGTCCTTGAAAATTTTTCATAGTACTGTTGCCCTGCCTGGTGATTCCATCCTTTGGAAGCCACTTTCTGACCCTCTTTCCTATTCCAATTGAATTATTTTGACAATGCCACATTACCTTTACTTGCTATATATAAAATTAGTGTTTTAATATAAAAGTTTTTATAACATATTGCCAACTAGAAACACTTTCTTAAACAGTCTTGTTAAAAAGTCTTGCATTCTGTTGTTCTTCCCTATCCTTCCTAATGTAAAATATGAATGACCACACATTATGTATATGTGTGATATCAAACTGCATTGTTATATATCTGATTCAAGTAATTACAAAATATATTCAGTATAAAATTTCTGTGTGTTCCCATACAAATAAATGACTATAATATATATACTTTAAATGAATACGAATAAAACATAAAATGTGTATGTTTTTGGGCACTCCAAATAATAGATTACTTATAATTTACTTACCTGGAAACAAGGTCCTACACAATTTATAACATTAAAGTAATTAACAAACTAAGCAAAACATCTGAGATCGCAAATATGGAAAGGTTTTACCAACAATTTATAACCTACTTGACATGTTAGTTAATGTGACTGAAGGCCAAGTGGAATGTGATCAACAAATGAGGCAGGGAACTGGCCCTTCCTTCCCTGATATTCTCCAATCAACCAGTCCGAATTCACTTGCCCCGTGACTTTAATTGAGACACCTTCCTGCACGGGAAAAATATAAAAACTGAAATAAACCCATTAAAAATATTGTAAAGTCAATTAAAACAACTGAAATAAACCCATTAAAAATATTGTAAAGTCAATTAAAACAACTGAAATAAACCCCTGAAAAATATTGAAAAGTCAATTAAAATAACTGATAAAAACAACAACAAAGAAATCTATTGTCAATTTAAAAAACTGAATAAGGCCCTACAATTCTTTATAAGAGCTCCAGTTTTAGAAAGTGAGAACACAATGTTACTCATTTTCACATTTAGGCAAATTGTTTTTGTACTCCTATTAGTAATTATTTTTACTCACAACTAACGAGTAATGCAAAATTCAAGTTATGATTTGATTATAATTCTTATGTCAAATAATTTAATGAATCTTGCACTAAATGCATCATTTGGTTGTCATGAACAGACTAATAATTTGATTCAATGCCACAATATTAAAGAGGACACGTGAATTAACACTATAAAAAATCATTTTAATAGTGTAAAACTAAGTGTTATATTTTCAAAAATTACATTAATAAAATATTACAACTTTCTCAACATTCAAATTTTATGAAAACGGAAGAGTAAATTAGATGCCCAAAAGTTTTTGGCACCAATATTATAATTTAATGTAAATGTGGTGTTGGCCATATGTTGAAAATAGTTTTTCCAGAAATTCTTCTGTTATTTGTATAAAAAATTGCTTGAATTAAATAAATATTTTAATGGTAATTGAAATTATCATCATACAGTAGTTGACACACTGGATTAACAGCAGTGAAGCACATTTACTCATTTCCACTGACAGCAGAACATCAAAAGCTACATTAAAACCTGATGCAGGCTACAGACAATTAATAATTCTAAATCATGTAGATTAGGAAACAAAGAAATCACAAATAATTGTGTTACCGGAAAACTAAGATCTTCTGACGTTTCAGCAGAAAAAGCATACAAAGTTTTCACTGAAGTCTCGGAGTTCTCCAAAGGTCTCACAATACTGACAAAATTAGATGGAAACATACCCTGCTTTCCATTTGATTGCCCATAAAGCCATTCTGAGTTTACTTTCTTCATTAAAATTATAACATCATTAGCCTAGAAAGAAATAGATTTCCTTAAAATGTTGGCAAACAACAAATTGCTGACCGAACTTTAAAACGCCAGTTTAAAAACAAAGGACTTATACTTAATTGAATTACATCACAGATTATGAGATCATATATATAATAATTACCTCCAAATGAGTCTCTTATAAAAATGTGGAACATGAAAATTGTAAGATGCATAAACCCAAAAATTCAGTTATTAATGGAATATACATTAAACATGCCAGTTAAATTATGTCTCGATCACAATATAATGTGCAGGCAAAGTTTCAATAGTCGTGAATAAATAGTAGAAAATCAAAAGTCAAAATAGAACCACAAAATTAAAATTGCAAAACTTAATGGTCAACAGAAGCAGCCTTCAATTAAAAAAATAATAATTGTAGAGTTCAATTAATTCTATCCAGCCAATATGGAAAAATTATCTCCCAACAGAGCAATAAAAATATTACAAACATCCTATTTAGAATTCTACACGATAGTTGTCTATATTTTACATTTACATTATGGTATAAATTAAAGAAATTGACAGCCAATTAATGTTTTTTTAAAAAATTTTTTGGCTGTCCATTTCTTCAATTGTCTCAATTAAATCTATCTGAAGAATATATAAGGTAACTACAATATCCCATATCTTCTGATGTTAATTGCTTGTGAAATTTAAAATGGATATCACATGTTTCTGATATAAACATGAAAAATTACACATACTAATTACAGAACTTCTCTTCAATATGTTTCAATATTTCCTTTTATATTACTGAATAGAGAATGGTTACAATTCCATGCTATTGGAAGTAACAATGGGCAACTAGGATCAATAATGTAGAATTAGAAGACTGCTGGAAAATCCAATCATGTAAAAATTATGAATCAATTTTAGAGCTGCTTGGCAATTTTCCAATGGCTTATTCTCAACAGTCGGCCTGCCTAATATTAAAAGACATGCTTATTCCTGAGAATGAATGTATAATACTTTCTGCTTTCCTCCACTTTATCAAACTTGCTATGTTACTGATTAACTGTAACATTTATTGTAAATCATGATGTAAATAAATTAATAAAATAATTTCAATAACCGTAGTTAAAAAAAAAACCTATATACATGCCTTAGTGATTATAACATAAAAAAGTGTGAACTGAAACCAATTTGAAAAAGTTACTTACTTTGAATGATAGATCATCAACATGTTCAGTTTCATAGTCAAACAATGCAAGTGCACAAGGTTTGTTTAATTCAACAGGCATCATCTAAGGGATAAATTGATATAATAAATATTAATTACACAAAAAGAATAAATATAAAAATTATCTGAAAAGGAAATTTTGAGTTTAGTATAAAGTGTGCCTACAGACTAAAAAAATGATCATGTGAATGTCAACAAACACATTAGATTTTGATGTGTTTTAATTATATTATTCAAAATTACTAGTTCTCAAAGTTGAGACATTGGCTTTGAAATAGTCACACCATTGAACTCTGAACAGAAAGACACTTAATTTATTTCAATACACAGATGATATGAAATAAGATGAATCCCTTATTCGTCTTTACATTAAAAATCACTTATCACAATTTTTAAAAGTCTTAAACAAAATTGTTGGATCCTAATTTTAAAAATAGACAGAAAATTTTGGTTATCATCATCTAACAGAAGTTTGCAGCTAATATATTTAGAGTAAAAATAAATTTACCTGAAATGCATGACATTTTATTTCATTCATGTCATGGCCAAATTCCTGAAATGCTTCAGGAGGTGGAGGTGGTGGAGGAATTGTTGGCATTGGTGGTTCCCAATCAGAAAGGTTTTCATCAAAATCACCAATTTCCTCATCATCAATTTTGGTACCCAATGAATTATTTTGTCCACCTGCAAAGTCCTGGAATATTTTAGTTGGAGGAGCCAGTGGTCTGTTAGGTTTTGCTCGAATAATTGTCGGAAAAGAAGAACAAGACTGAGGCCGTAACTTAGGTTGTGATTGTAAAGGTGTTGGATCTAACACTTTACCAAGTTCGTCAATCCATGAGCTGCTACCTGATGCCTTGTCCACAGGAAATGTACTACTGTGGGTTAGTTTATTTGGTATTGGGAAGAAAGGATCCAAAATATCTGTCGAACTGAATGGATCAACTTGCTCAGCTTTGTCCAATGAGCTACCAAATAAATCAAAGTCATCTTCAAAGCCATTTTCAAATATTGAAACACTGGCAATATTATTTGTATATGAACTGTCACTGCCACAGCTGTTGACACTCAACCCATCACTACCAGATTGGTTAGTTGGATGAGAGCGATATCTAATAGTATTTAAAATAGTCTGTTCTTTGTCAGTGGATTTATGCTTAACAAAGGGAATAGTTTGACGAGACCAGAATCCCAAAATATCCGAGGAACGAGTGGATACCTGGAAAGTAATTTACAAAGAAGATATATTTCACTAAAATTCTCACAAATAAGTACTTAGAAAGAAATTTGTTTCAAAACAATTTGAAACTGTTGCATTAAAATTATTGTTCTCCAAATGTATAACAGCTATAATAGTCATATCGTTCAAACAAGATCTCCTGTTCTCCATTCAGTAATAAAAGTGTCAATGTCATTTTCACTAAATTATAAATAATAATAAAATCACATACATTAAAAACATTTTAAGGCACAAGTCATAAATTTTGTTTTACTGAGAAAATTGTTACAATTTTTAAAACTTGGGTGTTTCTAACATTGTCATAATTATCTGATCTTAATATTTTGATGACATAATATTCCAATTTGTAGTAATTATTTAATACAATTATTTTAAAAGATAAATATTATTCAAAGAATTCATAATTCTTGCAACAAAATTGTATAGCCAGCCTCCTGTGGCCCAATGGTAAGTGTTACTGCCACACAACACAGAGGTCCTGGTTTCGTATCCCAGTGAGGGCATGGATATTGTGTGCACACATGTTTCCATTCTGACAATTAGTTCCCCAACAAGATAAAATGTAAAACAGTACAAAGTAACTAATAACCTTAGTATTTGAAGAAACTATAAATAAAATGAAACAAGCGATATGTACCGTAAAATGTTTTTAATCTATGATAAAACTTATGGTGCGCCTTTAGTTATCGATTTGTTACCAAATACTTTGTAACTGTTGCCTAAATTACTGCCTGGAAGCATGGGAATGTGGCTTGCCGGGGTCGAGCAGCAGACACAAGACAATGGCGGGGTGGATTGGAAAATCCGCAAGTCCCGCCAGCAAGGTCATGGTCGGCCAAGGAAGGGGTAGACGACCGGGTGGGGATGGCCCTAAAATAGATTGAAGTGGGTCACGTGTGCACAAGGACCGACCAGGAGAGAGGGATTTTGAGGAGGCAGAGAGAGAAGTCTGCGAACACGAAGAGATGGATTTGGACCGTCGGTGAGAATGGTCAGGGAGAGTTGATCCTGGAAGATTTTGGTTTTGCACATGGGTCTCCAGTCGTCTACTGCGAATGCTGCGGAGAGAGAGAGTCGCCAACGGGAGTCGACCCTGTCCGAGCTGCAGACCTGGTAATTCACATTCCATGCTTCCGGGTATCGCGTCGGTTTGCCACGAAGAGAACCACGGTTAATCTTGAGAAAGGGAGGGGGTTACATGCATCCCTGGCAGGCTGGAGAGCTTTCGTTTTATATAAATTCTCATAAAATGAATTCTTGTTTTTATTAACTAAATATTGTATTTCCCTTTCCTGCAAGAACAATTCTTGCAGGTGGCGTCCAACAAACCGCATATCATTAGTTAATTTGACCTTAAGCTCACCACAAACTTTATAATTGATCATTCATTTATTCTTCAGATGAAAATGAATTTGATAACATCAAAATTTTATGTAAGAATTACAATACTGGAAAATATAATGCTTTTAGAATAAATAAAGCAAAATGAAATTTTGATGCACAGAATTTACAATAAATGTTTACCACTTCAACAGAACATTTATGGCAAATGAAATTTTCAAAAGTTATTTCAGGGAAAGAAGTAAACAATAATTACCCGTTTCTGCTGATTCTTTGCTTTAATTTTTGGTGGTGGGGGTCGAGGAGGTGGTTTCTTCTTTACAGTAAATTCTCTGGAGTTTGAATTTATTGTCTTGTTATATAAAAAATTATTTGTCCTGAAAAAAAAATAAAGCTTAAATGTTTTCTGCGTCTTGTGTCATATTGCCTTCATTTATTTAAATAATAATTAAACATTTTTTCACAATAAGAGAATTTCTAACACAAATCAGTAACCCTCATCTGGATTCTTTGTCTTAAGACCATTATAAGCCCTAGATGGCCAAATAATTCAGAAACAAATTTCCCTGAAATTATCAATATTTACCCCTCATTCCAATCAAAAAAAACTTCACTGCCATTTTGCACAGACGGTTGAGAAGGTGGTGCAGGTGCAGGTCGGACAGGAACATTCATTTCTGAAAGAATGATAACCAATTAATTTCCTATTTGCATTAATGTATCATTTAATTAGAAGAAAAATTACTAATTTTAAAGCTTTTTATTTACTACAAATACTACAAAAACTAAGTACACAAAAAATACTTTTAATCTGTTATGAATAATTATCTAGTTAATAAAAATCTGTTCATACATTTTTTTTTGCCAAGTGCGAACAATACAGGAAGATTAATAAAATGTATTTATTCAGTTTGCCTATTAATGTGTGAAACACATTGTAAAAAAATAATAGTATTAATTGCAATAAATTGAGGTAGACTGGGTGATTCACATAAGATTGAGTCTTTAATGAATAAAAAAATGTTCACATAAAATGACAGAATGGACGATTTTTTTTTTTTTAGTGCAAATTTAACAAATGAGGTTGACATTCAAATTAAGGCTGTTTAATTAAAAAGCTAACATTAAAACAGGTTTGTAATAGATTTAGGTCTCTGATGTCAAAAATAAAACTGTGTCAAAACAATATATTATATTTAAAGTATCTGGATGGAAAAATGTCAACCGGACCAGAAATCGAACCTGGAACCTCTCGCTTACCAGGCAATCGCTCTGACCGCAGAGTTATCCCTGTCGACTCAAGATCTGGTGCAAAATTTCTCCATCCATTACACCTGATACATGGTATACTTTAATTCAATTTAACCATGGCCTTTATGATTTCAGGGTTGTGAAAGCTTTCTATCTATATATACTTGAATTGAAAACAATATAATACATTTGAATCATTAAATAAGTAACATAAGAAAGAACATTGAGTTCACAAACAATCTTAATACAGCCAGAATACTGAAACAGTAAGAAAGAAGTACAGAGGTGTTCCATAAATACAAAAACTAAGTAATATACTGATTTAATAGTTATAATAACTGTATGAAAAAATATGCTAATTTCACATTGATTTAACTATTACTGTGTAAGTGTGTTTTGTGAACTAGTCATTAAAACCAAGTAATACAGAACACCTAATCTTTGTGAGATTTGAGAACCGTAAGATGATATTTCCATAACCAGATGGAATGATAAGTTATCAGCAAATTATTTGATATAGCATGCTAGCTATTTGACTACAACCAGAGTGCACTTTTCAGGATGAAAATTAGGTGCTTAAACATAATATTTTTCTTTTCTTTATTGATGTCAGTTATACTTTCCACAACATTCTAGAATGAAGGTTAAATAGGCAATATTAAAACAAAATTGAAAACAGTAAATATTTAAATGTTGGCACATTATAAAAAGTATATTTCAGAAGTTAAATATAAATACTTTAACACAAATTCACAGAAATGGTTTCTTTGTAGAATATGGTATTTTAAAAAGTCACATGCTACATTTTTTTATTATCATTATAAGTAATAATGAATCTGAACTGAACTAAAAAAAATTGAGTCATATTTTTAAGTCTATGTATAAAATTTAATGATTAAACAGTCACTATATTTTATTTGCCTGAAAAGGGTCAACATAATGAATGAAACATGTCTCAAATAATTTTAATAAGTATTAATAAAATACATTCTCAATTGTCTGGTATTGGAGGGTTTACTATTAAATAATTGAGTCAGTTTACCATCTGGATTGAATAATACCACTGACATGTTGAGTTCTTAAATATTTATAATTTTCATTTAAAATTACACAAATCTAATGGCATGGTTTTTAAGGTTGATTTACGGTTTATAGTTTGTTACACTGTAAGAATTAAAATATTAAAAATAATTAACTTCAATAATTAAAAGTGAACTTGAACTAGTTTTTGACAGATATTCAAGACTTTAATAAACATAAAAATTGAGCTTGAGGCAACATTTCTGACATTCCAACATACCATAACAACAAATATTAAGAATTATAATCGCCCGTTTTAGAATCCTAAAAATTATGTAGAATAAGATTTGGTGATTCATTAAATTTAGAAATACTGGATTAAGTTCCTGTAAAATGATTACCTTAAACGACCACAATTTTAAAGCAAGTATGTTTCATTCAAACGAAACATTATACACAGTATATTAATAAATGTCAAAAAGTTTGATTAATGTCGATCTCGATAGGATTTTGCATAAATCAACTACAAAACAAGGAAATTGTTAAGCAACATCTAAAACGTCAAATGACAAATACCTCAAACAAGCATAGATGAATACGGATTACAGTTGTTCGATTACAGAGAATTTCTCTTTAGACGATAACTGCACCACATTATTCTGTAAACTACTAGTGTAAAGGATTTAGATTAATCGTAATGACCAGAGATTCCTAATCACAGACTTGATGTTAACTCGTATGACAGGAAAAAACAAGTGAATAACACGATCACACATCGCTGACTAGGTCAACTAATGAAATAGCATTAAATACAAACATAAAAGTTATAGTATCTTAAAATTCATACGGATCTAACTACTTACGTACCAACATCGATGATGTTCAACACCTCTTCCCCAACCTCGACTAAATGACTATCACATATATAAAGGTTACATCCTTCAATCGAACGAAT
Organism: Zhengitettix transpicula; assembly: GCA_037074705.1. Classification (NCBI taxonomy): domain Eukaryota; kingdom Metazoa; phylum Arthropoda; class Insecta; order Orthoptera; family Tetrigidae; genus Zhengitettix; species Zhengitettix transpicula. Next base: position 65,827,687 of record CM073595.1, on the reverse strand, counting down.
ACTTGAGAAAAAAGTAAAATCACCATAATATATTGACCAATTATATGTATACGTTAAAAAAAATGCTTAGGCAATGGTTCCATGATATACTTTTTTTTTATTTTGTAACTACCAATGTGTTTTGTACTGTGTTAAGATTGTGTAAAATTGTTAGCTACAGTTTATGATAAACAATAAATTAAAAATGGAGAAATCCGAACACATCAACCTATTCGCCATTTTTCCTCATTCTAAACTATTATGTTTAATAAAAATAGCCATCATATTGGTTGCTTAAAAACGTGTACATTTCAGGGTTTATTTATGGTTGGCTTCATATCCCGTAAAATTTAGGGGTTTTTTTAGCCTAATTACCAGTAGATAATAAAATTTTTAACCGCCATCTATTTCTAAGAATAGAAACGGTACGTGGTCAGAAAATATACCATTCTCTACTAAATAATTTCCCGTTAACGTTAAAAATTTGACCAACTTAGTCTTTTGTAGATTCAGGGACAACATTAGATTTGAACCACACATTCAAGCGTTTTAACAAGTAATCGATTTATGGGTTAAAGTTATCACCTTAATGTAAACAAGTCGGATTTCAGAGGGTTAGTCGTTTATGCCTAATGCAAAAAATAGTGGGACTAAAACGGACATCTGTAGCACTCCACCGGTTATGTTCTGCCTGTCGAACAAATTAATTCTGCCACATTTGTTTTCTAGCGAAATATGTTTGCGTATTTGTAATTAGGTTTTTATTAACGATAAAGCATTACTCCAAATACCATAAACATCAAGTTTACATAACAAATTATTAGGATAAGTAGATAAATTTTTTTACAGGGATCTGGAAATACTCCTGCAATATTCATAGATGTGCCTGTCACGAAAACAGGTTTTTGTGCAGACACTACTCAAATTTTTTTTGAAACATACTATTCGCCTGTGAATGTTTTTTTTAAAGATTTGGGAAAATATTGGAAAAAGAAATTTGACTGATAAGTTGAAAGATGAGTGGTGAAATATTTGTTATTTTGAGAGCTTCTGGAAATGTCCCCAGCATAAAAACACGAGTTAATACTAATCTGTAGTGGAGCTGCATTTGCATCTGAGCACAAGTTTGCTACGGACATCATAAAAGTCTGTTGCAGTGGCGGCTGGTCCATGTGTGCTCATGTGCTAGTGCAGAAATATAATAACTGTGTTTTAAACCGTCTCAGTGATACCCACGGGTCGGCGTAGGACCACTCTTGAGAAATACAAATGCTCATTGCACCTACTTGCACTCCACGCAAAGCTCAACATACTACCTCCTTTCGGTTTTATGGGCTGGTGAGCACATACAAGAGTGCCATCATGCGTGGCTTGTTCCTAAAATTAAGATTATTTAAAATATGTACGAAGGAAAAATACTTTCGTGGTCTGCTGTATAAGAACAGTTCAGAATTGTTACGCTAATAATTTCGGGTATCGTAACCGAAGTTAGAAAAATACTATTCTCGATCATGCAGTAGCATCTCTTAATGCATAAATTTTAATGTTTACCTAGGTTAAGGAAATTGAAAGCAGATGACGATTATATTAAAAGTATTTGGTTCTGATAGCTCGCTACAAATCCCTGTCATTACGATCGACGAATTAATCTGGAAGTACAAACTATTGGACAAGTTTCGTGGACGTCAAGATCAAACAAAATTACGTGAGTACATTCTGCGCTCCCAATCAGCTCCGCCGTTATATCCTGCATTTTCTGTACCCATTTATGTTAATAGACAGTATGTGACGAATAATCACTACAAGTTATTTGTTTCCTGGTGTTAGTCAAGCAATACTCGCTTGTTTTATAATGTGTGTATACTGTATAATATATTTAATAGATAATTAATATTGAGTTTACGGAAAAATTAATTTTTAATTCAATAAGATAAATGTTGCGGTACTGCTTAATTTGCTTTAAAGCGTTATGAAGTAAATTAAACAAAACCTGGAAAGTGACCATCCTAATGTTGGTACGCAGTCAATCTGTAGGCATATACTGCATTAAGGTCCACGTATATATGCATTTTCTATTTCTTCCCTCCTTCCATGAAGACGAATAGATTCAAACTGTCGCTTTCATTCTTCCTTCAGCCCAACACACCACATAAATATCTTGGTTAAGTAATTAATAACCCGGAAGAATCTCGATCTATTATTTTCATTCTACTGTCAACATCTTTGACTTCCTTCGTTATGTCATTTTTCAATCACGTGTTTATTTTTTGTTTGTCTGAATTAATTACTGCTAGGTTTTTATTTTGACGTGATAATTGTTAATGGGGTATTCAGAGTTAACTTGTTTACAGAACAAAATTTAATATTAAAACATCAGTATGAGATGAAAGCGAAAATATTCTAATGACACACATGTGAAGTGCTCTTATTTTCTTAAACCTAACAATGTGATTCAAAATTAATCGGTTTACTGAAATTTCTAAAATTGTTGGTAAGTAGGTAAATCTTAGGTAAACCGATTTTATCTTCGTTATACGTTTAATGTGGATCAATTACTCAATTGTCAGTAAGGATGTAAAATTTATATAATTCCTTTTCATTGATGTTAATTGGTATGTCAGGGAAAGGCATTGATTTATATATATAACATAAGGAAAATGTGACGAGGTAAAATTAATAACACATTACATAGGAAAGAGAGACAGCGAAGTCAACCACCTGAAATCAATAATTGGTCCAGCCTGGCTGAGGTGGGAATATTGCAAATTTTCGAGGACCTGAACCTTTCAGTGAGGAGAGAGGGTCTGAACTGAGTGCCGGCCCGGCACGTAATTGATGGTCAAAATTTAATTGTGTATCTCCGTAATTTAGAGAGAATAGCATAATTCTTTTTACAGGGGTCTTAGAATCCTGGATATTATCCGTAAATGGAGGAATTTTACATAATTTCACTATATTATTGAGGTACATGTTCTCCAATTTTTTTAGTCCATATTCCCAGCTTAATTTCTGAGACATTTAGTTGAGTATTATTGTGGATAATTGAGGTGATAGCTCATTTCCTCATATGATATGTCTGCCATCCTTGAATACTTGTATGGCATCTTGTAACTTTATCACTGTCATTACTGATAGCTTATTTATGATAGCAGGATTTATTCAAGTCAACGAATTCAGTCGTTGGAGACTGGTCCTGGCTCAAATTCCTTGGACATGATCATTTGACTGTGTACATTTGTGAAACATTTTTATCTTGGCTGGCTTGATTTGAGGTATTTTTCTATCCTATATATTTGTGAATTATTTATAAACTACATAAAGAAACTTTATTGTCTGTAATTTTTTCCAAACCACTTTACTCATTTTATGGATGCCTTGTCCTAACATTAAAATAGCTATTAAGTCTTTATACAAACACATTAAAAGTATTGTTATTGAATTTTAAATTCATGATAGGGTAAGACATAATATGCAATATTGTAATATGTACTCCTGCCAAGGGTACACTAATTTTTGGCAGTACCCAAGCTAAAAATCGTACTAAGGAACAATTTAATTTACACATGTATTTTTGTCTTGGTACATAATTAATACTATGTCGTCTTAATTCACTTTTTTTTTCAATAAATGTAATTTTTTAATTCCTCTTTCTTTTCTTGATTTTCAAATAATTTTTTTGGATGGATTAGATCAAAGTTGGTATTGCAGATATAGCACACACGTTTATTTATTCCATACATGTGTACATCTAAACTCATACTCTCTTCCATTTTGATATATGTAGGCATGTTGTTTACTTTGGTGCAGGAAGTTTGGGATCAGGGCTATGTGAGGTCATCTGATAAATTCTGTGGGTGAAGGTTGTCTCTCTCTTTACTTGTTTATATTAAGTCCCACTTATATCTATTCATGAATCATGTCCTTCCTTCAATTTTTCTGGCACAAACATACTGGGCATTGTTCATGTGTGACACTGTTTGGCGACAATATATTATGGTTTTCCTTAAGTTTTATTTTTCGAAAATTTTCTCATGTTCAGTGAATTAATTGATTTTTTAAACTAATTTTATGGCAGTTTTCATTGTGTTTATTTCACATGTTCTTGGTGTTTATTTTGTTTGGTAAGTCATTTTATTTTTATGTAGTACCAAAAATTGTAAGTGGTAGAAAAATAAAATGAAAATGTAAGGTGCCTAACAGTTTCTCTTAATTTATACTATTCAATTCCAGAATAGGGTCACAGGTAAACATAAAGCTCATAGTGTCCAAATTTATTCAGAAATAATTAATTTTGTTGCTTGTGAAGAATTTCTCTTTAAATGTATGAAATAATAGCTTCCTTGGTAACTCTCTTTAATTATTTTTGTGATAAATTAATAATATAAGTGTTTGCAATTTTCAAATTATTATTGTCTGTCATTCCAGTTTATGAAAATGAATATTTTCATTTAAAAATTGCTACTCTTATCACATTCCACCCATTAACACTATACCCAGATATTATATGCAAATTGTTTAAGTACAATGATGTGTGTTAAATTAAAATTTATTTTGCTCTTCTAGGTAACCATAAAATCATTAATTATGGAAAATAATGGATTAACTCCACATATGGTTGAGTGTGAATGTGGGAAATGTTCTTATGTGTTTAATCAAAGTAATAAAAGGGTAATTACTTATTATTTTACAGAATTGCATTATATTAAATATTTATTACATTGGTTGAGTTGATATTGAATAATTATACATTGGTTTAGTTGATTGAATAATTATCGGCCTTAGTGGTAGTATATTGTATGTTTCAATAATGCCTTGCAATTATTAGAAAATTGCATTTATAAAGGTTTTAGAAATAACTGTATTGTAACTTTAGTATACAGGAAATATTGTGTTAATTCATAATGTAAATTTATATTTAAATCCTTTTTTAATCTTTTTTATTTTGGTTTACAAATTTTCTAAATATTTCTGTGAATGTATCTCATGAAATATTTGCAGTCCTCAATTGCAGTCTTATTGAAATATTAAAATACTAAAAAGTTGTGCAACATGTATACAAGAATGAAAGTGGTTTATTGATATAATGTTTCTTGACACAAAATAAGGCAGGAAATTTTTAGTATTTCTTTCATCCCCCTCTCTCCTTTTCATTTATATACTAAAAAATTCTATGGGGCTGAACATACATAGACAGAAAAGGGTGTGCTCATAATAATTAATGAATGCAGATAACTGCATCGGGAGAAATAACAGAGTTCCAAACTTTCTGAGCATGCATGAGGTGACATCATATCTTTTCATAACCCCATAATTCTGAAAATGAATTCAAAGAGACCACACTGAAATTTAAATTTGGTCATATACTGACTGTAAATTTGTGTAGTTCTATTCTCAATTCAGCTGTGAAAAGCTCTGTCAGTGTCTTGCACAAATTAAAAAGTTTTCATCCCCAATCCTGAAAACTAACAGCTTTCGTGCTTTTCAAAATGTTGGAATGTCTTTCTTCTTTCACTTTGAACAATCTATCTCTCCCTTTCTTACACATTATTTATTGTTTTATTTTGCTCAATTCTTGTCTTACTATTCTTTCCATCTCTTAATACTAAAGAATACCAGAAAAAATGTCTGCAAGTGTAATAACAACATTGTCAGAAAATTTCAAAAATATAATTGTTGGAACAATGTGTGTCGAGACTTATGTGGATGAGATGTCAGTCATCACAATTTGTGATTCATTGCCTGATTTTTTTTGTGTTTATGATTTATGCTTCCATATTTGTGTCACAATGCCGGATGTAGGTAGTAAGCACTATCAGGATACACAAATCCACCTTCAGGTGGGCCAATTGTTTGTTCCTGTTCAAACTCTGTTTTTGTCGTTACACTACAGCCTTTTAGCATGAAAATATATAGTGACTTAGAGAATGGTTTACAGAATGTTGATTGGTTCCTCAAAAACCTATATTTATGGGCCCAATATATAGATTACTGCTGACCTCAATCAAAACAAGATCAGTTTGAATTTTTCATTGCTTGCATCTCTGGTTTGTGTTTACTGTAAATTTTTTACTTATAGGCATTTAATAAAAAAAGCATTTATTGCTAAGTTAAATTAGTATTATTGTTTTGATATATAAATTATTTGTTATATTTGTGATGAGATCTCAAGTGATATTTTATTTGTCTATTTATATAAACCTTATCCTGGAATTACTCTCCATGATTGTAGTGTTACATAAGTGTGTCAGTATTGATCCGGTTTCTGTGGCGTGTTGCCCAGCTGTCTGAGCTTTATTCTGTGGGTAGCACAGAATGTTCCTTGTGTTTTCTTTCATTGACTTATACTGTTAGTGTGTTAGAAGATGTTTGAATCAAATCAGGAAAATGTTTTTGGAAAAATGTCAAATGCTCAAGTGCACATGAAAATCCCGTCAATTCAACTCCATGTTTATTTTGCCAAACATAGCAGCAATATCACAGGAAGTTACTCACAGGTACTACATTAAAGTTGTATTTTAATATTTTTATATCATTACCTTATTTCACACTGATCTACCGTAAACACACAAAACTGCATAACAAATTTAATGGAATTGTATATTTTGTGATGTATTATAAATTATTCTTCTGTTACAGCTTGTTTGTGTATGCATGACTTGCAGAAAACTTCCCACAATTTTAGTTGAGCGTTATAGCCACCAAGCTTTGGCTTTAGATTTAAGTTACAATCAGTTGACATCACTTCAAGGTGTGGATCAGTTTCAACTGTTGCAACATCTTGTTTTGGACAACAACAATTTTAGTGACAATATTTGTATACCTCGTTTGCCACATTTGCAGACTCTCACTTTAAATAATAACAATGTGAGTATTTGCAAGTAATTAGCTTTATTATTTTCAGTGTTTTCAACAGTCGATTTTCCAAATTGTTTGCAATGAAAAGAAACTTAACCTGATGAAAGAAATGAGAAATTAGTCTAGATAAATGAATTAAAAGCACACTTCATATTTATCCATGGATATCTACTTGCATATCATAAAATTTTTCTTGGAAGTTATGTGGTTAGTTTATAATTTGGTTATTACTACCAGAGTGACTGTTGTCAAAGTTTTTTACTTCTGTTTTTTGGAGTCAATTTTTTTTCTAGTTCTGTAAATAAACACTAAATTAGCATCAATGAATGTTTATCTATAGCACAAATAATGAAAAATAAATGTAAAGATATAAATTGATGTCATTATCACAATTTATTTGTTGTTCTGATCATTACAGTGTACACAGAGTACCAAATTGATTTGTTATAGTTATAGTGATTTTGTTCCCTATCCTAAATTACAATAATTTGTAAATGTTTTATTTTTGGATTACTCAAGATTTGTGTCATAATTAAGTTGTCTGTTGTTTGCTGATTCACTTAAGAATTTTGGATCTTGTTAAACTCTGCTTGTTAGTAATGGAACAGGAGAAAATTTATTCCATTTATGATTAAGATATGCCATTACATATTATTAATTTAAAAGTTTGTTTATTTCATATGAATGATGGTTCAAAGAGATCACAATTAGCTTTGTATTTATTTAGAAATCTTTTTTTTTCAATACAATTGCATCTAAAGCATCTTTGTTTTGGTTGGTTTCAGATACAAAACCTAGAATCTCTACTCAACCAGTTATGTAACAACTTGCCAAATTTAACATACCTCAGTTTGTTAGGAAATGCCGCATGTCCTAATCAACTTTCTGATATGGATAAAGATGAAAGTGACTATCAACGATATCGGTAATGAGTTAATTACAACAGAGTTTTAATGTTTCTACTTTGTAATATCAAAATACCATATTGCTATATGCACCTATAATTACAAAAAACTATTAAAATGTTATAGTCTACACTGTGTCTATATTGACTAAATAGTTTATTTTAATAAATAGGCTGGATGTAAGGACAGTATTTAAATTATAAAAATATATTAATTGAAAAGCAATTTTGAAAAAGACAGCATGTAAATATAATAATATTGTTCTTTCCAGAAAAGGAAAACTAGAATTATACCTCAAAGTAGAGATTAATTATAGTGATAAACTATATTAATACTTCACTTTAATTTAATTTTTTACAGATTGTGAATTTTTGATATTACAAATAGCCTTATTAAGTACAGAATAATTGCCCCCTCACCACATTTAATTATTTCTGTGGAGGTGTCATCTGAACCATGCGATTTATTCTTTTTAATTTGCTAATTCTCCTTCTTGTTGGCTGAGTCATTATCTGAAAGTATTTGTAATCAATCTTTTCTACCATATACATACTGTTAAGTAATAGATATCTGCTTTCCCACCTCTACAACTATTCATGCATGTTCTACATTGGACATTCTCTTCCAGTGTTACAGGACCTAGATTTTGTTAACACCTTCAATTATAAGCAGGACACTTTTAAACAAACTAATAAATGCACAAATTAATATATATGTTCACTGCTGTGGCCCATGGTTCGCACACGTTTCCACCATATGGATCATCCCTGGTAAGTCTCCAGGTCTCTGCCCATTCCTTCCTTGTCCCTCATAACCAGAATGTATGTCCACACAGAATGAAGACTTCTCACCGAATTATATTTTACTTTAATATTTAATGTGTGATTCTATTACTTCTGCATTTTCACAGTTTTCATTAGAACTGAATTTAAGTTGGATTTTATTTACCAGTTAATTTATTTTTTTAGCTATTATGTTGTGTACCGTTTGCCTGGACTCAAATTTTTGGATTCGACAAAGGTCCTCACGACTGAAAAGACTGAAGCTGGCCACAGAGGACAATTGATGAGAGTTGTGGGACCAAATGACACGGTAAACTATTCTTATATATATATATATATATATATATATATATATATATATATATATATATATATGAATATAATAATTTTTTACATTTTGTGTGAAGAAGTATAAAATTTTAATATGAGCTATAATTCAATGTATTAGTTTAAATTTTAGTTTCCTGTCAAGCAGTGTACATTGTTTTGAAACCTAACACTCAATTATAGAATATAACATTTACAATCGTGTAACCATTGACATTAAATCCCTGGTGATTATCAATTAAATTCAACATCTTTACAGATCAACAATTTTCAGATGCTTAAAGATATCTGTGAGAAATTTGAAAATTTCATTAAATAAATTTAATCCATTATCCCTGCAATTTTATTTATAATTTTTCAGATTAAATATGGAGATGTTACAGTAGCAGGTAGCTTTGACAATTACACTCCTCTTCCAACATCAAGAAGAAATATGGGAGACCATCAAGGTACGATACCTCTTTTATTTATTTAGAGTAAAAGTTGTCGATTGCAATTACTTATATCTCAACAAACTTGAATATAAAAAGCAATGTTATTAGTTTTGTAAGAGTGAAATTATTTTTTATAATAGATTTACCACTACTAAATACGAACTTTCTTCACACTATGTCTATGGTATTTTTTTTTATAAAATGAGAATTTTGCTTTTGGACTAACCTGCTAAAGAAGTGTGCCTCTCAAGTGTTGTGATACTGATTTAGAGTAAAATGATAAAGGTTTGAGTTTTACGTTGCATATTAAGTGAATGAGAAATTGGGATAGGATTTTTACAGAATAAAGTATTGCATACATAGTTCCATTAAAATCAACTTAAAATGGTGGTTACACTGTTTTTATTCAGGAATAGAGGAAAAACAATTAGAATTACACCATGTCTTCATGATCATAGATATATTCAATTGGGTCTAACTCAAGAAACTTCACTGGGACAGAAACCATCTCATGTGAAGTTTGAATTGTAAACTTAGACTTTTTTGTGATTCCAGGAGCCTACGGGAAATGCCGCTACCGATACTCTGGGAAACATTCCGAAGGAAATCGATTTATTAGAAATAATGATCTATAGTTTTGACACAACTCTTGAATCTGTTTTATCAATGACTTTTGTTCAGAATGTTCTGAAAAGCATCATTTTTAAACATGATATCTCTCGAGTCATAAATATTGCTTTAAATTGAAGTCTTAAAAGTGCCGTTTAGTTAAAACTCTTTATTTTTACATTACTTTATAATCATAATTAAGAAAGTCTCTAGGTCTGTAGAAAGGTTTTCATATAAAGTTACATTCAAAATCCTTGGATGATAAAAGTAGATGGATAATCCTTTCTTTGTCTCTACCCAACATTATTAGCTATATAATAAATTCAGATAAATAGTACATACACAATTAAATAAGATGTTCCTTATTTATGAATTAATTTTTTGTACTAGTCTTCCAACTATAAATATGCTACATTGACACCACGGTAATATAAAATCCAATAGCTTGTTCAAGGAAATTGGCGAGTCAACGTTCATTTTAAGTTAAACATCTCCCACTACAATGTAATTACCTGAAATATGTACATTGAGCAATAATTGTGGTGAAAAGAGTGTAAGTTTATATATTTGGGAACAATTCTTATATTGTTTTAAACCTTAAATAACACAAATGATGCAGCTTTATACAAATCAGAGACAGGCACATTTTAATTGTAGTAAAAAATAATATTTATTAAAATTTCACTGGACTGGAAAAAATGTTGATCAGAAACTTTGGTTCAAAAATTTGGATGTGTTCCAATAGTTATACATGTTTTGTTAATTTTGAAAGTATAAAATTAACGAAGACATAGTATTACTTGGCATTTTCCAAATTGGTGCAATATATTAGTTTAATATTGTTAGATATTTAATGGTTAGAAAGAAAAACATTTACAACAAAAATTATATTTTGTTGTAATAAAGCATATCTTCAATCAATTCATTTTGTACATTTGTATTATTATTTGAATTTACATCAGTTACCTTCATGCACTTTAATCCATTGATTATAAAAATAAAGATGAAACATGACGAGGAGTTTTATGATGACTGATACATTTTCGTTAGACTTGCTAAGAAATTAAATTTGCAGCACTTTTTTGGGTTCATATTTATATAATTTCTATTGTCAAGGTTGTCTAATACAAAATTTATAATAATCTAAATCGTTGTACGAACCATTAATACTGATATCATTCACAATATCATGTTTATAAATATGCAGAACATTTTACCAGTTTGTGTGTCTATTTACCTTTCTGATATTAGTGGTATCTGAAATTTGGAGCAACCCACTTGAAATGTTTTGCAAGTTTGTTTTTCACAATATCAGTATTACAAGTATTATGTCCAGAATATATCTAACTAGCCAAATTGTTTACCTTTTAATATGCTTAAAATGTTTGGCTACAACCATCATAAACTGCAATGGAATGGAAAATGTTAAAATATTTGCAAAACACATTTTCATTATAGGCAGATTGGTAATGACTTTAAGAAAGCTAAACCTTTTTATATTTATAGAATATTTTCAAGTGTATATATGCTTAATGTTTTGGTAATTCAACTTAAAAAATTTTTTGTACACACTTTTATATATAACATGTACATAATACATTTTTAAATACAAATGGATTGTTTTGATTTTAATTATCAACCTGTCATTTGACTAAATTTTAATGTTAGAGTTCTGTCAAAATCTCTAATATTTGGAATCCATACAAATAATTTTTTTGGTAAAAAATAGAACACTTGATTGATAAAGGCATCTGGCAAAATGCCTCATTGACATTTTATTACTTCAGTAAGCTGTAATTTATTGCAAAATATTTTATATATGTAATTCTAATGTTTAATTCATAACTTTAATGGAGAAATGTATTGAAAAGTACCCTTTCTCACTGTGAGTTTTCATTTGTTTAATAGCATTTCAGATATTATTGAGACAATGTGTAGTGTTTATGCTGTACAAGTAAGCCATTGAACAATTTGCAATTTATATAAAAAAAATTAGTAAATTTTTTTACATCCACCACTTGAAAATTGTGAGGGCACTTAACCTGTATGAAAAACTAAATTCTGTCAACCTTACTAACCATTCAAGTGCATTAAACATTAACTGTAGTTAAAATTTTGAGAAACTGATGGCATTGTACAATATGTGAATGTTTAAAAGTGAGGAAAATGAAACAATAAATCATTTGCGAGCAGGAATTTATATGTATGCTAGATAAGTGGAAACAAAAAAAAAAAGTCTCAAAAATTGTTAAATAAATTTGCACTATAAAACTTGATGTGTTCTGTATTCAGGAGAAATAGTAAACAGAGAGGCAGAATATGGAGAACAAAAGAATTTCATTTCCTGACAATAAATATAAATGAATGACGTAGTATGTGGCAGGTATGAAGCATCTTTAAGAAATATGCTAGTCATCAATTTCTCTAGTACAAAATTGTATGTCAAGAGTTTGTCATTGTTGGTGCACTTACTAGTAAAAGGGCATAATTGATATTCTATTACAGCCTGCACTTTCTTAATGAATTCCAATAACTATTTGGTCAGTGCCAAAAATCTTATATTAGAAAGTTCACTGATGCAAATAATAATTGTTGGGTAACATAGGTAGGTAGTTAAGAACACAAAAAATACTGAGTTGAAGTTTGTTTATTATGGTCAATTTATCTAAATAAAACTGTCATTCATTCATTAAACAAAAAATTTCCTTTTAGTTACATTTCTTTTATGAATTTCATTCTAAAGATGGCAACATGGTATAGAATATATCATTTATAATACATTCATTGTTGGAAAATTAAGCTCGTAAACAAATATACGGGCCAAAACTTTCTGTAAAGAGAATCAATTTTGTCACTTTACAAGCTGAATTTTTTAAATAATTGCATATGATAAATACAAATAAATGATTCCTTTAAGAAAATAAGTTAATAAAATTTTTAGATCTGACATTAGCCGAACATTAAAAAACAAAGTAAATTGCAAAGAATTATGGGACATTGAAATGGAGTAAAGGTTTCAAATATCTATTATATATGCAACAGAGTGGCATACTCAAGTCAGTGTGTTTTTAATATTGATAGGCAAATTATTTGAACTTGCATATTGTGACATTTTGTCATTTATATTAAATCAAAATTAGGTTTTTATTTTCATAATAGAACGGTATAAAGTTGTTGCTATATAAATGTTTTGCACAAGTTTAAAAAGTGAAACTGTTTTACAGTAACACAAGAAGACACACAATAACCATTCAAAGTTTTTTTTTTCAATTATGAAAAACTACAAATGATAAAACTGTCATATGATACACAATTATTGTTAGGCCTGATTCTGGAATAATTTCACTTCTTAATCATGAAAATTTTAACACTGTAAAGCATATAAAATGATTTACAATAATATAATTAATATTTCTAAGAACTTGGAATGCAAAATCAATATGAAGTTACAATTTAATTTTTATAACAATATTTGACAAGAAATGCACATTTGGATTCAACATATTTTTATCAATAGATATATTAAATATCCACAAATATGTAATTTTAATTAACATTTTTATAATACAATGATGAAAGATAATTAGTGAATAGAACTCATTGTATTGTGTTGATTTGAAATACCATGTGATAGCTTTCAATAACAATGAATTTTTTAAATAATGTATAGTTTTATGCCAAATTTCAATATGAAATAGAGGCTTATTATAGTGACAAAAAATTTCACATTTATCCTCATTACCAATACACTTGGACTTCTATTTATATAAGAGAAAGCCACATGTATCTCCATTTCAAGTATTAAAAGATGTGCAACAGAGAAGAATGACAACTGTAATTTTGCTAGATAATTACTACAAACAATGTGCCAATATGAATCTAGTTTTATGGTTGTTTGTGATATATATCATTTCTTTAATAGATGTCATTGGTAATACGAATTTTTTTAAAAGCTTGAGTATAAAAGGTTTCCTGTATAACATTTAACTCAAAATAATAGTTTTTTGCTTTGAACAACAGAAAAGCTGTTATTCAGATGGGCTAACAAACTGCATATCCGACACTTTTTGCTGTTGAATATATAATTAGTGACATTTCAAATTACACATACAGTTCTCTTTACAATATGATTAAGTTATTATAATTGTCTATCTATACTTTCATTATTGAAAATTAAATTTAGTATTCAACAGAACATGATTTCCTATTAAAAATACAAAATTAGGCAATACTGAATAACAAGTCACACAGGGAGAATGCCCTTAACAATAAATTACCTATAAACATACTCAAAGAATATTTACATTTTCACAGTTTACATATGACATTAATGAAAATGCTGTTATCAGAACTGAAACACAGTAATCAGTCATATAGGTGCAAATATTGAAAACAGATAAGTTCTTCAACCTTTACAATTCTGAATTTTACTCAGGTTTGTCACTCATAAAATAGATAAATTAATTTGGTAGCACAAGCAAAATTGACACACACATAACTTAACTAAATTTGTAACACAAACTTATTTTGCATATCATTTGCTTGGGAGCAGTTGACGAAAAACACGCAATTGGATGATCAATTAATTTCTCACTATCAATCTTCCAGGTTGTTACAAGGCGAAGTTAATGATGATTTATGCATTTCATAAGCAATGAACAGTTAGTGTAAAGTAATTACATCAATGATCACCCAATGGCATAAATAGTAAGTTAATTTGTAATACAAATTATTAACACTATCACTTGAGTTATTTTGATCCTCGTGGTGAGTCACAATTATATAGTGAAACTTATTAATTGAAGAGAATAATGTCCACACCCACAATTAAAGATATACTTAGAATTAATATTGCAAGATACTCTTTCTAAATTCTTCATGACATCCACTAGTTGTCACAATAACTAAACTTAACTATTTGTGCACTTTATTTGTTTTGGTTCACTATTGCTATATACATATTCACATTATTGTATTTATTGGAAACTATGCACAGTTTCATTATAATGACTCTTCAAAAGCTGCCAACAGTTCACTTTGCATATTCAAGTCTATCTGTCCAGCCATCTGAAAATTAAAATAATGATAAATATTCACTATTTGAAAAATATATTTTATTTTCTTATGTACATCCATCTGCACACACAACAGTGACATAGCGTAGGTTTCAGCCGCCCAGGGTGGGGACCAAATTCGCCACCTCCTTCTTTAAAATGTGCCAAAAAGTGCTGGCGAGGGCAGGTTACCATGCTACACCACTGACACACAGATGATGAATATGGAAAGGAAATGGAAATAGTGAGTGGCTTACCTGGAATTGAGATCAGGTGTCACCATGATTGATAGGAGAAAGTTTTTCAAATTTTTGGAAGTGTTAGAAATCTTATTAAGGAGAGAGTGGAGAAAATGTCATCCTGTGACTCTCTCCTGAAGAAGGAAGTGAATGATTATGATAATTTGAGGAACTTTCTCCCATGCCAACACTGAACCTCAATTTCAAGTATGTCTCTCTCTCTCTCCTTTCTGTACCAATTATTTGTACAATGTCACATCCTTATTTCACATGAGCCAAAGTAAAAGCCAATCACAGAAGCAATATCAACAACACAGTTCTCAATAGCCGTACAGTCTAACAACTTTGACCTAAAAGTTCTACCCTTACTGTGCACTCCATCTATCCTTCCAGGAACTCAATATCCTCTAACATTAATAAACAATTAGTTTTAATAGCAACACTCTTCCCTTGTCTACTTCCATGTTTCTTCATTTGAAGAACCCTCCTGGGTGTTGCTCCCCTTCAACAACATGCTAGTAGTTAGCCCATTCAGCTCAAAATCATTTTGAGAATATTTAAAAAACCATACATAATTAGCCTACTTACCCAAATACAAACAGGCTTCAAACATCTCCTTAAAGCCCCTTTATATGACAAATATATACACAAAAATAAATACAAAAAAAAAAACCTCCTTATACAACAGGTGGCCACAATCTGGCATTTAAATACTCAATTGAAATGAAATAAAGAACGCAATGAGTACAGAGTCTAAATTTATTTTTGCAATACAATTATAAATAAAACTAAAGGTTTAAAATTATGAAAAACTATATTTATGCATGAACTCACAGCTTCTCTACGTCGTCTTTCTTGTTCCCTCAACCTCTGCCGGATTCTCTCAGCAGCTGTCTTGTCCTGGATTAAATGATTTGACGAATCAGAATTTTCAGCACACTTGCTAATTTCGTCATGTCTTTGTTGCTGGTTGTCAATACATTTCCTGGAAAATAGTGAATAAGAATGCCAAATACAAATACTAAATTTATTTTTATATGAATACAGTGGAGATTTCTTTAAATTTTTGTAATGTATTGACATCAAGTTATCCGCAAATCTTTCTTGAATAATGCAAAAATGAAATGATCCAGTTAAATTTTTCTTTCATTTCAACAAGTCAAGTATAAAGGAAATCATCAATTGAATGCAAAAATGAAAGTTATTACACTCTTAAAAACAGTTTATAGAAGAGCACATTTTAAATATTTAACTTCCATAAGTTTTAATACAAAGGTGGAGTAGAATAAACTGTGAACACATACACATTTGATGTATACAAAGCAACAAGGATTCAAAACTGTTAACACTTTAAAGGTGACCAAAACATTAGAGCAAAAAATTGGGAATTTTTTAGCGAATTAGTTGCAAGAACCACTACCAGTAAACAATTAAGATTGACAAAGAAAGCAAGTTAAATTTTTTTACAGTTTTTCCTAATTTAAATGAAAATTGATTAGGAATACTTCACAAGTTTTGTTTTGTTGGACAAATATATATTTTTTATGCTTACCAAATTTTTAGTATCGTAAAAATAGATAGAATGTGTTACTACATATCAACAATTTCATTTTAACCATAATCGACACATAAAAGCAGACAAATTTAAGGTTTGGTAATTTAAATCACAATAATACATACCTATTCTTCTCCATTTCCTCATCATCATCTCTCTCTTTCCTTTTAACATTCTCCTGCCTCATTCTCTCTTTTTCTGCCAATTCTTTTTTATGTCTTCGGAACTCTTCTTGTTCTTTTAATGCACGCTCCTGAGAAGTTACACAAATATTCATTCAATTATTGAGCACCACTTTTAAAACTTGTCAACAAATGAAGCTCATACATAAAATCCAAGTTTAATATCAGTTGTAGTACTGCTTTACTAATTAACTTATGAATTTATTATTTACAATATTCAAATAATTCACCAAGTATTAGTTCCTTTACCACACAGTCTACCTGCAAAGCCAAATTTTGACTAAAAAGAATAAAAATATATAAAGAAAGTCAAACACTTACCCTATCCTTCTTTTCCTTTGCTTGCTTTTTAAAGGCTTGAAAACTCTCTTTAACTGCAGTTTTTACTGTTGATGATTTTGGAGTAGAAATGTTCTGTGGTGAAGATGCTTGAGCTAATGATGACCATGAGCTTGCATTTTTCAAACTCTAATAATTAATTTAATGTGTGAGTTAAAATGGAACTACATAGCATGTTATCATTTACATAAAAGTGAAAAAGTGGTGAAAACAATTTTTAAAAAATACAATAATTATTAATCAAATTAATAAATTAAATTTAGTTTATTTTTATCATATGTTTGATATGACTTTGAAACTTATTATCACAAGTAGGAAATATTTTATCTGTTTTATGGAAAACAGTGAAGTAATCAAAGATGATGTAAAAATGTGAACACAAAGGTTGACAAATAGAAGAAAGACAAAAAACAAAGTGAAAGAAAGATATGTAAATATCATAGAATATGGTAACCAGAAAGAATGAGCAAAATGAATGGTGGACATAGAAAACATTGTTGAAATGAAAGAAGAAAGTAGATGGTGTGTGTTTATATATATATATATATAGAAAACACATAAGGAAAATATGATGAGATCAAATTAAAAAACACATTTAGATAGAAATGAGAGACAGCAAAGTCAACTTACCTGTCTCTCTTTCCTATCTAAGGAATTCAGAGCTAGAGCTAGAGCATAGGAGTCTGATCACTCATATGGACATAGACTTATTTAATTTGCCTAGCACTAGAGAGACAGCTTTCTGACTTTTCACATCTGAATAGGTGATAAGGTCTGTCAATCACTTTCATACAATACCTAAAGTAAAAGCTAAAGATATATATTTGGCCAAGCAGTATGTTTTAGTCCAAAATATCTAAAAAATATTATTTCAGTTTATGCACCTTTGCTTTAAAAGCTGAAGCAAAATTGGATGCTTGTGGTTTTGCTGTTTCACTGGACATTTTCTTATCTACTTGCATAGTGTGGTTTATTAAACCTGAAAATAATGTCAGAAAATTATTATTTGTATAAATTTCATATAAAATAACACTGAAAACTGGTATATGAAAAGAAAAAATGAAAATAATAGTTAGATTTGTTAAGTAAAAATATTTATCACTAAAATATACCTTTCATTTGATAATTTGTATAAATAAGCAATACTGGATATGTTTACATCACTTTTGAATTTATTAAATATATTATACAATAACATTTATACATCTTTATTATTTAGCATAATTGCATCACATTCACAAATGAAATTACTTGACATTCAAAGAAATCAATTGTTATAGTTAATAAGAAGGGGAAAGTGATACAGACCTTCACTAGTTTGCTTTGTTGGGTTTGGTTGAGGTACTGATTGCAGATTTAAATTTTCTTCTTTACACTGAAGTTGTGAAGCAGAGTTCACATTGCCAATTGGTAATGGATCAAATATCGATGGAACAACAGGTGGCACATTTAAGTTGCTGCTATGATTAAAATTATTTATTGGTGAAGTGGGCCGCTCCAACTTTAAAGGAACAATGTTAGACAAACTAGCTATATGGGAAAAACCATTAGTGGAATGCTGCTGAGAATTTAATGGCGAAGCCATTGTGAGAGGAATATCAAAACACTGGTATACTGAAGGTTGAAGTATATTTTTCATGGTTGTAGTATGAGATGAATTTTGTGAAAAATGAGATACAGTACTTGGTGATGAATTATTCATCACTGCTTGAGGTATTTCTGTTGTAGGTATGGGTAATGGAGGAACTGCAGGTACAATTGGAGGAATGACAGGAGACAAAATACAATCTGCAGATTGAGCAATATCAGCTTGACCTAGAACAAATGATTCATTTTAGTTAAAAGTGATAAAGAAGTATAAAACCAACTTATAAAATGCTAATTAAATTATACCTAATTCGGAGTTCGTTAGGTTGGGTTTCACAGGAGCCAAATGATAGTTTGATACATCTTTCCTAACCACAGGAGGAGTTACTGTGTTCCTAGTCAGATGAGGCAGTGTTGTTATAGGTGGTGACTGTTCTTTAACAAGAGGGGATCCTGCAAATAGAATATATCAACTTTGAAGTTTTTTATCCCTTTCTAAAATATTCAGCAATATAAAATTTATTGTGTGAAAGTATATTTACCGCCATGGCATATGAAATTGAGAATGAAAATATTGACAATTAGAATTTAGTATAAAAAATATTATTAGATTTTGTACTTGTGATTTTTGCAGACTTATGTTAAAAAATGCAGGTGCATGCACACACACTGCATCCAAAAAACAGTACCCTTTTCAAACATAAACATATAAGAAAAGTTCACAATCTTTTTTAAATCAGTGTGTATACATATACTTTAAACTGACAATTGGTGCCAGGATGGGACTGTGCAGCTAGCCAGCACAACATTCAGTCCTAATGATCTAAAATTGTAAAAATAATTAATATAGACAGGAAAGAGACTGGCTTATTTACCCTAAATTGAGAGTTAGTGTCATCATCAAACAGAATATTAAGAAGCATGTCCATTTTCAAGGGCTGCTGGAGTTTTTTTTCCCCAAGACAGAACAGGAATGCACTTCGTATGGTTGCATGTTGCAGGGTGCAGTCCTGATGTGTCTTGATGAACCATGAAAATCTGACATGCTTCTTACTATGCAACATTATGGCAATAATTCTCAATTTAAGATTAATCAGTCACTCTATCTATCTATCTATACAAATTGCATAGAAAAACGTATTGAAAAAAATAAGTCTGTTATTTCATGAGGTAATTACACCAATTACTCCAGGGAACAACAAGGAAATTAATAAGCAAGAACATTTGAACATTTTCCCGATAGGATTATGGATCCATAGGAGATAGAGTTAAACGGTTTTTTCTTTAATTTCAATATCTATAATAGATAAACTTTGATTATTTCAGATGACAAGATAATATTTGTAATAGGAATATTGTAAGAAAACGGATATTGTAAGAAATGTTAATCACTTACCTATATCAGGTACAAAGGAGGACTTATTTTCAATGAAGTTTTCATTGCTGTTATTTGTAATATTATTGCTGCTATTTTTATTTGAATTATTGCTTATTGTGTTGGATGAAGAAGTGGTAGTAGTAGTGATGGTAGTAGTTATAGCAATATCAGAAGCTGCAACAGTTGCAGTAGGCACAATTGTACAACTTATATTATTAGCAGTGGTAGTACTGCTGCCAACATTGTTCTTTACATTTGCACTGTTTACAGAAGCAGACGGTTTACGAGCAGATTTCTGTGTTAAAATTTGGCCACTGGAGGTCATTGTCAGACTTGGAACTGTTGGTTCAACAGTTTCTTTAACTGTGCTAGTAGCATTTTGTTTCTGCAACTAATAATTAAAGGTATTCTCAGAATCCACACATAAAATAATTAGATAAAATTTACAATCATTGGATTAAATTAAAACATATTGCTCTATTCTGGAATTTTACATTACAATTACTGAATTTAAAGTGTTAATTAATTTAAATAGATTAAAAAGTTAAATCTATTTTACTTGGTAAATTATACCAAAGAAAGAAACTTAACAGTTTGATTATCCTTTTGCTTTTTCTTCCTCTGCAAATCTTTCAGTAAATAAGGAGACAGCCCTGAAACAAAAGTTTATTATTAACTTCTATTAAAAAATAGTATGATAAACCAAAAATATAAGATATTTCAGAAATTAAACAAAAAAAACCCTTCATTTAATTCATGCTTTTACATTTTATTTTATGAAATAATCACTAACTTTTGATAACTACCATGTAAAACTATAATGTACTAATGATGCAATAAAATGAATAATTTATTAAGGAAAATTATTGCTGAACAAGTCGTATATATGAAAATTACATTTATATGGATAGAATGTAATTTCACACCTAATAAGTACATTTGATTTATCTGCAATTACAGGAGATATTGATTGAGTGGATATACATTGATTAAAAAACTATCGTATTTCAATGACCAATATAAAGATTCATTCAACTCGGCATATGTCCAGCAGAATATTCAAATATCTTAATTTATCATTTAAAATGTTCATGGGCTTCACAATGCTTTCTTCTGCAGATAATATTTTTATAAGTAATGACCTTGAATTATGTATGTTTATTGTAATTGTGAGATACGGAATTAAATTACAATTAACAACAAATTGGAAGTTCGGCATCAAAATGTGGTGCTGTGAAAATTTGAAGTCTCACAATACAAATTACTGGAATTTGTAACAAAAAATTTTCACATAGTGAAAGGGAATTTCTGACATATTAAAGAGAACATGTTCCAAAAAAACTTAATTGTTTAAAAGTAATTTTAACGTATCCAATAACACCAGCAAGACATGATGTAATCCTTTGGACATATATTTGTATAAAAGAAAGAGTATTATAATCGACATATACTTTTAATAAAATAATAGGTGATAAAGTTCAGCTGCATAACAAACCATAGTTTCACCATCTCTCTCTTTTTATAACATATAATAGAGTGCATACATAATTTATAAGAATTAACTTAAGAGTTCTATTTATTTGACAATTGACTATTTGTATGACATTTTGGAAAATTAAATAATGAGAAATAGAAAAATTCTATTTGTATGTTATTACAATAAATGTCATATCTCCCAATGAAGTAGTCAATTTTTTTTCTTCGGGGAAGCAAATGGAAAAAAGAATATGTGAATGAAATTCACAACCTGAAAATCTAACAGTGTATATGCTGGAAGGAAGAACAGATTTTTGACCGATGTCAATGCAGCGCCTGAAAATCTGACTACACAACATGGCGACACCAACTCTCAATTAGCCGATCGGAACACAGTTCAGACCTTCTCTCCTGATGAAGAGGCTCAGCCCAACTGGACCAACTATTGATTTCAGGTAAGTCGACTTTGCTCTCTCTCTTATATATACACCTCACATTAGGATAGGAAATATAAATAGAAAGGAATAACAAACTTTCCTATCCAAATCTGTTTAATTTGACCTTGTCACATTGTTCCTCAAGTGCTTTATATATATAATATTATTCATATAACAATTCATATAATTGTATTGAAACCTATAATAAAATGAGTACTGAGAAGTGTAAAACTACAAGTAGATAAACTGAAATAACACGCTTAATATATTAAAACATACTGCATGACAAATACAGGATCAATGCAGTGGGAAATAAAAAAATAATCCATCCAAACTTTAGAACAAGCACATCAACATATACTAGGGAAATAAAACTATCACACATAAATAAGACACTTAGTAATGCTGGAAGATGTAGAAAATACTGTAATTTGAAGAAGCTGCAAAAGGGCACAGCAATGAATGCAACATTAAACCAGTCACTGGACTCCTGATAACAGAATACTAAACACTGGAAACTCTTACAAAAGCAAAATTTTCTAATTTGGTACACTAAATAGAATAATGTATCAGCCATTTGATAATTCTGTTAATTTGGGTATACATACAAGGATAATATTGTAAGGATGTTACAGAAATATGTGAAAAAATAGTGGTAAAGAGAGAAATTGGAACTAGATAAGGGAGAAATGATGAATTCAAAATAGATGTGACAGACTGATATTATTAACAGTAAACTGTTCATCTTCAGTGAATAAGGAGCATATGCATTTGAGACATGCACCAATTTAGTTCAGAGTGAATTTTATGCTAGTCAACAGGTGGAAATAAGGAACAGGAATCATTGTGCATGTGGTGGGCAACCACTTGAAGTTTGGACCGAAAAACAATTAATAGTTGTCTCGAAACACAGTTGTGCTACTTACTCACGGGATATAGAGTTGTTTACAGTTCAAACAGCAATCTGTCACGTCTTCACTATTAGCTTACTCCCTCATCTAATTCTAATTACTGTCTTCAACTATCTTATTTCAAATATTTCTTCCCCAAATCAGGAATTGGAAAACCCACACAATATTCTCTCTGTACTAAATCCATTTACTATCATTAATTTTAAGGCCTTTATTTCAGACCTGAAGGGGAGCAAACAAATGAAATAGATCTAATAACTAGTGAAGAAGGATATAACACCTCTGAAAATTTCACCAAGTTGTCCACCTAGTGCTTTTTATTTTTAACAAACAGGTAAACCATGAATTCTGTCTCTTTCCCATATCCTAGTATAATTTCCAATGACTTTAATCGTTTACAACTTTTCTTACACACACAAATATAATATTAGTAAGGATATGACATTGTGAAAAATGATAATGATATTGGTATGGAAAGGAAAGAGAGATAATTCGTGGCTTACCTGAAATTGAAGTACGGTATAGCCTCAGGGAACCGAAGGAAGTTATTCAAATTTTTGGAGACTCACAGCCTCCTCCTTCCAGAAGGAGTGTTACACTATACCATGGACTGACTGGCTGCGGACTGCCAGTCCTTTCTGAAGAACTTCCTTCAGTTTCTTCCTGTCTGTTATATATAGGTTTTACTGTATATAATGGAATGTAAACCTGTCTCCTGAAGAAGGGAGCTGAGAGCCTCCAAAAATTTGAAGAACCCTCTTTCACCGAGTGGCAATGCTGAGCTTCAATTTCAGGTAAGTCACAAACTCTCTCTCTTTCCTTTCCATATATATATATATACACACACACATTATAATGAACATGTGAGGAGGTCAAATTAAGTAACACATTTAGATAGGAAAGAGAGACAGTGAAGTCAACTTAATCTGAAACCAACAGTTGGTCCTGTCAGGCACACAGTTCAAACCTTCCTTCCTGATATACGGGTTCAGACTCTCAAAATATTGAAATATTTTCACTCCTCAGCCCAACAGTTGATTTCAGATATATATATATATAGCAAGTAAGGATAATGTGACATCAAAATTAATTAAACCTTTTAGACAAGAAAGGGGCAGAGAAAAAGGCAGTCGGTGTAATCAGGGATTTAAGTACTGACTGGCCAAAATCTTAGGCTCTTGAATCTTTTGACATGTTATGGCTTCCCAGCCCGGTGATGCCAACTGCTGCTCTATATCCCTCCTTCCTGTCCAAATAAGTTTATAGTTATATAGTGTGTTTGTTCACATGAGCACCAAAGATAGATTTCCAAGGCACAGAATTTAGAGATTGCCTTTCTGGAGCAAGTAGACTGTATACTCCGTTGGCTGTTACCTTCACAATGTCTCTCTCTCTCTCTCTGTGTGTGTGTGTGTGTGTGTATATATATATATATATATATATATATATATAATTCCAATATTGGTATGGAAAGGAAAGAGAGATAGGTTGTGGCTTACCTGAAAGTAAAGTGTGGTGTCACCATAAGGAACTAAAGGTTGTTCTTCAAATTTTCGGAGGCTCTCAGCCTCCTTGTTCAGAAAGGAGTGTTACACCATTCTGTGCACCGGCCGGCTGCGGACTGGTAAGCAGCCAGCCAGTGCATGGGAAGGTGTAACACTCCCTTCACTTCAGGTAAGCCACAACCTATCATCTGCTCTTTCCTTTCCATACCAATATTGCAATTATTTTTGACAATGTAATATCCTTACTAATATCATATATACACATACCAAAAACCATGTATGTCTGAATGTATAATAGCAAACTAATAGTTGAAATTAAATTTTACTGTAAGAGAAAAACAGAGCTGCAATTTAATATTAATTCTGAATTATATAAAATAAATACAAAAGATTAATTCAAAGTAATAACAATAGAAAGTTTTCCCAATATCCATTAATATCTTTGAAGAGAATATAAAGGAAAATAGCTTAAAAAAATTATATAGTGTCAATTTGTTTAGTGTATTTTACAGGTAAAAATTCAATTACACTGTGTATGAGACAATAAAAATCAAATGGATGAAATTTATGAACATATTTGTACAGCTCCAATAAATTTGTGGATTTAGTAAATGGATTAAAAACTGAAGTGTATAGCAAACTAGGTAAAAAACAGAGTAATATTTTCAACAGTTATCATTCAAATTATTGTTAAATTCCAATGTTACAATATAAGTATCAAGTAATACTAACATTTAGGTTGAAGTGAGCATAAAATATCCCCCCCAAAAAACTACAAGTATCAAGCTATGGCAAAATTATCCAGTTACTTTTCACACAAGTTTTTAAAATATTTGTTTTTGACTAACCTTCAAGTCCCTTTCCTATCATGCTGATTTTTTATTGTAAATGTCAGCACAGTGACCCTAAAAACTAATATACTGTCAATGAAAATGACACATTTTCTCAGGGAGATAGTCAAACCATTATATACACCATCATTGTTTAACAATATGATAGAATAGCTATTAGAATGACACTACCATTTACAGTCTCTTCTACAAATGCATTCACAATAATATAACAATATTCAAAGTACAAAGATGAAAAATTGAAACTACATTCAGAGATGCCTTAGACCATCATCATCATCAAGAGATTCATTACATTTAACTGGAAACTATAAAGGTTGGCAGAACAGATAAAAGGAGTTGATGACTTATTGAAAATTTAACATCAATTGTGGAATCTACTTGGCAAGCCAAAATTTCTCTTTTATTCATCATTTCCTTGTAATTCATAAAAATATGAGTAGGACATACTTTCCAAATGATTTATACGTATAGGCAGCATAAAATAAATAAAATGGTGAGCACAATCTAGCATAAAGAAAGAACGTAATTGCATAAACCTTATAAAAAAAATTCAAATTCATTTCAGAACTGTCTTTCTTGGCACTGAGAATTTATATTTTAAAACACAGCATTATGAAAATTATTTACCTTTTTAATAAATAAATAAATAAATGAAAATAGATTCCTCCTTGTACTCACCTTAACTGAATAGTAATACAGAATATAAAAGTAATGCACATTATAGGTAAGAAATGAAAGTTTTAGAGTAATGTTCCCTTAATTTTTCTTAACACTATTGACACCACCTTCCCACACAGTGACATTTATAAATCACAATATAATAGTGACTCAATTTACAGATAAACACTGAAGTAGTGTGCGAGTTAACTAGCTTCACCATTATCCAAAAACATTTCTGAAAATGTGGCCAATATATAAATATTGTACTATGATTTTTAATAAACAAATAACTCTCTTCAAGTTGAAATAAGTAATAAAAATTTCAAATCTGCTCAGAATTTTAAGTTTATTTTATTAGCAAGTTTTGTGGCATTTATTTATATTTCTCAATTTAATAGTTTTTGAGAATATGAATATAATTTTGAAAATCATTTGTCACAAAGTAACATTCCCTCTTCTTTAAAGTAATTATTTGTGACCCACAGGTGAGTTCAATTAGCAGCATTTTTGTGGTATAATTAATTTTTTTTCTCTTTCTGTTTGCAACTTAGCATCAAATTAAAAAATTTTAATAACCAAAACTGTACACGATTAAATTCAGCAAACCTTAAAAGATGGCATTTGTTTTGGACCAAAAAAATGAGAATTTCAAAATATTTAGATATCTGCTAAAAGATTATGTACTTCTGTTTTATTTGGTAACAAATTTTATCTCACATTTGCCTTAATGAAATGATGTAGAAGTTCCCACAACTTGTCTATTTACTTATACTTATAACAATAAAAAGGTACTTTTAGTTTATAGATCAGCTAATGAGGGATCCTTTGTGTAAACTTGTGTCATCATTATTTTATATTAAAAAACATGTTTCACATTAAAATAATTATTGTTTCCATTCCTCTAGAAACAAATTAAAAATATATCACAAATATTGTGTTTACTGAAAGTAATGAAAATCTGTGCACAAAATTCTTCAAATTTCACCAAAATGCTTTCTGTTTGTTGTACTCTTTTTCTATTTTAGACAACACTATGTCTTATTAAATAAAGAAATGCAACTGCTTTAAGCATTCCAAGAAATGGAATCTATTCTCTAAAGATTAGTTGTTATACAATGTTACATAATTTTATTGTAAAGCATTCATTATAACATAAAATAACTCCTTTGCACGACAGACAAGTTAATAGTACATCAGTACATAGTTAATGACAAAAGTTATATTCTTTTACACAAACCTTTATTAATAGGAAAAATTGTAATAATCATTAACCAAAGTATCGGAAATAAAATATGCAAAAAATAAAATAATTTCAAGCGTGTACTAGACGATTCAAACTACAAAATTAAATGAACAATGTATGGATGTTTGACTTAACTATGCATATAACACTGTGGGATGAAATCATAAATTCAGTACAATCAATTGAATAAGACATACTTATCTGTCCTAAAAACAAATTGATAAATAATCTATTACAGAATTTCTCTGCAACATAAGAAAGTTAACTTCTTCTTTCAAAAGTAATAAAATCATTAAAGAATAAATATATCCTCTGGTTGTTATGGTAACTTTAGTATTGCAACAGTTGTACAAAGTTTTAATTTTAAGAATGATTTGTTCCCTAAAACAAGCAACAGTAAGAGCCCTAGTCAAGAAAGACTATACAGAAGATTTATTAAATTACTACACAATGTTACTGTTACCAGTACTCATGAAAAAGTTATTTACAGCACAGTTTTCAATCACTTATACATAATTTGCTATATCTCTTGAATTAGTTTCAAGAATGATCATAGAACAGAACAGGCCATTTCCTGTCTTACTCATAGTTAGTTATTAAACAATTGTTTTCTCATGAAATACTTAATTTTTTTAAAATATGCTACAAAAAAGTCTATACAGTATATAATTCAAAAATATTGATATAAGGCTTCAAACCATAATACCATTAATAAAAGCACTCTGTTTTTCACAAAACATTCTGGTTTTGAAGTTACTTTGCAATGATGTTGAGACATTGCCTATAACAGATGAAATTATTAAAGAGTAAAAATTAAGTTCACATTCAGGAGAAGAAATCAAGTTGTTTGAGAAATAAACATTTTAAATTCAGTCTATTCCAAGGTACTCTTGAAATGAGCTAAGAAATATACTGAAGGAAATTTCTATCAACTTCTAATAAATGATACAATTAACAAGTTTGCATTCATGATAGTTAAATCAATTAAGGTATCATTAGTCTTTACATTACCTGCAAGTTCGAAATTTGCAAGTCAACAGTACCTATAAATGAAATATAAGATAATTTTGAGAATCATAGGTCTAAGCTGCCACACGCAAAATAAGAACCGTGAATTATAGTGAGAGCTATAAGGCTGAACTTACATAGTAACATAAAAACAATGTGATCTGGAGACATGCTATTTATATTGTCAATGTATGATAAAAAAAATGTCATTTTCATTTGACCTGGTAGAATAATATTACTACTTGTAAAATATTTTTTATGACGAACTACTAACTCCAGTTTTACCATATACCAAATTGGTGCAATTTCTAATTAGAATACAAATGTATTCCATTGTATTACTTCCTAAATAATAATTTATGTACAAGAACACCTTAAGACTGAACAAATACAGTTCTTTATAAGACAGATTATAATTGAAACTAATTATTTCAAAAATATATTTGTCAGTAAGGTAGCCATTAAGTGGTAAACTAAAGCATGTTCTGGAAGTAAAACTGCTGTACACTACACAAGAAATAGCAACTGTTTCAAAGACAAAGTAAACTCTTAAAATAAGCAACAAAACCCTAGAATGAAAGAGATTTATGTAAAATAAATTTAAATCTAACATTGTGCAAAAACTTGACATGAAATATTATGTCATATTTCTTAAGAGTGATTGATAACCAGTAACAAAATGCAATGAAATAATGATGTTGGTATAATCATAAGTAATTTGTAATGTTTTATGTTAAGTACTAATAAATTATTATAGTTCCTTAGTTGCCATTTTCTTATAATAATATTAATAAACAAATTCATATAAATAAATTAGAAAATCCAATATAATGCTTAAGATATACTCACGATATTCAGCAGCTCCTCAACAGAAGGTAGTTAAGGATCTGATACTTTAAATTAATTAGCAATTACCGATGATCTGAACAGGACACAGAAAGTACTGAGTGCAGAATGTGATATAGAGGGTCAGGATACAAGCATTTGATAAAAAGGAAAATATTTCAAAGTTCATTCTATATATTTTTATTTCATATTCTTTTCACTGTATACAACAATTTTTCTCTTTATCATTAAAAAATTACAGAAGGAAATGCAGAAATGACTACAAAAACAGACATCACATGCGATTGCATTTTTCTTTAATAAAGTATATAACTTATGTACAAAATTCACAAATGAAAAATGCTGGGTTTCCACTATTTTATAACCTGTGCAATACATTACAGGGCACGAGTTCCAAACAGTATTATTCCCAAGGAAGGCAGAGTGTCTTAGTTTTTGTAAATCAAACAATTAAAAAACTTCAGTGACAAATGTGTGAAAATGGTAAAAAACATTTATTAAATAAAGCCGTAAAAAAGTACAACTGTGTAACACATTTTCAGTACGTAAAGAAATACAAGTCAATGTCATTTAAATCAACGATAATATCGGTGATAAGTCCTCATGCATACATTCCATTAAGAAATAGAACATGAATAAAATACAAGATATTTCTTAGTTACAATGATAATTTTATAACAGTATATAAAATTCATCAGACCTAACATAGACCTGAATAACTAGTGAGATTTAGTGAATTACTGAATCTAGGTGGGTTAAATTACTTTTTATGGCATCATATTAGCTTGGTAGATTGCACTTTGTACACACATTGCCAATCATTCCATGATGCTAAGGCGGAAGTCCAACATTTTAATTCAAATTATACATGAAATTATAAAATTACATAATTTAACAAAGATTTTATCTGAATGACAACTATTTAGAATATAAAGCATATGTTACAAATACTGTTGGACCTCTTAGCTACATTTATCACAATCAAAAACATACAAAATTAGATGGCAGTCTACCAAGATATCTGCTATGAACACACACACACACTTTTCAGTACTGTTACAATAAAACTGCCTCAAATTAAAGACTGTGTAGAAAAAAATATACATGTCACACATAGTTAAAATCTTGTTACTTCTCTTAAAAATATTTAACAATTTACTACTTAAAATCAAATTCATGGGATTAAGTCCTGGCATTCTTAAGAAAAATAAATATATTAACATATAATATATGTATGTATAAAACAACACAGTACTAAAACATTCTTATAGTTTTGGGTGTCTGCCCAATTAAACATGTTTGAACTATGAATTTCACCAACACAGTATTTCCGTAAATGTGAATGACAGCAAACCGGCCGTTGTCAAAATTGATAAATTTACTAGAACTTTTTTTTTTTTAAATTTTAAAACATTTATGATGTAAATCCTCGAGTATGTGTTATTAAAACTGAGACTTTAACCCCAATTTTGAAGTATTTAAATTTTGAAATACATAATTATCATGAACACAGAATAAAGCCGATTGGAATAAAAAAATTGGAACATGCTATTTATAAAACTGCAATTTTATTTTAAAA
The DNA here is from genome assembly GCA_037074705.1 of Zhengitettix transpicula. Taxonomy (NCBI): domain Eukaryota; kingdom Metazoa; phylum Arthropoda; class Insecta; order Orthoptera; family Tetrigidae; genus Zhengitettix; species Zhengitettix transpicula. The sequence goes on along the minus strand of CM073595.1, from coordinate 65,796,943 downwards.
CTATACAAATAAAACAAATTAGTAAGTAATCATAATATAGGAGAAAGTAGGTCAAAGCCAGGGAGTGCAAACAATGTGCTTGGAGGCCAGCAAGCCATTACTCGCAAATCCATCAACATTAATAGATAGCACAGTGCACAAAGTTAGGAGCTCATATTATTAACTATATACTGCCAGCATAAAATACAAATTGGTTTTGCCAACTATATTTAACTCAAATTAGATATAAGGTCAGGTAAAAAATCAATTACTACTTACCGACATTAAATAATTTTTAATATTGCTAACTGTTCCCTTCTTGTCACAAATAGTAAGGTTTTCAAATACTGAAAATGTCAATCAATGTGACATTGTATTCAGCAGAACAGACGAATATATAAAACAAAATAAACTTTATCTCCTAGCCAACAAAATTTCTAAATTACATTATTGTTCAAATTTTAAAAAGAAGCAAACATTATTTAACGGTACTGTACCATAAAAAATATGATAAAGTAGGAAATAGATTATCAGAAAAAAGGTATAAAGCTATGGAGTGAAATACATGAATAGGAATGCTTGAGCTTAATTGTAATAAAATTTAGTTGTTATGGAACAACTTTTGTCCAGAATTAACTGAGAGGGGGAGAATGATGTGGCTTACCTGAGTGTTAAAGGAGGTTTCCATAAGGGTGGAAATATTGGAGAAGTTTATAACACTTAGGTGTGATACATCCTTTCCCTTTCCAATTCCAATCAGTTATTTGACTATGTCACATTATATAGAAATATAAAGAATTCCATCAATGTCAGCTAAATGAACCCATTTTAAGGGTGTAGAATCTAAAACGGGTGGTCTGTGACTCACCCTACTAGTACAATACATGATTTGCAAGTGAGTGCATGTCTGTGAAAATTAATACTAACATCAGTTCCCATGATAGGAATCTAATCTGGAACCTAAGTGATGTAAGGCAATGGTGCTGACCACTACATCACAGCAGATAAAATAAATAAATATATATACACACACACACACACACATTATAATAGAGGGACTCTGCCCTCTATGTATTAGTACAGTGTGAGTACACGATTGCTAGGGCAACTGTTGGCTCAGTCTCCACATCATTAATTATTTAGAAATATAATATTTGTGATAAACTAATAACATCACTTTAAAATTTGATAAATGCACAGAAGATTGATACCAAACACACAAAAAAATATTTTTAATTTTAAAAATCTGCCCTAATTTAAGTGTGACAGTATAATGTAACAAAAAAAATTGTGACACATCTATTTATCTATATATATAAGTAACGTACGGATAATGTGACATAGCCAAAATAATTTATATGGATACGAAAGAGAGACTGAACTTATGGAAGTTTGGTGTTGACATATTGTTCAAATTTTCAGAGGTGTAATGCTGTTACTTCAAGAGATGGACTACTAAGTGTGAAAAGTCAAACATCATGAGGGGCAATCCATGTTTTGAAGGATGCCGAGAGCCTCTGAAAATTTGAAGAACTTCCTTCGGTTCCCTGTGGCTATACAATACTTCAATTTCAGGTAAGCCACAAACTATCTCTCTTTCCTTTCCATACCAAGATCACAATTATATATATATATTACTAGGATGATGTGACTCTGTCAAATTAAATTAATTTAAAAGGACAGGAAAGAGAGACAAAGTGGCTAACTTACCTTACACCACACAGTAAGGAGCATGACAAATTTTCAAGGGCTGAGTGCCCCCTTCCTCAGGACACAACAGAACTGTAACATGTGACGGTCAACCACACAGTCAGAATGTGTGGTTGGCCGGCATAGTAGTATGATAAGGGATGATAAGGCTCAGTATTGTCTATAAAAACTCGATATGCTCCTTCCTGTCCAGTGTGGTGATATCAGCTCTCAATTTAAGGTAAGCCCTTAATTCTCTGACTATCCTTATAATATGTGTGTGTGTACGAACAATTATAGAATTTGATGTAAACCTCGAAATGCTTTTGTGTAAAATTGTGTCTACATGGAGAGTAATAAAATTGAATGCAATGTGCAATATTTCAAATTTTTAGAAATTATCAAGGCCAATTATTAATACAGATGTCTATACATATAAATCATAAAAAAGTTTCCCATTCAATAAAAAAGTTTCATCACTGGCTGAACAACAATCTACCATCAGAAAAGATTTGAAATTTATGAAACGAAAATATAACCAGTAAGTTATATTGCATTAAATCAGAAAAATTACTATAAAATTATTAATATTGAAACATATAAAGTAATTGATAGGCAGGAAATTTGGAATTAAAGATGAGAGATCATCTGTTTATCTTGATAAGTGATGGTAATGAAACAAAAAATTAACTTCCTGCTGCAGAAGAACAATAAGAGAATTTGTATTTGAATCATGCAAGTAAAAATCTGATTTAAAAAAGTTATGTTTATGGGTTAAAAGTACAATGAAATTTTATTTAAAGATAAATAATATCACAGGTTTTAGTATTACTATACAATTGTGCCTCATTTAAAAATTATGTGATGTCTGTTAGTAACCCAATGATTGTCCTCACGAAGAAACTAGCTACCAGTCACATTGTCTGCATTTTGGGATCATATTTGAATTAACACAAATATAAAATAAGTATAAGTGGGTAGACATATAACCCACTTTATACAAGCACTCATATATCCACCAGCATTTTTCATTATATAATAGAAAGGCAATAATTTGCCCCATGCAAATTAACAACAAAAAGAGATGATAAAGGACAAGGATAGAAATAGCTGGCTGACCCCTATAACACATTCTGCACTCTTGGCTAATATTTCAAACATATTTACTTATTGAATGATTTGACCCATATAAAATGAGAAAACAATTTCTTACCTCTTTAAGTTGTTTTGTACCACCAAAAGACTTGTTACAATACCAAGAAATTCTCACACAGATAACAATAATGCAACATGTAAGGAGCATTTGAAACAAATAACTTACTGCAATAAAGTTCAACAAATTGAAATATAATCTCAAGAGAAAAACATTAAAAAGAAATAAGTACTAATATAATGTGTTAGATGTCAATTACATTTCAATTAGATTTATGATCTTGCACAAATATCTGCAGCCTGAAGGACATTTACGAAGTAAACAAAATGTGAAAATCACCGTGTTGTTGAACATTTTCAGTTCTGATAGCAGATTGGACGACATAGAATATTGAGCAAAAATGTGTTAGAAAATGTGAGCTCACAGTAAAACCACTCAAACTAATACTTTCATATATCACACTTTTCCTTAACAAGTACATTTGTTTATATTATTTGGCCTGTGTTGATTTCAATCTCTCAATGATAAAGCTAAGACATGAGTGGTGTGCAAAAGAGTAAAAATTTTAACAACTGCTACCCTTCACCACTGCATAAACCATAACAAATTAAAAATGGGAGATTCAATAATTGCATTCTCACATTAAATAAAATTATAAAAAGGATAAGTTTAAATTAAATCCCAAAAGAAGAATAAAGGGAATAATTACATTCCTTAATCCCAGAAATACAGAATATTCTCTTAAATTTTTTTCTTCTCATACACACTTTTTACACATTTGGTGTGTACACACATTCATTCAGACACTCATAAATACACATAATACCAATTCAAAATTAAATTTTAACACTCATAATAATCTGTTTTTCATAAAAGTTTGAGCAAGTGTTAGGAAGTAATTATGCAACTTATAAAAAGTAAAGAATTGTAACTGATTTCAATGATCACACCCTAAAATTTATTCCTTTTAAATTTGATAACATTATTGGGAAAGGCAGGCATATACTGCTAGGAAACTGATTTTACAGTCCATAGTATTTCAAACACAAGACTGTCTCATGAAGTGAAAATGACAATATTTACAAAATTCACTTAATTATTTTATCTCAACCCTTTCATAATAGAAGAAAATAAAATATATTCAGAGGTCCATATTTTAATTTGACTTAAGATACGGGGTATCACAAGTATGCAAATTCATTGCACTGAAAGTGTTACTGTCACACCTTTCTGCTCTGCTGCTCTTTTAGGCTGAAGCTGTCATGTGTTTTTCTCCACCTGTCATACAAAAGATTGTTTTGATTTTTAGTTATTACTAAAAACAGCAATTTAAACTAGGTTTCATTTAATTTCCAATTTTAGTCCTGCGCATATAGTTTAGAATTAACATTGCACATGTAACTAACAAACAAATAAAAATGGAAAATCAGCTGAAATAGAAATTGTTTTAAAAACATTTCAAATAAGTTCGATAACTATAACGAAACAACAAACAAATTGTCTTACCTTGTAGCATAAATACAGAAATAATACAATTAACGTGAACTTACAGTCCTAAATTAGAACCTTAAAAAAGACCATATTTGAATAAAATACATTTTCACAGTTGAAATTGCGAAAATTTCTCATTCACAAATATTCACTACTAATCACCAAAAGCATACTTTGTTGAAATTAGTCACCAAAACAACAACAAAAAACAACACTGTAAGTTTAAATGTAAAACAGAAGCCAGCGATAAATAGGTAAAATAATTTGTCTTGCAATACAGCTTAATTGCATGCAATCTTTGGAAAAAGTGAAAAGTTTTTGCAGTGCAGAAATTAAGTAAATAAGTTTTGAAACTATATAAATGTGAAAATGATTTAATTAGTAATTTCTTTAAATTTATGAATGGATGGAAGAACCTTCACCATAATTACAAGGTCCCACTTACTAAAATGTTTAATTGGGCAAAGGACAAAAATAGAAAAACAGCATTAGCAGCAATCGGCATTTCAATAAGTTTAGACATTAAAAATATTTCATAGCAAATACAATTTAAATTAAAGATTTTAATTCCCACATAGATGGTATTTAGATAATAGCCACAATACTGCCCATAGCATAAATAGCAATATACAAAATCCTTGCATAAGTTTATGTCATTGTTGCAGATTCTTGCATTTAGAAAAATAATTATTTACAAGAGGCTTGTGGGGAAAGTAATAAGTCCAAAAGATGCAATGGTTGAATTTAAAGGAAACTGTAACAAGTGCAGAAAAGTTTAGTCTCTTTCTAACATTTGGAGTAATGGATCGAAGAAAAATAAAATAACAAATTTATTTGACACACTTGTTTTGTAACTGCTCAGCTGCAATATTATGATATGTTCAAAAAAGAAAATTTTATGTATCTCCTGAAACTAAAAGTAATTAACGAAACAAAATACTGCTAATATATTATCGAAATGAGAGAGATTTCATTTGCTTTAAAGCAAGTTAGATATTGTTTCAGAACTTTTGTGCATTTGAGATCTGATCTCAAGAAATGCTGAAACTATTCCTAATGTTCAAATTTTAAGTACAAAGTGTATTTCACAAGTTTAATTTATACATTCATGAAAAAGTTATACGAAATAACAAATATAAAATAAACAGGGTGTGTAACTAAAGACATTAATTTTAGAATCAATCCGGACCCAAACACAAGTCTTCTAACAATTTGCATTGTAATCCATAATAATCATCAGCCCAAATTAAATTTAAATATTATATTCTATGCTTGAAAATTAACATTAATTTAGTTATGAAGATTTGCAACACTACTAATGTTGTTATGTCTGTATTTCATAAATGAAGGATGTTTTCAAAAATCAAATGTCCTTCTCATAAGCACTGATATAAAATTGAAAATAAATATTCGATAGTGTACTTCCCATTATAAAGTTTAAGAAGGTTTAATTGTGTATATAGATTGTGAATAAGTAATAATGCTGCATAGTAAAAAATGAAAATGAAGGGAAAAAAATTACATTAACTGCAGTGTCTCAATGACATGATGAACAGTCAAAATTAGCTCTACATCCAGTCTGAAACAACAAAAAACACTACTATACTATTTCATATTATAATACTCATCCAGGAAAATATAAGCAAAGAATTAATCTGCTATGCAAAATATATAAGAATTTTGGTACAACTAACTGACAGTGATGGCTATCAATAGAAATGTACAGACTAGTCCCAATGTATTATATCACTCTTTGAATTGAACTTATTTTGTACCCAACAATTTTTGTAGCAATCTATAAATGAAGACTTCTTGATCAATATATTATAAATGCCAAAAATTATTATTATTATTGAAATTATCACTCCATCAAGGTCAAAGTTTTATTAGACATAACAAAATTTTCCAAAGTTATTTTAATGATGGTAAGTAAAGAAAGATTTACAAAAGCCATTTATATTCAGTGGACTTCAGTTTACTACAATTTAATAATACTACACTGATTGCAACTAATAAATTATTATTTCAGTCTCTGGAATTTCCTCAACCTCATAAAAATTGAATGTTAGCATTTAGTGATAAATTATCATGCTGTCCAACCTAAATATTTAGTAAGATTGCTCTAATAACAAAAAAAATTGACACACATAAAATATATATTCAGACTGCTGTATTATGAAAACATTTTTCTTGTAGTACCAGAAGATGTTCAGAAAAGTTGTTGTATACTCCGTAACTGAGCTCAAGTATAGTCTGCAAGCTATATGCGTACTGACATATTAAAAGTTCATTCTTGTAAAATATTCATAAAAAAAATAATTAAAACTGCTGCAGATCACTGGAGAAGATACTAAAAGGGTTAGAAAATTGCATTTATAGAACAGACGACTGACTTGGAAGGTTAAAACGGTGTGAAGTAATGCTTACGCAAAAATGGAATACCTGACCAGTGTCTCTACTAGTTTCATCAATAAATTTCAAATCCCGATTATTGTAAATCTATTGCATAATTAAACATACATTATATCTGGCATTGTTTTGATATGGCTTATAAGGGAAAACATATTTGTTAAAATTTCAAAACAAATTTTCTGTATAATTCTGCAGCTTTTCAAAACTTTTACAGTCAATCATCTGTATGAAGTTTCTGTTCACATAGCTGCTGAGTGACAAAACTGTTAGAAAACAATTTATCACCAAAATATTAAGTAAAAAGTTTGAGCTAGATACTATGCTGACCTTTATTAAGAGAACATTCATGATCTTTCATTAGCAGATCACTGTAAGATGAAGTAGAAGCTACTTGTTCTATGCTTGATGAATGTGCTATAATTTCAAATTACTACAGAACAGAAGCAAGATGAAAAACGGCGGGTCTTGCATCAACGTCAGTAAGAAATGTACCAACTGTTGTAAAGACCAGGACCGATATTTCATTATTCAGTCAAGAACATAACTTTGAATGAATATAACTTTGAAATTAACCGAATAATTCAATAGAAATATAATTTTTGTGTATTGATAGACAACCAGAATGACAAAGTTTTCTCTGTCTTCTGGACACCTTAAGTAAAGTCTGTGGAAATTAAACAAATAATTGTATAAGTGATTACTACATCAACTTACTATATCATTCCTGGAAAAAGTTTCTAGATTCCTACCTGCAAGATTTCCACATGATAAAGGAAATTGCATTGATTATATTATTTGGATACAGATTCGTAAAGGGTACATATAACTGAAACTGGCATTTGAGCATATAACATAATTTACACATATTTAATTAATGAAATGAAAATTAAGGGATAAGTAGTATGTGTAAGGGTAAAAAGACTATGCCACGATGAATAACAACTAATTTCTGAGAAATTTTATCTTGATAAATGAAAAACAAATGTATTTAAATTCCAATTGTGAACATTTTCTAAAAAAAAAGTATTACTTAATGATCAAATTAAAACCTACATATAATGTTAACAAAATTAAGTGGAAAACAAAACAACGAATATCCTGTGGTAAGCTCTGCTCACATTATCTAAATTACTAAACTACATTCAATCCTACACACATATTCACAAGAGAATGCTAATTTCCATTGAGAAACTAAATACTTACAGATTTATAGACAATGTTAACAAGAAAATCAAAGCTACCGACATTTATAAATATTTCTGGCAAATACATGATACTAAATAAGTGGTACAATTTGATCAGAGAAATACATTTTCAAGCATAGACGCAGCATGCAAATTTGATTTAGATTACAATTATGTTGCAAACCAACTTGTTAAAGATACCTACTTTTCCCCCTATAGTTTTGAATAGTTTATTTCTTCAGTTAATATGAATATAGGGAACAATGACCATAATAAGAATCTTGAAATGTTCACAGGATGCAGTTTACACTGTGCTTACTCCAGCAAGCCACACACCTTTTTCACTAATTATTAAAATAAAAAATGGTGAGTGCAGAATTCACAAATTATAAACTGTAGCCTCTGAAAACCATGCAGATGAAATTATCTCAGGATTCCAGCCAAGTAAATTAATTGAAAAAACACAATGTTTCAATGAATGACAACTGTGACGGTATTTCAAAAACTTCCCAACCTGGGATTCTGAGAGAATTTCATAAACTATCTATACTGTGAAAACCTTTGGCCTACTACCTGAAAAACATGTTTCCTGTGTATATTTGGAAAACAATTATTCCATGAATAGTCACAATAGCTTGCTTTATTTGTGTGTTGTCGGTAGGTCATTGCTCCAGTGTTATGAACAGATCTGTACGATTGATGTTTTGTTAGTCTAGGACAATTACTTGTATTGTATTGTTAACTTCAATTAATTTCACCCCCCCCCCTCTGTGAAACAAGATGAAGGACTCCTTATCTTACACAACAGTGTGGTATACAGTGTGCGTGCCAATCGATACACAGGGAGCTCCTTCTGAGAAATTTCAAGAAGCAACACTGGCCCTCAATAGCAGGCAAGCCAATATATATATGCACACACATATATAAAGGAAGTAAAGATAATATGACATTGTCAGATTAATTTAAAAATAATAAATCTGTGTGGTCTATTGTCCTGTGGGCACTTGAAAACTTGACATGTTATTGCTTCCCAGCCTAGAGACGACAACTGTCGATTTAAGGTAAGTCAGTAGCTCTATATCACTATTTTCTATTCAATTGTATATGTATTTAAGCCTGACTGAACCAACGGTTGATTTAACATGTCAGTTACCCTGTCTCTCTCTCCTATCCCAATGATATATATATATAAAATGTTAAAAATATATATACTAATTTGGTGACAAAGTCACATTCGAACTTGAATAGTGAGGACGGTTAGAAATAAATAGGAGAAATAGGAGGATTACGCTTTATGTGAATTCATATGCTCATGTGTAGAATCACGCTCATAGGAAAGCATATGTTCAAAACAGCGAGAAGGAATGAAGAAAGATTGAAAATATTTGACCCAGACAGGACATGAACCTGCATGATTTGCTCCGTACACAGACACCTTAACCATCTTGCCCACTGGGTCAATCTTATGGATAAAAAGTTATTTAGAGGAGGGAATGGATAGAGTAGAGGGAATGAAGTAGGAGCATCCGTTAAGGAATAGGAACTAATTTGGTGACAAAGTCATATATATATATATATGACAAAATAATTACGATCTTGGTAAGGAAAGAAAGAGACATAGTTTGCGACTTACCTGAAATTGAAACAAGATGTAGGCACAAGGAACCAAAGGAAGTTCTTCAAATTTTCGGAGGTTCTCAGCCTCCTTTTTCAGGAAGGAGTGTTACACCATTCCGTGCACCAGCCAGCTGCGGACTGTCCAGTGCAGAGAATGGTGGAAACCCCTACCTGAAGAAGGAGGCTGAGAGCCTCCGAAAATTTGAAGAACTTCCTTCAGTCCCATGCATCAATTTCAGGTAAGCCACAAACTCTCTCTCTTTCCTTTCTATAAATTTATATATAAACACACATGAGGATGTGACATTCTGAGAACAATTTAAACAATTTGTATTGAATGGAAAGAGAAAGGTGGTGGCTTACCTGAAATTGATGCTTGGCGTCACTATTCAGGACTAGAGGAAGTTCTTAAAATTTTCAGAGGCATTAGCCTTCTTCAGCAGAAGAAGACACAACCCATGTGACACTCCATGGCTGGATGGCACATAGAATATGTCTTCTTCTCCTGAAAAATTTCAAGTACTTCCTTCTGTCCTGAATGGCAACACGGAGCTCCAATTTCAGGTGACCCACCACCACCTTTCTGAATATAAAAACACAAAGGAAACCCCTTTATATTTAACCATATTAAAATGTAAATATTTAGACCACTAGACCATTTGTATAAGTAAATTATATGTACAGATGAATGTATTTTACTCCATAAATTATTGTTGAGTACCAGACAAAAAAGCAAACCTGAATAATTATCGATTTACAAACATTTATAATGAGTTCTACTAACCTGCTTCAGAGTCACTAGAGTCAGATGAACTACTAGACAAGCTTGAACTGCTGGAATCAGAGTCTGAACTGCTTGAACTTGATGCAGAGAGGTGTGAGGGTCCTCCACCTACCACATCCACAGCCTTACTTTCTTCTAAAAACAAAAATGTATCATAATTACATATTAAAACAATTTAGAATATTTTATCATTTCAAGCATTAAAATGGTTAACAATTTATGAATAATGTGTCTCTTTATAGTTCCACATGACCTGTCAGTGATTAAAATTAAAAATGTATATTCAGATTGCTGCATCATGTAAACATTTTCCTTGTAGTACCAGCAGATGTCCAGCAAAGCTGTTGCATATTCTGTAACTGAGCTAAAATATAGTCTGCAAGTTTCAGTAAGTGACAACAGAAGGTTTTAAAATAAAGGTATCTGTCAAACAACAAATCAAAATTCCACAAGGCAAACATAAACAGAAGGTAAAACTCAAGGAAATCAGAAAATAAAAGGATACCTTAAAGGCAATCTAAAGTACAATAAAATTTTTAAAAAGTTTATCCTTAAGATTTTAAGAGTAATATACAAAAAGCCATTTTCAATTTTGCGAACAGTTATATTGTGTTTTCAAGTAATTGATATATTCCAAATTACTGGTATGAAAATATACAAATAATAATATTCAAAAATTACCTTTTTTAGGACCTCTCTTTGTAGAGCCCAGCTGACCTGCAACATGCTGCAATCGTTTCTCAAGTTCCTGTTGTTTTTCCGCCATTTGTTCATCTTTAGATTTACCCGAAATCTTTTTGTCTGTAACATAAATATTTGAATGTTCTTCCTGAACTCTAAACCTCAATTACGTGCAGATCTCAGAATGATAAAGTTACAACAAATATATCATTATATACCTATCCTTTCTGATTCTGAGGGTAACAAATTTTGATGGTTGTTTAGAAGCATTCAAAATCGGTGAGATGGAAGTATATCTTTCTTATATATATATATATATATATATATATATATATATATATATATATATATATATATATACATACACACACACACACACACACACACACACACACGCACGCACACAACTTGCTGAAAACTAGTTCATTTTGGTGACAATATACATTACTTCACACAAATAAGTTAGGTGTGAGAACTTCAGGAGAAACTTCAAATTATTGAAAAAGATATAATTACAGCTGTTATTGCACCAATATCTCCTAGTGTTCACAACACACACTTGTGAAATTACTGAAGATGAAAGTGAACAAAGTATCAATTACAGAAATGTATAACTAATAATTTAATTAATAATAACGAAAGAAAGTGACATTTTCCAGAGAAAAATATAACATATTACAAATCAAGTGGAGAAAGTGCACACACCAAATGAAAAACTATGTTTAAAAATAGGGGGAAATGTTCAAATTTTATGCACCAATTACTTTGTAACAAAAGACTCACTGATATTTGATCCACAATGAAATTGCATAGTAAACAAATGATACTGCTAGTATAGGGAAATATGGAAAACCCAAACAAGAAAGACACTCCATGCTGTCACAACTAAACTCTCCTACTTAAGCCAGGTTGCCAACCTTGTGGTGGGTGCCATGTCTGCCCCATCCTCCAGCCCACTACAAGTCTCCAAAATTCTCCACAAATAGCCACCTACAAATTCAAAGAAAACATTACCTGCCTCTCCTCTCAAATCATCTACCAAATTAATTGCAATCTCTGTCCTGCTTTCAATATTGGCCAAGCCAAACGACCCCTCCCTGAACACACTGCTAACCATCGCAGCACTGTCAAACTATCCAAAACCCAATTTAGAATATTTGCTCATGCCCAATGTCAAAACTACAACAATTTCGAGCGTTGCTTCACACGGACCCTCCTTTAATGCCTTAACGCCCCCCCCCCTCCCCCAATGTTGAACTCCCACCTTTTGGAAGTCTCCTTCCAGAGCACCTTACAGTCTAAGCAAAATACTGGACTCAACATCCTCTATTATTATTATAATAATCATTGTTGCAGTAGTTATAATATTATGTTCAAATCTTGTGTCAATATAATGGTCTGTTTAATCCATTCCGCATTCTTATTCATTTTCTTTTTAATTTCCTTTTCTTTACTTTTTATCTTCCACTCTAATGAGTATGTGTGTGTAAGTATTTTTTCCATTGTTTTTTTTTTTTGCTCGAGATGGAGATAAAGTTGTTGAATTTGTTGGATGTCGATTGTTGCTGTCTAACAGCTGGTACACCTTAATTTAAATTCATCAATTCGGGCCCAGCCGGCACACAGTTCAGACTTCCCTTCCTGACGAAGGGGGTTCGAGACCTCGACATTTTAAAATATTTTCACCCCTCAGCCCGACAGGTCAAACTTGATTTCAAAGTAAGTCAACTTTGCCGTCTCTCTTTCCTATTTAAATTGACCTCGCCACACACACACACACACAGATATATATATATATATATATACCCGACAAGCACATAGTTCACATCTACTCTCCTGCAGAAGAGGGTTCAGGCCATTAAAAATTTGAAATTTTATTTTACTATGCCACCTGTTTATATATTTATAAAGTAAATAAGGAAACATGAGAAAAGTTAAATTGATTAACTCATTTGGATAGGAAAGAAAGACACAGGGCAGTTTAAATCGACAGGTGGTGTAGTCAGCAGAGTTGAAATAAAATTTCAAATTTTCGAGGGGTTGAGCCCCCTTCTTCAGGATAGTAGGTGTGAACTGGGTGCAGTTTGAGCAATGCCAAAATTAAGACAAATCTATTCAACCTCTGCCAGAGTTTATTTATATACTGCATTAAAAACTCTAAATAAAGTTTCTTCAGAAGATACTCTTTCTTAGGAAAAAGTTTCTAGGCAACAGAGGACAAACATCACAACAATAATAGATACTAACATTTTGATAAATAAGTGATACTTATTGTAGAATATCAGATATGAGATGGATTCTTGATTCCGATTAAGCAAGCTTGTGAGAAGACTAAAACATTTCAATAGCAGAGGCCATGACCATGACAACTGGCATAATTTAATTCTATATTTTTTAACAATGAAATTTGAGAACAATTGCATAATTTCACCTCAATTAATTAACATTCCATACACGAGTATAATTACTTCAATAAGTACTCACTTGTAGATAAATTAAATAAAACAATGTTCAAATATATGTTTAATATCCACATTTTGTCAATTATATTCGATTTGAAAAAATTATATTGTATTATATGAATGTAATGAATTCCAAGGAACTAAACTCGTAAGTGACGAGCATAGAATATATAATGTATATACCAATGTGTGTCATGTAACTTTTTTTATCCAAAATTTTAACAAAATCAAATGGAGTGTGCATAATACAAAAATTATAGTGTGGAATCTGAAAACAATGCTTTCTGTGAATATTTATAAAGAAATTCTTCCAATGGATTGCTTTTCCACAGTAATTGTTGCTAAAGTGGATTTAAACTTGGCCTACTCATTATTAGACCCATCCAATTGTTGCTTGTTAGCCTTGGGCAGTTACTTGTGGAAGCAAATGTGTGAATTGAGAAAGATATACTTTTTTGTATAAAAATTTATAATTAATTTTCAAAAAATTCCCTGTAAAGCAAGATGAGAAAATACACAAGAGTACTGTGCAAATTTTAACAAATTGGTACAAGTATATTATGAACTGAATAAACAAAGAAAGTTAATTTCAGGAAAGGCATATTCAAGATATACTTTTATATACATGTCATAGGTAACCTACAACACTTTACCAAAACAACCATTTAAAAACATGCAAATGTTAATATACAACTGCACAGCCCACCATTTAATAAAGATTCTTCAAAATATACATAAAAATTAAAATAAGTAAAAGTCAACTAAATAACCAAGCACCTGTTAGATTTATATGTGGTTCTGCCAAACAAAATTAATTTTAGCTGTATTAAACATGCATAAAATAATATCTGTCTACTAAGTAATATTTAGCACAAGCTCAAAGGGAAATAAAATTGTGAATATCTATTAAAAAATTCATAACAATTAGTTTCCAGTTCATTGTTAAGATTTAATATAATAATTAAATAGCAATTAAAAATCCCAAAATGTAAGGAAATGTTGAAATGGGCAGAATGCATTCAATTAAAAGGAAAATGAAATTATCGATAAGCAATAAGCAATAAGAGAACCAGACGATCATATAATCATAAATGCTGTTCACTCAAATAAACTTGATCAAGAAAAGAGGGGATAACATTGCATGTAATTAATAAAACAAAAACTAAAAGTTTCTTGATTTTTAGCATGGCATTCAAAAACAGAAAAGTCTGTCTATTTATGAAGTAAGAAAAAAATAAAATCTTCAACAAACGATACTAAATATGAAGTTTTTATTCTATTTTCAATTAGAGCTACAACACATCAACAAATTTTAAATGCTAGAAACAAAATATTAAAATTCATGTTAGAAAGATTATATGCACATGCAGTCAGAACCACACACTGAGACGTACTATGTGCAACATTCCCAGACACAGATCAAATGTTTGTTTTATAATCATTTAAAACTAAAAATAATTTGAACAAAAAAAGGGTTCTCATTTAATTTCTCCTAAAAGGCTAAATGTCTGCAAAGTTGTGACATTTATATTCCATTAAAAGTATTTTCAATACAAAAATTTGAAATTTAAAAATACACTATAATTTATTACATGAAAATTTGTATTCATAATACTTTGTTTTAATTAAAATGCAATTCAACTAAAATAATTCATATTTCTGGGTTAATTAATATTACAACATTACATTGCAAGGAGATGGCAATACAGGTGTCCATTTTTGTCAATTACTAAATAGCACAAACAATTTTGAACTACACAAATGATTCAGATGCTAACAACATTGCTACAGACAGAGAACATTTAACTACTATAGAATAACAAACAGAGGTTGCAAACATCGTTGGACACTTTGACTAATTAAAAATAATTAGCGCACTAAGAAAAGTGACAAAAATAAAATCTACCATTATCAGTTAAAATTAATGTGAAATATAAAATAATATGGCAGTCAGTTACATTCTAATGGTTTATAGATTTTCATAAGTTGAAATTACTTATCAATCAATAGGTTATAAAACATAATTTACAGTATAAGAACATTTAATAGTCTGGGAATGTTACAGTTTAGTGAGTCGTTAGTAGTGAAACTTACAGTAGGGCTTACGTGGCTTTTTCCTGAGACATGAAGCTACATAAGATTCGAGTTCACGTAACGTAGATGGCTTCAATGTTTCAAAGTCTATCTCTATCTCATCAGGATTTGAGTCTCGAAGAGATGGTTCTCTTGACTGAATGATGTGAACCACTCTTCCCAATTTATCACCTTCAAAATATAAACCGAACTCCATATAAAAACATAAATTGGACACAGAAAAATATGAACAAGAATTCAAATACAAGAATTTGTTTTTTTTCTTTGGAACAAAACTATCTTTTATATGAAGTGCTTTCATTATGATATATTGTAATTAAAGGAACCTTACAGAACTTGAGGTGATCAGTCAGCTTACTCTGACACAACTTGCATTGTCTTCAGATCTGTGAATTATGACAGTTTTCACTCCTACAAGAAACAAGTAATGCTTAATTTTGCCAGTGAAACTAATTTCTCTTACAACATTTAACCAATTAAGTTCAACATTTTCTAGAAAATTATACAATAATTGTATAGCCCTTTTAGCATCTTATTTTAAATGTATGTAATCCCTCTTCGCTGTACAGTTTTATGGATAAACTCCAAAACTACTTCTTTGCATGGAATTTAACAGACACAAAATATATTTTCTTTGTTTTGTTTATAATAGGATACATGTACAAATTACCATTAAAAACAAGGAAATAAAGAAGTAAATAAATAAAGAAGTAAATAAATAAAGAAGTAAATAAATGAAAATTTTTTAGTATACACGTGAAATCCATAAAAAATATAATTAATTAAATAAAATTGTAATCTACAATGAAGTAGTAATCTTCCCAGGAACACAAATAGGAATTATTTATAACATTTAAATAATCAGCCAAACAATACAATTAAATCATCTAAAAAGTTCAGTGATACATCTTATTGTAACAAAATGGAGAAATGTAATTTTACCTAAAATGTAAGGAAAGTACAATTTATCAACAAAACTAACAATAATGAAAAAAATAATGCTAAAACTGGAAAAATAATTTAGCAATACCCTATAAAAGAATAATAAATAATGGGAAATATAATACAACTTGAAAAAAAATTATTGGAAATACCTGGCAATTTATTAATGTCCAAGCTTAGCTGTCGCTTCTCATCATAGGACATAGGTTTCGCATTATCCTCATCTTCTGAGTCAAATGTATTTGTGGGTGGTGCCACAGAATTTTTCTTTTTACCTACAGCAGACCGAGAAGTTGCTTTTGTTTTCTTTTGCTGAGCATTGCTAGTAGATGCTTTCCCAGAACTACGAGCTGTTTTGTTACTTTTAGCAGTCTTTGTAGAATTGGGGGAGGGTGTAACTGGGTTGGGATTGGTAGTTAAAGTACTTGCAATTTTATTAACACTAGAATGTCCTTCGGAAAGTAATTTAATATCACCAGTGCCTAAAGCAACACTAGAAATACTTTGACCAACAGTATCATTGGATAGTGGTGGTTTCTGGTCCTTAATTAGAGGTCCATGTTTTTCAGGAAGCTTTTTCCGTTTCTTTTTATCTTTGTCATCCTTCTTCTTTTTATTCCTCTTGAGAGAACTTTCTTCCACCAGTTTACGCATTTGATCTTGCATTGCTTTAAGCTGTGAACCCAAGAAACACATAATAAGAATAAATTTATGAAACAATTTATGTTTTATCTTTCTATAACACTAAACATGAAGTCCTATTGAAACAATTTTAAATACAAATAAATTTTAACTTGTTGAAAGTAAGGAAGAATAATTATTTGTAGAAGATGTAAAACAAATGTGTAATACACAAACAAACAAAGATGAACGGAATTTTATAATTTTCCTATCAAAATAATTAGAAAATTTAGAATTTTTTTAAATAAACTATTCTGAATCAATAAATATATTGTGAGGATATAGAAAAGTTGAAATGAGAATTTTTGCTTGAACTATGTTGTTGTTATTGGTCCATCATTTGAAAAAGTAAAATATTGCTGAAAAGGTACCATTGTGTAATATAAGTTAGTATGTAGATATCTAACTGAATAAAATACCTGTTCTTGCAGTAATGCCAATTTCCGAACACGTTCTGCTTCAGAATCATCAGACTCTGAGGAAGACTCTGAACTAGATTCACTACCTGATGATGCTGTTGAAGATTTCTCAGTTTTTATTCCAGGTAATGGTTCTTCAGGTACTTTAGCGTACCTGTATACGAAACAACCATAAAAATGCAAAAATAATATAATAAATAGATAGAAAATTAACTATAAAAATGTAAATTAATTGTAGTGAATACCAGGGAACAAATTGTCTAATATTATTACGCAAAAACATAAACAGTATTATGCAATTTTCAGTAATTTCATCATTACATCAAACACATAAAAAGAGTTGAAATTCAAATAAATTTAGTGCATTAAAATTGTAACTTTTGTTTACATGAGCCTTCAGTATGTAAATTAAGCTTACCTCATTTCAAAGACATCCTGCAATTTTCTAGCCATTGTTACCACATCATGATCAGGTGGATTGTACTTATAGCAATTGGTAAAAATTAATCTCACATCTGATCCAAACTCAGCTGCAGTTTTATAGTCTCTATTATCCATCTTTTGCTGTTATTGACAAAAAAACTCAATCATTACTTGCAACAACAATGAAAACTAAAGTTTGATCTTACTTAAACAAAATAAGATTTCTGTGTCCCAGTTAACAACAGCTCCATCCATCAATGTCTAAACCTAATATTACACTACATTGAATACAATTTGTAATATTTTATCATTTGACAGATTAAGTTTTACACAGTACAGAATAATTAAAAATTCTTAAGAGGCTTTTTCAGATAAATACTTCATAGCATTTCAAAAGCAGCTTCATTCGTATATAATTAATAAACAACTACTTAGTAACTATAAAATAAAACTCATTTCAGACATTTGGCATAAAGTGAAAATACAATATCTACGGGTAAAATTTAGACTGTACACGAGTTAAAAGCATGTTAATTAGAATACAGAGATCAAAATTAAATTTATGAATTATATCTGTCTTGAAATAACTAAATAGAAATGGTTACACAAAATTTCAATATGATGAAACTATCTCTAGAACCATAAATTGACATAATACTACTACTACAAAATAATCTTATTGAAGGTTGCGCAAATAATATTAACACACCATTTGACTTCAAATGAGCACAGTAAGAGTCGTATTGTAGAAATCAGTCATGTGACCAGTTTGTTGCAGTTCTGCATATTGTTCCACCTGTCACAGCTTATCACAATACCTACTAAATGCAACACTTATGAACTAATTATATACAGAGCGTCTCTTCCCATATAATTTTAGCTTCCACTGTCACTTATACTACAATCTTAGTTTATTCTGAATGTATTCCTTCTTGCTAGTATTGTCAGTTTCATTCGACAGAAATTTTGCTAAATATACATGTAATTAAATTAATCATTGCAAAGGATTTTTTAAAATTATTTCATACAACCCTATCAAATATTTTATTTACAGAGCACTTATCCTTCCTGAAGGAGGAGGCTGAAAGCCTCCAAAAATTTGAAGAACAACCTTCAGTTCCTCATGGCGACACCGCACTTCACTTTCAGGTAAGCCACAACCTCTCTCTCTATCCTTTCCATACCAATATATATATATAAGACGACCTTCACATTCTGATATTTTATAAAACACACTTTGTTTTACTTTGTCATCATTCTTCTGTAGCATTACTACATTTCATTAGCATCAGGTCTTCCATTTATAACTAACCAGATGTCAACTTATTAAAAACTATATTAAATTGTGCATTCAGTTTCTTTTAATACTAATGAGACATATATATATAAAGATTCGATAGTAAAATGAGGCACGTTTGCTATGTCTCTATTCTCACAATATGTAAAGACAAAACAATAAGGGGTAAGAAGCAAAATTAATAAAATTTATGTATCTATTGTCACAATATTTAATGACAAAATCTCTCTTACCTTCACAGTACCCAAATCCATTGGTTTCTTGATAATGTCATGGTAGTCATGGAGTCCTAACAACTCTGCATCCACTGGTTTATAAAATGGCCATGCATATCCCTTAGGGAAAAAAAAATTCTATGAAAAAGGAAACTTATATTTTATTTATTTTTTCAAAGAATACCTCTAGCAATAAAATATATGACTACAGGAATACCCAAAGAGACTAGGGAAACTGATTCAAATTTACATGCCAAGTTAGTACCAAATTTATCCAGATTTTACTAAATCTATTGTAAAATTGGGATATAAAAAATTCTAATTGAATAATCAGTTTTACAATATAATTTTTATTGATCATCATAATATATTCAGTGCAGAGTATATAAATTGTATTACAGTTAAGTTTAAAAAATGATATAAAATTACCAATCCATCTCTCTTCAACAATACACTGTAGATTGTGAAACATTATGTTTTAAATGTTAGCAAATCTTTCTCCATAATGTATGACATTACTCTGAAATGGCTTTAAGCAATTTTTTTAGAAATGTAGGTTAAACATTAGATTGTTTGCAATATCCACATGAATTAACCAAGTATACATCAAAATGAACAAGGATTCTTATTATTACAAGCTCACTACTATTTGTCTTAAAAAATTTGACAAATTTAATAGTCGACTGGAGTTTTATACTACAATTGGTTAAAATAGATTATTAAATTGGGGGAGAGGGGGGGTTAGTGTGTGACATATGAAGAAGGATTGGCATATTCATTTTTAATTATTTATATATGTAGTAATTTATTTCTGATTGTACTTATGCTTTAAGATTGTAAACTATCATCCTGCTTTCATGAGGACAGGACACCAATAATAGATTGTCACAGATGGCTTCCAAAGTTTATTTTAGCATCTAACAAGTTTAAACAACACAGCTTGTTCAAGATTTGTAAGGACAAATGCATTACAAATCTGTGAATCTTTATGTAAGGCGCCACATGGTTTCTTTTATATAATATCATTAAATAATACAGGTTGGAAGATGATCTCATTGGATGTCACTAAAATTAACTTTTAGCCAATGAAAGGACATATAAAAGTGGGTGAAGTGTAAAAGCATGGTTTGATCATTCAAAGAGCAGAAACAGGCAGAATATAAAGATCGAGGAGTTATGCGGTAGAACAATTTAAGAGAATAGTTAAAGTTGATGTGTTCTGAAAAAGGTTCTTTGATGCAGTCATCCATTACCCATGTAAGGAATGGAATTAATGATACAACTACTTGGAAATGATACGTTGCTGTCATGTCACATGTGTCCTGAAACTTTATTATTCCCAGCGTTATAGTTCATTTGGTCTTCAACTATCTTCCGTAACATTTTAGAAGCTTCCACTAATTTCAGATCTTTCCAATTGTCCAAGTTTCATATCCTAAAAGCACTGTACTCAACAGATAATTTCATGAACTTACTACTCAATCCAATTTCAATGTTGGCGAGCAGAAGGTTTCTCATTTTCAAAGAGGCTTTCTTAGTCAGTGCTATTCTGCTTTTTATATGATATTCCATATATATATATATATATATATATATATATATATATATATATATATATATTAATTGTAATAGTAAGAATGTCACATTGTCAAAAATATTGGTATGGAAAGGATAGAGATAGGTTGTGGCTTACCTGAAAGTGAAGTGTGGTGTCGCCATGAGGAACTGAAGGTTGTTCTTCAAATTTTCGGAGGCTCTCAGCCTCCTTCTTCAGGAAGGAGTGTTACACCATTCCGTGCACCGGCCGGCTGTGGACTGCGGAGATTTGACAGCTATAATATTTGCGGTCAAATCTCCGCAGTCCGCAGCTGGCCGGTGCACGAAATGGTGTAACACTCCTTCCTGAAGAAGGAGGCTGAGAGCCTCCGAAAATTTGAAGAACAACCTTCAGTTCCTCATGGCGACACCGCACTTCACTTTCAGGTAAGCCACAACCTATCTCTCTATCCTTTCCATACCAATATATATATATATATATATATATATATATATATATATATATATATATATATATATATATATATATATATATAGCTTTATTCATCCTTAGTAATATCATGCTCATAAAATAATAAAAATCCTTTACCTCCTCTGAATGAGGCACATATAGGCACTACTTACAAATTCTCCATATTTTACAATTTTATTCCCCATGAATGTTAAAATACAACATAGGTTATAACTTCAACTTATTCTAACACTACATTCTGCATAAAAATTATGTATCACTATGCAGAATGCTGCTTACACAGAATGGACTAAAACAGCTTATTTCATTCCTAAATTTGCAAGATAGAATTATGCATGCCAATTTATTTGCAGAAATAAACAGAATAAAAAGGGAATGCTTGAGCGGAAAAAACTTACAGTTAAGAATAAACAAGAACCTATTAAATGAATACTTAAATATAAAAATTGTAGTACATTATACTGAGAAGATTTTAGTTATATACTTACAGAATGTTTTTTAGAAAAGAGTTCCTTTAGAATTTCATTGCAGGCCTTTAGTGAGTCTGTTAATTTATCTTTTGGCTTCACCTGAAACAAAACATAAAATGGATAAAAAAATAAGAAATTATATATGTATATATATATATACAATATTAGGAGAATCCATTAAGGAACTAATTCACTTTCAAACTTGGATAGTGAGGAAGGATAGAAATAAATAGGAGAAATAGGAGGATTGCGCTTTATGTGAATTCGCCTGAGCATATAAATTCACATAAAGCACAATCCTCCTATTTATTTCTATCCTTCCTCACTATTCAAGTTTGAATATATATATATTCTATTAGTGTGCGGCTGGCACACAGTTCACATCTTCTTTCCTGACAAAAAGGGTTAAGGTCCTCGAAAAATTGAAAAAATTATTTTCTGCTCAGCATGACTGGTCCAACAGTTGATTTTAGATAAGTCGACTAAGCTATCTCTTTCCTATCCAAATGTGTTATTTAATTTGACCTCATCACATAAAGGAACTAAGAATGTGACATTGTCAATTTAATTAACTCATTTGGATAGGGAAGAGGAACAGCTGACTTACCTTAAATTGACAGTTGGTATAGCCATGTTGTCAAGAATATAAATGTCAAATTGTCAAGGGACTGAGCACCTCCCTTCAGGACAGTAGGCCTGTCCTCGAAAATTTGATTTTTACATCTGCACAGCCCAACTAGACCAAGTTAGTTACACATTTAAATCAAAACATATAACTCACAAACTAGTTCAAAGGCTAGCCATAAGCAAGTAATGGGAAGGTAATAAATGTAATTGGAAAGAACACACAACCAACATATCTGCAAGTTAATCAAGCAGGCTTACTGAAAATCTAACACAAAGTTTACAAAATATATTAAATCTAGAACTTTGAATTTTGGCTGGTATAAATCCATAAATGAGTGAAAAACACGAAGAAAATTTTCTTCTTACTTAATCTATCAACACATTTATCCTAATCAGAAATTATGATATACTCAAAATGCATACAATTTCTGAATAAAGTATTAACAATTTGATGGTGAACAAAGTATAGCATTGGATACTTGAAAAGATGGTAGAAGAAGTCAAAAATGATAAAGGCACATAGAGAAAGTGTGAGATAGTGGTTTGCAAGGGAACATGGAGGGAAAGTGGACACAGCTGTTAAGAAATCATGGAAATATAGCAAAAACAAAAGAAGAAATGGAGAAAGAAACTGAAAAAAAATTTATCAAATTTAAATGATTTCCGTTATTCAAATAAAAAATAATTACCTGATTAGTAGTGCCTGAAGTCATGTGTGGGAGAGCCGTTTGATGGAATGGTACACCGTCATCAACTTGCCTTGGAGGCTGTGGGAAAATATATATAGTTTTTATATACTAATTATCCCATTAATAGTTACAGTATATTGAAATAACAAGAAATTTGATATTTTAAAATTACTTGGAAGCCATATCTTTTAAACAATACATTAAATAGCAACCAATGTTTCCTTCTTATAATAAAATAAAATATATTTATACACAATGTTTAAGTACATATTCTACCTGCAAGTGAGGAAGGTCCTTCACAACTTTCTTTATTTGCCTTCCAGATTCTCTTCTGGTTGCAATTTTAGCAGATTTAGAGTCTGAGGAATATGAGTCCAATGAGCTTCCAGAAGGAGTAGTAGTGTCGGCCTTTCTTTTCACACCTTTCTTAACCTTCAATTGGAATAGAACATAATGTTATATATAACAATTCATAAAAATGAGAATAGAGAATAGAAATTTGACACATGAATGATTTTCCTATGTAAATTACTTGAAAAAATTAATTTGAAATATTTAAGCCCAGAAATAAAAGATAAATATGAATTTAAAACTGGCTCAAAGCAGAGTATCTGTAAAAGTGCAATATTAATTTAATACCTTTGCTGGCTGTGATGGTGGAATCACAGGTGGCGTTTGAGGGTGAACACTTGAAGAACTTTGAGGTGAACTTTCCAATTGAGTAATTACAACTGGTTGCGCTATATTGTAGCCACCTGTAGGAGTAGCAACCTGAAAGTTCACAAAAACAGTAATAAGTTAATTATCACTAGACACTAAATTATTCATATAAAAGTTGAGTGAAAATGAATTACCTGTTTAGGGAGTGAATTGTGTGTTCCATGTGTAAGGTTACTTGTAGTGGGGACGGTGGTAGTAGCTGTACTGCCTGGTATTGTTTGCTGAGCTATCATTACAAAAGGAATCGACACAGGACCTGTCGAATTAGATAAAGCTACCGATGATGCCGAGGACGATTCAGGTGAAGAACCAACCGTTGACGGAACACTCGAACTTACAGTAGGTGTAGAACTTGATGCATTAGTAGCAGGTCGTCCTCTTTGCCCTGGGCTAAGAGGAGTAGTTCGACCTTTTTTACCTTTTGCACCTTTTGGAGGAGGTGGATCTAACTCAACTTCCTCTTTAGGTAATGCTGCAACCTAAAATAAACCAGAGTTCTAAAATTAAATCTCATTAAAAGGTAAATCATTCATGTTAACACTACATCAATTATTTTCACTGTAATATTAACTAAAACTAACTAATTAAAAACAACATAAGACAACTTTGAAATAAAAACATTTGTGTATAAATCTGTCCTTTCAATGTTTACTGTATTTCCACACTTGGTAGCATACTATTGTTTCACACAATATCCAAAAGATGTTAAACAATTTATTTGGTATGCAAAGTTTTCACAGCCATTACAAATGTTGGATTAAGGCTTCTTGGGATTCTAGACAGGTAAACTTGAAGTACTTTCGCCAGAAGATGACAACATGGATAGTCACTGAAATGTCACATGCTATCGACAAGTTTACCCAGCTGGAATCCAAAGAAGCCTTTATCCAGTATTAACACTGGGAAAACCTTTGTTCTACAATTACAAATTTTTCATTTAATAATCCACATTAGATATTACTAAGAATAATAACGTTGCATAGAATAATACAATTATGAATTTACAATCATAATGCTGTGGTGTCATGTTAGACACATCCTAATTTTCTCAACTTGTTTATGGGGAAAAATATATTTCAAAAATAAATTACAATTTTTTGTACACATATCTTTCATGATTCACACAATTACAGTCAATGTTACCAATACAGGTAATTCTCCAAGCCTAACGAAGCATTTATTGTACATGTCTTATAATGAGGCAGGGACAATGTCATCTCTTGTGCATTTAATACACCCTAGTGAAAACAGATAAGTAAAAACAAGGAATTGTGGCTAATATCAGAAAAATAATATTCTAGATATACATGGGAAACATGTTTCTTCAAATTTTAGACCAAAGGTTTTTTTGGTATTGATATTTGATTAAATTCTCTTGGGATGGCATTCAGGCAAGTTTGCTGAAAAGTTGTATATTTTCAATTAACATATCCAGCTGGAATGCCAGGAGAATTTCACCATGACTTTCAGAGAACAGTCCATAATTTGTGTGTTATGAACACCAAATTTTCTTATTGATATTTCAGATAAAAAATGTGTGCAATATACATGGTAAATACAGTATTTTAAAATGTTCATTGATAAGTTTCCATACTGCATATAAGGCAAATCAAAACACATAGGCCCTGAAGGAAGTGTATTAATATGTTGTGAATCATTTCTTTGTTTTTAATGAATATTGATAATGCACAGTTGGTCGGCACATAGCACATTTTGAAAAAGGAGGCAAGATTGTCCATAAAATTAAAAGGTGTCCTATGGTGATACTGGCCATTAATTTCGATATGATTTATATACATTTAACAAAGCAAGTAAGGAAGTAATGTCAAAATAATTGTTATGGACATATAAAGAGAGAGAGAGAGAGAGAGAGAGAGAGAGAGAGAGCAGAAAACTACCTCAAACGGATTGCTAGTGTCACATGTGGGGCCAAACAAAGTTCTTTAGTGTTTAAAAGCATTAACATCCTTCCTCAGGAGATGCACACTTTGTGACAAATGTATCCAAATTAACCAGGCAAAGGAAGAACTATGTAGCAAAATAAGAGGAAAAAATTTAGTTATTAAATGCTGAGCTATAATAAAAACTTGATTCAACAAAACTCATTTAAGAAAAATACACTTTATCTTACTTATATCTTCCAAAGTATTATTCTGAAACCTCAGCACACTCTTTTTAAATATAACATTAAGATTTAATTGGAAAACAAAACTAATAAAACCGTACTTTGGTTAGGAAGAGTTTCTCCAAAGTTTGTGCCATCAGAACAACATCTTCACCAGGTTTATTGTAAACATAGCAGTTTGTAAACATCGTGTTGAAATCTTGGATGCATTCTTTCCCACTCCAGTAATAATTGTACTCCAAACGTTTCTTTATTGTACCCAAATCCATAGGTTGCTTTATTATTTTATGATAATCCTGAAACAGACACACAATACAATAGGCTGAGAGCCTCAAAAAATTTGAAGAACATAATTCTGTCCAAAGTGGCACTATATAATATTAGTAAGGATATGACACTGTCAAAAATAATTGCGATATTGGTATGGAAAGGAAAGGAAAGAGAGATAGGTTGTGGCATACCTGAAAGTGAACAACCTATATCTCTTTCCTTTCCATACCAATATCGCAATTATACACACACAATATTAGGAGCATCCATTAAGGAACTAATTTGGAGACAAAGTCATATTCAAATTTGGATAGTGAGGAAGGATAGAAATAAATAGGAAAGATAGGATGATTACGCTTTATGTGAATTCATATGCTCAGGTGTAGAAAGCATATGTTCAAAGCAGGGAGAAGGAAGGAAGAAGGAAAGACTGAATATGTGCACCAAATTAGTGTGTGTGTGTGTATATATATATATATATATATATATATACACACACAAACACACATCACATTTTCCAAAAGTGTTATATATATAACACATTTGGATAGGAAGGAGAGGCAGTGATGCCATCTTACCTGAAATCAATAGTTGGCCCAGTCTGGCTTAGGAGAAAGTTCCAAATTTTCGAGGGTTTGAGCCCCCTTCTTCAGAGGGAAGATGGCCAGCATGGAGTTCAGATCTTCGTCTCTGACAAAGTTGGCTCAGACCATTGAAAATTTGGAACCTTCACCTATGCCTGACTGGATCAACTACTGATTTCAGACAAGTCAGCATCACTGTGTCTCTTTTCTACCCAAATGTGTTATTTAATTTAACCTCGACACATTTCCCTAAGTGATATATATTATAATAAATATTCAAATAAAGACTTTAAATCACAAGAAATTAAGATTACAAAAGTAATTAAACTACTCATTTACAATTTAAAAACTTTCACATACAGGCAAATTCAACTTTTTTGCATCCACAGGCTGTTGAAATGGCCAGGAAAATTGGTGCCTCCAAACACTCTTCAGAACTGCTTTCTGAAGGTATTGCAACTGATTAGTAACCCTTCCTGGCCGATCAGGATGGGGGTAGACAGGAGGTTGAACCACTCCATTTATTGGTTCTAAGTGGCCTTCCTCCCTTCGGATGTTATTTTCCTTAAAATTAAGACACTACATTTTGAAAACAATCCTGACAATTAATATCTGTACAGTTCAGTCAAGGTATATAAATTACAGTGATATCCTAAGTAAATAAGTAAAACAGTGTACAAGTTTTACAGCATTAACAATTCAGAATATTCCCAATGAAATCTCACAATACATTCAAAGAATGATACAATCACTAATTTCAGAAAAATATATTAATTATAATTTTTTTTGTTGAATACAAATCAAAATTGGTAAAGAAATTGCTTAATTTTTGTCTTTCAGTCTTGAACCCTGTTTCACACAATACTATTTATCACAGTCAAGCCAGTTACTAATGAATAAGATTCATGGCATTTGACCCAAAAGTAGAAATGTTAGTGTTTAGTAAGAAGCCTAAACGGAACATCTAATATTTTTAAGAAAAACTTTCACGATTTTTAGTATATATGAATGTACACAAGAGTACCTTTCACCTCACAGTCCACTCATAACTGAAATTTATATGCAACAAATGAGACCACATTAATAAATGTTTCTATTGAGTCCTACCAGAATATAATACTCAATAAAAACTATCCATAAATACATAACCACTAATTAATGCTTAAGACTACTCCACAAATGTAGCTAAAAATAATGTAACAAACTGAGTGAGGGTTTTGAATAAGCATGGACAAAGGCAATAGCTTTCCTGTGTGATTTGAAAACTTCTACAAAATTTTAATTACAGTATTTAAATAAAATTGGACTATAAAAATCACAATTTAAAAAATTTCTTCCACAATAATTGAAAAACTGTAAAATTGTAGCAATATACTGGTACCATGGACAAAATAATTATTCACTTAGCAAAACGGCTGTAGTAATGCTTAATAAAAATGTTATTAGATAAAAAAATTATGTTACCTAAAACACAATTAAAGCTGTTCAAACTCTATGTCACTCAAGTTTTATTTTGTTTCTGCAGATTGCACAGTTACACCCCCACCCCGAAAAGATGTAAAATAGCCCAACAAATAAAATGTTGCATTATGTATGCATAATTTTTAGAAACAACATTTTTGTTTTCCTTGATATGTATGCTTTGTTTAATTTCAACATTAAATGAGTTTTACAACAGACATTGACAACTCGAATTATGACTATAGAGGGGAAAATGCCATAACAATCTAGTCTTCATTTTTACAAAATTTACCAACAATACACAAATGCAACTGCTATATTGTAATGAAATTCAGCTCTCAGTTGATTGTTACAGTTGTAGAACAGATTCTCTCTCTTGCAAATGGGCAAATTCTGTTTTTGGCATAAAAAATAGTTTTATATTCATAACAAAATTTGAAGCAATATAGTAAATTCATCATTCAAGAAATCTCAAATTAAAATTGTCGTGTTTAAATCGGTTTACATTCACAAATATGTTGGGGATAATTATATCAGTTTGAAGCTACAATGTTTTTCTTAAAATTTAAATAACAGATAGATTTATTTCTCGTATGTTTTTTTAATTTACATATATTATGTAAATAATAATAAAACACTATTTTTGGGAGGGTGTCAGTATAACACACTTGTTGACCGAGTGGACTGCAGCAGAATAAGGTAGAACAAATCTGGTGTATAACACAGTTTCAGTATCTGTTAAGTTTGTTGCACTCCAAGGCAAAAGAAATGTCATGAAATATTTGTAAAGAAAAATTCATTCACAGGTCAGTAATTATGGTTTCATGGCAAATATTCTTAGTTAAAAATAAGTTTACTTTCCATAACATATATGCAGCTCCAATTAAAATTTTATCCCCCCCCCCCTCCACTGTTTGTAGTAGACGTGTGCTGAAGACTAAAGATCATCATTAGATTTTATTATACTATATATTAATATATATTTTCATTGTATTTGATTTTTGTTGATAGGGTTTAACTACTTAAATTTTGAAATAATTAATTTCTTTTTCATAATTATAATTTTTGTGTGTTCTTATATGAAACTTGTGAAAATATGCAATTACATTAAACAAAAATTTTTGAATTAGTTTATCTAAGTTTGGCTCTTTGTAAAATAAAAATAAATAATATTGTGGCTCTCATTGACCTCTTATGTGCTGACCCCTAATATATGAAAAAGTATTTGACACATATATACTAGAGATATTATACAAGTAAAAACCTATAATTTACAAAATATTTCAAAATTATTCAAATGTAAACTACAAAACATGTATGACAAATTCTTAAGTTTGCATGCTAAATGTAGTTGATCCCCCCTCCCCCCAAAAATATTATAGAAAAGGCAGTAGAAGAAAAGGAAATCATATTTAGTGAAATAAAATTACTTTCCCTTTTTATGTATCTAAATTGAAAATTTCTAGCCTTTAAGGATGCTTTACATATAAACGATCTGAATTTTTTTCAGTTCATGTAAATAAATGGACATATATTTAACAAGAGATTACAAAAAATAACAATACATCAAATGTGTCACATATCTATTACAGAAACTAAGCAATCAACCATGCAAAAACTATAAATGCCATCAATACAATAAACCTTTAAGATTTTGCAAATAATTTAGTGACTAAGATAAACATTATTTTCCACCTCACCTTATTCATTGTACACAGCCTGTTCTCTCTGTCCTTTGTTGAAGACTGTAAGACCAGAAAGCCGAAATTATTTGCAAAAGCAGTGAAGAATCAATTTTCAAATTTAAGACAGATCAAAAACTATGCAGACCTTTTTTATATTTAAAAAAGGTAATTAAAATATCATTACAAAACAAACCTTTACATACACTACAATAATTTTAGACCATGCATAACCATTTCACACATTTGGAAAGCTATAACCAACCATTGTCCAAAAATAGATTACACATTAAGTGATAAAATGAGGAAATGTTCCAACAAATTGCTAAATTATTTAATGAGATGGAAGTTTAAAGTAAAATTTTTAGTTCATTAAAGTTGAACATGCAGTCTCTTATAAAATAACATCATTCTGAGTAATCTACTTTTAAACATAAAGTATAAATTACTAGTAGATCCTTAATATAATGAACTGTCAAAATTATTTAAACCTAAGGTGCGGGGAATGATGGAAGTCTCATCCATAATAATAATAATAAAATGTCAGTTACTGTAAATCGTAAAAGAAATTTACAATCATATAACACTTGAAACCCAGACAAAACTATAAGCAAATAAAATAAAAATTGTTTTTTGTTCACTGAAAATGCCTATTAAGCAATAGTAGATGACCAAGACAGAATTATTAACTGTCATTGATAAACATATTAAGCACACAAAAAATATGTTTTCCATGTAACATTTTATTCAAATAAATTGTGAAAAATCATTAGGTACATTCAATGTTATAATAATAATATGTTAACAGGGTTGATCCTAGAGTAACATTAGAATAGGAGAAAACAGCTATTAAAGAATTGTTTACAGTAACTCTTGACATAAATAATCTGAAAATTACACGAGATGGAAGTTAAAATTATAATTTTAAGTTCATTAAAGTTGAACATGCAGTCTTTTATAAAAAAAAATCATTCTGAGTAATACACTTTTAATCCCAAAGTATTAATTCCAGGTTCTGTTTAACATATCAAATTCATAATGAAAGAAAATTTGTTTTAAAAAGGTAATATTTAATCTGACAAAGGTGTAAGTACAACTAAAATACAAAAACAAGAATATACCAGGAAGGAGTAAGGCCATTATCAATTTAGAGTGGAAAATATAAGTAAATAGGAGAAATGTGGGAATAGGTTTTTATGTGAATGCATATGCTTGGGCATGGAATTACGCACAAAGAAAAGCATATGTTCAACGCACTGAGAAGGAAGGAAGGAAAGAATAAAAAAATTTGGCCAGGACAGGTCATGAATCAGAAAATTTTACTCAGTTCACAGACGCTTTAACCACTTAAACTACCAAGAAAAAGTACCGAACTACAAAATTATAGAAAGTACAGAATTTTCAGTCTTTCCTTCTTCTTCCTTCCATCTCCATGTATTGAACATATAAAAGAGACACAGTGTACTCGATTTACCTGAAATCAACAGTCGATCCTTTAAAATTTTCAGAGGCTTCTTCAGGAAAGAGTTACATTCTATACGCCAGCCAGCACACTAGTTCATCCTATTATTCTGATGAAGGGGACTCAGGTCCTCGAAAATTGGATTTATATTTATTTATATATATATATCTGGGCAGAATACAGTTTAGATCTACTTCCCGGTGAAGGGAGCTCAGGCACGAAAATTTTAACTTCCACCTATGCCAGACTGGACCAACTATTGATTTCAGGTAAGTTGGCACTGCTGTCCCTCTTTCCTATCCAAAAGTGTTGTGTATGTGTGTGTGTGTGAATATATATAGTCATTCACATACATACATTAACTAAATTAGAATATCTATTTCACCAAAGTTTTAACATAATAAAATAATAGGAAAGAAAGTGTGAAAGGTGTGCTTTGCAAAGATAAGTTTTTAGACTTTTTTTTTAAAAAAACAATGCCCCGACTGCTCAATACTATATAAAACACTAAAACTAAATTCAGTCATAGCAAATATATATAGTAATTTGTAAAGATTTTGGGGGATTTGTTTATAAGCTTCACTGATTTCAAAAAACATGTTCATTTATGTACCATAATATTTATGTAAGTACATTGGACCAGAAAGCAAATACTAAAATTTAAAATACAAATTTTAATAAATAATCATCATTATCATCTGTAGATGAAGCAAAACAATGAAGCATAATATTTTGAGCCAAAAAAGTTATTAGATGGCAGCAACATTGCATTCATAATAAAAGTTGTAGAGAGAATGTGGTGGCAAGGTAAGAGAAGGGGAGAATTATTTTACAAACTTGTATACAATTACAAGAAGTGTATTATGAACCAATTGGTTTATTTTGAGTCTTAAAATATTTTAATTACACCAGTCACTAATCTCAGGAGGCATGCACATGTGACATGATTTGGTAAAAAATTCACAAACACCAAAAGCAGACCAGATACTATGCAGCATGCCACAATTTGGAAATTCACAATCCCTTGCCAACGACAAACAAGAAATGGGCTCTATATCTTAAAGGGCATTAAGTTGAGAGTAGATATTTTAATACCAACAGACAATTTTCACTGCTTTGAAAAGTTTCAAATACAAATAAACAATAGGATAGAAATTTAAAAATAATTGTATATTTAAATTATTCTGCATATGAGAATGCCAACAATTCTTAAATTAAATAAATTTTGAAAAGAAAGTTAATAAAATTAGAATGTTGTATTCATTAAACTAATAAGAGTAAACATAAACCCTATTGATAATATTGGTTATAAAACAACTGCCTATAATATTTTTAGGTCACCATTAAAATAAAGATCTGTGGTTAATGACACCCCCCCCCCCCCAAAAAAAAGGCAGTCTAATGTGCATTAAGTAGAAATTAATGTAAAATCCTTGAAGTATGTACAGTACAAAAGAAAGTGTACCGAAGTCAAGTGTCCACTACTCTCCTGCATGATCAGTGCCAGAAAAGGCATAAGTAAATTATTTATGAAATGAAATAATTTGCTGTGCATCTCTGTAGTCAACTATTAAATCTCTTATCTAAAATTAAAATTCACAAACTATTGTCTCAATGATTTTATAAATATTTCATATTACAGTAGTGTACAAAGCTCTTCCTCCCGTTGGAAAACAAACTGAAGCAGGAATATTTTACCTTCATAGTCAATACCTACACTTTTGATATTCACATTGCACTTTTTCCCCAAACCTGAGTTACAATATCACCATGATATATTATTGGTCATGCTCAGCAGTGGGAGTAAAGTCGTCTTCATTAAGACATGCTGTGCAATATCAAACTATAACGTGGATGTGAAATTTAATGTGGAAAAACATACGTAGAAGAAACAGGCAGAATGGTTTCCATCAGAGTAAATGAACAGAGTACACCTGCAGAAGGCTGAAACAACGAAATCGAAGTTAGTATGGCACGCGTGGGACAAAAGCCATACAATTCTTATTGAAAAATTTTCAGTGTTGTGTTTCGAAAGCTAAACGAACATTCAAATAAGCTGTTTAAATAAAATCTAATAACACAATCTGAAAACTTAATTTGAATATACCCAACTTTGGCAGGCATTTATTTTCTTTCAAATCTATTTCAGTCTCCATGTAACTTGTGACTTTTTAATAGCCTTGCCATTCATTTATGGTTATTCTTCCAGCCCATTGACCACACATAAAGCCCCAAATGTCCTTTGCATATTATCACTTCGATGTAGAAAGTTGTACACAAGATATTTCCTTGAGCTGAGCTAAACCAAGTCAGATTGTCAACTTATGTGCCTATGCCCTTAACTGACTTTTCTTACAACTTGAAGACAAAGTACAATTATAACACTTGACACCATTATCATAATCTCAGTCTACCAATCCTTAACTGACATGTTCTCTTTGTACCACTCACTGAACAATATTCTCTGAATTAAGTCTTAAAACTATACAGTTCAGTTCAAAAATCTTCAAAATGATTATAAGTTTTATGTACACAACAATTACAATTACACACACACACACACATACAGTAACTGTGTACTTACATAAATATTGAATTTTAAACAAAATTTGAATAAAATGTACAAAATTATTTTGAAGAAACTAAGTATATTCTTTAATTGTCAATGAAAAGCAGAAGTGTCTATATAAATTAAGTTTCATTTACAAAAATATGGAGTAATAGAGAATAAGTAAAAATTCTGTTTTTTGTATATCACTCCTGTTATTCTTTCATCCATTATTAAATTTTACATACAAACTTTTACAAAATTGGCCAACTTCTGAAACTTCAAATAAATACAAATTAAACGTAAAAGTATGAAAGAATTTGTCCCTCATGTTTCAATACTAATGAAAACGAGTGTAATTTCCTATGGATAGGCAAAAGAAAAGGAATATGGCGTACATGAGTGTATGAAATAGCATCCATACTGAAGAAAATACATTTGAAGTTTACTTTTTTTTAGGAAAGTATAATTTTCTTCAGCAAGTAAATCGGCTCCACATGACTGTTCCCCTACTATGCAGCTGTAGGGAGCAAAAATACTTTTTGAAAAATAGGATGAACCTTAAAAAAATGTATCCAACTCCAAAACTAATGAATCAATACTAAACACTTGTGTACACCCATGAATTCTCACAGACAAACAAAAAATACTGTTTTATAGTTACTGAGAAAAACATTGTAATTGTTTATATTACAATGCTGCAGAACTTTGCATTTATATTGAGTCAAAAAAATACTTTCCTTTTTAACAGTAAGTAATTGAAAAATAAAATTTGAGCAAAATGATGACATTAACAGCGTGATTTTGTCAGTTCAATTCACTTTTCATTCAATTATGATAATGCTTAAAACCATGTAATAATTATATTTAGAAAGTGAATAAGTGATAATGTGCAAGACAACTTACAGTGTAGTTATGAGGCAGAGACTCAATCTGCTGCATTTCTTGGTAACTCCTAAAATGAAGATATACAATCGTGAATTTTACAAAACTAACATGAGAATTTAACTTACAATAGAGACAACAAAGAATGAAATTGTTCACAATTGTTTCATTTCATAAGAAAGCAACATTTAAAATCATGTTTTACTACTGCTGAGTAATAAAAACATTGGGTCATGAATGAATTATTGTGAATACATTTCAATTAATTTCAATACAATTCAAATATTAAAAGTCTCCAAAAGAGGTACAAAGTACACTTTACCATCTAAAGATGTTGACAGTAGTAAGAATATTTAGATCAATTGTAATTACATTATATTTTATTAAAAATTAATTTGTGCAAGTAGAATACTAATAACATATATATATAGTGATATTGGTATGGAAAGGAAAGAGAGATAGCTTGTGGCTCACTTGAAATTGAAGTATGGTGTAGCCACAGGGAACCGAAGGAAGTCCTACAATTTTTCAGAGGCTCTCAGCCTCTTTCTTCAGAAAGAAGTGTTGCACTATTCCGTGCACAGGCCGGCTGTGGAGTTCTGACTGCAGCTAGTAATAACCCATAAACAATGAACACCCCACCGTGCCAATAACTTTCTCTTTCAAGGGATGGTCATGGCATAGGAAAGGTTTTGATGCCATCATTCATTCATTCATACATACACATACTCACGTGGACTTGTGCAGGTAGGAAGGGCACTATTTAAAGGGTTCCCAATAAGATTGCAATTTTTATCTTTGACAAGGTCATATTCTTACACATAATTTTCATCCAACAGCTCTTTACCTCTCACAAGGAAAAGTGACAACAATGAAAAAATAACGAAAAAATACATACATATTAGAGTGCCCGGTAAAAGTAAAATTAGTTAAAAAGACAGTGAGATTGGGGAAAGGATTAAACAGATCTTTATATAATAATCACTAGAATTATCATTATTTTAACATTATATTAATACAAAATTATTATGTTTTATTAAAACCACCAGAATAATTATTATTCTAATAATATTAAAAGATGTTGAGTCTAGGATTTTGCCAATGCTGTAAGAAGTGTTCCCAAAGATGGAGTTTAGCATCTGAAGATTCTGGGGCTAAGCCTTTGAGGAGGGTCAGTGTGAACCATTGGTCTTAATTATTGGTGACTTTGGGCACAAGCAGCTATTGGAAAATGGGTTTTACTCAGTTTGACAGTACTGTGGTGGTATACGATGTGTTCAGGATTGTGTTTGGATTAGTCAATATAGAAAGCAGGACAGAGGTTGCAAATAATCTGGTAAATGATGTGTAAGGAGAGACAGGTAAAGTTTTCGTTGATTTTGTCAGGGGCTATTTGTAGTGGATTATAGTGAGATGAAAGACAGACCAGTTCCTACTACAAGGTTGGCAACACAGATTAAGTAAAAATTTGAATTTTTATTTCTACAGAGCACGAGTGGAACAAATGTTGATTGCAGGTAAGTCTGCTACACTATCTCTCTTTCCTATCCAAATGTGTTATTTAAATTGACCTTGCACATTTTCCTCAAGTGCTTGATATATATAAAATTGTAATATCAACACGTTGTTTTGTCAACTGAGAAGTGCAGTTGTGTCGCTCTAGGATCTTCTTCACACCTGACGAAAGGGACAAGGATCCCAGAAATGTTGAGTGGTATTTATATTATCACTTTTTGTCTGTATTGGCTATCTTTCTTGTTACAAAACAGTTAAGTGTTGAAATATTGTGAAAATTATGAAAATAATGGGATAAAACAAACATTAACATATATTAAACTACTGCTCATAAGATTAAATACCATACATACTAAACTAAAACAAATTAAGAAACAAATCTTAACTCTGTGATTTGGGGTTTACTATGAAGAAAATTCATAACAGTGGCTATATCTTCATGTGCGATATGGACAGGTTTACAAACTTAGTTTGGTGCAGTACTTAATACTACTCCAGAAATAAAATAATTAAGGAAATGTACAAAAATTCTAATAACTATATATATATATATATATATATATATATATATATATATATTCATTACAGTTCACTGAAATAATTATCACATCCACCATTTTAATGTTTTAGTTATGCAAAATAAATTAATAATACAGGTGACTTACCTGCCTGAAATATACATGTGACAAAATTAATCTTCATGTAGTTGACTGCCAAACTGGTGGTACATGCCCGTTATCAACTATACCCTCAGTTTGGCTAGTGTAGGGAGACATTTTTGTGTGTGTCACTATGCATCCCAGATGTCAGAATCTGCAAATAATATTTAATTACTACCATAAAAAAATCACAATCAGTATGAAGCACATACCATTTCTGATATGCGAAGATATTGAACATGAATCTTATCACAATAATTAACAAAACACTCAAACAGCAGCCCCCATTTAATCCAATTAAATTGGATAAGAAAGAGGGACAGAGAGTGGCTAACTTATCTCTAATCAAAAGTTGATTCACCAGGCTGGGAACCAATAACATGACAAATTTTCAAGGACACGAGTCCCCTTCTTTAGAAGAGTAGGTCTCGGTCATCTGGCCGGCAAGACATTTACACCTATTCTCCTGAAGAAGGGAGTCTCAGGCCCTAAAAATATTGTTATGTTACTGGTTACATGCCTGGTGAATTCAACTTTGGATTAGAGGTAAGTCAGATGCTCTTTGTCCTCTTTTCCTATCGAATTGAATTAATTTGATGTCACATTACCTTTACTTGTTATATATATATATATATATATATATGTACAAATTCAATTAATCAATCAATGGCTTCGAAAATTACACATGTAATTGCTTCCCAGCCTGGCAACGCCAACTTATAATTTAAGGAAAGTCAACTGCTCTCTAACCCTCTTTTTCAAATGTCACATTATGTTTACTTGCTTTATATATCAAAACAAGTTTGTATCATATTCCTCTTAAATAATTTCCCCCAAGTAGATCTTGACACACTACTGTTCCAATAACCTTAACTTTAAATTGGTTCTCCTTACATTTATCAAAAGTCTATACGGAAATAAATAAAAGCTTACTTCATACATTCAAACAAATGTGTCACATGAGGCACAAAATATAAAAAAAAATCCTGTTTGCAATATATCAATTTGTTTCTTTAAAAAATTACACAAAAATATTCAGTCCGTTTCTTTACAACCTAATACAATATATCATTACTAAATAATGGCATATGTGGTATGACTAAGTTTAAATTTAACCAAAGTTGAATTTATAATTAAAATTCCAAGACTTTAATTGTATGAATGTAAAGCAAGATATATATTTTGTCAGCATAAATGTGTGAATTGATGATTATTTTGACAATCCCTTCAGGCTTCCAGCCATGTGCAGTCCGTAATTGTCTATGATGTTTCAGTGACTTGAACTGCCATTGCTTAATTTCAACAAAAAGTGTTACTAGCCAAAATCATGAGACAAATTTATGACCTGCATTCAACTGGAACACTAGGTTATCCATTCATAAATAGGAATATCAATATTTCTAAACCAATTTCAATATTCACCTGCAAAATGATTTGAATATACAACTTGCTTCATTGATTGATCTATTAATAACAATAGATTTAGAAAACAAATAAAATGATTATTTTTGGATATAGAAAACTAATTGATACTGGATAAATATAAAACATACTAATGTCATTCTAAGTCCTGTACACAATCAAGTGCAGAAGAAATTCTCTATATAAATGTCACCGTAGAAGAGCTAATGATAAGATGTGAATTCAATAAAATTTATTATGTATTGAAAGATATACAGACAACTGAAAAATTTAATAAAGGTATTTAAAATCAGATGCTACCTTTTCAGGTTGAATTATGAATGTCAAATGTAGGAAAAATCCTCACAACAGAGGTGAAATGTATAATTTTACCTCACTGTTACAAAATTGTGTACCTCATTCCCAAGCTATATCAGTACAGTAGATTCAATGTAGCATCAAACTCAATAAAAAATAAATTGACAAGTTTAACTTGATACAAAAGTTTAGGTAATGCAGATATAAACCCTCCCTCCACCAGCACAATTTTTCTGAAATCTTGCACAAGTTTGAACAAAAGGAGCTCTTTTACAATTTTTAAGTAAATTTAATATCAGCTTATCTTAAGAAATTAATTTCAACCACTCACGTTTAATCAATATTACATATTCAAAAAATAAAATCAAATGTTATATATCAAAATGTTTATATCAAATGTTATATAAATTTAATATCTTTCTTTACAGAAGATATTGAACGCCAAGATAAGAAGTTAACCATTAATAAATAAATAAAAAGTGAAGACTTTGAATCACTCATATTCTTACAAGGAAATTTGATATTACTGCAATATTCAGTTGGGGAAGAAATATATTTGGAGTGAATTAGTTTATCCAAAAAAAACTATTTCATATTTATAATTTAATTCTAATTTGAGCTAGTTCCTAAAACTATTTGTGCAATGCAGAAAATGAAAAATCAGAACATAAAAGAAAGATTAAAATTAAAAATCCAATAATGAAATGAAACAAAACGGCATGTATGATTCATTCATTACTTAAGTTTTAGTAAGCTTGAATTGTAATAGAATTTAAGGAGACAACTAATACAGCATGGTTAAAAGACAAATCAGCTGAATATAATTGTGACAGCACAATATTTAAAATAACCAATGTGTAATTTAACATTGAGGACATGAAGTAAAAATGTTCAATAGCAACTAAAAAGCCCAATTACATAAAAATGTTATAACAAATAAATGTTCATTTCCAATTTGAGTTTAGTTACAATTAAAACCTAGATATGTAGGTAATGTTGCAATGAAAAGCTTTTGGTCACGTTGGTGTGTGAGCATATAATTGCATTGAATGTGTAATTAACTATAATTTGGGAAAAGGAGCAATCAAGTACAAAATAGTTAATGCCAAATATTATATCATGCTAGGAATGATGAACTATGGACAAAATTATAGTTTTTGAGATAATTATCTGAATACTAGAAACTAGCCATACATTAACAATATAGTTTCAACATAGTTAACGAGAACTATGCACTCAGGAAAATGTTATATAATTGAATTGTTTATTCAGTGTAACAATTATACCATCCAATTCCAGTGGGCTTACCTACCTCGTAAGTTATGTGTAGTCATCCGCTCCATTCAAGAGCAATAATTCAGTATTGTACCTTCAGTATTATACACTGTGTTCTGGCATGTAGAAACAATTAAGTTCAATACAATCCTGAAATTGTGTGCAATGTGTGGAGTATTTTGAGCTAGTTTATGTATTTGGTCAACAAAAAATTAAAAACAAAATTCCTAGAATAGGAGTGTAAATTATTCCATAAATTTCAGCAAAATTGTACGTTGGGAAAAAAATAGAATCTTGTAACGTCTATATATATCCTGCAAAGATTGCCAGAGTTCAAATGAATCTTTAATATCAGCTGTGCATGATACCAATTCAGTGACTATTACAGTAGGCATATATATAAATCACAATCTCTCTTCTGGAAAATTAATTCCCAATTCACTTTAAATGTGAAGGATATCACCACAAATTTTGTGAACATTTGATTATTATAATTTTTAACACCCATTTACTTCCCATATAGCACAAAACCGATGTGGTTCAATTCTAAAGAATGTATTCAGCACCTTAGAAGTTTCATATGGTGGTTAGAAATTTTAAGAAACTGACATAGAAACTTTGAAGTTACAGACAGTTTAACACGAAAATATTGTGCATTGTAATAGAACCAACAATTTCAACATGTATAAAACAAAAACCAACAGCCAATGTACTTACAAATTTACTTTTTATTTAATGTCAGTAAAATGGTTATGTTATACAAAGAAATGAATTTATTTAATAAGCCATATGAACAGACACATCTGTTCAATTATTGTACGATAGTAATAGTTGAAATGTGGGGCTAGACTGTGGCGATATGGAACATACTGTT
This sequence comes from Zhengitettix transpicula, assembly GCA_037074705.1. Lineage (NCBI taxonomy): Eukaryota > Metazoa > Arthropoda > Insecta > Orthoptera > Tetrigidae > Zhengitettix > Zhengitettix transpicula. The sequence continues at coordinate 65,755,826 of CM073595.1, read as the reverse complement.
TCAATTTCAAATCAAGGAAGAGGCAAAGTAATATCAAAAACAAATGCAGGAATTTAATGTTGATATAAGAAAATTAAATACAGGTTTATTAATCTTTCACACCATCACAATTTAGGCACTGGATATGCTACAATACCCAGTATAACAATGTTACAACAAAAAAGACTAATATTCATGAATATTTAGATATTGTGATAATGAACAAAATTAAACAAACCAGGCAATAATATAGTTGAAAGAATTTATTGTAATACCAACATCTTGAAGCTTACAAACCAACTGATGATAGTTTTTTATTCTTTACATTTGTTCAGCAAGACATAGAATTCTAGTAACAATACGTAAATTAAAACAATTCAGATCTCCTACCTATACTTACCTTTTTGTAATTACCGATTCTGCAGTGCACATAGTACTGTGTTTAAAAAAGGGGGAGGGGGGGCTCCACTGTTCTAAAATATAATACTGCATATAAATTATGAAAACCAAGATGTTAACAAAACGATCTGTGCTGCACTGCAGTTTGTAAAACCTTAAAGTCAAATGTTTGCTTTACGACAGGCTTTTAAGATAACCACTTCTTATACTTAAAACAAAAACCAACTGCACCAATAGCAAAACAAAGATAACAAAAGTGGCCAAAAAGTTATCACTTATTAGTGAAAAGTTTAAGAATTTTACCAGAAATGTTTGAAATAGTGTTAACCTCCTTTATTAAAGTGTATTCCTACATAGTATCATCAAGTAAATACATACCATTAAATGCTTGATAACAAAACGAAACTGATTACAAAATATATTTTCAAACTAAATGCTTACATTCAAGTAAAATTTTATTACAAGATATGCATATCTCAGGCAGACCCACTCAGCAATTTAATTGAATAGACTGAAGTAATGAATTTATAGACAACAAAAACAGAAATTCAAACACAAGGGGCAAATTGCTGAATTCAAAACATAACAAATCACTCAATCAAGCATTCATCATATAACCATGACTAAGCCCTAGCAATACTAATGTTCATAACAAAATCCTAGATAAAATAAATATACTCCACACACCATAAATATTCCATACATTCTTATAATTCATTTGAGCAAAATGATTAAAATAATAACCAAATGTTAATTTGTCACCACCTGCCACCAACTGGCAATGGGCTAATAAAATAATTAGTCATGGTAAACAGATTGTTAAGAAGAGAAAACAGTAAGAACTTTGTTTATAAGTGAGAGAACAGAGGCTATTGAAGTTCATAAAAAAGTAAATTACATTTTTCAGTTTATTGCCCGATTATTTGGCTTCGTGGTTTAATGTTTAAATATGCTAACCAACCCAATATCACTTCCTTCAATTTATAAAAATAAAATAACCAACTTCAAACAGAGTTAAAGAACAATTTTGAAAATTTTACTTTCTTTCTTAACTCCCATGCATATTAACTAATTACTGAATATATTTAGGTGTCACAACACGAAAAATAATTTTATTGCAACACCGTGTGATGGGGAATAATAGCCTTAGAAAAAAATTAACTTCTCATTAAACAAGTAGTGACTAGCAGGCTCAGACAGTTATCAGCAAGTAACACGAGTTACTGCTGGCCAATTGAATCCCACTGACACAAGGAAAGCACAAGTAGATATCAGCCAGAGGATATGATTTAGGAAGTGGTGTGCACAAATACAATGTAAATAACTAGAAATAGAGGCAATGACATACTTACACAAAATAAATTATATCCTTTCCTGGGTGGAAAAAAGAATCAATCTATGACCAACATACCTTATTGTAATATTCAATAAACAAAATATATGCCAGTTTATTCCATTTGCACACTCACACTTAACGACTCCAGAAAAAAATCTTAAGGTAATATTATATGGCAAGTTGTACTTCCAATAAGCATATAGAAGCAGCAGAATTCACACAAACAATCATTTCCATAAACAAGTGAATAATGCACAACTAAGAAAATTTATTATTGGGTAAAAAGTCAGAGAGGAAATGTGAAGCACTCTGCCACCACAATCTTGAGCGCACAATTATTCCAAGTTTCGTCTAAGCCCATCACCTTAGAATATCCAGCCAGTGAGATGATATTAAAAGCTGAACACTTTACATTCAACATACAATACACACGGAGTTTGTCGTGACACCATTAACATAGGCTCGGAGTAACTGGTTTTCTTGAGATTTATTGGGAAACTTTAGGTTACAATATAATTGGGAAGTCAATACGGGGACAACATCAAATTAAAAAAAACCAACATTTATTGGATGTATATGGAAAACTTCAAATTAATAAACTGAACAATTTTCGAAATAATATTCACTTTATTTTCATTGGGTAAAATTGTTATTTCTTTATAAACAGTTCGAGCAAGTTTAAATGCAATACAAATGAGTTACAAACATTATTTCGCCGTTTTAATCACTGCTACAGAGCCCATTACAACCGATACATACACTTCATATTCTAGTAACCAAGACGTGTACATCACGCTACTATGTCAGAACAATAAATATGCAAATAAAACATACGGTCAGAAAATTGGAGCACATTTTGTTTTCCTGTATTATCGGCTTTACGACCGATTTAACTACACAATTAACATGGCGGGTTCCTCATTCAGGGAAGAAAGGCGAAAGGCACATAGACAAACGTCCGTTTTAAGATAACCTATTAACATGCATAAATACTAATATATTACAACGTTTCAGTACCACCGAGAAATTCGGGAACCACCTACCTGAATTTCCTGATTACAATACAACGCGCAACACTAACACGAAACACACTAAGCTTCCGCCGAAGCCTTCCACGGCTTTATTATGGCCGTCTTCCCTGGAACTGGGGAACCCATACACCGAGAGACGAACATAACGTCTTCATATCACAGTCGGAAACGCGCAAAAAGTACGAGTACCGTTGGCAATAGTTTCATGGCGAACGTTGAACGAATCGAAGTGTACGTATATCGTTTAATCCCATGATGAAAACAGATGACAGTACAAGTACGGAATTTCCACACACATAGCAATGGCTTCGTCAGTACACGCCAACCGGTTGTTTGGGCGACGAAAAATCCTTTCAATTTCACAGCCGCTGATTGGTCTACTCCAGTCACATGGCTGGTGTAGTAGCTGTGAAACCGTGTTCTGCTCACGGTAGGAATTATTATACTCTACAACAATTTAAAATCAAAACACCAACTCACGTACGTTTTGCATACGAAAGATCGCCTGAACGAGTCACACGCCATGCTCATCTACTCCCGCTAGCCGTGCTTTATATAAGGCGGCACTGAAAAGCCGCCTTGCACAAAGTTGCACAAGCACGATTTTGGCCTCCAAATTTAAACAACAAGCAATGTACGAATAATTGACAAAACACATTAAAATTTTACGTTGATAACATAAATTTTGTATTTCTCTACACTGACATTAATATTACTTTTAATTTTATTTTGAAACCTGGTTACAAGGAAACAGTTTTAGCGTTTCATGTACCATATATTTCAAGAATGATAGCATAGTTGTCATTCCAACGACAGGTTGTAATTTAAACACGTTTTCAATTTGTGTTTTTTTTTGTAAAGAAGTTACAGTATGTTGAATCACTGTAATAAGATGTTCCATATAAACATTTGCCAGGATCAATTGTGTATTCCGAATATATATATTTCATTTAATAGATAATGATAGTCACTTATACGTTAAACAAATTATTCCATTCGCGCTATGGAGAATTTGTTTACTCCAACGGGTTCCTCGTATAGTATCTCTTAATGTGTAAGCAATTTTCGAATTGATTTGCTTTATGTATAACAATAATTGCAGGTTACAGATAATTGCGCAAGCTAGATTATAATCTATAAAAATTACGTAAGTTTAGATAATATAATAAATACAATACTGGCCATTTTCGTTCCGTATTTCAGATATTTAAATTATTTGTTTACTAAGAAACTTACTCTTACCACTTTTTTTTAAAAAAAAATTGTATTCTTAACCTTCGTTAATATGCATTATGATAACGTAATGGATTTGACGAGTACAATGAAAATTTATATCGGAGATGTTATGTATTGGAAGATCCATTTATTGTTTAGAGTAAAAAAAATGAAATAGAAGTGTTTAGAAAGTCTATCCGAAGTTAGATCAATGAAAATGTAACAGAACGATGAGCTATAAGAGAGAGAATAGAGAACTGTTCACGGGAATATTCGATTGGCAAGAAACACTTGTTCTTCTTTAGGGAAGCTAATGTATCAATTCAGTTCATAAGCGTGAGAATACGAAACCCTTACAGACTTGGATCTATTTAGTTCTGCTTAGTTACTGTCAGACAACCAAGTTGACTCTGTATATAAAGGTGGCCGAAAGCGATCTGTATGGTGAAATATATATTTCATCAATTTTCATGGAATCTTCATGCGGTGACTTATTTGTCTAGTAGGTGGTGCGCTCTCTGACTCGACTTCCCTTGGATTTGAACTGTAATAACAATGGTGGATTTAAGAAAAAAATAAGAATGGTAAGGAGGAAAATTAGATGTTGGTGTAAAGACAAAGGTAATCCAAAGGAAAGGAGTGATAGTTCAACATTTCGAATAGAGAACTCTATTCGTCTTCAGCTATTAAGGAGCATACATTCAGGGTAGACGCACTGAAGCCTAAGGCCCGTTTCACACGGCGATTCCGTATCTGCGAGTCACGTCCTTACACGTCGTTTTTTTTAATTCAGGAAACTTTAAAATCTATTGATTTTATTGTTGTGATATTTGTACATTTTATGGTACAAAAAAGTAATGCCACAGTCGCCTCCTCTCCCTAACTTCCCCTTCCCTGTTCCATCAAACTCTCATGCACTTGTCGCTTCTCCATTCTCATTTCGTCAACATCCCAGTCAACATTTTCCTTTTTCTTTTAAATTAAAGAAAAATTGGGACGATTTGGAAACATTAGCTGTGTGTTATTTAGATAGGAATGTCGGGAAATGAAATAGGGAACAGTGGGTAAATTCCGTAAACCAAGCACATGAACAAAAAGGTGCATTCACTTTGTTGTTCAAAGAACAAATGGATGACCTTATGACAGGGGTAAACAATACACGTGTCTATCATTGTCACCAAGTGTTATAATAAACGTCTTGATATAGACAAAAAACTTATTATATTTTAATTTCAATGAGTTGTTTATATTACATGTTAAAAATAGATCCAAGCATCATCGCGCTCGAATACGAATATCCAGATAGTTTTATTTATTTTAACCATTGTCAACATTACTAAACACACTGACATTATCGGAAATATTTATAGAAATTCAGGATAAAGACGTTTCATAAAATTAATGATAAATTAAAAAACCTTTATTAGTCCTCAAATAAAATAATGTCAAACAGGAGCTTTCGGCTTTTTCCTAAGCCATATTCATTTGTTACATTTTTATTTATATTCATAAAATTATTTTATGAATTAAATGGGGAAAAAACAATAGAACAAGAGCACGAGAATACGAGAATACGCAATGAGAGCGTGGAGCGGGAACGAGAATCGGATGGATACACAGACTCGCCGTGTGAACGTGCCCATTACCGTCAATGGTCAGTCAGTCAGCCGCCTCCAGGCTTTAAAGACTCGAGTAGACCGCAGGTCCCGAGCGACTCATTTCGTGAATCACAGACGTGTCGACGACGTGACTCGAGACTAGCGCCGATGGCCGGGTTGACTGCTTCTGACGTGACTGACAGACATGGATTTGCCGTGTGAAAGGGGCCTTAGACATGAAGGCCTACATACTCGCATCAGACCAGTCGAAGTTTTTCTGCCATATGTCGTTGATGCCAAAAATAGTTATTACAGCATTATTGAATTTAACGAAGACTGCTTCCCTGATGTCAGGTTTTGAATTGTTGGTTTCGGAATACAGCACTCAAATTTTCTCAAAGAGAAATGTGTGGGTATTGTCCCCACGCCTTGGAAGTTGTAGTTTCAGCTTTCTGCAGATGTAGGCCTACTTTGTGTTCGTCCACTTTGATGCCAAGCTTTCATCCTGTTTCTCCAATGCATTGTTCCACATTCGCAAAAGTTCGTATTATCCAGTACTGATTCAGATAATTTACAAAAGGTTTTGTTTTGCAGCGCACGTCATAATATGTTATTGGATAAGAAATTTATATGGAAATTCGAAAATTCGCGTCTTCGGCGGAATTTGGAATACTTACGTTGAGAAATAGATTTTTTTGGTTTCACGGAATCTTTTGGTTTTGTTATTTGATAGAACTTCTTGTATATAGTGCTACTGAGATAATTGTATGATAGAAGGTTCCGTTTGACGGAGTGAAATTATGTTTTGCGGAGATCCAAATTGTTGAACATATTGTTGACTATTCCTAGTTTTGTGCGGTATGTGTATTGTACAATTAATTATTTTTTAAGTAAAATAGATAAAGTATTGACATATTGACAGAGGAATTCCATATCAACATTAACAGACAAGAAACTCAGCAATAATAATATCATATTCCGTAGATCCTGTAGAGAAGTGGAATATATATTTATAGTTACTGGTTATTAGCGACTCAGTATGGGAACTGATTTTTTCTTGTCGGAGGACTGATCTGACGACTTTCTCTCACGCACACTGAGATCCATGCCGTCGCTGGGATTCGAACCTCTGTGCTGTGAGGCAGTTACTCTGACTACCATACCACAGGAGGTCGGCATGGAATAGTGAATCGTCTGCTTCCGCGACGACGGATGTTAGTTTCAAAATAAGCGCGCACGATGTGTTCCAATGCAAACTATGTTGATACTGAAATGGGGTCATCGGTGCAACTCCTACCAAAGTGTTCACCCCTACAAACCGCTTAATCTGGTCTGCTACACCCTGTACAATGACCACAGGACCGAACTCTGTTGGAACGTCACTTCAGTTATGTTCTGCCCAAAGAGATGTTTCAAAGTCGCTCAGAGTTGATCAACTGATAACCACACGATACATTATTTTCACGGAATTTATTGAAGAGTTTTTTTAATGTACGTCGTAAAATACATTCATCTATTTACTGAAGAAATTAACGGTGTTTCCATTGTCTATAGTTGAAGAATCATGGTTAGGTGGAAAAAGGAAGAACGAATAATCTTCAGGGACAAGGTTAAGAATCAGAGCTGAGCACACGATTCCGAAGACTCCTGAACGAAACGTCTTCGCGTCCGGGACGTTAACACATGGTTGGCCTTACTGGATGCTATATGGAAGGCTTCTACAGGTTCGGCTAATTTTGATGTTTCACCAAGTTGCACGTTGTTGTCGTGCTCGTTAATTCTGTTTCACCAATATAATCTTTACCGCATTGGCAAGGAATTGCATTTATAAAATCACTCCTTTTTGAACTGTCATTTGAGGGTTTTGTCACAGAAATTTAGCTTCTAATTGTATTGCGACCAGTGACGATTGTTTTTCAATTATATTTGTGATTCTGCGTACTGGCGGGTGTGGCATAAATATAGGGGTAATTGTGCATATTCGAAAGATTTGATATTTTCTGATTCGGACTGTCCTTGTGAGGTCCTGAGGGAAATAATTTTTTCTGAGGTCTGAGATGATTTTTAAATTCTCGTTTAATTAGTTTCCCATAGGAATAGATTCGGATGGCTCTGTCCAATAAACTGGGGCATTGCTAAATTTTGTGTTATACAAATGATTTGAAAAGTAATTGAGATATTTTCCGAATGCGTTTGTTTTCAGTTTTTGAAATGTTTTGTGACAAGACCGTCAAGGACATTAATTTGATGGTCTTTTTTGATCTCTATAGTTCCACATTTATTTTGCTCAAGGTTTATTTTGTCTTGAAGGCATTATTTATTATTGTAAAAATATTATGCGGTGATGGCAAGTAAATTTTTGTGCTCCATCGAAGATAATTATTTAGCTGTATTTTTCTTAATACTACCAATCAATTGTATATATGATACTGTATTCTTAGGTATATTGTACAACGAAAATTTTGTGTTTCATGTTAGCATAATCAACTATTTGTAATTTCATTTAATGTCGTATCCTTCTCAACCGACAATTAAATGAATTAATAAAATTCTAATCTAATACTCACACATACATAAGTAACTGAAAATACTATTCAGTTTGGGAAGGCAAAGCAGCGGAAATAATAATCGAGAAATGTTCTACTTTACTCAGTTTTAATCGTCAAATAAAATAAATGTTCTACTTTACTCAGTTTTACTCGTCAAATAAGTCCATACTCTCTCTTTCTCATATATGTAATGGAATCCATATACAGTATAAACATATACCTCACATTTCAAAACAAATGAGTATGACATCCAGGAAAATACGGGACGGAAGAAAGGTATAAGTGGAAATCATCAAATTTGAGAATACAGTATTTGATGAGTTTTCTAATAAAAAACATTTGAGTAGGCCGTCACAGTAATTTTGAGGTAGTTGTTTATTGCTGTTCTAAAATGACAAATCAATAAAAAAACATAAATCATAGCTTATTTTTGTTTTCATATGTATAAAAACTAATAGCTATATAAACACAAAGAAGATAACTTAATGACATAAATCAAAAGCACATAAATCCTAGCTTATTTTTGGTTAATAAGAATGCAAACTATACTTATCACTAATAGCTAAATAACCACACAAAAAAGATGAATGAAAGTTAAATAAAAATCATAATTCAAAATATTCTGGACGAAACTTTTTTTTTGAGAATATCCCGGGATTAGGCAATTAATTTTTCTTCAATATATGCTCACAAATTGTAACCCGTATTCTTCACATCGTGAAATCTGTAACAGTATTACAAACTATGTAGGTAAATTTTTAACTGATAACATAACTGAATTCTAACATAACGTTTAAAATAATGAAATAAATAATAGCAGTGCTTTACAATGCAGAAGAGACAATACACGACGCTCAGGGATGTTCTATTTCATCCACCGAAACTCAGTCTCAATCTCAAATGTCTTTGCAGACACAAGGCTTGAATATGCCTAAATTTCGATCAATTTTGGTAATGACAAAACGTAATGAATTCTTTGTTACCAAAACCAATTCGAAATAAATGCTAGCCATATTGACAATATACCTATATAAATAAAAAAGTTAATCTGTATACCAATTTTAACGTGTCGACAGATTGCAACAAAAATTGGTACACATATTCTTCAAAACGTGCAAAGAATTATAATTAAAAAATGTTATTACAACACGCGCCAAGAGACCATGACGTCACAGCACACGCGCGAGAAGACGTTACTACACATGAAATTTAGTTTTTTTTCCCGGAATTAAGTAAAGCAAAAATAATTTGTTTGAATAAAAAGTACAATTATAACGAGCAACACTCCATCGAATGATAATCAAGAACAATACGAATGGTTATACGAACCGTGGACTATTACATGACTGACATTGCCCAATTATATCTCGCAATACGCACTGGAGGAGACAAAATTATAGTAAAATCAATATTTGTTAATAATTATAATTTAATAGATTTGATTTTAAATGTGCAAAAACTGACGAATTATTTCAAGTGAAATTCTTGAAAAAAATCTGTTGTGTTATAATTTCACATATTTCAATGTAAATGTATAAAGAATAAGGGAGTAATTCCTAGTGAGAACTGTTGGTATTAGCCGCATTGCACAAAATTGATTGAAGAGAGTTGGCGTATTTCGTTATTTTTTGCATTTATTTTGTACGATCGTCAGTCAGTAGAATCCACCAAAGAAAAAGATATCTGGAGTATCTATGATTATATTCATAAAGGTTATGGTTGTATACCATAAATGTACCGGAGTATTTTTTACACATTTAAGGTATCGTGATAATTCTTCACCGTAAAAAATGCACACCCTATGGCGCGGGGGTGTGGAATTTTTCAAGCATGTAAAATGGCCGATATTTAAGCCGGATAAATATTTTTAGAGGTCATAGAGTGTTTCTACCGATATTATCTGTGTATAGATTCAACAACTCACAGCATCGGAAAGAAGCACTCTTAAGGGCGGCGGTGGAGGGCCGTTACCATAAAATAACCCTAAAACAATCGAGATTCGACTCATATCTGGGTTTTGGATGTCGCTGAGTTTATTTATGACCATCAGATCAACGCGGGGGCGGGAGGGGCTGGGCGTAGGTGGGCGAGGATAGAAATTTTTTAACTTGTTAACGAGCCGATTTTTGCGTCTAATAAATTTTATTCGAGATCAATGAGATTCATAAAATTTCTCTACATTTTCCCTGTGTATAACTTCAACCCCTTTCGGGAATGGGAGGGGAGCACCCTTAAGGGTGCGGGTGGAGTTAAAACAATCGAGATTGGAGTCGAATCCGGGGTTATGGTTGTCACTGAGTTTAATTATGACATTCAACTTTCTGTTTATACCACAGGGGTTGGGATGGAGAGGGTAGAAATTTCCAAACATGTTAAAACGGCCGAATATACACTTCGAATATGAGCAAAGTTATTGCTTTGAAACATTAGACTTAGCTGAAAGTAGCAGAGCAACCGTCAATATTATTGACGGTGGAATATATACGCGGTAGTTGTATCTATCCTTCTCAGAGATTTTAGGGGCTAACAAACAAAGAAGTTCTTAGAGGTGAAATTTTGTTAGTCTGACGACAATTAAATCAGAAATGTTTTCGCGAAAACTTGTCCCATTTTTTGAAGGCTGTCACTGCAACCATATTTTTTTATTTATGGGCATGGAAAGTTATGATGGAAGCAGCACTATAAAATATAACAACAGTCGACAGTTTCATTATTGAATAGATATTTACTTCACAAATTACTACTAAGTTTGTTTAAAACATACTGTATATCCCGATCAAGTTGCTGTGCCCATCAAATTCGTTACCAACATTCATTATCATGTTATCAGCATTTTGTTTAGCGGTCTATACACATTCCACATCCTTGAAGCTTGGATTCCAAACAGGGTGTACGGAATATTATGTATTATTATTATTACTGTTACTGGCTATATTAGCGCAGAACTGAAAATTGTGTACATCTCATTTAATGTATGTGGGACCCGTACTGCATCTACGACTCCTCTTCTCAAATTCTTAATGAAAATATAATACATGTTCTTGACAAAGGTTTGGTCCGCCCCCGTGTTACTCTAGATCCATCCAGATTGTTCCGTGGCACCCTTAAATTTTGAGAATCTATCATGTGGAAGCTACATTTTACCGTAAAACGTAAAGTTAAACCAGAACTCTTGAGCGCGACAATTCTACGCCTCTCTGACTTTAAAGATCCTACCAAGCTACCATCAAAAAAACGTCTGCCTGTTCACTCACTGAATTCCATCAGCCACATTTTACTTTCGTACTTGACCCCTCCAAATCCTTTATCAGCATTCTCTCAAAAAATTAAAATATTACTCATACGTTTTGATTGTTCACATTATCACATTAATTGATACAAGCGAAACTATAGTTTAAAAGTACTGTCAAAACACCTACTCAGAATGTATCTGAAATATCGACCCCTTAGAAATGGGTTATCTATGTAAGTTAATGTAATATAATAAGGTCGGACAAAGGCAATCTAAAGTACCTCAGACACCCATTCTTGCACCCTAAAATAAATGAAAAAATATTCTATGAAATTATACACAAAAAAACATCTGGAAAAACACTATCAATCTCATTGACCCCGAAAAATATTTTTCCTACGCAAATATCGGGCGTTTGAGCATATTTGATTATTTCCACCCTCACCCCTGGTGGTGGTATTCGGGTCCTACCCCTAACTCTCTTAAGGGGTGGATAGTCGTTTGAGGTGTCGTACACATGAACCGCACATGGGCTTAGTATGCAAGACGATTCCCATGCAGACCACATAATTAGGTGTGGTAGGGGGTGTGAAAACACCCCTGGAATGTACTATTCTCAGTTGTGGGAGAAATACCCTTACAATAGTACCACGGGGAGGAGGAAGCCCCATCAGGACTACTGATGCCCCTTCGCTGGTGTCGGCCTCATGAGGGCTGTGGTAATAGCAATTCGCTAATAGAATTCCAATCATTGCCTATTCTCTCTCTTCCTCTCATTTATCCCTTATCTTTTATTGTTGAGGTATCCTGTTGGTCAGAAGATGGAACTGTATAACCTTCTGGGACCATCTCAACCAAGACCTGTTGTTGTTCGGGAACTGCACCAGAATGAAGCAAAAGTCACGCCTAGTGCATTGAAGGAAGTAGTGCAACTATATCTGACAGTATTAGGGTACCTAGTACATTACGATGTCTCTTGGGGTATCAACAATATTTGTCACTCTTCACTCTCACACCAGGAGTATTTGTGACGCTCTTAAGATAAAGAGTATTTGTTTGTATTTGGTATGGGGAGTATATATCCATCTCTAAAGGCAGGGGGAGGGGGGTTGTTGACAATATCATTCCCTCTGCATGGGTAAGGTTAAATAACTTCTTGACTAATAGATTAATGTAGGATTAAATAAATTTTCGTGCTTACATGAAAAAATACCCAAGCAACGCCGGGCACCCAGATAGTTGAAATAATTCAAATAGACTGTTTGTGTGTGTGTGTTCCGCATACAAATCTACAGCCGTGGAGTAAATTTGAGCAAATTACATACATGTGTTTCCTTAGAACTGGAAAAAAATAATGTGGGGATAATACACATCTACCACCCCCACGGGGTGGAAATTTTCAAACATCCTAAAACCGCAGATATTTGCATCGGATAAATAATTTTGAGGTGAATGAGATACATACTGTTTCTCCCGATGGTTTTTGTGTATAATTTCAACCCCTTTCGAGATTGCAGGGGAGCACCTTTACTGATGTAAATCTAAAAATATGTATTCTATTCTTATTGGAGTACAGTTATACATGTGTTCTACAAATAAATTTTTATTTGCATTGAAAATATACCTGTGTTATTAACTATTGTATAACCTAACTGAATTATAGATACTACTTACCCTAGGAAATCAATAAAAGCAGTAAATATTATTATAACAAACACTTTCAGTTATCTAAATAACTTTACTATAAAAATGAATATCATTCTAACAACAGTAGCATTTACTGAATTTAAATAAATCTTTTAAACTATGGCTATGCTATAAACTTGTTTGCACAAGTACTATTGGGCAATAACATTATCAATAACTAGCACTTCACAAACTCCTGAAAAAGTGACAAAGTATTTCTCTAACAGAAAAGGACTCTGTGATCATATAACAAATCTTACCTCATCACACCTTGAGGATTCAATTCTTACTCCTCTTAGTTGGTAGTTTCTTTGATGCATACATATCTTTTCTGCAAAATTTTAATTGATATGCAGGAGAAAATATTAAAGAATTAATATAATACAAAGTCATAAATAGATTACAACCACTTATTATTTTACCTCACTTTATTTTTTCTTGATCGAGTGATAGAGCGACGTGCATTAGCTAATTCAGCCCCTTCAACCTGTGTACAGAATATTTCCAATATTAAAAGGATATTCAAAGTATATCCATCATTATTAATATATTGTTAAAGAAAAAAAATGATGTGGTGAGAGTTTTGGTCAGGAATCAATTAATTTTTTCCACAAGTGGTAAGGTGGATGAAGAGGGAGAAAAATCTATGCTATGTGATAGGTGGGGAAAGATAGTAGTACAAAGCAACACAGATGAATTGGTCAGACTGGGAAACGAGGAGATATTGTGCAGTTATGACAACAAATCATGAGGGAGAGACAGCACTTGAAAGTATTGTGGAGAAACAGAGCTTGTAGAAGTAAAATGGGAAGTACATTTAACAATCAATCACCACATTTGAATCACAAAGTTGGTAAAGACTACTGCACACCTGAAAAAAAGCATCTGCGATTACTGAACTATGAGCCTGACAGATGACAACATTTATTAATTTATTTTAATATGTAACACTATATCGCATGTAGTTTAATGTAGAATTTACTTGAACTAAAGTTTATTAAAATTAACATATTTTACATTGTCTCTAAAGGCTTTAATTAATCAACAACTAATGATAATAATTTTAGTTTGATAAATAATAATAAATAGAATATAAATACTTCTTTTTAGTTAGAATACTAATTTTAATATTATAACACTGACATGTCCTACATGTTGTAACTTGATCATGTGGATTAATGAAATTCATAATTTCTTTTGGAACAAAATCACAGAGAAATAAAATACTTAGAAAGTAAAGACATCTTATAATCTTATAAATGTATGTGTGACCACTATTTAATATTAATGCTATAATTGTGCAAGTAGAATAAAACTTACCTCATTCTCCCTCCGTACTTTAATTTTTAATGCACTTACTGCGTGTTTTGCTTCTTTTAAAGTTATCTTTCTTAACGGCATATCATTCCTAAAATAAAGATTTTTTTAAAAAAATGTGATACAAATGCACATTTGTATGTTTACTCTTGTGTATTTTACCTTGATTCTCTTAGTCTTGATCTAGTGACTGGTCCACAATATGAGCCAGAAGATTTGGCATTGACCTGCAAATACTATTCTTAAGTAAGAGAAGGAAGGAACATATCAGAATTACAATACTTATAAATATTCTTCTAATTTTGAATCCAAAAAAGTTTTTATAAGAACAAATTTTACTGAGAAATCAACTAAAAATCATAAAAAATTGTCAATATTTCAAACTTATGTTAAAATAATTTTAATTTTTTTTATCAGCAATATGAGATTTCAATTGAATTTTATTCTTCATTTTAACTGCGTGATAATATCTGAATGGATTATTTTACAATTATGATTCTTCCAGGTGCATAGTTTAAATGTAGTTTTACAATAAATACTAATACTTACCACCCAAATGAGACTGATATTTCCCTGAATTAATAGGGGGGAAAATAAAAATCTTATATTGACATATAAATTCAATGTAATAAAGTTATAAAAGTAATTTGATGCAGAAATAACACGGACATCAACAAGCAAAACCAAATATTTAAGCAATGGTATAGAAATGTAATTGGAAATCAACAATGTGATGTGAGATGTACAAAAAAATGAGTGTTAGAACATTTTAAAACATTTCTGGTATAAAAGTAGGCTTCAAATCTGATTAATCAGTAACAATAGTCAGCCTAATTTAGCATAGTGTAGTAAGTGAACGTAAATATTAAAGTACAAAATAAGTATAAAGTTACTTTAGTTTAGACAAACTCTGAGCTACTTGCAGTATGCCAGCATATGAATCTGTATGTATATTTATGAGATCTCTTTAAACATTTAAGTTTAAACTTAAAAATGATTCTTTTACATGAAATGTTATTTCTAGCTGTTCCAATGCCTATTTACATAAAGGGAGTAAGAATTTCATCCAAAAATTACACTTCAATTTCCCAATTTAACTATCTTTTAAATTGCAAATCTTTCCAAAAATAATATGCAGAAGACCATGTTATAGATAACTGTGAAGTGTTTCACAATAGCTGCCTATTTCTTTTTGAATTGATTTCAGACAAATTCTATAAAATTAAAATTCACATACTTCTGAACAATATTAAATCTCACTAATTAATAACACAATATCTATTGTTATTTACACACAGAACAATAACTTCCTCTATATGATTTGCACACAAAGTTCTACATGCAACATGGTATCTACTTTAAGAAGGGGTATAAATTTCTTGTAACTCATATGTGAAACTTATGCAATTGATCTCAAATAACTGTCTTCAAATTTAACGTTTGTTGTAGGAATGTAGTTTTTTTTAGATTTAACATTACTGTTAATTAAAAGCAGTCAATAAAGTAATCTGAATTAAAAATCACTATTGCTTTTTCTGCTGAATGAAGAGACTATTCCACAGTAGTATCTGGTTCATCCACTAGAGATATTAATTTTTCTGAAGTTTCCATAACTACTCTCGAAATGATTGGAACAGTATCCGAATAGATAATTTAAATACTCTTTAATCTAACAAAATATTTGTTTAATTAATAAGTGAATCTATACATAATATATTGAATATCAACTATTTATATATTTAACATATTGTAAAAAAACTGGGGATAATCAGCATCAAATGAGATAGTCTTTTAATATTCAAATTTTATTTTATTAAGACTGATTCTAATTTAACAGACTACAATTCATTCATGACTTCAGGCTATAATCAATCAATATAAGAAAAACACTTCTCTGTTTCTTGAAAACATTTATATCGTCAAAGAAGCTTTCCGCATATGTAATATTCATCTTCAGCTGTCAAAGTATAAAAATTTTCAGTTGCAATATAAAATTTAAAAAATAGATATATAGTTACATTCGTCTATCTAAATTAGAAACATTAATTTTAATGATGTAATTATTAATAATGCAATATTAAAAACCAAAAAATCATGCTAACACAAATAGGTATATTTATATACACATCTTCATATTCTTGTTATTTGTATATTTTTGATATTGACTGATTATATGCTACAGTCATGAATGAATTAAAGTAAAAAGAGAGAGTTGTAATTTTATACTAAAACTATTTAACAGTCACAGTGTTTCTGTATACATACCCCCACACATAGCTGCATACTGATGTGACTATTCCACCTCCATCAAATAAACACACTATATTAAATAATGTATATTTAATTAAAGATACATGATCTCTCAACTGAGAAATCGTTTTGTACAAAAATTAGTTTGGCAGTAATTAAAACATACCTTCTTTTTTTTATCAGTTGAAATTAGATTCTTATTAATTCTTTTCCTTAGTACTCGTGTTGGTGACCCAGGAAAATTGTAAAGATCTGATTCAATTTTAAGTGGACTCAAACATTGTGCTGTTGAACATCCAGGTTGTCCAATTACATCATCAGATGAGGCAAAATGCACCGATTTTCTAAAACATAAAGTGTAACATACTCTTTATAATTAATATTCTTACCGTATCATCCATTTATAAATAAAATATAAATTAAAAGCTATCTCAACAATATCTTACAATTGTATTTCAATTCATTAAAAAGTGGAAGAAATGAGTGTCAGAATTTATCTTTGTGTAATATTTTGTAGTTTAGAAATATATAATTCTTCATTTTTAATTTATCTCTGCTACTGATTAGTAAGTAAAACTTTGTTGAAAGAGTTGGCAGATTTCCAATTAGGTGGCAAAGTTTTGGGAAGCATGCTACTTATATAACCCCAATTGGTTGGAAACCTGAAAACTATTCCAACAGCAAATTCAACGGAAAAGTGTATGTAAAATAATCCATTAAAAGTGTATTGGATATTTAAGTATTACCTCACTTTACCAGAATTATTATCTTCACCAATATTTGCTGAAACCGTGTCTGATTCATCAACGGAAATACTTTCAGTATCTGAAACGTGAATAAAAAGTAATATATTAACTAAAAGAATCATTTCACTCCAGAAAGTAAAACATCTGCATTTCATTTTAAATGTTCAAAATAGTGTATCGTTGGCCCATTATTTATAATAGGTATAGAAAATATGGTGAACATTCTAATCAGTCAGATGGCTGAAGAATAAAATAAAATTAAGTAGTGTTTGGAATTTTATATTGTATATAAATTGCTTGAAAATGCTAACATAATGGAGTTATTTGAATGTGGAATAGAATTAATGAACAGTTTAATGTAGTTCTAAAGTTCTATTTGAATGTATGTATTTAATCTACAAATGGGCGGTTTGCCTGGTGGTAGATGCATGAAATTACAATTTAATTACAAATTGAATAAGAGAAGTTACAATAAAGGAAAATAGAGTAAATTTATATAATTATTTTAAAATATAAGCTAGTTTTAGGGACATTATTTATGTATCTCATTTCACTTAAAGAACTATTATCTACCATACCAGAAACTAAATAAAATTCATATGTGAAATTAATTAAGATTGTATTAAGCTCTCCTGTGTAAATTCAGGAACTAAATAATTCAATAATACACAAATGAAACTAACTCACCTGAATTCAATGTAGGAATGCACATATCGCACCTTTGCACTATTCTTGAAGACTTGACCTTGTCATTATTTGTGATAATTTCGTCAGTACCACATGAAAGGCAATGAATAATTTCCCAGCGACTAAGATTAGTAGAATACAGATATAAGAACAATTGTTTAACTTTAAAGTTACATATAATGCATTATACAATTATATATACTATATTATAAACTAATTGCAATAAACATAGAATTAGTAATAACATATATTTATCACCATTGTATTACAGATGATTCACATCTAATTTATAGGTAACCAACAATCTACCCATAAAATTGGCATTGTTCAATCACAACATAATCTCATTTCATTTAATTCAACATAATACGAGCAGTTAATTGTATAAACAATATATAATTTTTACACAATAATAAGATAATATTAATATTTACAAATTAAAACAAATATTTTTGGAGTAAAATTACCATTTGATTATAACAATCAGAATGCATATGGTCATGTGCATATTCCATTGTCTTATTAATTACTGCAAAAGGTAGTCTATTCAATTCATGTATACAAATTCACAGCAAAGCAAAATGCATAGTGAAAACATAATGTACATTAATCAATTAATAACAAGTAGCCATTTGTTGACAACTTTACTTCTATAGATCACATTAACAAATTTCCATCAGCGATCATGTTAAAAATATTAAGAATTCATAATGGACATATCAGTCATTCTTAGATGGTTTTATTAATTACAAATAGCTTCTATTTTATGCAATTCATTGTATAAAATATCAATCATTTGTAATGTGCAATCACTCCTGAAAATCCAAAGCATATAATATTTCTCCACAATTAAAAGGCCAGTGTTATTGAATTTTACAGACAGGATGTGAATAATGTCAATATAAGGATAAAATTACCCAGCAAAAAGATTAGGGAACAACCAGAATTATTTCCAAGACTTGTTGCTATGTGAAACAAAATGTGATTGGAATGGAGCATAGAGAAATCACCCCATTTAATTGTGATACAGGCCCAGTGTGAAGTTTGCACAGGAATAAAGTCAATAAGGTTGGAGACGAGGGAGAAATGAGTAAGGGTGTATAGGGAGAGAGAGAGAGAGAGAGGAAAAGTGATATCGCCTATATTATGAGGAAAAAATGGACAACAGCCATATCGATGAGACCGGCAAGTGATTTTCACTAAATCCATCACAACAGCCACACATGCCATCATTATGTTACAGTACTAGCATTAATTTATTGGCAACATAACTTCAGGAGAGAAGCTTCTTCTACTTTATGGAAATCACCACGTATGTGGTAAAGAATTGAGTTCAATTAGGTAAAATCCAAAATTTAGAATAATGTATATTTGTTAATTACACTTTCAAAAATTTTATATCAATGGAAAATCTGGCCCAGCAAACTTGCCTTCATAAACTGTTCTATAATAAGAGAATTAAGTAAAAATATTAGTTCTAATTTAAATAGTAAATAAAATTTTAAAGTTTAATATCATTTGCATTATTTCAAACATATTATTTAACTAACAATACAATCAATTATTTGTAGCATAGCAAACAATAACTTTAGTCAAATTACGTTTCATAAATTTGTAAACATTTTCTTAAAAGTGTTACTTACATTGAAGGAATGTATACACCTTGGTAAATCATTGATGATTGAAAGTAGTCTCTGTTATTGCAAACAGGACATTTAAAACATTCATCACTGAGAGCCAATCCCTGAGAAACAAAATTTCTTTGATATAAAATTTATGTAAAATTTGGACTATATTCATTATATAGTCCATTTCTTAGAGAGATATAAAATATATTGTTTGATATCTCTTTTATAAATTTATGCTGTTCTGATTTATGGAAAAAACATAAGGAATTAAACAACCAGTAACAGTTTTAGAGGATAATTTGTTGGGTTCATAGTTGGTTATTAAATGCACTTCGTTTTAAACATAACCCAACTGGAAATTTTTATAACATTGTATAAGAAGGGTGATAAACTGTAGGCAAGCATTTGAATATATTTCAATTCATTTTACAAACTGACATGCAACTGTAAAGAATAGGTTAAATTGTGTAACAAGTATTCAAATTTTCTTCTTAAAAAATAAGCCATTAGAGAATCACAAGCAGATACAGTACTTTGTCTAAATAATACAAGAATAGGAGGGATTTAATATAAATTTTGTAACAGTTAAACATTTTAGCAATATTTATATAAACAGAATGAATCTGTTCTTGGTGAATTTTATGAATAAACAGTTTTCAGGTGTCAACAAAGGTATGATAAGCATGTTCAGTCTATTTTTTGCCATATTGCAACTTCACTCAAATGCCACTTGTGAGCGACATCTTGACTTATTATTCACATCGAGGTCTATACAGTTTTTATACTTTGATAAATTTACTTCCACTCGGATGTAAGTACTTGGCATTTCACACAGAGGGAGAGACTTTTGCCAACAGTAGGCCTACATTCCATTTTTTTATCAGTACCAGGAAACCATCGATACAGCTCTATTCATATGAGCGTACATCAATCGCCTAGGTCAATTGAAAGGACTGCACCACATTGTCCTACTTCATACCGAATGCAACTTGAAGCAAAAATAGAGTGCTTCCCTTCTCAAAGATGTGCGATCAATGTCTTGAACTTTATAGAACGACAATTTTCTTACTTCAAATGGGAATGTTAAATGTAAACAGAATGGACAAACAGGAAGGACCACCCTATTTAGCACAGAATTTTATACACTTCGTGTTTATTCCAAGAAGTTTGATGTATTGCGAATGCTCATTAGTTATACACACAGTCCGAGCTGAACTGACACTGTTTTGCGTATCGCGGTCTGTTAATTTGTAAGACGTGTAATTCGTGCTGGGCCGATGTAATCATGAGCTCTATTAAGTGTTCGTTCTGAAGCATGGTGTGTTATAACAGTATTCACTTGTATCTACTACTTGTGATTTCCGGTACGGTACACTAAATACGTAAAGGTGTAATGAATTGGCAAAGTAGAAAGTTCAACTGAAAATTGTACATTTAGTTCAACCAGTTATTAGTTCTTTTTATTAATGAGTTAAGTGTTTGTTCATAAAGATGGCATACAGGACTCCCTCATTCAATGTGTGTGGTTGATGTTATCCAAATGACTGCTTGAGCTGCAACTCAGGATAGTGTTCACAAATCATTCTTCAGCATGTTTTTATTGGCTCTGCTATATATAACTTCAAAATATCACATTTTTGTTAAAGACCATTGTTATGGTTATAACTAACTAAATGATGAAGTAAATCACAATACTCTGGCAGTCCAGATTTCTAAAAGAATCAAAAATATTCTTAATTGCTATTTAACACATCAGAAACTAAACTGTGAAGAGAAAATGTCGTACATGAACTTAGTGTGTGCTAATTTTTATCTTGAGATGCTTACCTGAGGGGATTGGGCTCAGTTACTCCGATCAACAATTGGATGAGCTGTATTCGCAATATATAATTTCAATATGGACTTTTCAAACGTGATGCACAATACATTGTTACAAGTGTGTGGTCATTGAAAATGTTTTAGAAATTAATAAAATATATACAAAACCATAGATATATGTATACAACAAATATTGATTGTGATTATGTCTGAAAACAGTTTTGTACATACCTGTATGCAATTTCTGTGGAACATAGTACTTTTCATGCAACAATGTGCCCATAAAGTATTGATACTCGGCCAAGGCTCAATGCTTTCACTACATATGGCACATACAATTTCATCGTTCAATGTATTTTGTAAAATTGGAACCATGATTTCTATAATTCTATGATTAATGCAGTATGACCTAAAAATAAGATATTTGAAAAGGTGAGAATTTTTCCCCCTTATAAGAGAAGTAACAAAATATCTCGAATGATTTACTATATGATTGAGTACTATCCCTGTGATATTGACTCATAAAAAACCATCGAGAGGGATACTATTGATTTATGTATAAAATTATTATATAATTATCACATCCACATTCAAACCTCCCAAAAGCTTGTTTAACATTTAAATACAGTGACTTATTTTTAAGAATTCCATTTTTTATTGATTACATCTAATTCTTCTCATTCTGGTTTATCTGCCATATTTGTAAATAAAAAAATACTTCCAAATGAATTTCAGTTTCTAATTAAGGTTTCCAGATCTAATGTATTTTACATAATTTAAGATTCTTTCAAATTATTGTCATTTGGTTCATGAATTCTGTCTACAAAATGAATGCTATTATTTGGATCATTTTATTAAACCTGTTATTCTTGGACTAATATAATACATATTTTACAATTTGATTTTTGTATTGTTATCAATAATTTTAATTATAACTATATTATTATATATTAATTATTTATCTAGTATATATTAACTATCGATAAAATTAGTTAATTTAAGTAATCTATTCAAAATTATCTGTATTTCATTCCAGCTTAGTTAAAGCAGCTAATATTTCTTATCATCTGATGAAACTTTTAATAATATAATTTTGTATCATACTTATTATTTAGTTTTTAAGCTTTTAAAAAATAAATATATTTATCGATTTTATTTCCATGAAGTAAGAAGGTATGATTGAATGACTGTATTAGTTATTAGTATTCCACTTATTTTCATTGTTGTCTTCTTTCCATAATGAGAGATTTTGATCTTTAATCGATGAATATTTTCCTACGTATTTACTTAACAATTTCTTCAATCAAAACTGTATTTTGTATATTAAAATATTGTGGACTATCAGATGAAATTTCTGTGAATTATGTAAGTTGTATAATACATCTTTCATTCTTTGGTAAGCTAAAAAGTTCCTTTCTATACCTTGCTACAAATATTTAGTAATATTATACTATGAGTATTAAAAGTACTTCCACTTATTTAAAACGCATTAGCACATACGTACTTGAAGTCTCCGAAGAACCGATGGGAAGTCTTGTTAAGCCTGCCACATGGCAAATGAAATCTGATTTTACAGTTTAATTTCGAACAAAGAATGGTTGCTCCATTTTGATGGCAATAGCTGCAGATCTGTGAAACAAATGTGATAATTTTCAATTTATAATTTGTTCCTCTTTATAAAGTACAAAATGACCATTTTTCATTGAGAAAACAAACTAAATCAAACAATAAAAATATTATTAGTTTACAAAAAGGAATATTTAGTATAATTTGCATGTATTGAAGCATCATGTCAATAATTGTGATTGAGATTTGCACAAAACCAGTTTCTCTGCTAATATCTAATATTTAACATATGTGTACACTGTGGATAAATATTATTGATTGACTTACAGAATGTTTTCCTCTCTTTACTTCCTTACGTATGTCTTTCAAACAAAATCCTAATATTCCTTCATTGTCCCTTCCTTTTTGCTTCAAATGTGTTGAAAGGAGCTAAAAAGTAAAAATATAATGATATAAAATTAGCATTAACATTATTCTACTGCGCACAGTAGATAAGCAACATACATACCAAACAGTAGTGATGTGCTGTGATACCACAAATTTCTTGGAGCACTCCATACTGCATTACATCGTCAGTACTTGAGTTACATAAACAACAAGTCTTACGTACAAAATCCATTTTAAGATATATTCTGTATTCTGGAATATAAGAAACCATAAGAATACAACACATACATAATCTTAATTGAATCTATTAAATGATAACAAAGAAACAGTTTTTTATGATAAGTAAATATGTAATGCTTACAATGCTTGCAGCAACTGTATTTCTTATTCAAGGGATTATACTTCACTTTTGTTGTGAAATTCAAAAATACTGAATTCACACATTTGAAATATATCTCAAATTTTCAATGTAATTTCTACAGATGTATTTGGCAAATGATGAAGAGATTGAAATATTTCTCTAGTCACGATATTTAAACACTATAAAAAGTTGATACCAGACTCTGTAACTCTCAAGGTACACTATTATGTAGGATAACACATCCAAGTATTGGAAGATCAGAGGCAAACTAACCCACATCATGGAAGATACACAGAAAATTTCAGCACATGCATTGTTTAAAGCCATCACATGCTGAAAGTAGATCCAATCAACAAGACAGAAAAACAATATACAATTACTTGAAATTATCATTTTAAAAAAGTACAAATTTGGAATGCCGGTTAAGGGCTTGTTACACAGCTGTCTGTGTTTTGGTTCATATAACCTGAACACATGGCTTGGTGGCCCCTGTTCAGAGCTTCAGCCACGTTGCATCTTTGGGGGCTTGTAATTCTGTTAAATTTCTGATTCTATTGTTTTCACGGCTGATTGCCATCTCTAGTATAGATCATCATTACAGCAAATGTTGAGAACCTACACTTTTTGTTTGTACTGCAGCTGTGAATTCTGGTATTTGCCTTTGTTGAATAATTATATGTGTTCAATTACTACATCCCAAACAGAATACCTGCTATGCAAGACATTTATTAATTGTTGATGTAATCTGCAGATGTAAGATTCTGTTTTGTTACTAACAGTTTTTGAACAATGGTGTTCAATAGGGTACTATGCTGGGACCCATTCTTTTTATATATATATATATAAATCTCAGAGTCTTATAAATATACATCTGTCTTTATTATATACTTATGTTAAACTTCTATTTTCAGTAAATTATCTAAAGAAATTTAATTACATAAAAACAAAGTCAGTTTTACATTAATTAACAGTAATCAATGTTTGAAAACACACAGTAAATATTTCTGAAGAGAAGCCTGCAATATGAACATACCAAAGAATGTGAAATACTTTTAAGGTTTATCTTGAAACTTAGAAAATGGTGATGACTTGCGTTTACTTATAGTATTAATTTTAAATAAATGACCTACATAATAATATGACCTCGTCATATTTTCCTTAAGTGTTATATACATACCTCTGGTTGTATATATATATATATATATATACACAACCAGAGGTTGCTTGTTCATATGTGCTCATAAGCTTCAGCACATCAATTAATTTTGTAAGAATAATTTTGTATGAATTTTAAGAAAGTTCAGATTAAATTTTTTTAACATTACAAATCGATGCTCCGTTATCGAAGATTTTTAACTCACTGCCTTGCTGCATAGATGCTGGTAAATCAGCAAGCTGCTATAGTAGTTGAAGCTCAAAATCTGGCAATTAAGTCACAACTGTGCATGTACACTATACCTTATCACCCCCATTCTCCACCCATAAAGCTCAACAAACTGCTTCCTTTGTGTGCTGCAATGCTAACAGCACAAGCAAACAGAGCCCCCTACCCATGTTATGTTACTATGATACAGAGTGTCGGTCTTATCAGGCGACATAACTAATGCGATAAAAATAAATTTGAACTATTCACTAATTATAAATATTATTATCTAATAGTTTATATTTTCAAAACAAAAATAATAATTCTTAATTTTTGGTAAAAGAAAATACAAATTCAAGAACGTAGGTTATTTTAATGGAAACAAAATTGAGACGTATTTTTGTGCGAAAATCTATGTTGCAGTGGCTTGTTCCAAAACTTAACTTTATTTAAAATATTTACCTAGAAAAATTACTTTGGGTTAGGAATGCTAAATTATTCCACGTTTAAAAATTAGTCATTATCAGAAAGTATGTGTACAGAATTAGAATTGTAGCATATTACGTGTTGGGTCAAAGAATTGGTAACATATTCATAGATGTAGTTTGATTATTTTTCATAGTTATCATCATAAAAATGGTTGCTTGGGGTAATGTAGCACAATACTTTAAAGTTTGACAAGTTGCAACTGTACATCACGCACAGAATACAATAGTAACACAGAAGTTTGAATGAAGAACCAGATCCTTGATTAAAATAATTGATTAATATTCATACACAACACAAATTCGTTTAAAATGTCATAAATACTTTTATATCCATTTCAAGTTGGTGTCACGTACATTGAAATTATTAATGTAAATTATATCGAAATTAATAAACAAAGAACATTTAATGTATATATGTTATATATATATATATATATATATATATATATATATATATATATATATATTGTGTGTGGAACACACACATATATTAATATAATCCTTCTTTCTTTACTAATTTCTGTTTCATTCAGATTAATATGTTCAATATAAGTGATATCAACCTTAAATGGATATAAATGAACTTTCGATAAGAATTAGTGTTGTGTACAGAAATAAATCAATTGTTTAATTAAGGATCTGGTTCTTCATACAAAGTTCTGTGTTACTGTATCACCACAATTAACTTAGTTTTTATTAAACTACAATTTGTAGTAACTGTGGTAAATAATATCAATACAAAAATGAATATATATAATATTTTATTTTTACATGTTTTAATTATGATATATATATTTAACGACCATCAACATAATTTTTGTACAATTCAAATAAAATTATTTATCATAAAATTTTAATCCAATAGCACAACGTTTCTGTACAAAATTGTATCATTTTCAGACTGTGTTATACAGAAGGATTTGTCGATATTATAAACATTTTATTATTAACAATAAAAATTGAATTCTTAAATGTGTTAAGTTATTCAATATTTCATATTAAAAATTAATTACATTTCATATGTAATTAAACAATTGTTACTCTCGTGTACTACTTGCAATTTCACATTGGCATGTACATTGTTCTTTAGATTGAATAAAGTTATGAGATTGAAATGTGTTTTCTAGCATTTCTATAATGTGAATCAAAGAATATGAAGACATTTGTACTACACAAGAAATAGAGGGTAGGTTTTTTGTGATGAAAGAATATGAGATGGTTGATTTTGTTTTAAATAGAAATATCTGTTATAGGAATGAATCCTAACTCCTTGCAGTTACAATTTACTCTAACCCTTCTTAACTTAGGTTTGCCAATCAGGTTGTAGACAACCTCCAAAAGAAAGCTAGGTTTTGTTTCTGATACAATCGCTGTCATGCATTAGAATCGATATCAACATGAACGATTTACTAGAAATCTTTAGCAACAATAGCAGATAGTTTCAAATGTCATATCAGAGATAAATGCTGCATTGAATTTCACCAGATTAGAAAGTCAGTTAACTACAAATATTGCATAAATTGTGTGCAATATGAAAAAACAAAACAATATACTTTATCGTGTCATACCGAAGTCACTTCAAAATTGATCGGAAGCAAGTATTTGTGTTAGAAGGCTCACCATTGGTAAATCAATTTCACACAGCAATGTAGATTAACATGTCTGAGAATACTAAACTAACATCCAGAACTTTGTCTTTTGGGTTCTGCTTGTTTCAAAAGTTTTTATAAATATATGTTAAAAAAACTACATATTAATTTAAGATTTTTATATCCATTCCATTGTTTGTATTGAATGTTGGAAACATAGACTAATGACTTAAAATAGACCTTTTAACACAGACGAAACACGTATTCATGTTGTAACACATTTATATATCGAGAAAAAATTCAAAATGGCGGTAATCATGAACATTAACAAGCAAGTAGTTGCAGATGTATTTGACTGAAAAGAGGTATACTGATTTCGACGTTTGATTAATGTGGATACTAACTGATTTATTTGAGAAAGATTCATGTTCAAATTAACCTATTTGGTGAAATATTGTATAATCTTGTTTCCTACTATTAGTAATTATTCTATTACTAGCAATACTACAAATTATTATTATTATTATTATTATTCTATAGTTAATGTAAAATACCTGGAGTATTGCAATACCGGCTTTTTATTTAACTGACTATTAAGTCGCGACAATAGAAGGAAGGAAAGACCTTTACTCACCTACAAATGGCGGGAACTGATGTATTCAAAGAACTTACTATGAACAATATGAAACTCATAAACAATATCTGTATAAATTCTTTTTTTACGGTTTACCGTTCTTAAAAGTGTCAAGATATATAACATTTATCCAAAATGGTTATTTCCTAGAAACTATGCTGTTTTTATCCCAATGCTCCTAAAATCGTCTTAAAATGTGCCATACCATCATTGACAGTGCTGCTGAGGTGAGTAATGAAACTACCGTTGCCAGTTAGTTACAGTTCCACCCCTTCAAAATGCTGAAATCTTTCTGGGGCTAGTTATCAAATGTCCAAATTGACCCAGATTGGTTCCGTATTCGGAGATTTAGTGTTCGCAGCGTGGGATAGTGGATTCATTACGTCGGGTAACTTGAAGATCAACCTTCCTCAGCACGTAATGGAGTCGGCGTAGAGAAGGGAAAACGTCGTCCGTCATAGCTCATATAGTGTTCAATGCACAGTTCTTGTTGTTTGGCTAAGATGAACCATTACACTCTTAATTCAGGTAAAGTTTGATTCAGCCCCATTCAAAGTATAACTCTATCACCTCTAAGGTTGGGGTGGAATAGGGTGACATTCAAAAAATAATACGAAAACGACCGATATTGTTGTCCAATTGTCACGTGATCACGGGAATTTAGTTTTTTTTTTCAAATAAACTAAAATTTGGGCTATAAAGGTATATTTTTGTTTGCAGTACGCAAATGAAATACAATTGTATTTGAATTCTGTAGATACAATAGTTAGCATCCCTGGCGAAAGTGAGAGAATTTTTTTCTATGACAGGCGATGCCAAATTCAGTAAGAAATGTCTTATACCCTAATAAAATAGTAATAGTTGCTTCCCTGCCCCCTGCAATGATGTTCCCACCTTATCTTGGTGCAGGGGTTTGCGTGTGTAGTCGATCCCGAGAGCTATGCCGGCGGGGTCACCCAAGCCGGATAGGTCGAAGGGGAGACACCAGACGAAGAGGAACATCCTGGCCCTCCAAGTTGGGGGTTGTGCATGGGGCTGACAACCCCACCACGGAAAAAAAGCAACTGTTGCGAAGAAATTAACAATTGAAGCCGGACTGTCCACTCAAAGACACTGCATAGAAATAAGGACATGAATATGGTTAAATTCGGAACGTGGAATATACGCACCATGCTACAGGCTGGTGTAAGAATTGCTTAGCAAATTAAACTATGTATTACGGGATGGATGTAGTAGCCCTACAAGAAATCAGATGGAAAGGCAAGGATGAAATTAAAAAAACAAATTTTACTCTGTATTTCTCAGGGAACGAGGATAAACAAGGACACAAAGGAGTGGGATTTATTATATTTAAACAATTCACTAAATCAGTAATAGGCTTTACACCTGTATCTGATAGATTATGTATGCTTAAAATGAAAGGTAAATTCCACAATATAACTTTCATTAACGTCTATGCTCCAATAGAAGATGAAGATGCTGATGCATTTTATGTAGAACTCCAAATGTTATATGATAATACTGCTAAACATGATCTTGTAATAACATTAGGAGATTAAAATGCCAAACTCAGAAAAGAGGATGAATATAGTAATACCATGGGAAGAACCAGCCTACATGAAAATACTAATAACAATGGACATAGGCTAGTTCAATTTGCAATTGAAAACAATGTTAAGGTGGTCAGTATCTGGTTCCCTAGGAAAAGAATTCATAAGGGGATATGGAAAATACCGGGAACTAATGACACTAATCAAATAGACCATATATTAGCATCTAAGAGATGGGCTACTGATATCGACAATGTGAGAACTTTAAGAGGTGTGTGCTCTGATTTAGACAATTATTTTGTAGGAGGACGACTGAAACAAAAAATCTCCCTGGTGACAAAAAAAGAGGAATAAACCCACAAGATGGGATGTTGGAATATTAGACGAAGAAAATATAGATCTGGAGTACCAAAGGGTACTTAGTATGAAATTACATGAGCAAGAATCCACTGAGGATATTGAGAACAATTGTCTTAACATTAAAAATGCAGTTATGGAAACACCAGATAGTATTTTAGGCCAATCTGAAAAGCAAAGAAATGAGGATTGGTTTGACGATGGCTGTCATAAGGCTGTTGAATTTAAAAAAGAAAGTTAGATTGAAATATTTACAGAGGAATACTAGAGCTAATGAGGAAGAATATAACTTTAGAAGAAATCAAGCTGCTAAAATATGCAGACAAAAGAACAATGGTAAAAAGGAAGGTGGAGGAAATTATAGGAAGTCATAGTAAAAATGACACTAGGAAACTATATAGGAAAAAAAAAATTCCCAAGAATATAGACCAAAATTTAGTGCATGCAAGAATGATCAGGGGAGACTACTAACTGAACATCAGGAAATAATTAATAGATGGATGGAATATTTTAAAAATGTTTTAAATAATGATGATGCAAATATGATAGACTTTTATTACTATCATTCAGCCAAACCTGAAATTGAAAAACCCAAGATGGAAGAAATAATGTATGTGATTAACAACCAAAAAAACAACAAGGCCCCAGGTTCTGACCGAATTACAGCAGAAATGTTAAAGAGTGGGGAAAACGTACTATGGGAGAAAATTTATAAATTAATTTTATTAATATGGAATGAAGAAAGGATCTCAGAAGAATGGACTGTTGGTATTATACTGCCTATATTTAAAAAGAGGGACAAACTATTATGCTCTAACTATAGACCAATAACCCTGCAAATGTCACTTATAAAATTCTGTCAGGGGTAATTTTCAATAGGTTGGTGGAATATACCGAAGAAATTATAGGTGACTATCAAAGTACTTTTAGACCCAATCGGTCTACAAATGACCACATTTATACTCTACGACAAATTAATGAAAAGTCTTGTAAATATAACATTGATATACATAACT
Source organism: Zhengitettix transpicula (assembly GCA_037074705.1). Lineage (NCBI taxonomy): Eukaryota > Metazoa > Arthropoda > Insecta > Orthoptera > Tetrigidae > Zhengitettix > Zhengitettix transpicula. Next base: position 65,725,044 of record CM073595.1, on the reverse strand, counting down.
TATTTATTGACCTACAACAAGCCTTTGATAGTCTAAACAGAGAACAAATGTTTAAACATATGCTGCTCCAGGGGATACTATCCAAATTAGTTAGAATGGTCAGAGCTACACTGGAAGAAACCAGAGCAATGGTGAGAGTGGATAGTGAACTAACCAAACCGTTTGAAGTAGTAAACGGAGTAAGGCAAGGAGATGCCTTGTCCACCTTGCTTTTTAATCTGTCTCTTGAAATGGATCTACAAAGGCTTAATATATCTGGACACATAGGAACAAAAATGGTCCAGATATCTGCATATGCAAATGATATTCATATCATCTCTAGAAATATGGATGAATTAATACAAATGATGGCCACAATAGATCACCGTCTTAAGAAAAGAGGGCTTATAATTAATGAAAAGAAAACTAAATATATGATGGTTACAAGGAAAGAATCTAGTACAAATAATATTAAATTAAATGATTATACCTTTGAACGAGTACAGGATTTCACATATTTAGGCTCCAAACTTAACAGTGAAAATAATGGGGAAAGTGAAATAAAACAACGCATCATCAATAGTAAGTGAATTTCCTACATGTATGTAAATTTAATGAAATCCTAGATGTTAAATAGAGAATTGAAGTTAAAAATTTACAAAACACTTATAAGACCTGTAATGATATATGGTTGTGAAACATAGACCCTTAATAATAATGATAAGCACTTACTCAGAATATTGGAACGCAAGTTACTGAAAAGGATATACGGACCTGTATGTACAGAAGGAGAATTAGAACAAACAGAGAACTGGAGCAGCTCATGAATAACGATGACATTGTTAGGTTTATCAAGAGCAGAAGGTTGGCCTGGATGGGACACGTACTTATGATGGATGAAAGCAGAACACCTAGACGGATTATGGACTGGAAGCCAGTTTGGAGGAGGAAAAGGGAGAAACCCCGGACAATATGGGTAGATGACATCGAGAAGGATATACAAACCATGAAAGTAAAAGGATGGCGGAGACTGACACAGGAGAGGGCGGAATGGAAGAAAATTGTTAATAAGGCCAAAACTCACATTGGGTTATAGTGCCAATAAAAGAAGAAGAAGTTGCTACCCTGCGACCTGTTTTCGAACCTTCCAGGGAGGAACGGGGATGCCTTGATACCTAAATCCTGGTGGCCCATGGGAGTACAGAAGACATACCCCCTCGAGTCATGGATAACCAAACCCAGCTGGGCTTCAGGGACCCTGAAAGATATACCACGGATCCAACGCACCCTGAGGAACCACATTGCCCAAAGGACGGGTTTGGTCGGCCGCGCACATAGCTCCGTTAGCACGAGTTCTCGGGGTCGATCACAGGGTGGAGATGCACTTGCCCGAAGGCCAGTGAAACTTGTCGGCACACTCTTAGTTTCCCAAAATGGGCCTCAAGTTGGGGCTATCTCCCTCACATACCAACAGGCTATTGCTACGAGGAGATTTATGGCCAGGTGGTTTCGTCATCGGATAACTAAGTGGTGCAGACAAGCCTACCGGAGTGCGGTTGATGATGGGGTAACCAACACCTTCCACACCCCAGAAGATTGGACAACCGCTTTGAGTCAATCTCCACCACCTCCTGGCAGGACAGGATGGTAGCTTCTCAGAAAGACCCTCAGGAGAACTACGCACTCTCCCTTCCTCCACACCTTCCCACTTGCTGCAACCGCGGGAAGGCCTCTCAACCAGAGTTCTATTTTCAGCAGAATTCCACTACTAAGAATAGTCACGGTTCGAGGGTGCTTTCGTAGCCACTCCTTCACATGGATCTTTAAGCACTGAGACCTTTACCCACGTACATGGGATTGGAAGCAATGCAGATAGTTCAAGGGGTGAACGCCTTGTGGTCCGCACCTGGGCTCGATATCGGATAATATCCGGGGAGCAGCATCCCAGACAACTCAAACGTCTGTTATCTAGCCGTTTACCCCTAATACAGTAAGCAAATTTGTGATTGTTTAAATTGGTGAAGTATGCTTTACGGTCAATGGATTGGTCACGCAAAGAAGCTGGCTCACCACGGCGCACCTCACTTACCCTTTTAGACAATGTATTAAGAATAGAGCACACTGATGTCACATAAGAACTAGAACATGTAATATTCAAATAAAAGAAACTTTTAGATCTGGAATCATTGTTCAATTCAAATAATAAAATTATCAATATCACGCAAATGGCTTATTTCGGAAGATGCTCAGAAATTACAATGCTACATCAAAATATTGTATGTATTATAATGATCACCAATGTCTCTAATTAAATCATTTTCTAAATTATGGAATTAATATATTAGCGTAATTTTGTGACCAGGTTATTGTAAATAAATTTGAACAGTCAGCATAGCGTAAGAATGCGGAGATTGGGGTGTTTCCAGACTGTATTGTTGTCGGCGGCGTGAATGAACGGTGGCGGACGCTAAGCTGTGACGAACTATTGACTCTGCTAGTGGAGATCATCCAGTAAAGATTGATTGATAATTTGCCTTAGAGATTGTCAGAGTTGGAATGTCGCATTGTGGGACAGGAGACTTTTTGTAGAGCCATTTCAATATATTTTTTGTGTTTTTCTATAAATTTAGTATCTATTGCAAGTATCTATAACTGTGTTTTGACGCCCGATAAAACGGTCCTAAATATATAAAAATTCTCATAAATAAACCATGACATAAATGTATAAAAAATTATATAAAACTCGTGTATAAAAAATTTAAATTTAATTTGTAATAAATTTCAGAATTTCAAATTGACGAATTTATGAATCATCATTTACTTTACCAAAAGTATCAATAAATTAAAGTTTCTTTTTAAAGACTTCTTAAAGAAAAATTTGAAAAATTAACTTGAAAATATTAAAGGCTACCATATATTTATATATATATATATAACTTTAAATAATATTCGTTGAACATAATCACGATGAGATTGCTCAGCAAAATATTTACTAAAGCACAAAATATATTTATTTTTTAACAAATCTGAATGAGTTAAAGCTGACATTTATTTCACTTAGTGAGCACCACTGAATCATTATTATTTGTGTGTAAACTATTATTTAATACAAATTGAAATAAATTAAAAATTTAAATATTTGACATTTTCCTCATACCACACGCTCCGTTTCAACGATGTATCTCTTGAATAAAAACTACGATTACAGTTACAATTAACTTCCAAAATAATCGCGAGATTACAATAACAATATCAATTACATCATTTGACTTAAATCTCATAAAGAAGTATTTGCAATTCATCCATCAACAATGCTAAGACAAATTTCATGACGAAGACAGCGTTCTATAGACATCATTCACTCAACGGAAAGAATATTGTGATTTGGCATAGTATTAAATATAGATTTAAAAGAAAAGATTATGAATTAATTTATATGTGTAAAATAGAAATAAAATTATGAATGCTCGATATGAAATGTGTGATATGAAGAAATCTTGCACATATATTATACACAGATAATTAAAGTATATGTCGATCATATCGAAACTGCAAGAGAGGCAGTCAGTGGCCATTCAAACTCTTCAGTTAATGTTTGTGTAGTAGGACAATTGGCACTACTTTAAATTTTCTTTGGTTCGTGTTTTGCGATGTGGAGTTCGACCTTGACATTAAAAAATGTAAATTTTCTTTTTTTTTTCTAATACTGTGTACATGTACCGCAACACAGTTTTATGATGTTGGCACAGATGATTATGATTCATATGGAACTAAAAGCTCCTAGTAGCTTTATTTCAAATGTATTTAATATATTACAGGTAAATAAAAAACGAATGGTGGTTACAAAAGAGGCCAATGCAACCGGCGTGTAGATAAAAAAAACGCCTGAAACCATGAAGATGTTAGCGTAGGATGAATTTGGTCAACAGCACGAAACCAGCCAAATCAATGACAGCTCAAACTGTCTGTAGGAAGTACCAGATACAGTCAGTCGGAGTTTCAATGGCATCGTCAACAAACCTTTTGGAAGTCGCATGAGGAATTCTGTTTGTAACCACGACTACGGGTGCCAACATCGATTTCCGAGCCGACGCCATTTTACAGTGGTTCTGTCCTTTCTAATGACGCTGCAGCCCTTCAATGAAAAACACGTAGCTTGAGTTCAAAATCCATGCAATTATTAACAACTCGCCAAGAGCGGGCGGGGCTGCTTCCATGCGATTTCCCGTTCAGTTTCTGTACGCCGTATTTTTGTTTCAGAAATAAAAAAAACCGCGATGAAAACACGCAGAAGTCCGCTTTCTCGCCAAGAGGCTCTCGTCATTGTCTGGCCGATATAGCATCCGCCAAGTCGCCTAATTATCCACTCGGGTGCCCCTTTTGTGCGCCGTAAGCTCGGTTCCCGACCACAGCTTTACTTTCGCTTTAATTAGAGTTGGCCACGGAGCACGAGAGGTCTGTTTTATCTGGAACGCGCTGTATGACAGCTTTATGTAACTACCGTGTATTTTTTCTCCCTTTGGTTTTTTTGAATCGGCGGGGCGCGTGCCTCGCAAATTCAAGTAGCCAATCTGTTTTTCTGGCCGGTTAATTCTTTTGCATCATTTCATTCATGAAATTGAATGTATGGAAACAGCTCCACCGACGATGCGCTATACTGCTTCAAAACTACCCATATCTCGTGAAGGCGGCATGAAAGCACACATTTGCCTCGCGAAATATTTTTAAACGAATATAGAACTGTTTTCACAGCGAATCGTTCCCTGCTGGGGATATATATATATATATATATATATATATATATATATATATATATATATATTTGTACTTAATGTTTTGGATTTCAGCCCTTCGTAATATAAATTTGTTACCATTGTTTGTATTGATAAATTAACTATAAAAAACTATATTTAAATGTCATACTCTTTAAGGTGAGTTGGAAATATATAGAAATAATAATAGGATAAAATAGGTCTCAAAACGAATTTAAATCATATTTTCAACTGTGCTAGGGTAAAAATTTGACTTTCTGAAAATACTTGAATGTTAATTAATCATTTTCATTTACAATATAGTGGTAACTGTTTGTGCAAATAGATGAAAATATTATATATGGTGATGACAGAAGCAACTTCTATGGAAAGACAATTTGTCATCAGTTTCTACTGTATGAGTAATATAACAAAACAGTGAACAGGCAATTTACAAGATAGTTTATTAGAAATTCCTAAACACGACCAACCATCGCAAGTTTGAAATACGTGAAGTACTTATCAAACCCACAAATGAAGAACAAAATCTACCCTCTAATATTGACGGAAATCTGTGCAACGAATATTTTCCGAGTCTGAATTCTCAGGATCGTGCGCTTAATCGCGTAGTTGCAGTGTAGATTCGGAGACAAATATAGTGTTGTTTTAAAAAATCATTGTCGCGAAATTTTATGAGGTGTTTCAATCCGACATTGATTTTACATAGATTTACTCGACACCTCATTTCATAACTAAAATTCATGATATTCAATCTGAAAATCTTTCCGAATTACATTGTCACCCTCTCTTCTGAGCTGAGTAGAGACAGGCCTTTATGAATCCTGGCGTTCCGCTGAACTCTTTCATTCTTAGTTTGGAAACAAAAACATCACTGTACAATTACTGATTTCTATCAGCATTTAACATTGTAAAAACGTGCAAACTGATAAAATAGCTCAAATTCAAACACGGTTTAAATTTTTAACTAGTTTTGTTGTCAAAGTAACAAAAATTGGACTTTTTTATTCTGATAATTTCTTGAAATTTAAAAGTAGCTTTTTATTTGAGAAGGCATTACTCACAATATCACTTTAGTAATAATATTTTTTTTTAAATGACGTGAGAAAACATTGTGTGGGCTACTGAGACGGAACAGTTTTCAGACAATTAATTTAACAAAGTAGAACTACAAGATAAATATTAAAATGATCAACTTTCAGACCACACGTAATCATAACGCGTCACTCACCTTAACATGAATTGTGGTCCTTGAAAGGAGTCATGTGGATGGCATTGAAGCTAAGTACTCGGCGTCACACTTGTATACGTTGTGGGGACTGTTGAAAACCGTACAATGCAACAATACAGCATCAGGTGGCACTGTAATGCGGGCGGCTCAAGCAGCGAAATCGAAATGCAATTTCAACTATTGAACAATTTAAAATATTTACGCAACGCTGTTATATATCCCGATATTGCTGTATACGAAAGTTGCACGTCTCTGTGTAAGCGCTTTCGGTACTGTTTGATTTCGGTTTCTGTTGCAGGTGCATTGTTGGCGCGATCGTAGAAAGCTATTCAATTATTGACAGTAACAAATAATGTTGTCTCGAAAACTCACAAGCACTTATACAGTGTTTAAAATCAGATATAAAATATATCTTTTACAGTAGGATATTTTTGCATTCAACTCGGTTTGCTTAAAATTTACATCAGGCTAGGGACAGAAATTGTTTCTTATAATCATTATAAATTATTATGTTACTACTATAGGGACTCCAATTAAAAAGTACAACTTGCATACGCTGGTGATGTCTCAACTGCGGAACGTGTGTCTGTGTGTGATAGAGTTATTTATGTAATAATAAGAAAGACAGCCTAATACAGACAAAAGAAGTGATAATATAATTACCACACGACGTTTCTGGGGTCCTTGTCCCTTTCTTCTGGTGCTAAGAACCCAGAAACGCTGTGTGGTATTTGTATTATCACTCATTTTGTATGTATTAGGCTATCCTTCTTCTTATTAAATTTCAATCAGACGTAAATTATTCATTATTTATATTGGGCTATTTTTGGTTCTGAAAATATTTGCATTTGGCTACTTATGTGTTCGTTATTTGTTGCTATATGTTATCTAAACCAAATACGTTGAAGTCACTGGAATGACAAATTAAAGTAAACCATTGTCCTATTCGTTATTTATTTGTTATGTTCTGTTACCTACAAATATTACTATCATTTCTATCGTTATTTTATCAACATTATTTGAATAACTCCGTAAGCATAATCATAATTAGTCATTTTCAATTTCCTTTTCCCACCTGGATTGCTTTTTCGCGACGGACTGACAATTTCTACTTAATTCATTTATTACAGTATGAAACAAAACAAAAAACGAAGAATTTGCCTGGAAGACAAATTTTTTGAAAAAAGCTTAAAGAAACAAGTAAGAAAGCTGCACTGTTATTATTAAATTCTTAGTACAAAAGTCCATATTTCAAGTAGTAGACAATTTGTATTGATAATATTTTCCTTCCATATTTATAAGTTAAATTTTCAAATATCCTTTTTCTTCCTTTTCAAACAAACGTCGAAATGCTGCTGTAGGCAATTATTATTTTCAATTTTTAAATAAACACAAACAGTTGTTTGTTTATACGATGTACGTACATACTTACTATTGAAATATTACCTCCAGATCGGTTGAACAATTAAGTATTTATTTCTGAGGTAACCTTAATGTATTTTTGCCTGAACTGTAATGACAAATTAACATCTGAATTAATTAAAATTCATTTACATTCCTGTCTACTGCTACGCCGACGGAAAGAATCTTGTGTATTATAATCAAAAGACATCTCTTATCAATAATGTGTTTTGCAATTTAAAGGAGGAATAAGCAATACAATGAACTGTAACGCGTGCCTACAAATTACATTATTTATAATATAATTGATAATATGAAATAATAATATAGGTTAAATCTAAGTTTGTACTCGGCAAAGATGGTTGTTGAGCGAGAGTGCTCGAGATTGCATCTTTGACTTTGGATGAGACGAGTTTTTGTTGGTTTTGTAGTGGATATTAAAGAAAGAACAAAGAAATAGTATCTGAAGTGTGTTTTACTTTATTATCAACCAGTTTGCAGGGGAGATCAGCCCTTTCTGAACCTGTGACAGGTTAGAGTTCAATCCACTGTACTTGGGCCATATTTATCCCCTGATAGAGACAAGTTCGTCAGACTGAGTTGTACAAGGGTAATTTAATTTAATACTATTAAATCTTTACAGAACGGAAACAAAAATATACATGTCATGCGTACGAACCCAATTTTTTTAATAGACGTGAACATAAAACGTAATAAATATACGCAGCATTCTAACATGGAGTAGGCCTATAAATAAATAATATGTAGCTTAAAAGTTCAACAACAAGGTTTCTGTTTTTAACAAAATAATAATAATTGGTATAATCAGCTAAGCAATGATGTTAAGAAAACAAGACTCTTAAGAGATTTAAACAGTGTTTTTAGGCGCCAAAAATTTGCGATTGAACGATGTTACATGGTAATGACTAATAATTACAATAATGACGTTGATAATTTTAATCACAATCTGCGGTGTCGCTCAGGGCTCAATTTTGGCTCTCTTACTTTTCGTCATACACATCAACGATTTACAGAATTATTTAGATCCCTTAAAATCAGTCCTTTACGCTGCCGACACAAATTTAGAATTCACGGAAACGTTGCGTGAGAAAGTAGATATTGCGATGAAACGTTCGAATATATGCTTCACTGCAAACACATTTTCTCTTAATCTAGAGAAAACTAAAATCGTTAACATCACTTCAAACACAAACAGCGTGTCGGATAACATTTGGTCTATTGATAAATTGAAATGCAATCACTACACAAATAAACTCTGGGGCAAGCCTTTCAAAATTTGCTTCACATTAAGAGTGTTAGCTCGAGAAAGCGATAAATCTACATCTATATTTTCATTTTGTCATGTCTTACGGCATAGAAACTGGAGTCGTTCACATCACGCGATGCATGCTTTTAAACTGGTGCGGATTGGAATGACAGTTGAAAGCTTTTGTTTCGGACACTTGGGATTTTAACTTTGACTGTACGTACTTCTAGAAATTTTGAAGTTTGTCCTGAGAAACATCTATTTATATGCCCTAAACGGATCAAATGATTCATTCAACACTAGAAATCGCTCTCAACTCCGCATTGAAAAACATCACCTAAACCTTTTTGAATCAAGCATTCGTTATTCCAGGATAAATATATACAATAGTCTTCCTGACCAAATAAAAACTTTAACTATACTAAATTTATTTATAAAGAGTAGAAAAATCTTTGTTAAGTAATGGAGCATATTACTCGCTGAAAGAGTTCGTAGATAGGAAGGACAGATTAGATCCTCTTTAATAAAATAGCTCGCTTGTATCCTATCAAGTTATACTATTATTTAACGATTATAATCTTTTATAATTTAACTGCCGACTTATTTTCTTTCTCATGTTCGACGGGAATCGAAGTAATATTTGCTGTAGGAAACTCCGCCGAATGGAAATTGAAGATTAATATAGTTATCATTACTTTAATTACTGTTGTAATAGTATCTTTATCGTTGCTTTAAAATATACATATTTTTTTTGTAAAGTACAATGTTTGCATATTAAACTTTGTAATTGTAATATTTTATTTTCCTGTAATTTTAAATTATGACGTATCCTATTTCCTCGACCGAGGACTAATTGAGTGAATAATAAATCTAAATGTAAACGTAGAAACGGAAGAGTCTATTTTTAATCATTAAAATGTGTGTAATGTTAAGAGCAGCGGCGAAGGACGTGCGTTTTAGGGCGGACGGGAGAGGACGCAGATCCGATAAGGAAGTGCTCCTCTCTTCTCCAGATCTCATTAGCTATCATTGACCTCGCCACAATGCGCACTGATTAGTCAGCTTATAAACGTGCCGATTTAACTAACAGGCCACTTAGCGCCCTAATTATCAAGTATTCATCCCAGATAGATGGTACACAACGACACCAATTAGCCACATAAATTTGAGCTTAGTGAATAATACCGTATATTCAGATGCAGTAACTCCTACTGTGCAAATAAAGGGTTTCGGCGCAAATCAATAACAGACTGAAATTACGCAATTTCGAGGGCAAAATATAGTTTCCGACGAGTAATTGCGGCACGGTGTGCGTAGTTTGATGGAATATGGAGGACCATTATTTACAAGTCTTGCATTACAATGTGGTAGTGAATTGGAATTAGCGTTCTATAAAAGTTGCCGCCTGCTGTTTCTTAGGAACATTTCTACTCCGGGCTATAAATATCTGCTTCAAATATATCGAGGATGTGTCCGTCTTTTTCCAATGCTTCGAGGGCCTTTTCATAATATGTAATCATAAATTATATTTGCCACAAATAACCATCTATTCGCAGATAATTCAGGTCTGCACACTTTAAACACGAAAAGTTATAACATCGTATACAAACTCGTAATATTACAACGTGTTACATATAAAAATACATTATAATCCTATTGGCATTTTTTTAAAAAGAAAAGTTAATAAATAAGGTAATTTAACTCAAGAAATTAAAAAACAATCAAGCTCAGTTGTAAGTTGTGAATTAACACATTAGGACAGAAAAACTATAGGACATTGCGGTCGCCGTAACTGTTGAGTCCTCTCCATCTGTTGTATAGACATGAACACAGGCTCACTTACAATTTACTGAATTACATTATTCACGGCTAAAATTTTTGGACTTCAATGAAGAATGAATATTGTTTGTCGATTGATCATATATTGAATGAATTTAAAATCAGAAGAAATTCTTGCAAACTCTCAGCTCTAAAGGCTATGAAAGTATTAAGCGGGGATCCTGATTTCGATTCCCGGTCCTGTCTAGATTTTTCTATACAAATTTGTTAATTTTACAGAATATAATTGAAACGCAAACTAGCTCAATTTTTACTTATTTATTACAGAATGAGCGCTTTCCCAATGAAAATGCTTAATATAATGATCTCGGGCTAAACCGTACAGTTCTTGGTATATGCCTAAGGCACAAAGCTTCGCCGTCGTCATCAGGGGCTAGTAGTTGAAACGTTGTAGGATTTGGCCGACGACTGCTAAAAAATGATTTATTAATTAATGGGAAAAAATGTCATATTTTAAAATGTGGATCGAAGCAGCCTTATTGTAATTTAATGAAGGAAAAATTAACATTGTATATTGAATCAAACAATTTGTTTACAAATTCGCAGGTTGGCTTCCGGACCGGTTTATCCTTTCTGGCTGTAGTCAAACATTTAGTATCCTCGGTTTTGTATGGCTTTGAGAATCATCTTCCTACTGAATCAGTTCTTTGCGACCTGTCCAATGCTTTCGACTGTGTATCCCATGAGTCAATATTTTTTGCTGATGGGATACGTCTCTCTATAACGACTCTTGAGCTTTCAAACGTTTCATGAATTCTTGCTTGAATGACGCGAATGAGTGGTATGAAACTAATGGTTTCAAACTGAACACAACGAATTTATTTTGCACTAACGAAAACTACTGATCTCTGTAATAGTCCTGTTAAACTTCTTGGCATTACCGTCGATTCAATACTCACGTGGGATTCACACATTGACTCTATCTGCATTAAAATATCTCGTTCTCTATATCTATTGCGAAAATTGAGGCACTATGTTCCCCCTAATTATGCATAGCATACATTTTTTCATAGTATACTATCTTACGGTATACACTTATGGGGTAATAGTAGCAACGTTGGAAAAATCCTTATTCTTCTAAAAAAAACGAAACGAATAATCACGGGTTCCAAATGTTGACCATTATTTGTTAAATTAAATACACTTGCTGTGATTGATCAGAAAATTTATAAATCCCTGATAACTACGAAGATGAACTTAGGTAATTCTGAGCTTCATCTCCACAATCATAACTGTGCCACCAGATTAAATTATCACATTGTGACACTGAATGTAAGATTAAGTAACACTAAACAGTGGTTTCATTCAATCTCAATTGATCTGTTTAATAGATTACAGAAAGGTGCCCATTCCATAGGACTAAATGTGCTCAAAATTTCAATTAAAAAATGGTTAATTGAAAATCAGTTTTTATTCATTAACTGAATTTTTTTCAATGTATTCCAAACACGTAAGTATAATTATTTATTATCTGTACTCTTTTATTACTTGACGCTTGCATATTTTTGCAGTTTTTTTGGCAATAAATAAATTGATTGATAATGACGAATAGTAACGAAGTACTATTAATCTAAAATGTGTTAATTGTCAAAATATAATTGTCTGATGTAAACCTTTTATACTGTAATATTGCGATATGACTTTTAAATCAACTGATTATATTATTAGATTACCAGTAGTTGTTGTTAAAAAGCGGTATAATAATGTGTTTACTGTATATAACTATTTTCAACAATACATGGCTTGCATTATTGAACTACTGCTACGAGTAGAAGACGTGTTGGAATCACAATTATGTTGCCATCAAATCAAATTAAATTACACATATTACTTGACTCTGTAAATGTGCAATACTACATAGATGAGATTGTAGTTGACTGTCAGTCTGTAGTCCTGGAAACAAGCTATGTATTAGTGAACCAATTAAGAGTTTTGTATGTTAAAAGTTATATTATTATCACTGAATTAAACCTTTAGTTTGTTTAGTTCAATGACATAAAGACGCGATACATTCTCGTATGATTATGGGAATGCATTTTTCGTATTCGCGTTTGCGGGACGCGTCGCTTGTGGTTTACCCTGTGCCCGCTCCCCAACAACAACCTATTAGGGCCAAATCAGCAGCTCTATTCACGGGTATTAAATTGACTACAGTGCCCGAGTGTGTGTAATTTATCGGAACAAATTGGCGCTCCGAAACACGCTAATTCGAACCATGGGCCCGGCTGAGCTTGGCGACGGTGACGGTGACGGCGCTGGCGACGACAGATGCGCGCTAAGTGACTCTATTCGCCAAACAAACTACGAACAAGATTACTTCCCCCGGGCCGGCTCAGCGGCGCTTTGTGTTTGCCACTCACTAAGCTCCCGTCCTACGTTCGGAGTGGCATATTACAATTTAATACTAACCACTGCGTCTGTAAACTAGCTTTTAGCATGCATGGAAACGATTCCAGCTAACAAACGGAATATGTATGACACAAAATTGATATCGACCCGGAACCGCTCAGATTGATTCCCAACAAATTAAATTTCTGCTTCTATTGTCATAAGTATCACAACGGAAAGATGAAGTGGTCCCATATAGTCCAATACTCATATTCTTCTCTTTTCAAGTTAGGCGTCATTCATTTTACGATATTTATTACAAATATTCTATATTACACTTTTGTTTACAAAGCTAACATAAACATAAATACGTTGATTACATTTCAATACTTTATATTTAATTGACTTCAGCTTCAAATAATATTTAACGTACCCCAGTACTATTCGTGAATAAAATTCGTTTTGGAGACTTTTAAATTTAAATTGACTGATACATGATTTATTAAAGTTTTTGTATTCCGTTACCAATTATTTTTATCAGTCGGCATTTTAATAAGGAAAGTAATTAATAATTGTTTAAAATATTTACTTTTGAAATTGTGGAGCTGTCGGAAATACTGCCATAATCATCTGAACAATGTCTTTGAAACAAATTTTCATAATTATATCATATGTTCATGTTATACATTTTACCGGCATTGTATATAATGCCCGGCGGTTTTAGGTAATGCATGCAATATGAGAATTCTTACATACTTTTCTTAGCCATTTTATATAATAACTAGGCAGTCTATAGAATGCCGGATTTTAAACTTTGTGCGAAACTTAAACATATATATATATGGCCTAAATTTCAGACTTTTCTCTCTAACATCCAGATGAAAATCGCAGAATCATCAATAATAAATATTCTACATTAAATAAACGTAATTAAGTGGAAACAATTATAATCAATAATTATCACTGTTATAATATATGTAACTTAATTTTGATAAATTTATAAATATATATATATATATATATTTGACAACATTAATTCTTATTATCGAAACGATTTTGATACTGAGAATTAATGTCGTCATACCTGAAATTCTTGATGAATTGAAAAAGTGTTTTAATTTATTTTGAAGAGATGATTATGAAAATTTTTCCGAAAGTTAAATATTTTGGAAAACTAATAATTACTTTTCTTATTAAAACTGTGCCTGATAAGAAAACAAATAGGTGTAGAATACAGAAACTTCAATACGTTAATTGTATTTATTGGATCCCTTTCTTGAAACCTGTAATTTTTTTTTTCCATTTCACTTTGTTTCGTGTGAGAAATATCTCGTTCGGAAAGTCTACTGCTTGCCATTAGCGACGTTTTTCTTGACTCATCTATTATTATCCTATGATTGATAAAAACAATAACGAAATTACCCCATCGGAGATCACAACACTACATTTAAATGGCAGGGAGAACCTTAATTATTGGCACTTAATTAATTAATTAATTATATATTAATGATTGTGAAATAAAAAATTGTAATTGATGAAGTTGGAAACTTTGTGTATTAGGCAATTATTATCAATAATAATTTTTATTATCAATGTTATAATCGTCATAAAATATGTAACTTAATTTTGATAAATTTATAAAACAAAGAAATATTATCACAGACTGATGAGATTTACCTAAATTTGTTTGTAGGATTTGAGAATTTACAGGAACATTTTCTCGTATAATTATAATCGTATAATATACACTCTGTTTTCAAGGATTCTATTAAAAACTTACATGACATCGGGGTTTTTCAACTATCGCGATTTCCACGAGACTAAATCACGGAAGTAAGTTTGCTCCTCCGAGGAAGACAAAGTGAGTTGTTAGGAGGTTGAAAGACACTTGAGGTTGGCTCTTGCGAAAACTTTTAATTTCTGTTAGTCTCCATGGCCTAAATTTCAGACTTTTCTCTCTAACATACGGATGAAAACCGCAGAATCATCAATAACAAATATTCTACATTAAGTAAACGTAGTTAAGTGGAAAGAATTTATTGATCGACATACGATTACAAATTATATTTCTGAATGAAGTATTCATCCTAATTCCAGGTTACCGAAATTTTTGCTCATAAATGAAAAGCTCACAGGTTTATAATCCTTAAGCTTCTTATCAATACTGAATTCGAACGTAACTATTTCACTCATAATCTAATTTTTATGCGAAATATAAGCTCGAGTCTCCAAAAAATATTTGTTTTTAATATTTTTTGAAGCAACCTTGGAATTTTTCGCCTAAAATAATAAAATCTATTTTAAATGTTGGTTGAATTCATAAATATTCTTCCGTTTATTTATAATTTTATTTGTAAGTTGCTGGGTGCCCGGCGTTTTCCGGGATGCCGTCAATAAACTCAGCGACATCCATAATCTCGGATTTTACTACAAACTCGGTTGTTTTTGCTTTATTTTTATGTAACGCCCCTCCACCCGTACCCTAATGGTGCTCCCCTCCTTTACCGAAAGGGGTCGAAATTATACGCTAAGAATATAGGTGGAAATACTATCAAGCTCTTGGATCCCGAAAAAATTAATTCGACGCAAATATCGGCCGTTTAACATCTATAACATTTCCTTCTCCTTCCACCCCCGTGGGTTAAACGGCAAGTTTAATGTCACTATTAAACTCATAAACATTCCTAACCCCGAATATGCCACACTCTTGGTTGTAATCGCGTAATTTTCTTGTAACACCTCTCCATCCCCACCCTTAAGGATGCTCCATTACCTTGCTGAAAGGGGTTGAAAACATGGGTAGAAATACTATTAATCGCTTTGACCCCGTAAATTATTTATCCGACGAAAATTTCGGCCGTTTGAGCATGTTTGAAAATTTACACTCCCGCCCCTGGGGGTTGTAGACGTGTCTCACCCCGCACAGTGTCTGTTTCCTTGTGTACACGTGTACGATATTTAGTGAAATTTGCTCCACGGGTATAGATTTGTATGCGGAACGTTTATACGTTATATTTCGTGTTGCTGCTAGTTTACTACTTCGTAATTATGTATTCAAAATTTGCAGATTTATCAGATTTACTTTTAATCGCATTAAAGGATGAGGATGGATAAATCTGGATCGGATGGTAATGGAATACGGGTCTCCCACTTCACAAGCAGAAGCCCTTCCGAGTCAAATCCAGGCCCGTACGAGCCTTCTCCAGTGGTAGAGTGAACGCCTACTAAGCGGGAGACCCGGATTCGATTCCCGGTCTGGTCGAGATTTATCCATCCTGTTCCTTCAATGCAATTTCGTGGCCTATATGACTGAACTTTTTTTGAAAGCTTCTTCTGTACTTTCTGAATTTTTAGATGCTTTTCAGTCCAGCCATTTTCCCCAAATACCATTACAATTAGTTTATTTAATTGAATTATTGTTCTATTTACATAATGTCGTCTCAAAAATATTCTTCTGTTTTTTTCATATAGATTCATATCTTTCCTATAGTTTACTATTTTTAGTTTTCGAATAAAAACATCGTATTTCTTCTATAAAATTTGCATATACATGTATATATATATATATATATATATATATAAATTTCCAGGGTATTGTAATATATAAAATAATAAGTCTGTTGTAATATATCGATCTTGCTTTTCATATAAATAATATTTTTATTTACCTTGTTTATAGAACAATACACCATTTTAATTTAATAAATTCCACGCTTACTAATTTTTTTAACCCTTGTACACAGGAACAATTTCACTTTTTTTTTCAATTTTATTATCCACTTCCTTATTTTGTTTATTTAATCATTTTATCCTTTTCAATTTGAAAATACATGTTTTTCTCCACATTATTCTTACCTTTATTGCTATGATGTTGATTATTACGATCTTTTTCAACCTTGTTACTAACATCTATTTCTGTACGATTTTTCCCTCTGATACTCTCGTCCTTTGTTTATGACATATACCCGTTATCCTTTGTATCAACTTTAAGAGACGCCAATTATCAATTACCTTACTTCTAACTTGATGTACAAACCTGACATCAGTGCATCTTAAAGCCGTGATTATCAAATTATATGTACGAGCCCGTTCTCGTATTATAGCTCTAGTTCTCTGGAAGACAAACATGGAGCACAATCGCAAACAGCATGGGGTAAGCGTGGGGGACTTGGTCCCCCTCTTATCGTCTATTATAGAAATGAATAAATCATGCGTGTATAAGTCTTCATTACACCTCAGGTGTCTCCACTTAAAATGACGTCAAGCCTGAGGACTCTTTCATAAAGGGCAGCAACTTATCCACATTAATCGCATGTGGTTTTTATCTGTATGCAATCCGAAAAATTTAAATTACTTTCCAGAAATAAATAAAACTTCATTGGGAACATTAGAGACTGTAATATTTTGTACGTCGCAGACAATTAACCTTGGCAAAGGAAGTACTGCACAACTCTTTTGCTTATTATATCTTGCGTCTCATTTGCATTTGAAGTTAGTGGCTTTCAAGGAATAAAAAGTCTGAGTATATTAGTCTTCCCTATTATTACCCCAATGTTACTGTGACAGATATTCTTCTTCTTCCTTGGCTTTAAGGTGCTCTTAGAGCCATGGCCTCCAATACGAGTGACACATTCTGAATATTTTTTTATAGTGGAACGTGTTTAGTATGTGTGTTGCCGATATCACGCATAAAAAAAAGACCTGCTGAAGGTTTTTTTTTGTTATATCCTCATCTGGAGTAAATTTTTACTTGATGTACTATAATCACAATGCATTCGTATGAATGTGAGAGAATCATATTTATTTATTTTTCAAATCTGTAATGTGAGTTTGCACTGAATAAGTTTGAAAGGGCAGTGATAATATTTATAATAGAGAAAGAAATTAAAGAATGAGGAATATTCGAAGATTTTACAACGAGGAGAATTATTCTGATAGAGGAAACCTCATATAAAAGTGTATGTAGCGAATAATTACGGGGATTGGATATAATACAGCCATGAAAGTAGATTGATGCAGGAAGGAACAAATTAATGACTAAATAAATATGCTGCTTATAAATTATTTGAAATGTGTGTTCGTTGAAACAACTTTAATTAAATATTCTGCCTTGAATAACACGACATTCATTTGTTATTGTAATAACAGGAGGGTGTGAACAAACATTTTTTGTATTACAATACTTTCATTTATTTATTTCAGTGTATACGTACTACGAAGCTTGCACGAATTTATTTTCACATTTTTACATAAACGATTATTTTATGAGCTTGCGACAATCACTGTATCTACGATTGCAAACATAAACTGAATTTTGAATTATTATTAGTAATATTTCATTCATTTTACATTTTTACGTTATTTAACTCACCGAATATGAGCGATGAATGGTCGAATAAAATTAATTCGGCCCTAATCTCTCGGTCAATTTGAATATTTTATTTTTAACCCTTTCTCACCACGTCACACCACACCCCATGCAATGCCTCGGAGAGGTATTCTCGGAGGTACCGTCCAAACCCCGAAACAGTGGATTTCGGCATACTTTTTACATGCCATCCTCTACCACCACCATCCCTAAAGATTTTACCTTCCAGACTATAGTTTTTTTCCGAGATTGTAATTCAACGTTCACTAAATTTGGATGAAATTGCTTTAAGCGTTCAGAGTGTTATAGTAACATACATATCATATCCATGCATATCGTACATTTACTTGTATTTTTATATTACGCAAGAGCCGAAACTGCGTACTATTCATAGGTCAACACGCATAGTTGCGATATCCCAGGAAAACAATCTCTAAAACTAGTATAAATAGAATTCACGTAAAAAAAGTTGTTCATTACAATTATTGAGGCGGATAGCGTAACCAACAGGCGCTCGGAGTCGTTCGCGCAGCTTTTGTTCTCTTTTGCTTTACATTTTGCGTCATTAATGCCTCCGATTCAGAATAAAGTAGAGAAATATTGTGGTGATTAATGCGATGATTGCACACTGCAAATGGTCGGCGTGCCCCCGCACGGCATCGTGCCCTTTTGACGTCAATTACGGGCCGGGTCGCTGGGGTCGCTGGGGGGCAGTGTTGGAGAGGCTCCTACATAATAGGACCTGGGGTTTGCTGATATAATGGCAGCCCTCTTCAGCTCCTCTCCTTTTTGTGCGGGCGACGCCAACCAGAAGAAAAACTCTTCCACTCTTTTTCTTCCTCCACTCTTCTTCCTCTTCTTCATTTTTACTTACTTCACTTCCCATTGCATCCGTCTAACAGATGTCGGCCATTAAAGAAAACTGTGTCCCGTCTGAAGTGCGACTTTTGTTTAACCTGTCGACAGCATTGTGCGCCTGGATCATTATTCTGTGGCCTGCAGACAACACGCCTCGAGAGGGACTCTGTAAACATAATACGGCTGTAGCTCCTCGCACTAAACAGACCCAAATTAAACAATTCTCCTCTTTTCGTCACTGCCAATTCATAGTTTGCACTTCGAAATATGTAACCGTACGCGATGAAAAACCACCCATTACTTATATTTTTGCAATTCATGCCTTTCAAAAATTATCCGGATTGTTTGTAATGTTGCTCGCTTTTCTCTCCCATTTTCACTTGTGACATTTCTTCACATCTGGTACATCTCACAACCTTTTATTTTACTTAGTGTGCACTGTCTTTATACAGTCTTCACCAATCTTCGGTGACTGTAACTTTTCTTCTATTATTTTTAGAACACCACAGACAATATTTACCTTCTCGATTTTTTCTTAATCTGTCTGTCCTTATGTTACTTTGTAATTTCAAATTTATTTTTAGCATCAATTATCAAAGCTCTTTCCTGTAGAAGGTTCATTTCCACACAACACCATACCTCACTGTCCTTAATCAGTATGACACTCTCGAATATTTTCGTCTAACATTGATGCTTCCGACAAGCGACTCAAAAAATCTTGTCAGTCATTCCACCCCGATCACGCGAAAATTCGCCTTAAAATTTCCCGAATAAAATAGTTTACTAGAAAAATGCAGCTGCAAAAGCATACTACAGACAGACTTGATTAAATACACATGTACTGTCCCTGTCCAAAAAGCTATTCATTCATTCCACTAGACCTATACTAAATTTTGTTTCTTTATTAATGAATTTTTGAAGTTATATTATCACACCGTACTGTCTTCACTACTGCTCTAATTTTTGTTAATCGCCGTCTTACTAGTTTTATTATATATCCCACCACTTTCAAACCAATTTTAGTATTTATTTTGAGTTTATTAACTTAACATATATTTCAACCTTTGACGTATACTCGTGTCCACCCTTTTCGGCGTCCTTCTTGTTATGGCGGGGCGGCCCTTAGTGGCTTGACGACGGATGAAGCAATGGAGTCGTCAGATTGATATACAAATAAAATTCATTGCGTTTTCATCATTACGATTGTCTAAGGTTTCAATTCTTCTGTTTATCGTGTGTTATATTATACAATGATAACATTTGATTTTAAATTACTAGGTTTCTGACAAAGACGATAACTTTTTGTGATTTTAAAAAATGTTTTTTTGGATATAACTAAGAAGTTAATTTTTTAAAATATAATTTCTCAAATGAATGCATTTTTTTATATACTTCTTTTAATAATTTGAGCAGAGCTTTTTGACCTTAGTTAATTTTCTAAGCATCATTCGTAAATATTGTACGATGTCATGCAATTGAAAATAAAGAAAATTGTTGAAAATTCGTACTTTTATAAATTGGCGTAAAATGACAGTGTAGGCTTCCTCTTTGATCACCCCGGATATGATTTACCCCCACCTAATGTCAACAGAACTAGAATATCCGTAATACGTTGTGCCTCGCTACAAATGCTGCTCATATACAAACTTATTTAAATAAATTTGAATTTTTTTAAAAACCGCGAACAAAAAAATTATACATTCACAAAATGTTGTCATTCTTATCCGCATATGTCTTCAGTGTTTGTAAATTAATTTTATTTTATAAAGTGATTGATTGTGTTTAACAGTTTTTGCGTTGATGTTCAATAATAATTTAACTTCATTATTGACTAGACGACACTGCAAAATCGCTTTTGGCTAAGTATAGAAAATAGTTTTCGTTGTTTCTAATTTTTAAGAGCAATTTCATTAATGAGATATATAAATCTAGCCGCAGAATGTGCCGAGTTTCCGAGTGTAATGTGCAAGGCCCATTACGGGAGTCCATCAGCCCAGTAAACGCGCATCCGAGCAGCCACAGTCGGGGGAAGGACCTAATGGGAGAATTTGTTTCCATGGTGACAAAATAATTGCTGTCTATTCTATAGACGCATTCAGCGTGGACTGTGGTAAAGAGAATGAATAGCGGAGCAGTCGCTAATTGCAGTACACAGTCCAAGGTTTTGCGCTGTCTCTATTGTAATG
Organism: Zhengitettix transpicula; assembly: GCA_037074705.1. Classification (NCBI taxonomy): domain Eukaryota; kingdom Metazoa; phylum Arthropoda; class Insecta; order Orthoptera; family Tetrigidae; genus Zhengitettix; species Zhengitettix transpicula. The sequence goes on along the minus strand of CM073595.1, from coordinate 65,703,818 downwards.
TGAGAGACGAACATAATTATAGATCTCACGCAGCTTGTCTCTAGTTAAAAATATAACGAACGCATTCAGCGTTTAAGTATAGGACGGACGCATCAGTCCATCGTTGATTTTACCATCTTTTAAGCTGGCCTTTCGTCTCTCACTCTCTTTCCCTTTTCTCCCTCTCTGCGGAATTTACCAACTGTTTATCTGTTTTCCATCTTGTATGGAATTATTATTTATTATCCAATAATACATTTAAATTTAACTATTTTTAAGTAAAAGCTATTATGAAATTACGTGCATTCGATGAAATAAAATTAAAAATGTAACTATTCAGCAATATAAAAAAATTTAATTGTTACTTCTTTATAGCAATACTAATAATGTCATATATAATTCACTCCTAAACGGTGTACAAACTTATTTGAGTAATCCGGCCTGGGGAGCATTTTTATATATCTAAATGTGCCCATTGCTAGGCAGTAAAATAAATATATAAAACGAATGTAACTAAAAGTAAATTCACAGGAAAGTTATTATTACAATAATATTAGAATACTGAATACGGGTTTTAATCATTTATTTTATTATAGTGAGGGTTCCTATTTAAACACTAAACAATGAATTTCAGTTCATATTTAATAACAAAAGATAGTAATTAAAAACCTATACATTTACACATTAATTGTATCTCATTAAATTTTTAAAAATCCGTGTTTATGTTGTCAGGTGGCATTGATGGCGTAATAGCTATTTATTTCCCCGTTATTCTTAAAAATTCCTCTGCGCCCCGATCGCTACAGGCGACGATAACCGCCATAAGTTGGGTACGGAATTATTATCCTTACACATTTCCCTAAATATCCAACACTATTCAAGTCTATTATTTGCGATGTCAAAATGGTATCTAAATCTATTTAAAATTTATTTCCCTCAAATCTAATGGTTTCGGTATAAAACTACCCCTAATTTCCTTAACAAGGTTAATAGATCTTTCCATTGAACTTACTACTTATCTGTACATCTCACTAAAACTTGTTACTATTTTTCCACGTTGCTAAACCAATTAATTTCGTCTCTCACGAACACCCTTACTCTCTTCTAAATCAGTGTGACTGTTTCTATCTGCCCTTTCGTAGTTACTGATAAAGGCACGAGTTCTGCTATTCAGCCTCAGTACTCATAATCTTTCTATATTTTGCTTTAGGCACCTTATTTAGGAATTCCAACCCTGCCAACAGTTGGACTGTTCAACCTCCGATGCAAAATAAATTGCATTTTGCTGTCAACTGCTAACAGTAACGCATTAATTCATGGTTAGTGGAGATCTTCATCGATAATTCATAAATTTCCATGGTAATTTTGATGTCATTTTTGTTTTCATAAGATTCAATTTAAATACTGATGTGATATTTTACTATAATCTGAAATTTTATGTCTAAAATCCCACGCGGTGTAAACTTTTTGAGGTTTATGTTATTGGCAAAATATTTTCGATTTTCCACGCATCAACAGTATTATTACCACCCACAGCAGGAAAAAAATTGTTTAATTCTGCCAAGCGAATGTTAATGACTAGTTATAACCATGAATTCGTATCCAATATACGATACTTTTTTCATATTATGACATTTTTCACTCTCTTTTCGTGTATCCAATTATGCATTAGTTTCTTCCTTCTAACGCCGTTACAGAAAATTTGTTTAGCGCATTTTAATTTTAATTTCAATCACACGTACTCTGATATACGACTGAGTGTTTTTTTACGGCTTTTTCGTCTCGTCTTTATCTTCGACGAGAGTTGGAAACAACACTTCTTTTAAATGCAGATTCACGTCTTTTTAATAACAGATTGGTTCTGCCAAATTTCACATATATTTTGCAAAATTCTGTTAAGTATTGTAAATTAATCAAGTCTAATATATAAGTTTTAATGTAACGTCTGTTTTTGAATTAATAAAACAATTGATGACCTTATGAAAACACTTTTTATTTTATATACATGTAGAAGATACAAATAGGTATCAGAACATTGTTACAATGTAAATAAAAAATCAAAAGGGTCTGTATAAGGTCATTAATGATTTTATTAAGTCTAAGATATGTTCAAACGTAATATTATCAGTCAGAGAGGGAATAAACGGGTTTCGTAACAACTAAATAGATTATTCTGTTTTTGTCTATGGATAATTCGAGATATTTTTAATCAATAATAAAACGAATCAGATATGTGAGTGTTATGACGAATATTATCAACTGGACAACAAATCGTCTCTAATAAATAATAAAATCTGTTTCCAAGTTGACTTGTACAATGATATATTCCTACCAAGGTTAGCCATTTACTCAGAAATAACAGGAGAAATAAAACGAAAGTTCTCGGAGCGTCGTTGGCAATTGCAGTATGGGATTTTGGATTAGATGGACTAGGATTTTAATTTTATCAGTATATTATACATACAATTTTTATACTTTATTCAAAGTCAACTCTAACACAACGAACACAAGTGTTACAGATGTGGGTGCCATAACGAAACATCTATACTCTAGTAAAGAAAACGCCTCGGCTAAATAATACGAAGTGTTTCCAAACTCACTGGTACGACACTTCATTTGTCGTCCTCTTTTCGATCTGCACGTAGAACGGGAGTTGCGAAGGTTTCATGAATTTCTTCTACGTATGGGTTACTTATAGTGCACACAGTGAAACATTTCTCCTCGCCACTGACGTCATCGTTCACTTCGTCGAGCGAAGACGATTTCTCGAGTGTCCGGTGCTTTGTAACGGTGCAGAAAGGAGAAGCGTTCGATACAGTGGTAACGTCCACTACAACTGACAACCGTGCACGTAGGTGACATTGCGGAAGATGGCGGCTGCCGTGGTAAGGAAGCCTGGAGGCTGGTAGGCGCAGCATCCCTGGTCCGGCGCCGCAGCAGAGTGCGAGTGCGAGTGCGCATGCGCGGACAGAAGTTCCTTCTCCACGGACGCTTGCTGCCGCAGTTGCTCCAGGCGTAGTTGGTTCTGTCGCTTCCACTTCGTCCTGCCACACAAAATAACTTAGTCAACATGAAAGAAGAAAGACAAGTTGTAACCAACGGGATCATTAGCTTGGATGACAATAACATCAAGTCCCCTCTGACGAGTCTTAATATTGCTGTTAATAAAATCTGATAATGTCCATATTATTATTTCCACATAATAACGTGGAGAACATAAAGTAACGATGACGCAACAGGCAGCTTGACGAAAATGAAAACGAATGATTCGATGAAGTTGACGAGCAGTTCAATCACCTATGAGATATAATGAATAATGGGATTGATACAGAAAACGACGATGAAAGCTGTTCATAATTCTCTTGGTGATGTCATTCTACGACCACTCAACCAGTAAAAGTGGCAATAGGTGACCTTACCCCCCATTAAAGAAATTTAGTGAAAAGTCGGTAGTTTCCCGTAGCTTTTCTCCCGGTTGATGAGAAAAGAACTAAAATTTGGGAATGCGTCATGATTATGACGCAGAAAGGGTGGGAAATAAAAACATCAAAGTCAATATCGAGATTCGAACGCAAGACGTCTGACGCTGACCATAATTCTGACAATGAAGATCTCAAAAACGGAAAACAACGTCAACTTCGGTGGATGGAATGACAGGTGTTGTGAATACATATATTACTACATGAAGCCATCTACAATGAATTTCACAAAGACTAGACTATTCGCGACAACGTCGTTACGCGGTGCCTACACTGAATGACTTTGTTCTTTACCAAAAATAATGATATTATCGTCAACTTATAAGAATTTACCGTCGTAGCTGATGGACATAAACTAAAAATTCGAATTTTAACATTCAATTCAGCTTACGTCTTTTCCGTTCTAATAAGCCCGTATAAAATCGACACAAATTAACAACTCTTAAGTAATCACGGCTGCGAGTTATTATTGTAGCAGGAAAGGATATTTAATGAAGACAAGTAGCGTACTGAGGAATATAGATGTAGAGCAGTGTTTCTCAAAGTGGGGAGCAATTCGAAAATGAACTCGTCTAAAATTTAAAAACCGCTTCCTTATATTTAATTTATACAAAAGGAAAAATTGTTGGTATCTGAATTTTGAAATAATTATTTGGTAAGTTTGGTGTTTTCCATAGTGTCACGCTTGAATGACTGGAGTAATATAAACTACGATGTACTCAGTGTGAATGAATAGTACGTACTGTAATGCTATGACATGCGTTAAGTGCTTGAGTGACAACTACGCTTGTTAAATGAAATAAGAACTTAATTGCATATAGAAGCTCGAGTTTAGCGATCTCAGATTAAAATAAATTATTAATTTGTTTATGCACCGAATTATTACTATAGAAGAACAGTTATACGCAAGTTGAAATAAGGCTTCTTTAGTAAAAAATTTAATTGTTTAATATAAAAAATATGTATACGTTACATAGGGGGGAATGGTAAAAACTGTTTATGGTTGCGTAGTTTCAATGGTGATTAGATTAAATAAATCCGAGAAACACATTCAGCAATACGAACAGACGAACAGGAAGTACAGAAAAAAATAATCTTTATATCTTCCACTTTTGAGATGAATTCCACTGAAGAAGCGTAATTGAGGAAGCGGAGGATGATGTATTAGAAATGAACTTGCCGCCTCTGCGAGGTCAGGAAATGGCTGCTTCCTGCTAAATGGCTCTGAATAACAAGTGTTATACATCGAGTGCGAGAAGGATTCATAATTAGAGACCATGAAGAATCGCAAATTTCAAAGAAACAGAAAAAGCTTTCAGTTGTAGGCTGCAGTGACTAGAGCTAACTTTGTAATCCGCCAGAAAGTGTTTTAATTAGCCGCATTCAAACGGCGTTGTACTCTGAGTGGATGCAAAGGGAAAATTGGAAGTACTACTTCCTGTGGAAACTGATTACTACTCGGGCAGAGAGAAAATTATAAAGGCGTCAGTGGCAGCACACGCCATCAGCCAGCGAAAAGCAAGGCCGTCGCGAATGCTAATTATCTACTCCCACTCGCCGATGAACAGGTGGCAACGATCCGACCGCTCGGTCACTACGCTGCTGGTCCATGAAATCCTATGACGAGGTGACTCCAAATGCAATAGTAATTATAAAGATTCGCCGGCCTGTGGCTACGCAAGCAGGTATTTCGTTTCAGTTTAATTGAAAACTGACGGTACCAAAGAATATTTAATGATGTTGGCGAACGTACAATTAATTTCTGAACCGCCTATCTGCCGCTCGTTGAAGGTGATGCGGTCATGGTGATGTCAGGAACGTCTCTGTTGACCCCTACTGCATTACTTGTTGGTGGTTTTATTGGCAGGATTTGGGTGGACTGTTGGCTCACCTGCGGTTCTGATACCAGGTCTTGACCTGTGTCTCGCTGAGGTTGAGGGCGTCGGCCACGTCGCTGCGATCAGCCACGGACAGGTACTTCTGGCAGCGGAACTTGCGCTCCAGGTAGGCGAGCTGCGCGTGCGTGAAGGCCGTGCGACGGCGCCTCGGCTTCCGGCCCTTCGCGTCCTTCTTCGGCTCCTCCGCCTGACCCTCCGTCGCTCGCTCCGCGTCCTCCTCCTCCGACTCGCCTGCGACCCAAAACGCACAACGTTCAGAATACTTGCCAGTGCTCACTAACAATTACACCCCTTTCACAATTCTAATAACAGCTGATGTTAATATAATATAAATATTGCTAGCAAAACGCATCGAAGTATTTTTGTTGAACAATCTTTAATCAAACCATTACCATTTAAGTGCTTTAAACGTTTCAATTACTGAATCAATGAATAAATCAAATATTCGAGACGCCAACGTTCACGCGCTTTCAGGAAACCGTAACTAAATTACCCTGGAAGGTCCAAGACAGAGAATTCATTACAAAATCTGTGACCCAGACTGGGAGCAAATAACGACTACTGCTTTTACCCCTTCCTCAAATAGAGAAGCTATTCTAAAGTACAGAATTGCATAAATCCAAGCGGAATTGAAGTTAATTCAGAACTACTGAAGCCTAAATACGTCCCGCATTGTATCCAAAGGTTGTCAGAATACCAGAGCATTCGAAAATAAAGAACTAAAATATGAAAACTTTTACGACTAAATAATTAGAATATGGAACAGATTAAAATATTTTGGAATTTAATTATTAAGTTTTTTTGTGAATTAATTAAAACGATATTATTTCAGTCGAAGCCGTTTTTTACGAAGACAAGTTATGACACTGCCGTTTCAACAAGAGAATCAATATATTATAAATTAATAACTCCTCACATTGAAGCTATTTCTTTTCGGTGCTAATTCGAGTTACGTTTGTAAATGTAGAAATGCATGGCTCGACCATTACGAGCGCTGCCCTGAACTTCGCGTGCGGAATCTATACAAACGTGATACAAACACAGAATATGTAATAGCTAATGTGTTCAGGGGAAATCGATATTTTAAAATTTAAAGACTTACGATATTTGAAGTGACTGTATAATATTTTATCTTAATAGATATACACTAAATAATTATCTATGGTACCCTATAAATTATAAGTTACATTTACCGGAAATTTCCATAATTATTTACAGAACGTTTGTCATAACAGAAATCTAATTCTGTAGATTCATTAATTGAAAAGAAGGGGATGGCGATAACTTTTCTTCATTTTATTTTACTAGTTTAGCTGTTTAATTTTGACGGTGTACTCATTTAAAAACCATTATGATGGACTTATTTCTGTGTAATTTACAGTTATTTTCGTTGTTTGTATAAGTTGTTTTTATTTCTTTTGACAAATCTATTTTTGCTTTCTTGAAGAGAGAAAAAATTCTCCTTCCTTGAAGAAATACCACAGAAAATTATTCTATATGTAAATAAGGAGTGAAAGCATGCAAATTAAATTAATTTTCTGATATCTGAATCACTTATTTTGTAACGGAAACAGTGACTGATCTTAATTTGTTTGCAAGTGCATTACTGTATAAATTCCAATTTAAATAATTTTGAAAGGTAGCTTTTAGAAGCGAATTAAAACTGTTTATCACTTGTAATAAATAATGAACGGTTATCTAAATTTTAAATTCTTCATTTGGAAAAATAGAGGTCAGTTTTGATTTTCCATTTAATGACAAAGTCATAGAACTCCATCTATTAAATTCGACTGATCAAACGCAAAGGAAATCTAGTAATTCTGTTCTCTTAAATGCAGTAGACAACAAGAAAACACTCTAAAATACATTCAAATAATAATTTCGGATTTATTTCGGTTCCATAAGAATATTCCTAGATGACTGAATTATATACACTTTAAAATAATATTTAATCCGTATAAATTATTATATTTAAGTTGCAGAATATTTTATTTTACGCAATCAATGCAATTTATTTTAGTCTCGATGTTTATATTGATCTTATTTTTTTATTGAACTTTTCAGCTAACAATACTTTAATGTTTCAGTTTCTCTGTAGTTTACACGATCCCGCGCGGTCAAACTTAATTATTGTAAAAATTGATTCAACATTACAAACTGAGTAATTAAACTTCAAATTGAAAAACACTTTGATAAAAATAAAGGAGGTCATAATTTATTTCTACCCTTAATAGTGAATTAAAAAAATACAAATGACAAGGGTTTTAAATGAAGGGCTGTTATTCAGAATATTATGATAATTTTCTTTTGTTCCTTTTATATTCCATAACTGGTACTAAGCCGTTACGTGTTAACGCCAGTTTTTGTGTGTGTTTGTACTTGAATCGCTGTGTGTAATCAAGAATTACACGTATGTCTCTCGGAATTGTATTTCTGTAGGAACAACTACAAGGAGGTACTAAAACCGGCATAAATAGAAAATCATTTTAGTTAAATAATTTTTATAATATTTGTTATGTTTACGAAGAAAATAGTAACATGACATTCAAATGTGTTAAAAGATATTTTGAGATTAGATAATGAAAATATCCAAGCAATCCATAGGAATAAGGCTGGTTTCAATATAGCAGTTAGTTCTTATAGTATCTTCCAAAAAAGAATTTGGTTACTTTTTGTACATTATGTAACGAAGAAATTAATTTTATCGACAGATGATTAATGCTAGAATAGAAGAGGTTCAGTCAAATTTAGTGAAGGAATTAAAGGATTAACAGAGAAACTAATGTTTATTAAAAATTCCAGTTAAACTAAAATAACTATACTAGACTGTTTATCAAGAATAATATTCTAAATATCCTGCTACTTTTTCAGCCAAGCTTCATATTAAGAGTAGGCGGATTTTTATTCAACGCAACGTTGCGTGCGGAAATACTATAAAAATATTTTGTATTTTCTGAAAAATGTTTCTTGATATGACTAGCCATTAAATTGTATACTTATACACATTAAATAGCATACCCGACACTGCGGAATAGGTTTTAAATTAACCATCTTTACGAACCTAATTTTTTTCATTTTTATTATTTATTCGGTAATATCTTAATAGAAGATATTGCATCTATTTTATGAAGATGTGTTTCTTCACATTTTATCTTATTTTAATGCACAATTCCCTTAAAAGACTAGTTACTTCAATTTTTTTTCATCAGACTACTACTAACAGTTTTTTTTGTTCCAAATAATCTTTTTCACGTTTTGATTCACATTTGCGACTGATCAAGAACTTGTACTATTCAGGTGAAAATATAAGCGTGTGGAAGCAACATTCCTCAGGTGGCCTCTTCTTCGCGTACAAGATCATTTGCTTGATTTTGGAGACGTGCCGAGGAAAGTCGCAACCAATCGTGAAAAACGAAAGACAACATGGTTCGTGTCGATAAAATATTCCACCACTACAATCATAAATCAATCCTTTGCGTGTAATATTTTAAAAATGCAAATGGTGACGCGTATTTTGTATTTCGGCATTGAAATGTTTATGTATTCATTTTCACCAAGCAACGATTCACGCTGACTTTCCTTCATTATTCTATAATTTTCAGCAAAAAGAGAATGGAACATGGAAAATCAGCGACGTAACCGTTGCATTCAAATATTTCGAGAACAAACATAAAATAATCAAAATAGGTTTTTGCTCCAACAATTTACAAGTATGTTTGTATTCGGCATATTTTTCTAACATAAATATTAATTTAAACTGAGTCACAATACTCCCGACTTCAAACTAATACGGACGTAGGCTTGTATTTGAGTAAATATTTTAGACCACTTTCCTGGTGGAAATATTTGTTTTCATTAAGGTAATTTTGCTGATTTATGACGGTGAAAAAAAAATGAAAAACTCACGGGGTTGATTGTAAAATTGAACGTTCTGAACACTAATCATTTTCCCTACTTATTCATGCAACTGTTACCGGTTCCTTTCAATAATAAGTATTTAAAAGACAAGATTGCCATTGTCAATATTTTTCTCGAAACTTATTCAATAAATGTCATGCCCCATTAAACAAAATTTATTTTCCTGTAACCTCATATCTATGCATTTATTAACCATAAAATTCAGACTCGGATGATATTGCCCTCACATTCCTCTAGAATTGGTAATTTTTAATATTAACGATAATTTTTTATTATTAAATAATAGAAAATTTTATTATTTATACTTTAATATATCATTATTAATCAGATTATTTTTCTTTAATTTTTTCATAAATCTACCATAAAATAAGATATTTTTTCAATACGGCCGTAATTAATAGTATAATTTGAAATAAATTGATTTACTAAATTGCCAATATAATGAGACAATTGTAATACAACAATCTGAAATTAAAGCTATGTCAAATGTATGGTTCTTCATCCCACGAAAAATACGAACTTATTTCCAAAAGAAAGCGATCGTTTATAAATTGGGATAAACTTTCGTAGTATTAAAATGAAGCCTATGATTACTTTCAATGTCTTCATTTAAGGTCTGCATTTTTCTCAATGCAATAATAAAGCTATTGTAATTAAAATTGAAAGTATGAAATTTTTTACGTCAAAAAATATTTGCTGTCCCACATAAATACACCTTTGTAACTATAAAATGAAGTCTATGGTTCAGTAAATGTCTTCATTTATGATATAATAGTTCAGTTACACGAGTAAAGGCGGAAATAATTGTAAATAAAATAACATATTAATAAATAATTGGAATATAACAATTTTAAATATTAATTTACGTTAATTAATAATATTAATTTAATTTACTTAAATAATAATTATACATGAATATGTTATCTCCATTCTACGCAATGTAACAAATCTTAGTAAAACGTAAAATGTTTGATTTACACACGGAACATGAAAATTTAAATTAGTGAAAATTTTGGCTTTCGGTAATGCTTTGCTTTGATTTTTACAGTCATTATTATTTTCAATAAATTATTGTTGAAAATGATGCATACAGTGAACTTGTTTCTATATTGCAAATAAAATTTAACGTAAATAGACGACTGTATTTCTGAGAAATTACCATTTATCTATAAAACCGATAAAGATAATTCGTCAAAATGGATTATTTGGACTAATAACGAATTCGATTAAATTTGGTCAATAAATAAATTTTATATATGACGTATCTCTTCGTGAGTTTTTAAAAATCGTCATAAATAATTACTGTTGTATTTTTAAACGCGCTTATTTGCCTCGTTCAAAAAAACTTGAACAAAATTTATTGCCCCATAACGAGAAAATTTTTAATTATTATTCTGCGTGTCAAAAACAGTAGTTATTAAAACAAAATATTTTCTTAAAATATTTAACATCTGATTTGAATACGAGAACTAATAAAATGAATACAACTTTCCAAAGCTTATCCTCGGAATAGTATTTGATCCGATTTCATATCAGGTTAACGAAACAGTATGAAAAACGTCAGAAATTTCCCGCGACAATCGGTTCATACAAGAATGAATCTTGTTCGTTCAGTTTGCGTTCATAAATTTTTAAGCATACCAGCCATTAAAAACCTCTCCCTCCAAGGAATTCTTGTCTTCTAAAAATTGATTTCTTAACAGCTTAAATAAATGTCATATTATTTTCTAATCTTAATACATCGTAAATTATGTGTATTTATGCAATGCTCTGCTTGTGTCATTCAAAGATAATTCACAAACAGATAATTTTCACAAACGGTGTATTACATATATTGAATGTACATTTCATAAACTTTTATTGACCTATAATATCCTTATTTTTAAAACAGTTTCAATGTAAGTTGTAATATTTATAAATAATAATTATCTATAACCACCTATACGCGATGTCTTCTGTTGTTTAAATGTTCTTCACATAATACCAAAATTAGTCCAAACATCTCATACCGATGTTCCAGAATTTATTTCAACTAATAATATTATCATGAAAACTGCTTTTTACTTAACACGGACAACGTTTTCCGGAAACTGTAAAATTGTTTTGATCCCAAAAACACGTTTGAGATAATTTGTAGCTACTAAATACTATTTTCGGCGATTGCAACAAAACAAAATGTGTCCAATGTTAAAAGATTCCTGAATAATAATTAATTAATTAATTAATAATGAACTAAGGAAAATTTTTTATCTTTCATTAAATATTTGGTAGAAACATACCACGAAATATTTTAACATACAAAATACACTATTCTCATTTATAAGTTGTTGACACTGATATGGAATCAATGGTTCAACTTTGTAATATTGGACGTTTACGGAATACAAGAGTAACGAAGGAATGTAGAAGAATTCAAAACATATGGAGGTCGAAACATATCTGTACACGTAAATATATTAAGCGGCAACTGAATGTGCCGTTGGTAAACAAATAAAGTCATAAGTCATACCGGACATAACAAATTCGCAGAGATATCCCTAATAGCGTAATATAAATTTTATCATTTATTGGAAACATCAAATGTCGGTTTTGCAAATTTTTAAAGTAAAAATCATTCATTTTAAATTACTCACTCAACTTTTCGTTGTTTCTCATATGGTTGAAATTTTATTTTAAGAAACTCTGAGATTTGGTTCCACATAAATGTCAACAATAAACAAATCAAAAAAATATTATGGTTTTAAGAATTGTTAATACAAAATATATATTTGCAAAAATGAAAATGTAGCATATTTTGCATGCCTTAGCAGAATATTAAAAAATGATATAAGAAAGAGTTTCTCTGTAAAATTGGAAACTATTTCAATAGTAATAGTAACGGGACATTTTTATATCTATCATAACAAAAAGACAAGTATAGCGATTTTTATCACTGTTACGAATGTTGACATCAAAGATATTCATGAATGAAAGCAACTAAATGAAGAGCATGATGATTGTTGGTGATCGTACCTTCCCTGTCGGTGAGGACGTCGCCGAGGAGGTCCTTGATGAGGAAGGATTTGCCCTGCTGCATCGCCGCCGCCAGCACTGACGGCGCCAGCGTGGACTTCGACGTCGCCATCGCGCCGCAGCATGGCTAAGCGCTGATTGGCTGGCCCACTCATTGGAAGGGGGGGGCAGGGAGGGGACAGCGGCGCTTCCGCATTGGTCGGCGATTAAATGACGGGGCGCCTATCCTACCAATTCGTGGTGCTTTATCGGAGTATTCGTGTGCATATAAAAAGTACAGTTCGATTGTACCGTCTCCCGCACAGTGAAATCGTGCCGGTTAATAAGGCGTGAAGCTGTCTAATTAAAAGGCAACCCCGCGTTTTCTCGACTCGTTTACAAATATGTTTGCGGCTAATGTCGTTGGATATGGAAACATACGCAACATTTTTAACTCGATAATCTTTTCACGACGGATCCCGTTGCTGTTTTTTCTTTCGTCAAAATGATTTTATAGATCGGGGAACGATCGCACGATTAAGTATCTCAACAAGAACAGCGAAATAAAATCGTGTAACAACCACTAGTTAGCTAAGACCTTGATTTTTATATACGTTGCGGCACTAAGTCTATTCACCAATATCAGTCTTTACAAGTTTTCTCGAAAGTTCCGAGTTTTTCGACGAAATCCGATAATTATTTTCTTTCATGGAATGCTTTTGTTCAGGTAGAACTCTTACTACTCATTTAGTACTCCTTTGTAGTCTAAACCGCGTTAGTTACTTTTCAAAGTTGAAGAGTTAAATTGTCGAGACTTCCTCATATATATTCAGTAACTATTCATATTTGTGTGAATTCAGAGCCAAGTACTTAGAAGATGATTTTCTCCATTCCAAGTATGCGTTCCATGTCGAAATATGTGGTCCAATCCTCTCACCTCTTTGTGGGTTGAAATACTCCTACTGCTTCTTTATATCGTCTCAGATTTAATTTAATTCAAATGCTTTTGACCGGTTTTTGGCATAATCTATATTTTTTCAAATAGTGAATTCAAATGAGTGAATATTTTTTTTACATAAATATGGATCTAGACCACACACTGAAGTATTAACATTTTATTTGAGGGAGATTAACAGACTGCTTGTTGACATTACTGTCCGTATTTCGAGAATGATGTCCAGTAAATGCTCTACCCTATCAATGTTTAGCCCTGCCAAAGAATGGAAAGGAAGATGGAAGCCAGGCTTTTGATGATTTTGAACGATTGCCGACAGACGATAAATTGCAAGAAACTGCAGATTACCGAATAAAGAAAATTGAAAAACTCGTTTATAGACGGCCAAATTAATTCCATCGTGTATATACATGGCGAGGAAAGCAAATGATCAAAGAGTTGCGCAAATAAAATAAAAGCTACTCTTCTTATATGTCTGATCATGGATGAGGTTAGTGTAAACTCGTTCAAGAGAAGCTGAACCATAAATTCGAAGTTTTAGGCGCTGCGAAGCCGGGATTTCCTTTGTCGGCCCTCCTCAATGAAAGACTCTAATGTGGTCATTATATTTGAGGGAACAAAAGACATCAGACTGCACGCGTTTCACAAAATTCTGCAGAAAAAGAGGCCAAAGTAGATAATAGTGAACTGCATCCTGCCAGACTGGACAACGAGGCCCAGAATAACGGATATTTTGAAATATGTATGAACTAATTTTTTTATTTGGAAGGGTTATTATAATAGGTTGAGAACTGGGCATAAAATAATAAATGTCACGCGTCATGTGACTACAAAATAATTACTCTCAAGAACGTATACCACGTGGTTAAGTCTCAATCGAATCAATGTTTCTTTCCGAGTCAATGAATGACTTAGTATAGACACTCGCATTTATTCATGGAATTTATTTGCACCAGAGAAAGGACGCTGTAGCAAAGGCTGATCGTATAAGGGTTACAGTGATTTTCTACGGAAATATTTTGGGAATTCAACTGATTTTAAAGCCCAAATACCTGGTTTGATTCACGTTTCGAACGCAGTTGCTCCTGATCCAACTTCTTCTTAATTATTATTACTATTTATTGGCTTACGATAGATCCAAGGATTTGCGTGATAATTTAGCTCTCAATTTAATCCAATTTCCAGGTTCCTCTTTTAAAATGCATCTTTTCCTTTTTCCTTCGAATCGCCGATATCCTGAAACCTTCGATACCATGCAGCAAACAGCTCCATCTAAGAATTCCGATCCAGTTCGCTTTTCTCTCAACACCTGTTGTAATTATTGATTTACTTTAATTGAATCTTCTCAGTTTATTATCAGTTGTGTTTTGCTCTTTTTCTTCCAAATCTGCGATTTTCCGCGTGAACGAGGAGTCTCTTCGTATGGAAGGGGCCAGGCTGAACACGATGCCGTTGACCGCAGGTCGCTAACTGCAGCCGTTTAGGAGTTATGGTCATTTTTCTGTTTTTTCAATCTTGGCTCGTTTTCTTCTAAATCTGCGTCTTTTCGCGTGAATGAGGAGTCTCTTCATATGGAAGCGGCCACGCTGAACATGTGACTACAAAATAATTACTCTCAAGAACGTATACCCCGTGGTTAAGTCTCAATCGAATCCACGTTTCGTTCCGAGTCAATGAATGACTTAGTATAGACACTCACATTTTATTCATGGAATTTATTTGCACCAGAGAAAGTCGCTGTAGCAGACTTTTTCCTACTTTACTTTTTCTATCCTTATTCATGACATCCTCCTCGATGTCTTTTATTATGAGTGTAATAGATACTTAGCTTTTCCATAAATATCCGGAAATGTTTAAAGTTAAATTACTTTAATCCCGAAGGCGTCTTCATACTGGATATATTTATTTAACTACTAATACAGAGCAGATCTCAGCTGCATTTGTCTCTCAATTTAAAACTGGAACAGACGACCGTGAGTTTAATTTTATTTTCATTAATTTATACTTGAAAATTCTCCACATCGGTTTACCGCATTTCTAGTGGACAATAAACAATAGTTATTGAGTATTATAAAACAATGCTGATAGCATCGATCGCTGAAAAAACAGTCGGGAAATACCATCTGCATGTTGCAGTTACTATTTTTTGCGAATTATATAAGCATTATTAATTCGAGTTAACAATAGAAGAGAAAGTGACGCGCGTGCCAATATAATATTTTTGTTCATTGATTTTTAAAGAAATGTGTATTTTGTACTCGTTTAATTGTAAATGTGCAACATGCAAGAGGCAGAGAGGAGCATCACTTTATCGTCTCGTGCGCTTCTCTTTTCACTGCGAACGACCGTCTTACACAAAACGAGAGGGCAATTTTGTGTGAATTTGTGGCGTTTGCATTCAATTCACCGCCGGTCGACGGAGATATAGGAAAAGTTTTTCCGCGGGGAAGGAACAGTCATTATGCAGCACAAGGACAAGATTAAGTGGCTGTTTCACCCCTCCATTACGCAAACATGAATGCGCCCCGGGGAGAGGCGTAATTGCCAATAGGGAGGTCGCAACTTCATCCCGCAGATACGGCACCGACTTCTCTCCGCCTTCAATACTTTCCTTTTGTCGGATTTCCAAAATTACGAGTATCAACGCAACAGCTGTGCTTGAGCCCTGATACACATTTCTTTCACAACACTTATATTTACTAATCATTCACAATTTTATTATACGCATTTATACTTTGTAGTTCATTGACTACAGCCCTTCTGCAATCTTAATTCCAACTCATTCCCACTTGACCTGCTTTAGTGTGATGTTTTCTGCGTCCATTTTTCGGTTAACATGTTTCCTATGAATAAGTAGTTTCTTCATTTCATCTACCGAAATTGAATCAATTACAATATTACGTGATCATTATTTTCCATCTTTTCACTGTATTTTCTGAAATTACTTTTTCTTCGACAATATTATCTGCAAACCTCACAGTTGATAATAACTCCCTTAATTTACAGATTCCTGTTTACTAGGTTTATTTTTATTTACCTCATCACAACTTCAACGAATATGTTAAAATAGTCAAAATATAATCACAAAGAGGAAAATATGGGATAATTTAAAATGTTGTCCAAACCCCACTCATTCTGTGCCTACAAGAGCGCTTCTACCCTCCGTATTTCCATGCGTTTTTTTCGAGTTAATCGATTTTATTGGTTCCTCGACAACATTCTCCATTATAACCATTCTTCCCTGAAATATTCTTCACCAGAGAAGTGCAATACATAAAGTAATGTTCCTGTGCGGCAAGGCTTCGAAAAAAGTTAGTTACAGATTTTTTCACATTTTCTGATTTGTACAGTTAAATTGAAGTCACGCGTAATTAAATTCATACTATAAATCACATATATGCATGTGTATAATCTATTCATAGAAAATCACATAAATTCTCGTTACATTTCGTGTCATATTTTTTTTATGTAGAACTTTAAGTAAGACGATTTAAAAATCTTACATTTGAGATTGAAATCAGTCTTTCTAATATTTATCAAAATTTTAAGTCATGCTGTTTTATTTTCACATTATTATTAATTAAAACTGATGAGACGTGGGCATAAATTAAAAATCTCCATCATCAACTGACACATAGGAGAGCTACGTGGTTAAACTTGAAATTCTACTTATTGATTAAACAATTTCAACAATCATAGACAGTTTTGTGAGCCCGTTAAACTGGCCTTATATTTCATGGAAATTGATAAATCCGTCTGGTGGGTGTGAGAGAGGGTTAGTCCATACAGGAAACCACAAACGATCCCCTCATAAGACCCAGATAATGCTATTTGTCGTTTTCTTGCCTTTATGAATCACAAAATAATGAATTTTTGGTGTCTAATTGGCACAATGGAATACATTTATCATTTTACGAAGACTTTCGAAACATTTGTAGTGAATATATAGTAATTAGACAACTAATTACGGCACTCGCAGCATTCATAATTACAAAACACAGTAAATGAAAACACTTGAAATAGAGGTATGCAAAGAAGAATATGGTTTAAGCATAGTTATGGATGGTATATCACGATTCGAGAAGAGTCATGACTCAGAGATATTCAGTCTGCTCCGTTCGTGGGTAGTTAAAGCGATAAATATGGGGTTCTGCAGATCTATCGGAGCTGAAATGTAGCAGGGCTTGAATAAAAGCACAATACACTGTGGCTGTGCAAGAGCCCTCGCCTTTCTGGAGCAGAGCTCCCGATAATTGGACGCATTCGTCGCTATCTTCCCCAGACTGCGGCGGACAACATTGTGCCATCGGATACGAGGACGTGAAGAAATATGGTTCATAGAACTAGTGAGTTTAAATGTACGCATGATAATAATTGTCTGAGTAAAAGTTCTACAAGAACTGGCCACTGCCAAGACCACATAAATAAAAGATTGTAATATTTTATATGAAAATAAAATTTACTTGGTTTTAATATTGAATTTATTTTTAATTAATTGTCCTTTTCAATTGCATCTAGGTAAATTAAAATTTATTTACTCTTGAGTTTGAATTTCAGATAATTTAATTGAACTACATTCAATATTCAAATAAATTATAATACGTTAAATGGTCAAACCTCAGGGCGATTTTATGAGAGACTGAACATAAGCCAAAAAGAAAAGGGGTCGTATGTGAGGACAAATACGAACGGCAGACAGAAACACACCTGTTCGTTTTTTGTAGTCGGCATACCAGCTGGTGGACGTGTTGGATAACCGGAAAGTCTTCACAGGAAATCTCTAGACGAGCACTTACTCGTCGGCGTAACAATTTTCAGCATCTAGACAGCTTCCTCATCCGTCGGTCGGGCCTTTTTTCCTACTACAGGTTGTACATGCGAACTCTACATTACGCTCCAAGTTGTAGATCTGAACTCCTACGTTTCACTCCAAGTTGAAGTTATGAACATTCCTCTTCAAGAACATTCTTCGAAATGTTACACCTTACTCCGACACTTTCATCCTACCCAGACTTCCGTCCTCTCCAATACGATATGAACTATCCTGTTTCCTCGCCTGTTCACCTTCCTGATTGACTCTCTTCGTTCCCCACCAGAAACCTATTCACGTGTATCATTTAAGACAACTTGCGTCCAATTTACACTTTCATGGACTTACTCCCGACTGTTGGAGGGGTTGACCTTCGGGGATTATGGCCACGTCATTAACTCCTGAGGCAGGGTTCTCGCTGCCTCTGTCTGAAGGCACGGTTTCTCCTAGACGCCCCATCACCTCGGCGCCATCTTTTATGACCGTAATTTCCAGCGAGCCACAATTCGGTTCAGAGTACACAGGCAATTTTACTAAAATATTAAAAATTTATCTTGAATAAATTTGGGGAATGTTCTTCTGCGCTACAAGATGGGGAAACGTGATATACTTGTATCTGTAAACAAAATTTTTTCAATATTTATAATAGCGGTTGAGTAAAATCATTAAACAATTTTATGTAGAGAGATTAGTTACGCACGTATAATTCATTCGGTTTTACCAATAACTGCCCTCCTCTTAGGTCATATTCTCTGCTTTCTAATATTAATTTTTGTGTCATGAGATATTTTTTGAACAATACGGTTGACTGCAAAACGCTTACATTCATTCACCACTGACACATCGTTTACTTTTCAAATAAGCTCCATTGATAGACTGCTATTACTTTCTGGCTATCGGCTCAGTAGCTAAAAACGCGTGGTCATAATTACTTGCTTTTTTAAATCTTTCTGGAAAATAAATAAAATTGGCTATTTAAGAGGTTTTTCTGAAAAAAAAGTCTGTAATTATCATTAAGGTTACACAGAGATCTGTGGAGCTAATAAATATTAAGTGAATCATCTCGTCTCGAAAACATTCCACGATTTATTCCATGTCTCAAGCCACTAAGATCGCCACCTCCTCGGCGAGCAGCACTGGATTTACAGCAAACATGAAGTTGGGACACGTTTCAAATATTAATCCAATTCTTAACATTTAATCTCACGCTCTAACTAAAAATGGTAAGATAATTATTGTGTCCAATAATTGTATTCGTTTCTGTTAGTTAAATGATTTGGGATACGTAATTTATCATCATCAACCTTATAATAAATATTGATAGAGATAGGAGTAAGTTAACCAGCATCAGTATTTTCTGAATGGGGAGACTTCGGTATATGATAATAACAGCACAATCTAAGATCGTATGTCAGCATGCGAATGGATTGCGTAAAGAAATCTCAGATTCAGATCACATTGAGAATATCAGACTTGAAAGTTGCCCTCTAAAGCGTTCCATAGGAAATCCACAAGTACTTGTACAGAGTAAGGTTACGCTTTGGACAGAGCAGATGTATATTTGTGGCATTTTGTGCTGTTCCTAATGGCCTTCGCTAGATGCGGAGGCGAATTTGCGATTTGCGGCGTAATGAAGGCAGCTCGCTTCGCCCCGGGCCTCCTACTGCGCCTTTGTATGTAAATAGCGAAGGGCTCCAGTCATTTGCAACACTAAGAGATACTCTACAATCCTCTTACCGAATCAAAGACGGCAAAATGCTCAAATAATACTCCTGCTGCACAACAGCGTTGTGAAGGGACAATTAGAAAATCAATCTTTCACTCGCGTCTGCCACTTTGCTCGTAAAGGCGTTGTGAGAGGCGCATATTTTACGTCGGATAATTGAGTATCTCAAAGCGATCGACTCAACTGTTCCCTCCAGCTTAAGTCTGTAGATTTTTATGACAGGCCGGCATAAGTCGTTCCATAAGACATTTTTTTATGGGGTTGTCACGTTCCGTAGATACTACCATGGAATTCAGCTTCAAGAATGTGGAGGGTGTCGAATATTAACATTTATAATTAATATAAGCTTTAAGGATTAGTTCATAGATAATACATGTATCATTGTATTCATAATTAATATTTATCAAAGGCCTAGGATACAGGACTTGCGGACTCCCTACCGTCACTCACATTAAAACTCTTCGAGACGTCGGCCTGTCTTCTTATGTGTATCAAATCAATTCTCACTCTCTGTTTTACGGCAAATATAAACTCTAACATTCACATTAAATTTAAAATGAAATTGTTATATCTAATTTTAATTTCACAATCTACTGCCATATTTCAGCTAGTAAACCTATATAATAAATCTATAAATGATTTTGTATAATGGTAAGTGTAATTTAACAATAACGAAATTAGTTTCTTACTTTTGAGCTATTATTTCTGAGATGTTTAATAACCTACGTAGGTTTGTGGTCGACGATCACGGCGTTACTGTGCACTCATTTTCTGTAATTCGGCATTTTGTTTACCGGTGCCATTTAGATTATTTCTATTAAGTGAAGGGAGCATTATTCTTCCTCGTCCTCATCAACTTCTCTCCTACAATGGATAACTATGACCTGATTATTGTTGCAGAAGCCGTTTAGCGTACTAGAGGGCTAAGCTGCAGCAGGAATTGTCGCCTTGTACTTGGGGTTCGAAGCCAAGGCCTTGACGATCAACAGGCGCCGCGGCGCTGGAGGTTTCGGTCCACTTAGCCGCAGCCGCACATGCTCAAGGACCCGCGGCTGCCCATCTAAATGATTCCGATTTTCCCTCTAGAGCACGTCCGTCCTAATTGGCGAGAAGCCACGGGATTCAAAAGTATAAATGCTTCAATTGACTTTCGATCATGACTGAGCCACTACAAAAAGCCTTTGTTCAGGCGTCCGACTCATCTTTGGCGGGGGAGTGCAGAAGCACGTTCTTTACGCGCGCCCACAAACAATGCAGGGAAATCAATTAGAACAATGATTTGTGCGGCTCGCAACAATGTACACACAGGGGAGCGAACATATTGTCAAAGGACGACGAATATTGGGGAAATATGTTAGTGAACAAACTACCCGAGATTTTAAACTACTACGAAAAATCTATAGTTATGGTCGTGATCAAAGAATAAAATAAAACTTGATGAGGCAGAAGTGAAATAGTTACATTATTTCGGAACCTAGGATGAGTGAAACAAAGCCGTCAAATGCACGATAGCGCAAGTTGAGAGGGTATCTTAATTAATAAAACTAACTTTTTGCATAAACAGGACTAGAATTGCGGAAGATGTTCCTAAAATTGTATGGAGTCGTAACACGGAGAAACTCCGAAAGGAGGAGACTGGTACATTTTAAAATGTTTAATAATACATTATTTAAAATGCTTGGAGGTTTATAAAAATGACTCATTGAGGCAATGCAGGCAATGACGCTTCCACCACGAAGCTTTGTTTTTGAGGATAGGGAAGGTGTAGTGTTAATTTATGACGCCAAATGTTGACACACGCCAGATTTTCAAGTGGGTGGGCTTGATAGGTCATCTGAGAAAAATTGCTGTTGCACTTACAAGGACTCGTAAGAAAGGTAGCTCCACAAGTAATAAATAATTACTGTACAGGAATAAGTTTTTTTGTAATTAAATTTTTTGTCACCAACATCTATGGTCATTAGCGTCTATTGTTCACTTTTTTTTATTCCACTAGTCGGTTAACTAATTTTGTGGGGGTTATCTGTATGGGAAGACACACGTCATCCATGCCCTTGCAAGTATTCGATCGCGGGACCTCTCTGAAGCAAGACAGTGAGACAAACCACGACACCACAGGAGGTCGGCAGGAAGACGTTGTATGACGGGGTTCTTAGGATAAATAATTGATTCACATGTTATCCAGTATTCTTTAATGTAATTGAGTTAGTTTCAGTTGTTGGAACACATTAAGATGTTAATAGCTCACAATTTGTCAAAACGATGTGTCGATGGTAAGAGACGTTGAGAGGCGGAAATAATTTTTTCTCGGCGATGACAAATTGAAAGAAAATTTCTGGACTAAAGAAATTGTTAATTATCGCGGCGAGGAAAATTTAGAATTTACAGAAATTCGTTCAGAGTTGAAAGTTTGTATAGACATAGGAGATGGTGTCAAGTATTCCAGAACGCATACGGCAGTGCAGGAAAACATTTTTAAATATTAAATTCCCTGAAATGTGCATAATATTCCATTCTACTACGCCTCATCCTCCCACCAAACCATAATCCTTGCTCGTAATTAAAATTTATCGTATGAAATCTTTTTATTAAATTTGTAAATTCTATTGTATATTGTAAAATAAACTAATAATCTTTAATAATTGCATAATCAATTATTAGACCACAAGTGGCAGAAAAATGACGCCTAGTGTAATAAAAAATTTTACGTGCTAGAATGTTGAAGTTTTATTGTCAGATAAAATAAAGAATGAACATTTTGCGCATCGATAAAGGGATACAAGATATGTTATTTGAGACAAATAAATCTCTCCCACAAGTTTTACTACTTCTGTTGGCCTTACATTGCCAATATGTTGGCTCTAAATCACTCAACGAGGTTCGGTTGTTAGTTTTCCTCGTTTTAAAGTAATTAAATCTGTTTTGGAAATCAGAGTTCCGGGATATTATTTAGACGGCAACAGTGCATTCATTAGTGCTATTTCCAACATTGTTGTAGAGGACACAGAAAAGCTACTCTCGCCGTATATTTCCACGACACGTCCATTCTTTATATTATTGTAATACTTGTTCTATCTGGGGTGCGTTGCGCATTTCCTATCAATTTTAAAATTGTCCGTGATGGTTTTTTTGGCAACCACGTTGTGATATACAACTTAAAAAAATAGATATTTTCATTACCAGTCGAAAAATAAATGTTAATTGAGATGCACAAGATTAATGGGACACCGTGTATAAATGTGATGTTATAAATTACATCGAAGCAGATTTCTAAAATATGTAATTTCAAGAATTGTGGTTTAGGAGGAGAATGTGAAAGAGGAAACGCTGAGAGAAGAGGTGTGAGTTTGAAAACAAACTAATAGCAAAAATAGAGTCGAGGAAACGCGCGTCTCGCCCGGGGCAGAGCGCAGTCGTGCTAATTGCGGTGATTCGTAATTAAGCCGACACGGAACAAGGGACTGCCCAGAGCGACGCTCGCTCGTTACCTCGTCGCAGGGGTCCGACAAAGGATGCACGTCAATATCCACGCTCCTAAATACCCGCACGAAGCAGAAAACCACGTTACACCAATCCCACGGATTTATTCCTCCATTAAGGGCGCACAGCCTACCCAAGAAAGTCGTCCTGGTCACTCGGACTGCTCCTGTCATGCCTCAGCCACAACTGCTCTAATAAAGCGGTACCAGTTAATCAGATAAAAGTAGAAATACTCAATTCTTTTCCCTGCTATTCAAAAAAATCACTCAAGTAAAAATTAATTCTTATTCCATAAACCCTGTGGAAAAGTCATTCTTTCAAGGCTGTCGAACGAATCAATATCATTTATTCAATTAGCAATCAGAATATTTAAGCTAATTTATTATAAGTGCTAGCTGAACTGTCAGCTGTATGTGTCCTGATGAAATTTACATCCTCAATACCTCCTATTAGGTCTTCAGTCTTCTGTTGTGTCGTGGCCTTAACGGTTTCGCTAGTCGTGTATTTGAGTGGTCTTCTATATCATTATGCTGTTTGGTGATTCTTTCATGAATAATTTATTTAACTGTAGGGACGCGCAGGTATTCATGGATTAATTCGGATACTGTTTAGTAAATAATTATACGAACATACAAAATTGGTAGCAGAAGTCAATACATCAATGCTCAATAAATGAAGTATTTGATCATTAGCGTGGTTTTCAATTGTTTTAAAAAATTAAATTCCTACAGTAATATTATTGCCGCGTTCTACAGTCACCGTTTCCAGTAAGCAACTGTGTTTGAATATGTAGATCTCTGACATACAAATGCTCGGTTCGCTGCTGAGTGTCAAAGAAGATAGGCCGTCTTACAGCAATTCCACCGACTGAAGCGTTTTCCCAACAGATTGTAATTGACATATTTGGATCGTTCCTTGTTTCCACCTTGGGTCATAAACAAGCTTTGTGTATATACGCTGTCCTTCCTCTTCCCTGAACGTGGAACACGAACGACCATCTCGATATGCATTGGCGAACGACTGACGGCGGTAGAATAACCACTCCAGTGAGCAAGTCCAAGGAATTAATCCTCTAAGAGGCGACGCAAGTAGTTTCTTATAACCTACGTATTCTTGTTCGGATTTTCACTCCGGTCAATAAGGTCGGATTGTCTGAGTGAGCTTTGAAACGTTATTTCGAGTCCTTCCGCGAACATCAGACGACGGTGATTTCGATTTGCTCTCGAACCGACGTAAATTAATAGACTTCGCCCACGGACCCCATATGGAGATGGCAATATGACTGCGATTCTCCCACGATAGTACAGTCAGCAAATACCAGCGTTCCCAGTTCAAAACCCGCCACCACCAATTTTCCAGGAAATTTTAAATTTAATGTATAATGTGTACAACATTCCTTTGATCTCTAAAAGTTTATTTTTTGGATCGCTCTGTAGTTGGGTGCAATTCACCTCCTTGCTTTTCTTCGTGCTGTTAACTAATAACGACGTGGATCCTGAAAACTATGTTTAACCCTTAAGTGCATTATTTTTTTGAATTTTTTAAACAAAATTTTTAAGACGTATTTTTTTAAACACAATTCGGAAAAAAATAACCAAGAGGATATTAAACGTGGCCAAAATCAATTTGGCTCATTATTTTGCACGTATTCAACATAAATACAATGTAAAGTAATAATAATACAACAGTGACAGTGTTACCAGTACTCTGTGGACCGTAATTCGCTACATTTCTAATTTCGTTTCCATAGTTTCCATAATGTGCCTATTTTTTAAAAGAAGAATAATTTATCAGCAATCTGACACGAAATTTCTACGACAAAAGAAGTTTCCTTCGTATATATTTTAAATAAAGTTGTTTTCGGAAGTTAGTATTATAGGACCATGCAATAGATTTACTCATTGTGACGCAAATAAATATTTTTTTCTTTAAAATAAATTTTTGATTTTTCCAAAAATATTACGCAAAATGTACGAATACTATTTATGTTTTGAAAATATAAACTAATTTAAAATAAAAAATTTTAATTCGCGAATGGCTCACATTTTATTTATTTTCGTTTCTTACTGTGTTGTACAGCTGAAACGAGCACGGCGGGGCGGCAGTTTGTTGAGCTTTTCGGGTGGTGCAGAGGGGTACTGCGCATGCACATTCCTCATTCCAGAGCGCTATCTTGTTCTGTGGAAGCTTGAGCCCAGATAGCCACAGATAGCATTAGCTGGAGCGACTACACGCAAGGAAGGCAGTTTAAATTCTTCAAAATTTGGTTCACAGTTAAGATATTATGTTATCAGAATTATTCCCAATTTGGATATATACGATTTTTTGTACTGGAAATAAATGCTGAAAGTAGATTAGAAATTGAAATACGTTCCCTTAATCTTTTCATATTTACATTCAAATATGTGAAATGATAATGATATACACACAATTTTTTTCACAAATATCGACTGAAGAAATTCGTCAGTTATTATTATTAATATCTCAGAAATTGTACACTTACGACGTCCTTCCCAAGTATGAAAAATAAATTAGATAATGTATTATTACTCACTAATAATATGAAGAAACAAATTCTGTATTCCTACTGAAAAGCCAACTTTGTTTAATTACACATATAACACGCACTAATTTGTTTGAATTTATATAGTTTTATAGAAATACATTGCATAAATTACAATTAATTGTACTCTTAATTCAATCTAAATGTTCCTATTTCTTTACATACCTTTGACTGACAGTGTATTAATTGAATAACGACAATACCAAAATATTATTGGGGGTTCCGTAAGTCATTTGCAATACTTTATATACATATAACTCATCAGCCGTACGTTATACAACAATTATCTATACGTATAGAATCAAGTTGTGAAAATTTATGTTTCTGAGATGTGACATAGTCATAATAATTAGATCATTTGAATATAAATCAGATAAATTTTTACAAATAGACCTGTCACAGATACAAATAATAATTGGTGCATAGTCATCATTTTAGTTTAGAAGCAAAATTGTAATAGAAGTTACAGGGTTTAGGAAACAATAACCCATTTACTATTATCATTTTTATATTTAAAAAATTCAGCTGTCGAACCAGACATATATATTTTTAAAAACCTGTGTAACTATGATGTTTTGATCTGTATAAATATTCTTTATTTATTTTAAATGGAATAGTTTATTTTGTTTTTCTGCAAATTGTCAGCTCTTTATACTGAAATATTAGTCATATATCTTATTTTCACGTCTGTTTTTAACAATGAATATCCTTAACTGCCATAAACAGACAATTTTTGTAATTTAAAATAATTATTAATCATAAAATCTTTAATTAACAACACAAAAACGCTTCTGTACATATTTGTAAAATCTTCAGGCTGTGTGAGTGGAAGAAAGGTTTGTTTTGATGTTTTCAACGTTTGTTCAGTCTGATTTTATTTTCATGCTGAAGATCGTTAAATATATCTTCTTGGTCACAGTGTAATTAATCTCGATTTTAATATTGCTACATTATGTGACATATGCGGTATATTATGACTGCTAATATCGTCTTCTAATGTAAAAATTTATATCTTTAATAAATTTTTCACGGTTACGCACCATGTTCAGATTCTCGACGATCACGTTTCTGGCGTTGTCTTCAGACTGTGTGGCGCTGCGTGACGTGCGAGCTATATATAGTGCCGGACAAGCTGCGACCTGATTGGCCGCTGAGGATCGCCTGACCACAGCGTCAAGGACTCATGTTTTTCCATGTCGCGTAGTAAATGTCAGGCGATCCTCAACGGCCAATCAGGTCGCAGCATGTCCGACTATATATACCTCGCATACGTCAGGAAGCGCCACACAGGCTGAAGACAGCCGTGGGGAATGGCCACAGAAACATGAACGTCCGGAACCTGGTGCGTAACCGTGAAAAATTAGTTAATAATTTACACCGGGAAAGCTGTCTTTCTTATTAAAATTATTTCCGTTGTGAGAGTCTGTGCGTTATTTAGGAAGTTAAATTTATCAGTTATTTTATTTAAGATGCATATCTTTAAAATGAGAACAAGAAATGCACGTGAATTTTGGGAACTGCATTAGACACCTATTTTTTTTCTTCATATTATAGAAAGCCATTTAATTGTGTTTAAGGGACTTTATATGAAAACTTATGGAACGAATAAAAAAATGATTGACTATAATTTTACATTTGTAATTATTGTAAGTATAGTAATTATTGATTTTAAAAAAATAATTACACAATACGAAGAAGATGAATATGGGAACGCCAAAATCATTCCGCTTAAAAAAATTGATTTGCTGAAAAATAAATAAAATTAAAGAAATAGTTTTTTATTTAAATAAAAATTAATTATTTAATTTCGAAAATTACTAAATTAAGTACCACATTATTAATTTAGTGAATTTTCAAACAATGCAACCTGGCCGATAACACATTTAGGGATAGAGGTCGAGTTGCGTTACATATAAATAACGAAAAAAATCGGAGGGTTATGGATAAATGACATCTCGGGCAACGCCGGGCACTCAGCTAGTCTATTTATAAGAATATACGTAACTGAGTAAATACATAAATGAGAAAAATATACCAACACGATAAAATAAATAAAGTATTTGATAATCTAGTGGGTTTTGAACGATAGTGGTCAGTTTAGATTTATTTTCCGTTAGTCTTCAAATAAAGACAAAGGATTTCGTTACAGTGAGTTCCAGATAGACAAATTAGTAAACCAACGTCTACCATCTAATACTTATAGCATATATCAGAGCGTAGATACTTTCGGAAATAATTTACCAGCGTGAAAACTGTCCATTTGTAGATAAAATTAATACCTACACACACGCATCTTTGTTAAAATCCTAATGTTGTCAGCAAACAGCAAAAATGGAGTAATCGCTTTCCTTTTTTTTGTTGTAAATTGTGCGTGTATGATATTTAGTATATGTGTATATTATATAAAGTAATGAGCCCAAACCTTGTGAAACCTCAAGATTTACCAGAATACAAGTACTTTGATGAACTTAGCCAAATAAATAACGTGTCTAGTAAGTGGAAAGTGTGGAAGTCGTCTCGTTCGATAAATGTTGCAGCTAGGGTTGTAAACCTAAATAAAATAAAACCGTTGAAAGATGTTTACTTTTGAAGTACTTCTTCCCTTGCTGATCTAATACGACTGATCAAGTGTGAGAGTGTTGCTGCACATGCAGGAAGGAGCGCTTTGCAGCATCCTCGGTTTCATGACCAACCACTTGACTATATCAAGCGCATATTGATTATTACTCCTGAATTAATTGTCTTGTTTTTAGTTAATTAGTGTAAAGAGAGCGTGTTTTCCTCTTTACGGAATGTTATTAATTTTATTTACCTGGCCATCAATATTCATGGGCACAGCTTGCCTCTTGCGGGAGTCGAGGACCTGTTCTAAAACAACCAGGGCAATTAACAGGCGAGCAGCTACGACAGCTACCACATGCAGCCACAGACTTATCATCTCATTATAGTAGGTCCTCTCTGCTCGTAGATAAAAAAAAATCTCTATTCACTCCTAGACAATACTTCGACAGTTAAATGAATTAAATTATTCGACGCGAATTAAATTTCTTATAGTAGTAATAATATTCTTGTCTGGATGTTTGATGGTCTGAGAGATGGAAGAGAATGGTGGAGCTGTAGGAAAATGCTCGCATAAAATGATTAGGGAACGGAAAATGGATTTTGGTCATTAATTATGTAATTTTAATTAATAATGCTACTGAAACCTATTAAACGATATTGCAAGAAACACGGAATGAGAAATCAACGCTTATTTTGTAAACGATCACAAAAGATTGTCATCTTACGTGGACGTTACAATGATCTTCCACGCAACGTTGTTTCTCTTCTTTTTCGAGAACGAGTTACCGAAAGCGAAATGTCAATTGGAGGATATATCATGAAATATTCCACTAATGGAGGCAATACTAGCAAAACAATGTTCAACGGGTATACGCATGTTATTGTATTAAGAACATCCTGAAAATCTGTTTTGTACTCAAACGACACCAATAAGATAGTTACCCAACGCAATCTCTACTAGAAAGTAGAAATCTATATAATAATACACGGATCAGTGTTTCAGTCAGGTTATTCATTTAAAAATATCGTAACGACTGAGGGAAATGCATTTAAAAATTCTATATTTAAATATTTCATACATTTTATATACTGGAAGCTGGTGAAACTCAATATTAATGTATTTTTAACGAACGGAGATTATAACTAAAAACCGTTCGCTTGTTGGATAAAAGAAGTATGGTCTTCGTGTTTACACAGGAATAAATCCTCATTATAATCTACCTGTCTATAAAAAGATGAACAATTAAACTATTTTACGAAACTCTATAAAAAATTTCGAAACGATAGCTCTTATGAATTTAGTATTAGGTTTTAAATAAAATAGAGTCTACCAACTAATAGCAAATGAGTTTTAAATAATTTATTATTGACTTACTATTTTAAAATATGTTCTGTATTTACAATTCAATTTATTTGATTCAAAACTCTCAAAGTATATAGTACAGAGAATAGGAAAAGTCAATAATATTTAGTGCACCCTTTTTACAAAATCATTAATTATTAATTACTTACATGTTTCTTAAATTAACTAAATGCTGAGGCCATGTGCTTGCCAGAGGCGGGAGACAACGAACAACTCCTTACGGTAGTATCCTATTTAGGGTAAATCCCGAAGCCACAGGGAAATTTTGGGAGCTCGGCCAACGACCACTGTACTGGCCAAGACCAAACGTAACAAAGGACACTAATGTGCAATGTGGTGACGTGATTGGAGGAAATCAAATTCGTCACACGTCTTCAGGGGTAAACTGTCCAATCGGAGCTTGTAATGGACGAAAGGGGTGCCCTTTCACATAATTCGAAGGACCAATCGTAATATATCGGAACCAAAATACAGCATAGAGGAGTTCTGTATGCTAAAAGTTTTTAAACTGCTGCTGTAGCTGTTTAGAGACTTGTGAAATTAACTTTAAAAACCAGCGCAAATATGAATAATGCAGTCGTGTCAGAAAATGTACTGAGAATTTAAATGCCATAAACATTAATAACCTCTCTCAAATTACCATACCAGTAGTTCACTGATGATTATAAAATATAAAACCTCATTTCGTGGTACGTTTTTAACATTTAAGTATGATGGAATCAATATGTATTACAAATTAATTTTTATTATAGATGAATTATTTGTGGCAATTCACTAATTTTCAAACTGCAATGATCATTGCAATTTGTAGCTAAATTTTGCCCGTGGCTGTGTCGACACAGTCTTACCACGTCATTCATATTCATAATATCATTAAAGTAACCATAAAGGCATGAAAATTTAACAGACGCGATTATTTACTTTAAAAAGAACTAAACCGAAAATTTTCTGTAACCTGCCGAAGGAAATTAATTGTATTGCACCGTAAACAGCTTATAAGCAAATATAAATCCTATGCGGTTACTAAACTTTCATACAATGGTTTTCTTATTAATTGGATAATAGGAAACAAACAGTAACATTGAATTAAACGCATCCAAAATGAAATTTTACTCAATTTGGATACAGTTGAAAATTTGTAGTGATCATTTACATTGATTTAATGAAGATATAATACCAACCACTGAGATTCATTATTTGTGAAGCGAGGAACAGTCTGTAATTTGAAAAAGGTCGTTATCAAATTACATATCTTATCATCACTTGGATTGCCGCGTACACCTTGATCGTAAACTATATATATATATATATATATATATATATATATATATATATATATATATATATATATACCCTATTCGCCCGGGAATTCGTTGTTAAGTAGACACAAAAGAGTAATGTTTTCCCAGCAGTATGGAATGTATTTCAACATTGAGCTTCTTCGGGTGTAAATAATTGATTGTCGGAAGACGACTAAAGGTTTTTATAAATATAGTGCTATAAAATTGCAGGCTATGTATTATTGAAATATACTATTAGACAAATTGAAAGATTTTATATTAGAACTTTAAATTCTATTGCTATTTTTCATTCTATATTTTTATTCTTTCCTTCTTTCATAATTATTTTTGGAAGAAATACCAACTTTTACAGAAACTAAATACTGGAAAGCACCCACAATTTTTGGAATATCTTTGTGGTTGTGATAATACGGCCTTTTGAAACAATAGCGTGCGAATTCAAACTTCGTACATATACGTATTTATTTTAATTTCACAATAAAGGAATTTTGAGTTATAGGTTTTCTCTTATCCTTGTCTTTATCCCAAGTAAGAGGCAAAAAAGTGCCTCATACGAGATAATCTACTATCATTTCATTTCTTTGTAAGGTAAAAGTTTTATTCATTCATTGGAGGTTATGTTTTGATATTAATAATCCTAATGTTTAATCTATTAATATGTAAGAAGCGTTCGATCAAATGAATTAAGTTTCCTTTTCAGATGACTATTACAACCAGAATTTAAAAGTGATTTTTAGGTACCGTATGTACTGAAAACAAATATGAAATGACATTTACTCACTTATGCATACATAGTATTGTATATGGATATACCCCCAATTGTATACGTTCTTCAAGTAATTTTTTACTCGTACCATTTGAAAGAAGGATAACTTGACGGAAACTTTGAATCATTTCACGAGACAACTAGGAAATTATTTAAGAAACTGAAAATGGATACTAATGTGTCAGATATCAAAACTTTAGAAAAATCTTTAAATGATTATGAAGCACAGGTAAGATTTATCTTCAAGTAATTTTTTATTATCGGTAAATTATGAATACAATTCCTAAAAATCTTCAATTTACTATATGAGCTATATATTTCAATGTAAATGATTTAACAAAAGTTATGAAGCTGAGAAAGTTCTGTATAAATGTAAATTATTCCATATAAAATGCCATAAGTGTCATGATTGGGAATAATTACATTCTGGAAGAAAAAATAATAATCATAGTTTTTAGCCATTTCTTCATGCTATCAATTGCAGTCATATATAGTTATGCAAATTAGCTGATTTTGTTTTCATGTCTGCTGATGCAGCATTATTTTCAAAATATTAAATAAAACATAATGTAAATAGTTGAAACCACAAAACGTGAACGAGTGATTCTTATTTGTATGTAGTAACAGTTGTTAGGCACATTTTGCTTTGGCAATATATAGCATGATTTTAATAGATGTGCCATTTTTTAATTGAATAATGCTAAATCAGGATTTCATGTAAATATGTAATAATATTGATTAATTCTTTGATTTACAGATGTCTCAGGTTAAACTTGCTATTTCAACTGCTGCCTCTCTAACTGAAAAGGAAGAGTTAGAGTCACTTCAATCGAGTCTTGAGCAACTAATTGAACTAACTAAGGAAACAGTTTCAAAGCTTCACAGTACTTCAAGTAATTCTTCAGAAGAGACTATGTTGGTTGATAAATTTGATGATGAATATGCTTTATTTAAGGTGTGTATTTTGAGTGGCCAAAAATTATCTCTTGATTTTTTTCCGATTGTGTGTACAATGCCGATGAAACTGGACTGTTTTTCCGTTCTCTACCTCAGCACACATACATTTTTATTAGATCGAAAATGCTAAAGGTTGCAAAATAAGTAAGGAACACTGTTTTGTGTTGTTCAAATATGTCTGATGATAAAGAAAGATTGTTGGTGATTGGAAAAAGGTAACAACACGCAATGCTTTAAAGGTGTTAAATATTTTCCTGTTCATTTTCATGGAAACTCCAATGCATGGGTGACAGCTTCCATATTTCAAGAATGTTAATTAAATGGGAAAATAAACTGACACAAAAAGTAGCAAGGATGACAGCTTCCATATTTCAAGAATGCTAATTTAAATGGGAAAATAAACTGACACAAAAAGTAGTTTTATTGATTAACAATTGTGCAGCACTTCGAATGAATTGTAAATTAAATAACATCAGTGTTGTTTTATTACTCACCAATACGACTTCAGTATTATAGCCATGTGACCAGGGAATCATTAGAACTTTACCATGAAATGTGCGCAAGAGTTCTTGAGAACGTGGAAGACACACACGGGTTGAGTGCTCTTGCTAAGAAGACGAGTGTTCTTGATGCCTTACACTTATTAGCTACATCATGGTTTAAAGTGTCTGCAAATACAATTCAGAACTGTTTTCGGCATAGGGGATTTCCAGAGAAACATCGCAAGGTGAAGAAATCCTATGCACTCGACCACCAAACCAGAAAACGAATTTCGGGAATGGGTGGCTGTCAATGAAAACATCACTAGATCTGCTGGACCAACAGAAGATGACATATGTAAAACAGTTACTTCTACAGACTCGCATGTGACCGCAGGAGTGTGTGATGTAGAAGAAAATTACAACAATGCTGTGGAAATTGTGATGTGGTGTACAGTACAGGTCTGCTGATTTTCAAAAGCATTATGAGTTTGAGATTTACATTAAATGGAATTGTCAGAGAAGTATACTGTAATGGAGGATTTTTTTAAATGATAGATAATGTACCCAACAATTTAATGTGTTACAGTATACAGTCTATATAGTTTTATTGATTAAATGAATAATAATATGAATGGATTTATTCCAAGTAGTAATTTACGGAAGTAGTGGTAGCAATCTTTTTTCATTTGGTAATCTTCAATTATAATTTTTGGTCTATTGTTATCAATCAGTTAATTGCTCAAAGTCATAACAATAAGTGGCCTCCACTGTATTTGTTTTTTCCTTACAGTAATTGTATTGTAAGAATTGTTTACAAAATGCCTGTATTAGTTTTGGAAATAATTTGTGATAGTGTGTGCAGTAATAGTTATAATAAAATATTTTTTAATGAGTATTACTATAATTTTAATTAGATTAATTATTTCCATTATTATCTATATATTATTTAATGTTCACAAATAATTCTGTTAAATATTTAATTTAAATTCTATTTGTTTTCTATAATTACATAGTTGATATGTTTTTACAAAGTGAACATATTTTTCAGGCTGAATTAGAAGCATTTAATAATTCTGATGAAAAATTGACTGAAAAAGAAGAACAAGTAAGTAATCTTCACTTTTAAAACATAAACACATTTTCAGCTATGTATCTCATTCAAGTTAAAACTGTTCTATATTCAGAATTGTTTCTTTACTTCAGTTCTTATGAACTACAAATTATTTGTAATGTTATTTCTCTATGCTAATTAAGACATCTATGATATTCACAGTAAATTACATTTCAATTTAATGATCATGTTTGATTTAATTAATAGAAAAGTCCAGGATCATTTGTCTTTTGTAAAGAAGGAATATGGGAGCTAAAGGACAAAAGTGTAAGCATAATAGGAAAGGATAAAAGAGTCAGAGTATTTGATGATATAGTAGAGAGATTAAAAGCCTCTGTTCATCAGCATAGGGGTGGGGTTGCATAAGTTGAGTTGTGCTCCTTTCTCACATCATCTGAACCCATGTCTCTGCTTTCAGTATGAATGATGAGCATAAAAGAATTCCCTGCCAATGAAGTGTTTGCAGACTTGAGCATAATGAAAAATTTTCACACGTTTTTTAAAATTAGTTCAAGTGTCACAAGATTAATACAAGTTACTGTTGGCCTCTACAATTACAAGAGGTATTCAAAGTGGTAACTTCTAACTTCATGACATATTTAGTTCAGCAAAGTATTTAGACAGCTTTGACTGGTGTTGCTGCAAATGTGCAGAATTTTTTTAGCAGACACTTGATTTGGTCAACAAGCTGGAGTAAGGAAGACAACTTAGTTCCAATTTGTGGGACCAAAAATTTGGAATATGTAAAGGTCACGGAGTTCGTAGGTGAAATAAATTGCCTTTGAGGATGAAAATAACACTGGCATTTGTTGGAACAGGTTTGTTAACTCAGGTGTCCTTGCATCAGTATTAGATTGAATGTTAAAGACTACTTTGAATTTTCGTTTTTTTACGTTGCCTTCTGAATACAGCACTGCAATTTTTTTTAAAAAAAAAATCTATCTGGTTTATTCCCTTTTTATTTGGTTATTTTGGCTTTATGCGGGTGTACTCTGTGTTCATCCAATCTGATAGAAACCTTTCTGCCTGTTTCTCCAACATATGTTGTTCTACACTTGCGGTCATGAAGTATACAGCCTGAGATCTATCAGATAAATTTTGCAAAGGTTTAATTTTCTTAAGTGTCCCCTTGCATTACATTCTCAGAAGAAAGAAATATTTTTAAATTATGCATATTTGCAATTTTGCAGATGTTTTGGTATATTGGGAATAATTTTGTTGCAACATTAGAGGCTTTTGGTACATCTCCTGGATGAGATAAATTTGAAGAGTTCTTTGTGCATACTGTGTCTAGTATTATTCATTAGGGACTGTTAGATATGTAAAGGTATGAATTGGTTGCTTGTGTGGTATAAGGTTAGGGCTGCTCTTATAGTTGTTTAGGATGCATAAGTAGATTGTAAATATTGACATTGTCCAGCATGTATGGGGTTTCTGTACATAGTGAGAGAGGTCATTAGTTAATTTTGTTATCATTTCACATCTGTAAAAAGAATTTAAATTTTTGGCGAGAGTTAAGAATTTGCAAACTGTGCATGCCAAAATGCTAAATACAGTGTTCATCGCTATAGCTCTGTGAACAGTTTGCATGTTTCAACCCATGCAGTCACATATCCCTGGTAACATTGGTGTATACGTCAGTCAAGTGTTGTGTATTAACAATAACTGCCCAGGTTAAAACCCAAAAACCCCTTATTTAACATATTCATTTCGAATATCATTCTCTAACCTAAGTTTTACAAACACTTGTATCACTGAAAATGAATGACTATCTCATGTATTTATAGTAGTCCATATAAGTAGGGAGTATTAGTGTTTTTTTGTGGGGGGAGTGAGATATCTGTTAGTGGAAACAGACATTCGTGGCATGCTTCTACCTTCTGTTGTGGTGGTTGTCTCTTCGCGTATATGAAATTTTCCTAGTAAATGGGATAAATGTAGGGTTTTTGAGTTTCAACCTGGGCCACAGTTTATGTGGAATACAATGTTTCAATGGCTGACTCCACCATCATAGGTTATAGTCACATGACTATGATGATGGTGGCAGAGCTAAGCATTGAAATTTTGTGAATATACTGTGGTCAGGGCAGAAACTTGAGAACCTATATTCATTAACTTTTGGTGTTTTTCAGTTAAAATAAATCATGCCAGCATGTATAATTTATATGTTGATTATCTAATCATTCCTATAACCAAATAAATGGCATTTATAATAAATACACTCATCTGAAAGTAATTGAAATCAATGGCTGTAGTTTGAACCTCTTTTTTTCTTTACCACACATATATATTTAATATTTTTATTCAACAATGGAATATTAATTATACTTTTTTTGCAAACTTTTCAGAAGCCTGAAGATTCAAGAACTGTTGGTGAATTTCTGAATTCAAAGAATTTTTTGGTATGTACCATGCAGATTTTTATTCCTAAGTATAAGCTTTATAAAAGCAATCTTTGCAGTGTTTTGAGATGTGTCACTGACATGTATAAGAACTACTTTTGTAAATGATCTTTCAGGTATATGATCTAGGTGATATTTTCCTTCATTGCTTCTTGTGTGTACAAATGTATGACACCTAGCTCCTCTCAAATGCTCATAATTTAATTTCAATGCAGAAACCCTTAAAAATAATGTATATTTGTCAAATATAATACTATTTTCAAGGTTTATGTTATTTACCATTATACAACTAGTCTAAGTGTTCAGTTTTGTACAACAGCTATGCATACTACTCCTTTTATCATGCTTCCAGCATACATATTTTCATGAAAGCAAGCTATTTTATCTATCTATGGGAACATAAGGCATGGGGCTTTTGACAGCCTTGACACATAAACATTAATATCATGAATTTCTGTCTAACTGTATGTGAAATTTTGTGGCAATGATGTGGAATCAATTGGAATTAATATTGTGTTCAGTTTAAATAGATTCTAACAGAATACCTTGCCAAAAAGAGAATTTTTCTTCAACGAACTAGTATCGTGAAGATGATTTACCTGCCTTTGGTTAGATATTAAATGTACTTCCTTAGTGGATGATATAGTTATTGGATTACCACTATTGTGGAAGTTTGTTCAAGAGACATTATTTTCAATGATTAATTCACATCATAGGTCTGGTAGCCATGCAATGACTTCTTCGTCAAATTCACTGGGAAAACCTTCATTCCATAATATTTATATTAAAATATTTCAGGACTTACAACACCAGACATGGTATATCGGTCATATTATTTACAAAGAGAATATTGTTAAATTACTGGATTTACCTTCTTGTAGCTTAAGTTCAATGTATTTGCTCCATAGAAGACTGTCCAAATTATTTTAACTATGATTATACTGGACTTCTTGAGCTATAGTATACTGAATGTCTGCTGAAGAAAGGAGGTAACACCTCCAAAATTTCTTACTATTCTGGAGTGTCTTTGTTGCTCAGGTAATCTATTTTTATTTCCCATCCTTATAATATGTTAATCAGAGTAATTTAAGTTGTGTCCACAGTAAAGAAATTGAAATTTTAAGGTCTGTTTCATCCTGCATCTGCAGGATAATAGGTCTACTCCATTAGCTATGTACTTAACAGTATATAGTTGCATATCAGTATTTCATTTCTTGTACAGAATAATATGGGATTCAAGTAGATACATTTATTGAAATAATATGTATTATGTACTATATATTCATTTGTAAGTGTTCACAGTTACCGTAACATGTTTAAGTATTCTTGAGCACAGCATATTATTTGTTTAGCAGCTTCACATGCCTGCAGATATGTGTGAATTCATGTATAAATGTATATGAATCTTATCTTCTCTTATAAAGTTACACTTGGTTTCAGGATGATTTGAATTCTCTTAAAGGAATGAAATGTCAAGCACCACATTCTAATACATATGATGGCATATCTTACCATAATGCTATAATATGTGATGTTAATGTGTATGATATTGTTCAATCTATAGACCAAATACAGGTGAGCCAGTACATCAAATAATTAAAATGCTATGTTATACAGAAAAGCTTCAGTTTGATTGATTTCTCTCTTCATATTTTATTCTGTAATCTTAGTTGCTATTATTTACTATTGTAATTCAATTTATAATTTTTCTGTCTATTATAAGATTGAGTAAAATAAAAACCCAGACAATGGCAGACATTGCGACATTGTCATATGATATGGATAAGGAAACAGAAAATATGCTCTTCTTGGTTTTTTATTTAAAATTTGCAGTCTTGGCCATTACACAACAACTATCCTCTCCAGAAAAAAAAACAGTAATATCTCGCCAGGAGGTGACCAACTATGTAAAAAACCTGATTTCAAATTATATGGTGGGAAACAACTGAAGGAGAAAGGAAAAGAGGAGAGATAGAGGAAGAATATAATTAAACAGTATTAGGAGCAAGGAAATGAAGCTAAATGACTAGAAAAAAGATAATGATAAAGTTCATTGCCTGGTCTGTAGGACATGTTGAATGAAAAAATTTCAAAGACAGAATTCATCACCTGACAAATTTAATAAACCAATACTGAAATATTGATAAAAAGTGGGGGGGGGGGTTATTATATAAAAACACTCAAAAATAGTTGCTATAGTATTTATCATAGAATATAGTTTCTAATCAGGGAATAGAGTATCCCTTTTATTTGAAATAAATTTTAAAATGATATTGTTCCAAATTAATATATTGAAGGTTATTTGCTTTGTACATTGATTTACATGATTTTTAAGTTAAGTATACTTCAAACATGTGAAAAGCTTGTGTATCAAGAATTCAATTTCCATTCGCAGGTGCGTGTCCTCTTTGTAAACCCCACACATAGAGATATGTTGCCTTGTCCAAAGTACTTTGAAGGAGCTTGTCAGTATTTAGACTATGCCTGTTGGTATTCCCATGGAGAAATTGTTCAGTTCTCTGAATTGAAAGAATATAGGTGAGACTCCTTGAATCAATTATGAAGTAAAAACTGATTCTTCTTTTTAACTTACACCATATAAATTTTCTTGTTTTATCTGTACCATTCTGCTCATATTCAATTATGTAACAGTAACCAAATAAATGCAAGC
The DNA here is from genome assembly GCA_037074705.1 of Zhengitettix transpicula. Classification (NCBI taxonomy): domain Eukaryota; kingdom Metazoa; phylum Arthropoda; class Insecta; order Orthoptera; family Tetrigidae; genus Zhengitettix; species Zhengitettix transpicula. The sequence continues at coordinate 65,664,404 of CM073595.1, read as the reverse complement.
CAAAATTACACTTTCATTTTCTCTGGTTTTATGGATTTTGCATAAGCAAAACTTGAGTTCAAGCTGAAACTTGACACATAAAACATATATTACTAGTAAAATAAAGTTATTTAGTTTTGTAATGTATTAATTGTGAAAAACATTACCAATAAATTTTTTCTGTAAGTAACTGCATGGCATGTATTAGCTTGACCACTTCAAACTTATTTTAATTAAAGTTCTAAGAATGAATTACAATTTACAATGGTGAACTACATTGTTGTCACTACTTATTTTGCAACATCACTTTTGGTGAAAATCTATTGCTAGTTGAGAAAACTAATTATTTTTGAATGATTGACTTAATTGTATTTCTTTTCTCAAAGTAATTACCAAACACTCAAACCAGAAACAATGAATTTTCAGAATTATTCCACATTCTTCCTTTTATTCAAATTATATGTGTTTTTATTGAACTTGACTATCTAGCATATTTTTCATGATTTTAGTCCATTGTATTTATATACTCAATTTTTTCCCCAGAGAACCAAATTTTGACTTAGTAAACCAAGGATGTAAAGCTCTTGTAAAAGATATTGATGAACTCTGGCACCATGCTACTGTTGAGAACAATTGTGGAGATAATAAATGGGAAGTCAGATTTCTCACCAATGGAAAAATGAAAGTTGTTGATTTACAACATATACTCCCATTAGGTAATATATTCAAGATTAAATTTGTCCACAAATATTAGCATGAGTATTCAGATATAATTGTTGTTTTAGGAAGTCCTGAAGAAGTTGATGACTCATCATCCGACAGTGAGGACTCTAGTGAATATGAAGAACCAGGGAGACAAGTTGTGAATGATCTATCAGCATTAGTAAATAAATACTCGATGAACTTGCCTTTACCTGTGCCAGGAAAGGAATTTCACACAAAAGTAATCTTGGATGAAATAACCTTCTAGTTTAATGTTTACTTTTTAACTGAATAGTAACTGTACTTTTTGAGCCAATATTATGAATCATACACACTTGTATGCAAATTTATTCTCAAATTGATGAAAGCTTTTAGTTAAGTCAAAGATGCAAGAAACTATTCTGAGCCACATTTCACAATACTTTCAGTACCTTGTTTTTCTACCAATACTTAAAAGGTTACAGAGTAATATTTAAATATTTGTTCCCCTTGTTAAATAAATTAAAACCATTTAATGATATAATTATAAAATGTATACATAAGTATCATTATTCATGACGTTAGTTAATAAAATCACGAACTATACTTTTATCTCATTTATGATAGAATCTGTACTGGAAAGCAAGATTCATATATTTATTTCAGTTTATGCAAAAATATTGTACCATATATAAAGTTACATTTGTACTTTTTTGTTTTACTTGTACTTTATTTTTTACAAAATACATTCTTTATTTCATCTGCAGTCCTCAAAATGTTTAATCATTTCTGTGTGTTTTATAATTTTTATTACAGCAAACGGGCTCTCATCACATGGCCAAAATAGGTCACCATAGTGGTTCTGGACTAGGAAAGTTTTGGGGTGGAATGCTGGAACCTATTGAAACAGCTGTCTATCCTCGAGAAAAAACACTAGGTAGGAGGGACATTTGGCTTTTCATTTTGTCAAACTTAGTTTTTTTTTGTTAAACTGCATGAAAATATTTTCATTAGAAAAATTTTAAGACTAAATTTGGCTGGAAATATAGACCGACTAAAGTGCTTGTTGTAGGAAATCATGATGAAGTTGACGAAACATCAGGCAGTGGATGCTCTAGTGAAGATGAAGAACCAGGACCACCAGCTATGAAAGACGTATCAACATTAGTAAATAAATCTTTGATGAACAAACCCTTATCCACTGCACTGGGAAAATGGGAATGCCACACAAAGGTAAAAAAGAATGAGTGTATCTCTTAAATTTAAATTAATAATTAATTTGCTTACCTGAGTTAATATTAATATATCTATAATATGTGGCACCAAATTCCAATCTATAAATGTAATGAAACTTATTTTAATGAACGTATTTAAAATTTTCATTTACATGATCACAAAATTGGAACACATTTGATTGAATCACAATTTTCTGTTCAATAATGCTAGTGCTTTTTAGTTAGACTAGTCTGAATAGTAAAGATACTTGGTACCTTTTTGAAATAATTGAGGCTTCTTGAAACTATGGGTTTAACAATATGTTAAGAGTTTGTTTAGACCAGGAGTTCCTAATGGGTCCAGATGGGAGTTTCAAAAGGCATTCAATTCCATGTATTTGAGATCAGTGAATATGAGAGTCTCATTCAAACTCAAATAGTTATATTTAATTTTTGCTCCAAAATTTATTTTAACTTAAATCAAAATTATTTTTGATACTTTGAAAATTTAATGCAGCATTCTGTTGTTGAAAAATATATTAATGTTGATGACATTCAAATGTATTCTGTCCATAAGAGAGCAAGGAATTTTCCAGTGTAAAATATGAATAAAATATTCTGGGATTTCTAACTCTGTAAATATTAATACATAATGTTTACAAGACATGCTCTGCCATTCTCAAGTAAATTGCAGTTGAAGATTTTAAATTAATCAAATAATGTTTTATCGACCAATGGCCACTTTGAACAATTAAAAGAACATATCAATGCCTATTATAAAGATTAGGAAAGTTAAAAGTCCCGTATTGGATTATAAATCCATATGACAGCGACACAACCAATATTGATTTTTCACTACAAGAAGAATTGATTGAATTTATGGAGAATTTGGAAAATAAAATCATTTTTCAAACAAGTTGTTATGCCCAATTTTGAAATTGTAAGGAGAAAGTTGTCAAATTAACCCATATTACCAAACTTTTTAAAAATCTTTTCCTAGTTCTTACTTGGTTGAGACAGGATTTAACCTCATTAACAATTTATTACAAAAATAAAAATTGATTAAATATTACAGAATGTGGTGTTTTAAAAGCATGATGAAGTAATTTTACAGTTAATACTAATATGGATAAGTATCAACTGTGACCGTCACATTAATTTTTTTTAAGAATAATTACATATAGTTAGTAAAATTCAAAAATTGTTTCATAAAATATATATTTATATTTGTTATGTTAGATACTGAATTGTCCTTACAACTGCAATTGGTGCAGCACTATTTATTAATTATAATAAAAAATTACCAAGTGGGTCGAAATAAAAAAATCCTCGGTTTAGAAAGTTCATATGCTTATTGTAAGTTTGAACAATATGAAGTAAATTACATAAGCTTATTTTTTTCTATTACAATTGCCTTAAAGATGTACAAACTTAAAAATGCATGTAAAAGTCTCCCTCATTCTAGTTTCCAGAATGTTACTGAAAGTATTAATTTATGCATTTTACTTATTATGTAATATCAAGTTGTTCTAATTCCTTTAATTAAAAATCATATAAATTTTGTTTATTTTAGGGAATTGGCTCTCGACTAATGGCAAAAATGGGTTATGTAACTGGTACTGGGTTGGGAAAGTATGGGGATGGGAGGCTCGAACCTGTTGAAGCAGTTGTACTACCTACGGGAAAATCATTAGGTAATATTAACATTTGAATTTTCTTTATTTTAAATATAATTGTGTGTGTTTATAGAATTAAGATGGTCTCCTATAATATTCCAACTAAATTTTGCAAAGTGAAAATCTTAATATAAGTTTCTGATTTTCTCATCAGTGCTATTCACAACTTTTTATAATTACTTGCTTTAGTAGTAAGTGTATGACATTGTCAACAGTAATTGCAATATTGGTATGGAAAGGAAAGAGAGATAGCTTGTGGCTTACCTGAAAGTGAAGTATGGTGTAGCCATAGAGAACCGAAGGTTGTTCTTCAAATTTTCGGAGGCTCTCAGCCTAGAGAAACAGCAATGCTTACTTACCTGAAGTCAACAATTGGTCCAATCTGGCATAGGTAGAAGTTCTGGCTGGCATGCAGTTCAGATCTTCCTTCTTGACAAAGGGGGCTCAGGCCCTTGAAAATTTGAAGTTCCACCTATACCAGACTGGACCAACTTTTGATTTCAGGTAAGTCGGCATCACTGTCTCTCTTTCCTATCCAAATTTATTATTTAATTTGACCTAGTCACATTTTCCTTAAGTGTTATATATATTTACAAGTAAGGATTTGACATTGTCAAAATATATATATTTCTTTATGTTTTTATTTAGATCATTGTATGAACCTCAAGGAACAGGCGGGTGGCAACCTTAACATTTTTAGAGCCGTTAGGAAACAAAAAAATTTGAAAAAGAATTACGAACTGAAGAGGCTAAAGGTTCATAACGAGAAGAAGCATAATATGTTTGACTTCTTGAATAAGAACTTGGGATCAGACAAAGGTTAGATTGAAAATATAACTTATGATTATCAATTCGAAGAGATAGTAAATTATGTCAAGTATCTTTGTCAATGTTGTGATATTTCATTCATATAATCGGTGAGGATTGAACAGTGACAAGACTAACTTAGTTTTCCCAAGTATGATCTCTAATACCATTTATCACTGTAGTGATTCCTTCTTATATCTCCAAAATCTTCCTCTATAGCAACAGCCACTTTTTGGTTCAAAGGTAACTGTTATTTACCATTAATATAGTTTGGGGGAAAGTTAGGCTAAGCACTTAAATAATTTAGAAAGAACATAAGAAAATCTTTCAACAAAGCTCAGCTATATAGGCCACAATCTTTCAACCCATAGTTATAAACATTCAAAGATAATACAGGTTCTTCATTTTTACCCCATATACAATATTCACCCACATATAAACTTGACATCACTACTACCGTATATGTAACATAGAAGGTTAGCTTAGGTAGTGCCCATCACTCCTACTTCATTTCTCTTATTCATACATTTTTTTTTTAAAAAAAAATTGATGTGCACACACCCCACAAGTTTTCTTTTAAAAGCATTTTGATGTCTAGAATTTTTATGCTATACCAATCCATAGAATTAAATTAATTATAATGATTTTTAGAATTGTAGTTCAAGTAGTTGACAGTATGATGGCGTCAGGGACAATGTATTGACAATGGGGGTTTGTTTGCTTATACAGGTTCACCCATTCACTTAATTTAACAATAGTTGTACTTCAACGACTGAATGAATTTTATGGATGAAAAAATTCATCATGTGTAGGATGAAGAACTGTAATTTTAACAAAAATGTATGCCTGATAAATATTTATGTTTAATGTACATTTTGCAGGTGATGGCCTGAGATCCGAATGTTTTAAACATTATTAAATTGATTTTATTGGCACAGCCAATAATTTAGAGGACTAATAAATAATTGGCTGAATTTACGGTTTAATTAATAGTATAATCTAGTGTATATGTGCTTTGTGTTGGAATGACATTTTGAATGTAATAATTAGTTATTAATTGATTATGTGAATATGATTTTTTTTAAATTTCATCATCAGGTCAATTGCTGCCACACAATCAATCAACAGTGTCCAAACAGAACATAATTCCCCTTAAATTACAAACCAACCAGAATCTGAAAGTGGAAGGGTTTAGAATCAGTGAAAATATTCGACGGACAGAGCGTGAGATGGAGAGAATTCAAGAATCTCTATCTCGACACACGGGTGATTCCTCTACTCATAGTAGTTTATTGAAAAAATTTAAAGATACTCAGAAAGAACTAAACAAATTAAAATCATCTGCTTCAGCAATAGATACAGAATGTAGTAAGCGGAAAGACTGTGAGAAGTTGTCAGTGTTCTAAAACGTGTATTGTTTTATTTGTACTTTTTGTGATTAGTTTTGTTAATTGTAAAAATATTTATGCAAGAGTTATAAAAAGTACTTTAAACATGAACCTTCAGAAGTGTTCTGGTGGAACTAATAAACCACTTAAACAAATATTTTTTGTGTATATTTAACTCTTAAGAGTTAACTCATTTGTGCTATATACACACCTGCTTCTACATTCACAATTAATCACAATTTCATTGAGTTTTAAAATTGCAGAATTTATTACCAATTTGTAGTGTTTCTGCAAATTTTCAATTATCACAAAAGTTATGATATTATTATAAATGTTGTGATATTTAGAATTATGTTTCCACAAAATATAAGTGCAATTAAAGTTAAAATATTCAGAAGTGAATGGTTATATTGAATACGACAAACATACCATTTTATACTGACTAACATGGAGTAAATAACTTGCAAATTAGTGTATAAAGGTTTGCATGTGCACAGTGTGACCAAAAATATGGACTCTTAAGGTTCAAGTTTGCTGCTCAGCAACAAGATAAAGAAGGTAAATAGAAATTAAATAAATAAAAATGTGTGAATATGACAGTAATTGAAGATTTAATATCCAAGTGAGAGGAAAACGAAGGAGGCAAACAACCCAAGTGGTATGTATTAAGGCTCAATGTGATCAAGCGAGTTTACCAACTACTAGCCGGTGATTACAGATGACATCCCACTCGCTCAGTAACCAACTACGTAGTGTGTTGAAACCATACTGAAATCAAATAACACAAATAACTTGCAGCTAATTCACTAGCAACTGTGATGACACAGACAACAAGCCCACATGCCAGTGAGTAAAGTAACCTGGCTTTCAATTTTTCTTGTAGGTTGTTTACAATATGCTGGTTAGCTAGTGAACATGATTACAATTGGCGAGTCAACTAGCAGATAGAGAATTTGATGGCTAGTAGCTAGTAAACTAAATGTCATAGAGACTTTTGCAGAGATAACAGTTACCCCTTATACATTTGCAGAGTACTAAGAAAATCTCCCTGTACATTTGTGCACACACTACTTAAAAGTCTGTAATAGTTCTGTTTTTTCATTTAACTGCCAAATTGATGCTCAAAAATTGGCTGCTGTTGAATGCCTTATGCAATTTTCAAAAAGATTGACATGTTGGAAATGCTTTTTTTTGGTAGTCTGGCCACACATTTGATGTTTTTCTATTCCTTTGTATTTTGTAGAAAATCTCTTTACATTTTTGAAAACCCAATGTTTTGCAAATTTTCAAATTATTAACGATGGCATCTTTTCCACGTCACCACTATTTGTGCATATTAAAACGGTCATCTGAAACTTGTGACACCATGACAATTGTTTCCCTTAAATGCTATTGTTCTGACCATTAAATTGTAAAGTGTCAGTCTCATCTGCATTAAAAATATGGCTAGTAGTACAGTACCCTTTTGATCTGTTTTCTTACTACACTGAATTTAAATAAACGTATCTGTTCTCTACAAATCTTTGCACTGATGGTGTAGCTGCCACTGAAACAGTCTCAATTTCTTCAATACTAGCTTAATTATTAGCTTTATTGTGATAGAGATTTTCCACATTAAGGGACTCGTAGTGACTATCTGTGATTTAGCTGCGACAACCAGCATGATAACATTGTAATATTTTGTATGAAGGAAAATAAGATATGTTGAATTAAAACAAATGGTATGTAATTAAAATCATTCAGAAATTATATTTAATTAGTCATTCGCTCATTTCAAAAAAGCTCTTTGTAACAAAAGTATAATTACACAACAATAAGTCAATTATAAAAATATATATATTGTAATATACAATTTTAAAAGAAATAATTCAGCAAAGAACATGTATAAGGTCTGACAAATTATAATTACATATATTTTTACAAATTACAAGGAAAGTGCATTGTATAAATAAATTCAGCACCAAATGATATACATTTATGATTAATAAGATGTATTCAAAAAAACAAATCCATTCAAACCCACAAAGTACACATAACTACAAAGGTAAAATATACTGCTTACAATACTGGCTTCACTCTAAACCACTCATATCAATTCATCCACACTAATACTTAAATTAAGACCATTTAAGACATCACAACAAGTACATACAAATTACTTGATCAGTTGTACAAGGTAACATCAGATGTCTCTGGAATTAGGCCTATAATTGCCTTTATTGGAACTTTTATGTGCAAAGTTAAATAAAAATCACAGAAAAAGGGTACCAGAGACTACAGTAAATCAGCAACTACATTCTGATTCAAAGATATGGCACTTTAGAAACAATAAAATTGTGTAGCAGATTTTAAAATTGAATACACAGTTAATAAAATATTTTAACAATATTTATCACAAGTCCAATTTCTAATAGACAAACCTTTTTACCTTTTTCATAAAGTGACATGCATGGCCTATTTACGTTACTAATATTATATATATATATATATATTTATATATATAATATTAACAATATCACATATTAAGAATATTATGTAAAGTGTTTCAAGTAAACATATTAAGTTTATAAAAAGCACATAATAGATTCTTGCTTCTGTGCTTTTATAACTTAGTATAACTTCTATTGTAGTATACTACTACTGTTATATCTCGAGTTAAAATGATTTCTTTGCTTGTAGTATTTATTAAACTGCTCTCTCATAGTCATCAGTCTGTAGATGATAACCTCCTAATCTTTTCAATGTCAATGTATATTGATTCTTTTTATTTTTCTTATATACAATTGAAACATTGGACAGAATACAAAAGTTCACCCCTCAAGATTGATATTACAAGTAATCTATTATGTGCTTCTGAATATGTTAAACAAATCTGTTAAAATAGACAAACATTCACCTTTTGTATTTGTTTATGATATGCTTAGAGTTAGCGTCAACCAAATGGCTGTTATAGTACAGAGAAAAATCTACATGCAAATTCACATTTCGAATACACTATTAAATAAGCATATGTTTTATATTTACTAAATGGCATCAACTTACCAATTCAATTCATGGATTATTGCATGCCTGTTCAAAGTTCACTCCATGCGGAGACAATTCCTCAGTTTCATTCTCACTAATAGAAAGTCTTATAGTTATTAGTTTTAAAGTTTATAATTTCCCACAAACAATACGACAGGAAAAAGACACAAAACTAGACTTAAATTAAATAAAATACTGGTATAAAAAACTCGTACATATTTCATGGCAATATTCTTAAATATTACATGTTCCTTACTTTATTTAAATATTTTGTAATAAATAAAATATACTTGGGAAATTATATTTAATTAGGCCTGTTGAAATTGAATATTCTGATTGCACACATTGAACTATGATCACACTTATTTTATATAAATATTTAAATAGATATCACAAAATATAGTTTACATCTAATACACATGATACAATTCAAAAGTTTGTTGCGTTGTTAACATGACACTAATTTGTGATGCTGTTAAAGGTGCTTCACAATAGGAAAAGGATCGTTCGTTGCACTGATTCATTGTGCATTTTGGAAGAATCTAAACAAATGTAATAATAATGCCGGTTCATAGTATACACACAAATAACTCTCTCTCGTGTTAGAGCAGAGTGTGAAACCCATTTAATATAATTGCCCAAGATTTACACCTTAATACAAGGACTGGCTACTTGTAGAAACTTCATGAAGTATGTTGTACTTGACTTTTCAGTTTCTCTTTAAACACATTGGTACAGAACTGAAAAAAGGCAAGATTATTCTGAGGCACCTGTTGTAAGCACTGAATAAAGCTGTATAGATGATTAATCTACCAACTCCTTTAATGAAACTACTTTCAACTAATGAGTTACACTGAATTTAGTCAGGTAATAACACACACAAGGGAATTTGACTACATGTCGTAACCATTAATAGTTTCAATTGGTAATTTCCATTGCATCAGAGCAGAAAATTTGTCTTTTAACCAACTTTTTATATTTAGTTTACATTTTTGTCTTTGCAAATAAAGCAGTCTTGGAAAGTGTTATCATTTTGAAACTATCCAAGTTGGCAAGTTATATTTAAACCCAATATGTTTGATTTAATATCAGAAAAGGAAATGTGACACACTTTTCTATTGCAAAACAATTTTCAGATCAAATTTAAGTACACAAACATTATATATGACAGCAGGAGGCTGATTCTAAATAATTTTGAGTTAGTCCAATTAAAGCTTTAAAATTTTGAGATGTGTATCAATTGATAGATTTATCCAGAACCACACATTTAAAGATTGTCTTTACTTTTTATAAATATACTTTAAAATTTATGTAATCAACTAGCTGTTTTCGTGTAGTCATTAGAAAGTACTAGACTAACTGGTTAGAATGGCTTCTTGTTCCAGAAACATTGTTCCAGACTTCAAATAATTGTATAATAATTTAATTTAAAAAATTAACAGTTCAAAACAGAACACTTTTGGAAATTTACTGCACTTTAAAATATGTGGTCAAATAATTCGGCATTTTAATTTATAAAAATTTAGAATTATATAACTTAAAAGTATGTAAGATGTAATTTCAATTATATTTGCAAATAACAAATAATATTTCATTATATAATGTTATTTGCATTTCCTTAGTACTACTCAACAAGAAATATTAGTATTATGAGTTTAGATTTATCAACAAGTTTTTATTTGCACATTAATGAGTTCTGATATGTATCTTAACTTATTTTCAACTTGGAAATACTGGATATACGATGCCAGACATAAGGCCATTTTCCTTCCATTTTAAAATAAAAACTTATGATGTTTATAAATTTCAAGTGGAAAACAATATAAACAAAATGAAAATGTACTCAAATAAAAACACAATCACATCATATAAATCAGAAATATTAGATATTATTATTTCAGTAAAGTAAAAATAATATATAAGAATTAAAACTAAATTCCCATTGACTCAAGGAGAAAAAATGAAACTATTAACGAAAAAATATATAATGTTACCCCAACAAAAAAGTATATATGCTAACAGATAATATTAAAAAATCTGGAGTCCCAAAGAATAATACAATATAAATACAAATATATACATTGAAAATTGTGAATATACTTATTTATTTATATTCCGTTGTACTTAAGTAGATTCACGATGTACAAACAGAGAACACTTTATCATTGTGGTACTACCAAAATGTTGTCCTCTTTCCTTATAATACAAAAAAATAAAATATTCATTCTCAATCTAGATATGTTACAGTAGCTCACTTATCTTACAGTATTACATGCATTTAATGCAGAATTTGAAATAAATATGATCTTTCAGAGAGAAGAAACATAATGTAAATAGTGTGACAGAACATGGGTTGTTATATTATTCTAAACCCACCGATAATTTTTTGTTAAATAAAATGCAGCTTATATTTCGATATATATAATTTATCTACATAACATATTAGAAACATAGCTGCTCACTTTGTACCCATTTATTCAAACATCATATAAACTACTATTTGAACAACTAAAAATACATTGTGTAAGTAAAAATAGTGTAGTAATACTCTGATCACATATCAATCCCAATTATGAAATGTTTGAGATTGCTACTTAATCTGGCATCATGAAAACCTTCCTGATTTATGCAACCTAATAATAAATATGGACAATTTGTTGATGTAGATTATGAGCCCACTTGATATTCTCAAATATAGCACCAAAGATGAATTATTAAACAGTAATATTTCAATCATTTTTCTCAAATAATGATGCTAAATATTTTTTTAGTGAAGCAGCAATAAAAAGGATAAATAAAACATGGAATGTGTTTTCTCATAATGATTACAAAATCTCTATAATTTGCGCCATGAAACAGTACTAGTAGAGTAATAAAATGAAGAATATTTGTTGATTTTTCAGATGCACTGGTATCTGGTAAAACATAGATTATAGTTCAGAGATGTTAAACAATATATTCAAATATAAGCTCAGTCCTTGCATTTCTGTTTACATGTTTCAAATCAGACAGCTCAGTCTATTAAAGTCTTCCATGAACTCTAAGTCTATCAGTTTAATAAGAAAATAAACTCAACTAATCTGCTTAAAGTAACATTACAAGAAAGTTTACTATTTAATAGTATTGCTTCTATAGTAGATTCATTTTTGCTATTACAAGTACACTAGTGATATTAAACTATTCACAGATTGGGATGCAATTATAAGAAAACTTTAGAAAAATGTAATTTAAAATAAAACAAATGATTATCTTGAAAGTAGATGTTTCTTAATAAAAGCACATAACATCCTCAATTCTACATTAATTTTCATTACATAACAACTGCCATCACTTTATTTGGATTTGTAATTTAATGACAATGGTGACTTTAATTCAGAGGTAAATATTTCAGGTGTTTCACTGTCTGAATTGGATAAGCAGATATAATGTGAAAATATAGACAAAGGATAGATTTTTTTGGTATTCAAAACATCTTTACATCCAGAATCTGAAGTCACAACAATTAAATACATGAAAAACTCAGTTCTGCACAGCCCCAGTCCCAAATCCATAATGGGAGAAAAACATTTTTAATCAGATAAAGAAGGTAGGGGATTCCAGTTAATGGATGGAGTGTACAAGCCAAAATAAATTAGATATATGTGTCTACTCTTGTGGGAGGGCAACTTTTTTGGTGTGAAATAATTATTTGAAAATCTATGGATTTTCTCATATAGTTTTACGATGAAAATAATTATTTTTTGGAGATTGGAGGTTTTTGGCAAGGTCTCAGAAATACTGAGTTTTATTAATACAAAGGGACAGTAATAATTGATACTTATGCTGTACGGATGGTTGAAATAAAAGTTTAGGTACCATTCAATGTGTGGGTTTTCTGTGGATGGAAGCAATTTGTTTTTTATCATTTTCTAATGCTATCACAAATCTTAATTTAGAATGAAAATTAAAATGAATTGAAGTAAATTGCAGAAATTTTCTGAATGTCAAATGGTGAGAAAAAATATCAATTTGAGACATGTAGAATTCACAAATTTCTTTTGAAGGGGGATATTAAGTTTTCTCCTTAAACCCTCAAATGTTACATACTGCTTTTCTAAATCAAACACTATAACACCCAAAATGTATTATCCCTAAATACATTTCTTAATACTAATAAAAATGACTCATTAATACTATATACAAATAAGATATTACACAAAAATGGCACAAATGAATGTTCTCCTAAAAAAACTGTCACTTATAAATTCAATACAAGTATAATCTACAATAACGCATCTTTATCAATAAACACCATATTCCATTACTTCATGCTTGAAATCAAATACAGTATAAATATTCAGTATAATACACTACTGTCTACAGCATTTTATCTAGTTTAAAAATGTTTCCTACTATGTATTTGTTTTGCTACCTTCAATCCATGAATCAGCAAACACTTACTAATTTGTAAAGATAAGGAATGTCACCGCTTAGTTTTCGATTATAAATAATAGAAATTTCCAAAATTCTATATATATATATATATATATATACATTTGCAACTAAAGTACATGCACACATAGTAAATTAAAATTTCCTACCTAATGTAGTACAATATTTATCTTGAGAAAGAATACAGTTTTCACTAAAAATTAAAGCACAGTTCATGGCAATCTGTACATAATTGTATTTTAGTTTGAAATTTAATAACAATGGTGTTTTTAATTCAGAGAGAATATTTACGAGTTTTCACTATATGATTTAGGAGGAGGTGAATTCAAACAAAGGAAAAGATAGTACGAATTGGACAAAATTATATGGGCAACAGGAAAAGTGAGAGACCAAATTTAAAACAGTGAAAGGAACACTGTTTATCTTCATGGAGGATACAGGACAGGAAACAGAAATACCTGCATATATAAACCTACACGGTTCAATAAATGTATATGAACAGAAGATGCAGGATGGAGGTAAGTTTATTCTGGTAAATTCCTTTTAGGAGATAAAATAGAAAATCTAAGTTCTATTAGATAAATATTGGTTTCATTCAGCAAAATGTACTGTGTATAATGTTGAGGCAGGAGAAAGTTGTTTGAAATTATATTTACTTAGTGATTCTATGAATTTCATCAGAGAGTTTTGGGAAATAAAGGACAGCTCTGTTGAGAGATCACTCTACCATGTGGTGCATGGTTTTCCCATCATTCAAGTCAATACTGGAATTTTGTCCTAATACAGGACAAGGTCTGTTCCTTCTCAATTTCCAAAACATGGCCAATGAGATCCAATGATAAAACTGAGGAGAATTGACACAATGGTCATCTCCCTCCTTGTAAGATAACTAATCATTTTGACTGAACTGTAAAACAAAAAATGTTTCGCAATTGGAAGTTTTTAATAGGTTTCTTGGAAGAAGTTTGTGAAGTGCTTTGTGTATAGTGTAATGGGGAAGATTGTCAAATTTAAGGACATGCTTAATAGAATAATTTGTATTTTACAGAGACAGATTTTTAAAAATCAGATCTGTGGAATATGCTTATGTTGTGAGCACCCCACATTGTTCTGTAGGGATAATTCAAATGAAAAAGATACTGAACATGAAAGGTGAGTTTCTGGATATGTATCGGTTTCTCTCTCACCTGTGTCACGTCTTTTAAATTATTACTTTCTACCTTTCCCCCATCAGAATTCACTTCCTTCTCAAAATCAAAAGGAACACTCAAAAAAGTCTTCTCAGAATACATATTGTATATTTTATTTAAGCTGTCATTTAATCTCTAATGAAATGGGTGGAAAATATTTCCTATGCTCTTAGTAACAAGCAAGTGAAGTTTTATATGATTTTATATCATACCTATACAGTGCACCAAATGTTATTTTACTTTGAATAAAGTGAAATACTGGAAAGCTAACAATGTTATATTTGAATTTGATTTAATAATTTGTGTTTTAGAATAGACCAAGAGCACAGAAAATATGGAAAGATGAGCTACACTGTTCATTTGACTGAACTCGATAAAAACAATGTGGTATTTCTATAATTTGTAATAAAGTTGTTATTAAATCTTAGAACTAATAGATAACACTGGCAATAATGAATGTCTGTATGCTAATACTGTAAGCTACTTAATATAAGAAATACTGAAGCACATTTTCATATGCTGTTCCAATTGGCAATATGGGCATTTGACACTTGTTCACACTTGTATTCACTAAGTGCTTATTGAGCACCACTAATAATGAAATAAAAATATAACTCAGTGTACCACAATGTTCACATTACACAATGCAATATCATTAAAAGATTTATACATTATATCACCATTTGAGTGTCTAAAAATGTTATAACTAATGCAGCAAATGAAGAGGGCATTTTCAATTGAAATTGGTCCCACCTAAAAACCATCAGATAATGTAACTACAATCTGTAACACAAAAATTGAAATATCAAAGACCCAACTGCTGCCAAAAATATTCTTAATATAAAATAAATAATACTCTTTCAAAAAATATGTAATAATCAGAGAAAAATTCAAATAAATTATTTTGAGGGCTACATATCACTTTGGTTTTCTGAGGTATACAATCATTTTATGACTGAATCTTCTTCCCTCCTCTAGGTTTAATTGACTCTGATATCTGCCACATAGCTTCTTCACTTAAAAATTCATCAAAATTATTAAAGAATGCAATTATGCGTTCATGTTTTTTATATATGTATGTTCTGAAACAAAAAGAGTGGATAAAGAGTGTAAATCAATAAATAAATTGTATTTATCAGAAAATGAAACATTTTCTTACCCCTTTTTAAATCTTTTCATATTTTCCACAATATGAAACTGCTGCCAACGTTTCGAAAAATTTATGGACCCCTCTGGCAGGAAATCATTATTCCCAATATGAACAAAAGTCAAATCCTGAAGAACAAGTCCACTGAAAAATTAAGAGTATGTTGAGTAAAAATGATACAAACTACAAATTCACACCTGCAAATAAATATGTAATATATATAAAATTAACTAATCATAACTTGCTTATATTGTTAAAGGCTTTATTCATAAATATATATAATTAAACTGTAACATTTAATTCCTAGATTTATTTAATTAAAAATGGCATACATGTATGGAATGCAAGGTGGTTGTGTGTCTGCCAATGCTTGCCGATATGCTCGAAAACTTGAAGAGCTATCAATAAGGGCACAATATTCTTTTAATCCTTCTGTGATATGCTTTTGCCATTCAAGACGTCTAATAGGTGCAGAGTCCAATGCAGATAAGAGTGCCAAATATGAATTGAAGTTATTAATTTTACGTAGATGTTTCATTATCTTAATAAATTTAACAACATAACGTTCTCTATCTTTTGCCTCAGACTGTTCCAAAATTCTAGATCTTGCCCTAGAACAACAAACAAATTTAAGTAATCACCTTCATAGGTAATATATTAAATTTTGTAATAATAATTCAAAGATAAGACATACATAGATTCTCTTAAGACTCTAAGTCACATGTAATTTGAAACTTAAAAAGCAAACTCTAAACATTTTCACATTTATGAATATCACTGTAACTTACTCACAATTTTAAACAAGATAAAATTTAGAGAATATTTAAAAAATCAATCAATAAATTATTTGATATCAAAAAGCAAAAGTTACAACAGAATGTAAAGACACCAACTGGCTCATGGTAGAACAAGGTGTCAGGTAAAAAAATTTCTGATAATACAGAATGTTTATTCAAGCAGTCATGGATTCATATGGATCTGAAGGCCTCTAATAATAATAATAGCACTCAGTTTCAATTTATATAGCAATTTATGAATATAAACTCTTAATGTAAATATTTGTTCAAATAAGCTTACTTACCAATATGACATTTTATTAAAATGCTCTGTGAACCTTGTTAAGTTAGGGCTACGTTCCTCATTCTGTTCTTGAGCCCAAATTAAAACTTCAGGTATTTCAATTTTCATAAACAGATTTGAATCCAAAAGAGTCATTTGTTCTGCAATCTGCTCTGATTTGAAATCTAGTAGTGAAGATTGTCTATGAAAATTTAAACACATTGTTAAAATAAACTATATTAATTATTTATGAAATTTAAAAAAAGACACCAGATATGTAACAAATACATATTAATATTTTAATAAATGAATCTGTGAATACTGTACTCGATATTAAAACTTCACTTAGTAATCCAAATAAACAATGAAGAACATTTCTTGGTTCCCATTGTCACTCAAATTTTACTATACTTCCAACATTTCAACTATCAATCAATTAATGAAGGTAAAAAATTATTGTATAGCAAGTGACAGTTTGAGGAAGTCTAATCATGAGAACTAGAGAGATGTGGAAGGTGTTAGAACCCTAAAATTATTGATTTCGTGAGTAGATGCATTATAGGGAAGGAAAATATTTTTATGGGTCATAGAATAATACTGAACACTCATCTTAGAGCCCTGATTAAATGCCAAATTATGATGAATAGGGTGTGTATATATATAACAATTAAATATTTAGGGATCATACATTTTTTCCAATGTAACTGCTGGGTAAGGAGTTCTCAGGATTCCAACTGGGTATTAACATTTGTTAGCCACGTTTTTATGGCTGGTACTGCTATCTACTTTAGTTAAAGTCATTCCTGTTTGGAATTCTGAGAACTCAGATAAATATTGTTGTTAAATGTAACAAAGTATTATTCTTAACAAATTCAATACAACTATCACCATACCTTCCCAGTTATTTTATGTAGAATTCCACAGACAAACAATTGTTTGACTTGTTTAAGGACCAAAAAATGTAGTGGTGTAGAGACATGTTCATTCCATAGGGACTAAAGCAGCTGAAAATTGTGCTTGAACAGCTTACACAACTTCATTTTTGTCCAATTTTGAACAATCACAGAACCCATGCTCAAGTCTAATAATGACTTAAAAATTGTGATAGTTTTGATTAAAATTTCTTAACATCTTTTAATAAAAACAATTTACAATACCTTGTGTATACATTGAGGGACGACAGCAATGTACTAGTAATGTTATGGTGTTTCTTCGCATTGTACTTTTCCAAAATTTTAACACGTAAAGCTTTTGCCATTGTCAAGTCTCCACTACACAATAGTTGATAGACAAAATCCATCAAAGTTTTAAGTACAGTATCATCCAAATCAGACATACTGGAAAATAAAAATCTTGATTAATAAACAATTTTTGAATGAAGACAAATGAAATGATTTATCCAATTCTCTTAATATTGTGTGTGTCATTGAGAGAAAAACAATTTCATACTTTAAAAATAGGAATAATAATGGGAGCACAGCATACCGGAATAATAAAATTTGAATTATTGGGTTATGTCCCTTTTTTGGTCAGCATAGAGTAGGGTTGGAATGCTCAATTCCATTAAACTGTGGCAGGGATGAACCAAAAAAGGAGAAAATCAGAGAGAGTATACAAGTATCATACACTCGAGCAATCACTCATATATATTTCTGAACAATATATGAGGATTGGGTAATATGAGTAAGCAAATATACTTATTTGAGTAGAACAGGTTACTAGGGGGGAGGGGAAGTCAGAAGGCAGAGAAGTTATATCTATTAAGTGGGTGGGTAATTCTTCTTGTAAGTCAGACATTGCTCAAGTGTGTTCTGCAATTCTCATTCAACTACATAATAAAAAATCTTATCATTCTTTACAGAATAGAATATTTTATAATGGATAATGGGTTATGGTAGTAACACCAACACATACCGATCTTAACCATTTTATTTATTTGTAAAATTGGAAAGGAATGCTTTAGAAATTAGACAAAATTATTTAAGTTGAAGAATGCTGAATTTTGGGATTTACATGGACTGTAAAACATGTTTGAAGGACAGTTCCCACATATAAGGTCAACTTTAAATGAAATAGGGGATAGGGCATTTGCCAGGGTTAATAGGAAAAAATATCAAAGTTGTTGAAAATGAATAAGAATATACAAAGCTATTGGGAACTGTGTTTAACTTAATTTCACTGTGAAATTTCACAATATATTTGGTAATAGGTATAAAATGCTGTACAATGCCTGCATTTATTTGATACAAGGTGTATGGAAAGGCAAGTAATGTTTTATTTAATTTGATGTAAAGATTTGTGTGAGGGGCTGTAATGTATTAGGGATGATAGAGGGTTCAAACATGGCATAAACACTTGCTGCTCATTGGTGGAGTGTATGGGCAGAGTGTGAATGTGTGGACAAAACTGTTGTGGATGATAAATTGACAGTGGAAGCCTACCCTCAAGCAGCTGTGTGAAGTATTGCAACGATAAAGATATTTTATTCTAGATTATATAGGCATAAGAAATATACATTATATGAACCATGAGATGAATGAATAAAGAATTTAAATTTAACCTGTGAAGTATCTCCAAATATGCAGTAAATGACAAAACTTTATTAATATAATATAATGAACATACGTGAGATCACTGACGACTCTGACTAGCAGTGAGAAAGCCTCCCGAGCAGCTCTTTGCTTCGTAAGATCTGAAGAGCAGTTGAATCTCTGATGTCTCCTACACAGTTTACAAACCAAATCCAAAGGAGAAAGAAAGGTGCGGTAAGTGGTTAAAAATGCTTCTTGATAAAGAAAATCTGAAATGTAAAATAGCAAAATAATTCTTTACAAAATAAACACTAAGCTAAGCAAAGGCAATTAAAACTGAATACCATAAAATAAATAGCTATTTAATTAAAGTCAAAGAGAGAAAATAATTCAGAGCTTCATTACTTTAAAAACTTTCTAAGTTAATAACAAATGGGAAATAATATTGTCTTATGGACTTTGTTATTTGAAATGAAATTTGTGATTATTATTGATATAATTTTGCAATATAAGGTCACAGGGACAGATTGTAAATACTTGAGGAACTGGACAAAATATTGAAGGTTCTGGTTTCTTTCAGTTTTGCCACAACTGTATTAGTGTGTAGAGTGTTAATGAGTGCTTTGGAATAACTTCCAATTTTTAGTGAAATTTTTAACTATGGTGTCAAATAGCTTTTATCATATAGTTATAATTAGGTGTTTCTCAATTGCATAATGTTGTATAGCATATTTTGTTTTAACTACAATCTGCAAAATCACGTCTTTTGCGATAACAACAAATTTGTATACTGTAATTTCTCCACAGAAAATATCTGAAGAAGGTACTAGAATACTAAAATAAATAAAATAAGATACTCAAATAATTTTTTTAATTAAATAAATAAATAGTCTTAAATTGGTCATATATATTTATATTAGGTTTGCATTTGATTGTAAAAATAATAATGAAAAATATCCTAGTAATAATGTTGAAGGAAAGAAGAAAAGTTAAATAAACAGTATATGAAAGCTTACCTGTCTCATTCTCCTCTATTGATAGCAAACAATAAAAATACACAGCATAAGATATTGAACAGTTAAAATTAAATCAAATATGGTACATGAAAATATCATGAGTATTTAGCATTTTACTACATGAGTTAACAATGAAAATCAACAATAAATTAACTGTAGTAGAAGGGAGGGGACACAATGAGAATTAGATTTGTATTTTTCAAACAGAAAAATTTTCTTGCACACACAGACTCACCATTCTTATTGGCTTTAGTTGCATGTATTATAAGTGCATCAGGATGACCACCACGGATATCAGGTCCTTCTTCTTCAGTTTTCTTGTACACAAGGAATCTAATAATGTCTAACTCATCCAACACATTTGTATCATCTTGCAGATCACTTTCAATAAGAGCAGTGGTTATTGCCACAGATGAAGCTGGAGGTGATTTAACTTCTGTCTTGTCTGGAACTATAACATTTTTCTCCTCTTCACAGCTGAAAAATTATTGTGATTAAATACAACCAAGAAATCTAAAATGACAAGCACTTTTTTAAACTTACAATATACATTACAGAGTGAAATAACATGAGTTAAAAGCTGAATGGATTATTTCAGCAAGTAAGGATACAAGACTTTTAATTTATAAAATTAATAGTATGTTAATAATTAAAAATAACACGCAGGCTGAAAACACAGCTTTGATATAAGAAATTATCAATGCAATATGTCAACATGAACTAATAGTCACATCCAAAAAGCAGATTGAAGTTGATTTAGCACCAAAATGTGTGCAAGGTCTAATCTTAGTATATATCTACAATTAAGATAATCATTCAGTTTTGTTGAGTAATTACATAATTTAACATTATTCATGGTTCTTAATAAATAAGAACAAAATAATGCAATACAAGTAATGAAAATATATTATGCAAATACATCAGTGATACAATTTGTTTGTTCATTAAGAAAACTACATGAGTTTATTAGTTATAAACTTATAATATTTCTAAGCAGACCAGTTTAAATAGATGATGATATTGTGAATGAACAAAATCTGAATATTATTTTCAAAATACATTCAATGTAAAATTAAAGGCCCTATCAGAATATCAGTATGTGTAGCATCATTACTTATCTTTAACATTGTGACAAATTTATATATTAACCAAAAATTAAGGTGAATTTGCTATGTTATTACAACAGTAAATGAATGAAGATCTACTTTGAGTTAGTTTACATACATACGATACATACCAAATTGGGCTTACATCTTCGACCTTTACACAACTATCAAGGATTGCAGCAACAGTTGGTGGTGGGGAGACAGGTGGAGGACTTGTTGCAGATTTTACACTAGATGTACGACATCGCTTAGGAGGTAGAGCAGGAGGCAGGGAAACCATTTCTTTTGTAGATACATCAATGCTAAAAAAATAAGCAGATTAAACTGAAATTTTCAAGCTTTCAATTATAAGAGTGGTGTGCACATAACAATTTTCAGAAGTAAATTAAAATGTAAGACAGCAAAATCACAATTAGTTAACAATCTTAGATCATGATAAAGTCATTTTGCTGCCCATGTCTCAGAAAGAAAACAAATAAATTTATATTAACATTGGACAAAAATTGTTCCTACAAAAACTTACAAATGTTTAATAAATATAATTAATAACTATCACTTGTCATTGTATAAATATATAAACTTTGAGCTTCATTAGTATAGAAGATTAAAAAAGCAAATAAATTCAGACATAAATGTTAAATTAATTTACCTGTTAGGGCTAGAAACCACAGTAAAGGAACAGGATTGTGTAGAAGAAAGTGAAAGTTCCTGTTGTTGCCATTCGGCTTGGAGAAGGTTGTAGGTGTGTACTGAGTGACGCATGAATTCATTTGTGCTGCCATGGGAGCAATTTCCAAACATTTCCATGTATGCCATTACTGTAATACAGGGAAAACACTGTTAACTGTGGCTCATATGAAAATTTGTTTCTGTTTCACACATTTTAAATAATAAAAATTTTAATAGTTAGCCCCAAACAAAAATATTGGAAATAATATATTTTAAGTTAATAAAACTAAATAGTAATTCATTTAATTTACTAAAACTGTAAACTATAATTATATTCTGAAGACATATAAAGTCTTGTGAGTTGATATCAATTGCAATTGTAATATTACACAAGCATACCAAATAAAGTAATATTTTCTTTAAAAACTTCATATTACCGAGTTAAGTGTATTATTATATTTTGGAGGTATATAAAGACTTGAGTTTTTCATCAAGCAGTAATTATGAAGAAGTGGTTAATTTATTGGGCTTTGTATAATTGCAAGAAAAAATTATTCACTGAAAAACCATGAATTTTGCGATGTTCTTGCATTTGTAACACTAACTCTATTAAAAGTTCGCTAAATTATATTTAATAAATAATTTCTTTTAACTAATCTTAATTTACTTTTGAAGTCCATGTGTACATTCAATAAAATGAAACATTAAAATATTTCATTGCTCAAAAACTTATTAAAAGATACAATTTAATAACTTAAGTTAAATGAGTAAAGTTGACACTTTCTTCAAAGGGAAACTAGTATTTTCTAATATAATGTATGTATATGTATGCAAATGACACAAGTTGACTTTATACAATATACTGTTGCATAAAATCATTAACACATTAAAACAAAAAATATCTATGGAAAGTTTACACTTTTCAATGTTAAGCTTAAAGCTGCCAGCAAGCATAATAAAAATAAAAAACATGCAGGGCTTATGGTGCAGGGATGATAATGAAAAGCCTGCATCAAATTAATACAGGAATATTTAGTAAACTGAAAATTTGACAGATCCATCAATATTGTACGAGTTTCCCAAAAAATAAAAAAAGATGAAATAGAGAACAGTTACATCAATTAATAATTTATTGTACAATAATCTAAATCATGATTATTTTTAAGAAACCTCAGATTACAGAGGGAAGTGCCTATGTATAAGGTTTATATATAATTACATAATATTTATAGTAAATGCAGTGTAACTATTTTCAATACAGCAAAATTAAAATATATAATAGATGAAAACCCAATAATTCTGCCATCTTTACTGATCTATATCTCATAAGCAATAACTCACAAGTAATTCATTATTACAGATTTCATTTTGTCATTCTTTGATCACCATAGAGAGATACTGAGGCAAGCCACCAGACTGCTATCAAAAGGAAAAAATATACATGTTTTTCAGTTTTAATACATAGAATTTAAAAGGCTTTTGGTATAATTTTTTATGATTCATCATTATGCAGAGCAGAAAATGTAACTTGTGAATATGATCTGACAGAAGATTTTTGAGCCGACCTTCTGTGGTGTAGGGGTCATTGTGGCCGCCTCACATCACAAAGGTCCCGGGTTCAAATCCCAGCTAGGGCATGTTTGTGTGTGTGAGAGAAAACTCTTGTCAATGCAAGTCCCCAAAAAAGGCAAAAATAAGTTCCCTTAATGAGTAGCTAATAACCGGAGCTGTTGATGTGACTGTAAATAAATCAATATGTATAAAAAAGATTTTTGTATTTCACAGTTTACCTGAAAATATGGCTTCTTATATAACACAAATATCCTTTTCAAGATATGAAAACACCTGAAGATGTCAGATGTGTTACTTTAAATTATCTCTGTAAGAAAATAATTTTCTATGTCCAAGATTACCATACTGAGTAAGGTGTTGATTTCAACATTATTAATACACAGTCAATTCAATAATAATAGAATGTAATACAGTTACATATTTCAATAGATAGCATTCGCCTGAAATATGTAACTTTACTGCTTAAAGAATGAAATAGAACAATTTTCATTCTGTGATAATGGTTGTATTTTTAAAAATTTCCAACAACATAGTATCATGAAGGACAAACAAAATTGTTCTCTTCTGTGATGATAGGAAATTAGATATTTAGCATTTCAACTGTGAATTTGCCAAGAACATGAATAACAACTAACTAAAACAGTATTTGAGTAACAAGTTATATTGGCAAATAAGTAATCTGTAGTTTTGTAAAGCAATATCAGATAAGCTAATAAATTAAAAACATATTATTCAATAGATTAATATAAAATAATAACATATTACATTAAAGAATTTGAAGTTCTGATAAATTTAAGTTAATTCATTAAACTAATGAATTAAACTCTACATACAAAAATAACTTGTATTTGAATTTTAATGGTGAATTTAATGTTTAGATATTCTATTTTGATTTTTTTTAAAAAAAATTAAAACTGGTAAAGAGAGAAATAGGATCATAGTGAAAGGAGAAAAGATAATCGAATGAGAGGAAGGAATAATAGACCTCTAGGAGTATGGACCATCAATGCAGTTCACATGTTCAAAACCCTCTACAGATGAAAATCCTAATTAGTTATGCACACTCTACGGAGAGTGGTTTCTGTGTCGTTACGCAGGCATAGATTTAATTTCTCTCTTTACCATACTTAATTTCTTCTTCCAAACCAGGCAATGGAACTCCTGAATAATAATATACCATTAGTTACTATAAATTTATACTTTAAATATTGTTAATTTAACAATAATAAAATTGTGTGTTTATAATGAACATATTCATTTCCTTCTTTTAAAAAAATACAAAAAACTGATAAAGAAGATTGCAACAAACTATTTGCAGTTCATTTTATTTATGTACATTTTATTTGTGTATTATTTAAAAATGAAGTAACAGCCTTGAATATACATTTAAGTTGAGGCAGTTAATGCCAGAATGGGCTATACCACATATGTAACTCAGGTTTAGAGAATTATGTGTCCATCTTCTCAATGCCAGAGTGGTCCGAGTGTAGTTTACTCAACGCTCATGATATGTCAGCACAAAGACATAAATGTCAAGCAAAGCCAAAAAAACGATTATCTCAAATAGGTTCAGAAAAGGGATAGTCGAGTCTGGCATTAGCTGCCTCAATTATTAAATGCCGTTTTAAAATATATAATTAGTTTTAAAAACATATTGTGTTGAGAAATAAAGAAACACCGTAGATTCAGATGGATCCAAAATGTATCGCTAACAGAAAATAACAAACTAAAGTAAGTAATACAATAAGTATTCTCAAGTAAAATTTAGAAATTTGGTGAAAATGTATTTTAGTGACAAATTAGAAATTTTATACATTAAGATATTTACTGATATAATGAAGTTAATCTATTCATTATAAAGAAAGAAAAAAATGTCATTAACCTATTTATGGAAAGTATGCAGTAATTTGTTCACGTCAAATTTAGAGGAAGTTACAAAATGATGATGGATAAATCACTTTTAATTATGTTAAAATATTCTGAAAGGTTCCTTTATTTGAAAGTTAAATACACACAAAGCAGAGATTCAATGATGAATTATTTGTTAAATCTATTGTCAACCTATCAAACCTTACTCATTCAAAGTGGAGGTGTTTGCAATCTCTGAATTTTCGAAAAGTTGTCCTGCAATTTGCAGATGAATAAGAAACACTTAAAGAAAGTAAATAGTATATTCAGAGTATATGCAGATTGATTACAATGAAATACTGTTAAAAAATAGTATCTGCTATTGGAAGTTACACTACCAACATGTTAGTAATATCATAAATTAATGCCAATGCTAGGTATATCAATTTTAAAAGTATCTGAACTTAATTATTTTATCAATAAAATGAGGAGTTTTCAGTATATAAAAAAATGAAAGATAATAAAAAAGATAAGTAAATAAAAATGATACTAGAAATTGTATTATAATAATTCATCATTTGTAAAAAGAAACTTAATGCATAATGTTTCAACATAATTTCCCATTGTTTAAATTCTAAACTTTACATGCTTGGCAGTAGCTAACTGGGTGAAATATTAAATGATCTGTCTATAAACACACATATACTTAGACTACATGATTTAGTGTTTTAATTTAATATCACAAATATTCGGTAGTGATATAAAGTAACTAGCATACATCATGTACAATAATTTCTCTTTGTATGTAATTGGTCATCATGTACTTGTATTCCATGAAATTATGTATTGATTTCCAATCTATAATTCTATTATTGCCTGTCACAACCATATGGTATTATCTTAATTACTAGAAAGTATCAATTAACACAGACAAGATATGATATACACAAATATTTGAAGCTGTTTATTATGGGATATTATACATTAATTACATTTATTTCAAGTCTCCCCTTGAAAATTTTATGTGAAACATAAAGATAAATTATTATACAGAAAGCTTCTATTTACTCATGGCACACAATAAATTATTTTAAAATTAATGTAACATATAAGATACAGACAAGTAAAATTTTACATTTACTCAGGCAATGCAACTGTACAGAAATCTACACAAACATTGCCAAACTCAAAGACATTCTAATCTTTTACCATCAACTGAAAATAATTGGTTTTGAAACATTAACTTAAAAGAGGACAGTGAGAGAAGTACAACAGAAAAATTAAGTATGTACCCACTTCACACTTACCTGAATAGGCCACTGATTGGAACACTAAGAAACAAAGACAAGTTATTTAGTTCACTGCCCTGAGGAAACTTTTTCTGTGAACCATGAAAAAATACTACTGTCCTCAACATGGTTCATGCTGCTCTTAGTATGTAAAGAGAATATTTTCATAAGATTCATTAAAGTAAATTAAATAATACTTACTGTGTTTCTTCTTTGGTGGAAGAGGAGGTGGCTTCCCATCCGGACTTCGACAGCCAGAATGTTTGACCATGTGCATGCTGCAACTCACAACATGATCTTGTTGAGTTTCATTCTCAGTGCCATCTGTGCTGATGTTGTCATACTGAGACAATTGTCGGTCCTTACGTCGCCTTGAACGTGTCTTCTGAGGCAGAGCAGGAGGGCTTCCAATACAAAGACCATCTGAGCTATCACTCGCAAGAACACTTGACATAGATTCCGTGTGTTGTGAAAATGTCATACTGGAAAAATTTGTTTCCAAAGTGGTGCTGGACTTATGAATCTGCCACGTTTTGCTGCTGCTTGACTCACAAGACACACTGCTCTGCTGTGACGACCGGGAAACCGAGGAACTAAACTGATGAGATGAAACTGAAGATGCTGTGTAGCTCTGACTTGAACTTCTCAATGAATGCATTGAAGTAAATCCTGATTCTGCTACTGATGTATCAAATCCTAAAAAGAGGGTATTGGTTGGAATTGAATATGTATATATGTATTCTAAATAACAAACAGTTTTCTACACATTTACCTATAACAGAACCAGGCATTATACCAGAAATTTCTGCATTGAACAGAGGTGATTTCCGCACCTCTTGATTTGGTGCTAAGAGGGAAGGAGGGTTATCATTAGAGTTCAAAGTTTGTATATCAGAAGTAGAAGTTATGGCTGGGGAAGTTGTGGCTGTAGGAGTAGCTGTAATTGCAGGCTTGATATTTGAAGCATCATAGTAGCAACAAGTTGCATTCCCATTCACCAATGAAGCCGTTCCTATGGAAGAATTGGAGCAATGTAATGGCAGCATATTTTAATTGTTATGTTATATTTAACACAATTTTATAATACATTCACACATTCCAATGTAATATCACTAAGATAGACAAGGAATAATGCCCATGTAATCTTGCCACAATAGTTGAGAAAGATATGGCTGTCTAGCATTTCGAAAGGAAGAAGTTTTCATTTTAGAAAAAAGGAAACCATGACTACTATAAACCTTACATTGCTCTGATTAGTAAAAATACTTTAAGATTATCTTGATAAATAATTTACTGTTGTGTATATTGAAACCATGAATGTGACTTATTTTCCATAATAATATGTCTGTTAAAACATGAGGTCATTATTAATACTTTTAACTTATATAATAGACCAAAACCAACAATTATAAGCACATAAAAAGAATAAGTTTAATTTTCACTTTGTAAATTCCAATACAACATAAACCACTAACCTTGCATCAAGAAATTTTCACTAGATAATATAGAATCCTCTAATGGGTCCATAAGCACTTGTATTTCTTCCTCGTCTCGAGAATGATTTAAAACAGAGTCAAGACTACCAGCAGAAGCACTCAACAGGGATGAGGTGTCCTCTGGTGACTTACTACGCAGACTTAATCTATCAAGACTAAAAGAATCAATTTCACTAGCATTCTGCTGTATTTGTTGCTGACGTGTCCTACGTTTGGGAGGCAGTGGTGGAGGGTCATCCCCACTCTCCGACATATGATAACATCTGACAAAATAAGATTTTATTACTTTATTGAAACAAAGTCTTAATTTCCTAATTATATTTTTCAGTATTTCAAATAAAATAATGTTACACTAACATAGGTAAAGAGCCACATTATATTTTAAACACATTTATAAGCATGAGTGTACTTATAATATTATGGCTTATAACACAATCACATACTTCAATCAAGAAGAATACTTTTATGATGTTTATGTGAAAATGAATGGGGCTGAAACACTGATTCACAATTGGTAAACAAGTCTGTTCAATAGCATGACCAACACACAATTTTTATACCTGTTAAGAGGACCTATTTAAACCATTTACATGGGTAATGACGAATTTACTAAAGCATGTCACCTTAGGTTTAAGTGATTATTCTAATCTCATAAAAGAGTTTTGTAGATCAAGTTAAATGATTTTTAGAGAGACAGGATTTATGATTTGCAAACAAACAATTTTTTTTACTTATAGATAATATATTTATGCTCATGTATTTGAAAAAATTATGGATCTTTTGACCAGCTGTTTTTGTAATATATTTCATCTCATGCAAACATACTATTTTACAAATGTACTACACAATACAAATAAAACTACTAACCGTGAAGGTAGGGGAGGTTTGGGAGGGGGACTAGTATCATTTAAAATAGATTCTGAACTCTGAGAATGAACAATCGGATTATGATTATGTCTGTCGATGATTGAGCTCGATGTTTGTTCAAGGATTAGACGCTCCCGTGGTGTCAGAGGAATGTCTGGTAGTGAGCTACGCTGAGGGAAGTCAGCACCAGAAAGAGGATAAGTGGGATTTCTATCCAGTAGGGGTTGCAGATGGTTATTAGTACTGTGGTTCGCCTTTGTTGTTGATTCACGATGTGCAATCTGATCCTGGGCGAGTGACACTAAATTCTGGAAGAAAAATATAACAAAGTCAACAACATGTTAACATTGCACATTTGTTAACTTCACTTTTAGCCTTTGTTAACTATTGAAAATCATATCTTTTACCTGAACTGCTTCTTCAACTAACTGGACGACTTCCGTTACATTCTCTTTATTTAAAGCTCTTTCCCCAATAAGGAGAACATCATCACAAAGTTTTATAAGCTTGGCAAGAGACTGATACACTTGGTTTGTTGCAGAAACCAATGCTGAACTGCAAAATACCAACAAATCAGTCATATTTCAAAAATTTGTAAAAGAAAATACCCTCAAAAGTTTGTAGGAATATTAGTTACCTTTGCTCATTAAGAACATACATCTTGAGCATACTATGAATAGTTGTTACTGTTTCTAGAACAACTGTTCCATTTCCTGGAAGTACCTCCAACTTGTTCTTGCTCACTACATCTCGAAAATGTTTCAGGGCAAATCGAACCTACAAATATAAGGAAAGATTCATTAAATAAATATAATAACTCATACAATAACTAAAGGGGTTAGAGAGAGGATTTAGTCCAAAGGCATTAAGAAATAATGATAGACTTAGAACATGAGAATTTGGCAAAGAGATACAATAAACAAAACAGTGACAGGAGTGATTGACCAACATTCAAAACAATAACCAACTGTTCGTTTTCGGGAAATAGAGAGCACAAGTTCACAGGCAGAGGCAACTTTACAGACAATAACAAACTTGATTCATCCCAGCTTGGGGATGAGAAGGGGGAGGTGGCTAGCAACCCACCTAAAGATATTTCTTGAAAATTGCCAACTGTCCTAAGGAGGATGCTGACCATGAATGGTCATACAGCATTACATTAACATATGTGAACCTATTTCATAATCAGGTATTGGATACAAATAATTCATGTGCACAAATATAAATAAGTTAAATAATTTCACCAATATAGTTCTCACCCACTGACTTCCTCATTTCAGTTACCTGTTTAACATGGTCATCAAGGTCCCGTGCTGGATTTTTTTCGGTATTGTCCATTTGGTCAACACTGGCTCCCTTCTGACCAGCACTTCTTGATTTAGGAGAATGAGGAGACCCTGAACGTTGGGAACCACTTGTTCCCCCACTACTTGGGGAGCGCATCTGGGAAAGAATTTCAAGGAAGTCCTCCTTGAATGATCTTGCACGCCGTGCCAGCTTACCCCCACGGGGCTTGCTGCTGCTCCCGTCCGCCTCTGAAAAGGTAAAGGCAAAAAATACTATTTTAATAAACATATAATATGTATACAATTGAACTCTTAAAACATATTGAAAAATGTATTTTAAAAAAGTCTGAACTAGTCACCACACAGGATCAATGCAAGAATTATGGTGCTTAACTACCCAGCAACATTAAAGAACAATATTCATTCATAGTTTTTCACAGCAGGTTGAAATTGAGTACAAAATTGAAATTGTGAGACATGTTCTGATTCGTAACCTTGTGCCTGTATCAACCAATGTTGTGGTTTGTTGAAGAGCTTTCTAATAAGCCAAGTTTCGCTTCCATATACTCCACTACTTCATACATAAGTCATAAATGCTCTTTGACTGTCCTTCCATCAGATAGACATACTGAAGACTAACAGATCCCCCCCAACACGGAAACAACACGACCGACATTCCGGGAAGAGGTTCACCACGAATTACGATAACAGCAAGGCAATCCTGTGCGCATTATTATTATTAGCTTTGTAAAAATTGCGGGTCCACTATATTTAGTTCGTGTGGTGGTTTATTTTTCTGTTTAGTCGGAATCAGTTATGCAAATGCTGTTCCATATAAGCCAACGGCGTTAAATATGAATTTATTGATGTATAATATAATAAATAATAATATTAAAAATAAAAAAGACCAAATGAAAAAATCCTAAAGAAGCCTTATTTTGAACATTCATATTGCCCCCCAGTGGGGCGTGGGCACCACGTTGAGAAACTGCCCTAAATCGAAATATACATATAATTGCATCAATTTTCTTTCGCGTCTTGATATTTCTCATCAGACAATATTAAAATCGAGGGCCGAATAAGTTCAATACGCGGTGCGGATCTGGCCATATCGGACGTTAAGTCAACACCCCCCCCCCCCCCCCTACACACACTTACCTACTGGCACTACATACTCTCTTAAAATCCGTTCCTCCCAGCATCCCCATGCCCTCCTTATTGCACCCCATAAACACCAAGTTATCCCCGATGCGCAGATCTTTCCAAAGTAAAATGGCGGAAAACATTCGTTAATACATTATTATCAAGTTCCTCAGCTTCTCTCGTCTCTAACTTGGAATGACAATGGTCATCTTCAAGAGCCCAAGCCTACATGTTAAATATTTGCAGCGTTGTAAATGTTAGAAATATAAACATTCAACTCTCTTTGGAGTCACTACTGCTGGTACATTGTTGTTTCCTTTATTAAAGTCAGTCTTTGTTAAACTCTCTGTCAGAACGCACGTCGCTGTAAATGCTTTGTCTGTGTAAATAAAGTTATGTTCCGCATAACTGTAGCGGTTATTTGTCACCCACTGAACAGTGATTTTTATCAGTAAATACTATAATCGAATATTTGTCTAACAGTAAACTCTACGGACTATAAATTTTCTTAATATATTTTTTTTAAAAAAAACTGTTACATTTATATGGTTCGGATGAGAGCGACAGACTTTGTTAGTTAGAAATTTTTATTCCTTCTTCCACTTTTTCATTATTTCTTCAATAATAGACAACGGAACAGCTGATAAAATCTACCAAATGTCAACTGAAGGGTAGCATGATTGAGACTTCGTCTACGTCCTTGATCGGCAGTGCCAAGGTCGGAAGCCCTCGTCTAGATAAGAAGAAACACGGAGTGGACATTAGGAACACACAGGGTATATGGAGACCTGACAGAAAATTCCACCACACACAGTTTCCCACCGCCAAGGTGCACATTTGTATCTTAATAAACATGTTCCAAGCATTCAACCACCCTCAATGCCAATGATCAATCACACTTCAAAAGACAATCATGGATAAAATAAAGTTACACATACAACCCACGAATTTTATCTTTCTTTTTAAAAAAAATTCACTGGAGGTGAATTTGTGGGAGAAAACACAAACATCAGCCATGCCCTCGCCGGGATCCGACCCGGGGACCTCAGTGACGCTGACCACTGGAGGTCGGCTTTACATCTTGTTGGCGCCTATAATAGATATAAAATTGCCACAGTAATTTAAAAATATCAGGACAGAAACCCATTAGATCACGTAATATTTAATCATAAACATGTTTCAGAATTACTAACAAGCCAGGGCAAAGGTTATGCCGTTTTCTAGCCAAAGTCTGTGTTGCAAGACTGCTTGGTTGTGTTTCCAAACCAACGTCACCTTCGCCAGAAAGCAAACGAATGTAAACTTACTGTTGCGTGACAGTTAACTTCCCGTGATATCACGTTAGATTTCTACATCTGAAATGAAAACCAATGCAAGCCTTTTAAGGATTTGTTAATCACAAGGATACCAGGATCCACAGCAGACTGGACAATCCGCAGACCACAGACATGAATAACAACGCCCCATAAAACGTAATTTGATCGCAAAATCAAAGGAAATGAAATTGCCCCTCTGCTCAACGCCAGCCTTTCATGAAACATTTGTTAAAAATGCATTAACCGTGTAGAAACCGAAAAAACTCACTTCAATCTAGAATATTTTTTCATATTGACCCTGTATTTCACCAATCCAGGGTTGATTCTAGGCAATACATGGACTTTTAAACACTAATAATTTATTTACGTACTTCTTTCTCCTTAGGAAAGAGGCTGAAGGACATCCTCCCGTCCTGAGCTTCAATTTCAAGTAAGCACTACCTTTTTCTCTTTCCTTTCCGTGCAAACTGTTTTATTTATGTTGACAATGGCACATCCTTACCGGCGTTTATATATCTATATATAAAAATGAATGCCTGTGTGTCCCCTGTGCGCTCCTAAACCATTCATCCGATTGCAATGGAGAAAATCAAAACCACAAACCAGCCTCTCCCGCCTAATTTCGAGGGTTACGAGTACAGTCGGATTAAGCTGTACAAAAATATTGTAGTCTGCTTATACATATACTTATTTTCTGTAAACTGACAATGACATTGAAGTAAGAAGTCACTGATTCGATGCCTGGCGGAAGATGTAGACAACTTTCACGCTCACAGGAATAGAGTTCTATAAATACTACGGCTACGAAGAGTATTTTCAAGTGGATTCCAGTGCACTCTGCTCCCCCACTGAGACCATCTTCCAATTTCGAATTCCCGACTAAATATAGGACCCGAGTTTTCCCCAGGACCAGTCAACGCCATCACTTAAGTGAGTCACATTAAATAGATTTAATATTTTTTCGACTTATGTCTCAAGTAAATAATGGAACTAATCGGCACTACCGCTTAATTCAAACGTTTCCGAAGCACTGTTAGAGCTCAAGGAATACAATTACCGAGGAAACGAATACAAATGCTCAGTTTCGTAATTAATAAATTAATATCCATTTAGCAATAAATGCAATTAAGACAGAACGATTTTTGCACTACATCAACGGCATTACTCATCCTCTGAATACTCCACAACCTGAGGACGAAATACGATTTTCTTCTTCGTATTATTTCTCAGCAGCTATTTTCAAATCTCTACACATTTCATATCCCTATTCGTTTACAATTACACTTTTGTCTCATACAATGGAAAAACTGAACAACAACTTTACTTGACGGAAACCATTTACAGATCAATTTCAGTTTTACCCAGTGATATTCTCACAAATGCGGCGGAAATGAGCCCCAAGCTGGAAAATAAAGAACTAAAACACAAAGAGGTTATTTCAGGAACTAATAACGCTAAACGTGAAACTCATTTCGGCCTCTCCTGTAATTGACATTTATCGGTGTCCAAAGGTTTCGATCCGGAATGCGAACAAAACGTAATACAAAAACTTTCAAAAATTATTTATACATGCATATGTTGATTAACGTTCATCTCTCTTACACGATAAGTTTTCTGTCGCTTCGGAGACATTGCAATTTTCTGTTCCTTTTAGCAAAGTATTCATTTTTCGTCAGTTTGACATCTCAAGTAGTAGTTTCTTGTGGTTTAGCAAAACAAATTAATGTCAATATATATAAAAATTAATGTCTATGTGTCCCCTAAACCATTCATCGGATTGCGATGTTGTGCGCACCCCGATAAAGGTTTCTGTCGGCCTTTAGAAGCGTTACGAAACTCACAAGGGGTGAACGGGGGTGATATTTAAAAACATGCTAAAACGGCCTATATTAACGTAGATTTTTTGGAGTCCATGTGATTAATAGTTTCCAGATGTATTTAGTGTATAATTTCAAGCCCTTAAAGCACCATAAGGGAGGCGGTGGAGGGGCGTTACATAAAAATAACGCGAAACAACCGAGATTGGTGTCAAATCCAGGGTTACAGAAGTCAATTAATATAACTATGACATTCACTATACCAGTTAAGTTGTAGTTCAGTCCCTAGATGTGGGAGTGAAATTTCCGTTGACAATGCGTAGACCAATTTCTACCAAACTTTATACACATGTTACTCACGATCCATCAACAAACACTGAGGGGTTAAGACACACCTACCACCTCTAGGGGTGGGAATGGAATTTAAAAGCATCGAATAAAACGCTTTCGGTGTCGCTCAATTTGATAGTGTCATTATACAAATTTTAAGTGTCTAATTTCAACTCCAAAACCCAAGGGAGGGAATCACCCATATTGGTGGTTGAAGAGTTTTACATACAAAGTAATGCAACAAAGAATGTTATTAGAGTCGATTCCGGGATTATAGGAGTCTCAGAGTTTAATTCTCGCATTAACCATGGTGATTAATGATATTTTATGTTCCTCCGCATGGAGGTGGACGTGACTGACAATAGGTTACCCGGAGTAGTTTTGACCCTCTTATGTTAATGGGTAATTTTTTATTTTCTTAGGGTACCAGCTATATTTTAGTCTCTACTTAGTTAACGGTTGTATTTCTTCACTCCTTTAAGGTACCGGGAGTATTTTTAGACTTTTCTAAGTTAGCTAGTATTTTTTACTGTTTTGATTAATCGTGATTTTTGAGACACTTTTATTTTATGCAGTAGAATTACTGAATACCGTCAGTCATCATCCTGGTTTATTTGGAGTTAGATTCCAAGGGATTAGGTCGGGGAGGGGAATGTAAATGGGTAAATGTTGCAAACACTGGCGATATTGATGCTGGTTAAATGTTTACTGTGGAATCAATTTTTTACTCCGGGTTAATTTAAATAAATACCCGGGCAACGCCGGGCACTCAGTTAGTAAGCTATAAAATAATGGCTTTAAAATACGTTTATTAAGGCTACAGCAAATAATTTGAATGTCGAATCTCTTCTTTGACTTAAGCGGTGACGTAACACTCGCGTCATCGAGACAACTCAGTCCTGGGGAATTGAAGCTCCTTATGGAATGACTCACGCCTCCCACGGCTGCAGCTAACACTGACCCATTACCGTACCTAGCAAACACTATGGCGAGATTCCTTCAACACCTTACGGAGAGTAATTAGAATGTTAAACAAGTCATCATAACGAATATTTTTATTATTCTTGAGAATTAACTATTCATCGTTAGCATTCTTTTATTTTTATTTACTTATAATCAGTTAAGTTTTTGCTACTTTAATTTTTTATTTTATGATACTGGGTCCGTTTTAGCAGTAATTTATTATTAAATTCTAATTTATTATTAATTTTAATACTCAGAGGGAAAATCTGTTGTATGTTTGCAGGCAAACCGTTTAACTTCTGTAGTTACCGCCTAAGAAAGGAATATTTTGCCGGCTCCGTTCTTCGTTTTCTCTGCAAGTTTTTATTTCCCATGTATTTGCACATACAGCACATTGCGAAAGTGAACGACATACTTGGACGCAAGCGACGTACGGACGTGTCAAAAGAAAGATTTTCCCTCGAAAATCATTCTCCTGATGAGATAGCGCAGTTATTTCAACTACAATAATTATCAGACGATTATTAGTGTAATAAATAAATAGGAGGGAAATACACAGGAAAGTAAAATATCGTAGAATTCTGCTGTCTTGGATATTTCAAAGTTTAATCGTCAAATAAAAGAATTTAAGCGTATCTATGTTCTCATTTAGTTTTTAACATCAGACTTCAAAACACTTGAATATTAGGAATGAGTGGCACGGCAAAATTTTGGGGGGAAAAAACTATTTGAAACTGTCAAATTGTTTAAATTTAAATTTTGTACTTAGATAATTTTATTATTTGACGGGGAGTGGTTGAGTTTTTATTACAGTGAATTGAAAAGTCTTAAAATTAAGAAGTGGTGGAATATAAAAACAATTGTAATTTCAATTCAGCGCCGTAAAAGGAAGTACAATGATAAATATTACTGCTTAATGACGTATTGATTCAGGTGAGTTACAAAAATAATACTGCCTTTTGCAATTATTTAACAACTTTCCACCTAGGATGAAATCAATTTATGACGTGAACGTATCAGAGTCACTTCAGCCACGCAGGTCTGTTTCGTTCAATTTAGTTTTGCAAGGGAACAGCTCTGAATGATAATTGAAACTTATCACCTGGCCAATAAATGATGGAAACCTGGTTAACCAGCCCTAATAACGAACATTCTAATCTGAATCTTCGTCGCAACGATTTAAAACGACTCAACAGGAGCCAAGTAGGTTCCGCGTACAAAGAAAAATTTATTTAGAACTAGCTGAGTGCCCTGCGATGCCACAGATGTCATTTATCCATAACCCCCCGATTTTTTTCGTTATTTTTATGCAACGCAACTCGACCTCTATCCCTAAATGTGTTATCGGCCAGGTTGCATTGTTTGAAAATTCACTAAATTAATAATGTGGTACTTAATTTAGTAATTTTTGAAATTAAATAATTAATTTTTATTTAAATTAAAAACTATTTGTTTAATTTTATTTATTTTTCAGCAAATCAATTTTTTTTAAGCGGAATGATTTTGGCGTTCCCATATTCATCTTCTTCGTATTGTGTAATTATTTTTTTAAAATCAATAATTACTAAGATTACAAATGTAAAATTATAGTCAATCATTTTTTATTCGTTCCATAAGTTTTCATATAAAGTCCCATAAACACAATTAAATGGCTTTCTATAATACAAAGAAAAAAAAGTAGGTGTCTAATGCAGTTCCCAAAATTCACGTGCATTTCTTGTTCTCATTTTAAAGATATGCATCTTAAATAAAATAACTGATAAATTTAACTTCCTAAATAACGCACAGACTCTCACAACGGAAATAATTTTAATAAGAAAGACAGCTTTCCCGGTGTAAATTATTAACTAATTTTTCACGGTTATGCACCAGGTTCTGGACGTTCATGTTTCTGTGGCCGTAAAAGGAAGTACATTGTTATCAGAATTATTCCCAATTTGGATATATACGATTTTTTTTACTGGAAATAAATGCTGAAAGTAGATCAGAAATTGAAATACGTTTCCTTAATCTTTACACATTTACATTCAAATATGTGAAATGATAATGATATACACACAATTTTTTTTCACAAATATCGACTGAAGAAATTCGTCAGTTTTTATTATTAATAGCTCAGGAATTGTACACTTACGACGTCCTTCCCAAATATGAAATATAAATTAGATGATGTATTATTACTCACTAATAATACGAAGAAACAAATTCTGTATTCCTACTGAAAAGCCAACTTTGTTTAATTACACATATTTGTTTACATTTATACAACTTTATAGAAATACATTGCATAAATTACAATTAACTGTACTCTTAATTCAATCTAAATGTTCCTATTTCTTTACATACCTTTGACTGACCGTGCATTAATTGAATAACGACAATACCAAAATCTTATTGGGGGTTCCGTAAGTCATTTACAAAAATGCAGAACTGTACCCTTCCACATCTCCCCTTTCAAATCCCTACCTATGCTATTAAAGGGTAGTTCCCACAACGTGGATTACCCTCGTGTAGCCTGTTACTACAAAAAAAAATTTAACTTTCGTAAATTTTTACAAAAAATCTGAGAACCCTTAAATTACAGACATGGAAACAGTGTTTTATTTACCGACAGTAAACTATTTTATCATATATAATTTATCATTAACTATCTGAATGTATGCGCTAGATCAGTTTCTCTTCGAGTCCACTTTTCCTGTATTTCCTGTATAATGTGACTTGTCCGCATTCTTTTTTAAAATTTTCTTTCTAGCCGCATCAACTGCTTTTGTATTCGACTGTGTCGGGGACTTTCTCACTATGGAAACACACACAACACCCACGAACTAACCGGGACGCTGACCACTACACCACATCGGGTCAGCTAAAGCATTCTTGAATAGGCAAATTGTGCATATAATTGTGAACAATTTTCTCGTTTCTTTCCCGCAAGCTACTGTTTCTCATATCGCGAATTCCCGCGATAACGTTACACATGGAATCATTAAATTTTGAGTCGATTATTTGAACGTCGATCGTAGCAGAAACGTGACGGGATCTCTCAGATCACCAGAGAGGCTTCTGGAACTGTGACCCGAGGTTTATCGGACATCTCACTTAGTACTGAACTATTTCAGTGAATGATCCTCACCATTTGCGTGATCGAATTCCTGCTGTTGTCATTTCCTGTATCATTGTTTAATAAACCTGGATTACGCAGTAACGTGCCTCGGGTTGTTGTTAGGACAACCTAAAGACTTGCCCTTCAGTCACTTAATGTTACAGGGTTTGTAAAGCACAGCGTATCCATAGCTTCACTTTTCTTTATCGGGATTCCAAATCGTCCAAGTTTACTTCAGCGCAATTCCTTTCTCCATAAATACAATTATGGTAGCTTCTTCTACGGTAAGTGGTTTGGTTGCTGTTCAAGAATGCTGCTCCTACGAAACTTGTTCAACTTTCCTTTACATTTCTCTGTACAGCACTGCTGTCAATATATTTTATGCGAGTGATGTAAACTCTGCAATGTATAGCAAACTAGGAGTGAAATCGTTTCCGATAACATATCTGAGGCAAATACGAGGACTGTTTGCTTGCGTAGCCTTAAATCCCTCGTAGGACGTGGATCCTGACTGCTACATCGGTAACGACTTATCAAAATGCTCAGACATTTACCTATGTAAAATAGAACGCGA
Source organism: Zhengitettix transpicula (assembly GCA_037074705.1). Lineage (NCBI taxonomy): Eukaryota > Metazoa > Arthropoda > Insecta > Orthoptera > Tetrigidae > Zhengitettix > Zhengitettix transpicula. The sequence goes on along the minus strand of CM073595.1, from coordinate 65,624,885 downwards.
GATCATCCAATCTCACTGAGATTAAGAATTCAATCGAAAGAATAAACAGCTAAACTTTATGTTAACCTAAAGCTAGTTCTCTGATCATCCTCCTATCCAAAAGAGAGCTATCGTATACAATCTTGTAACTCAATCGATATAAATATCGTCCGGAACATTTTAATCTCTAATGGGAGCCCTTTAAATTTTATTAATAAAAATACATAAACATTAAATTGAATAAAATGCAATATCCTACTGTTACTCGCCCAAATTTTTACTCGTACTCCCTTATTACAAATTTCTACATCAGAAATTCGTCCAATTCTTTTTAAAAAAATATCAAATATCCATCATTTACAGAGCTACTAACACTTTACTTCTTGATTAAAAACCACAAGGACCAACTTGACACCTACAGCAAACATTTTGTAGTTTAAAAAAATCTCTTGCTCTAATTGTGATTCCTGCTACATAGGGCAAACAAAACGTTTCCCTGAATACCCGTATCAAGGAACATATGTCTAATATCAAAGACAATCTGTAGTCTCCAAACATATCATCAACTCGAAACATACATTTTATTGGCGAAATGCTAATATTTTAGACATTGATACCAGGTACAATTCCAGACTCATATCAGAGATGCTTCACATTAAATCAAACATCACAGCAATTAATGTACAGAAACTCAAGAATTGCTACCATCCCTTATTATTACACTAAACCTTCTGCTTTCCCATTGTCGTTGCGTTTCTCTTCGTTTTTGAGTTTTGTATTGCGTTTTTTCTGCACCTGAAGAAATGAAAAAGGCTTCCAGAAGACGTAGTGTGGTATTTATATTATCACTTCTTTTGCTTGTTTTTGTCTATCTTTCTTATTATTAAAGAGAAAATAATGTCATCCACATCAGGAACTGAACGAGTAAATTACCAAATATTATCGAACTTTGATTTACTGAATTATTATCCTGTCAATAAGTGTTAAATTTTCTGTGTGAACTAAATGTGCAATTCAATGTAGAGGGATACACAAATAAGATGCGCAGAAAGAGAAGAAAACTCTTCTCCAGTACAGAAGAATATATTTGTATTCACGGCCAGGAAACTAGGCGGGTGAGAGTCTACTTGCAAGAGGCGACTAAATCCAAGACTGAGTGAAGTTAGGCTCGAACTTGGCAACGTTGATCTTGGTTTCCTTTGCCAGTAGAATATTTGTTAATGACGTAGATGAAGGGTGTGCAACCTTTTATTTTGTGGGGGGCCGTACAGAAAAATGTACGGTAGGCAACGGCCAAAAACAAAAACAATTGATGGCAATACTAATTATTTTTAAAAAGCGAAGGTACAGGATATGTAAGTATACATAGTGTTGGTATTCCGTATAATAAAATAATAGTGTTACAACTCTAATTAGAAACTTGGGATTGCATTTCTTTTGCAAGAAGTTCAATATTTGGTGGAAGTTTTTGCTTTCGTTAAATTATTTTGAAAAAAAAAATTCTCACAGCAAATAAGGAGTGCCCAAGAGGGAAATCATTTTACACATAAAATTAATTAATTTAAATTATTATTTTAAAATTTTGGTCAACTGCAGGAATAATATGCAACAGAGGAATTTAGTGGCCGGGGATTGCCCACCGTTGACATACATGATCTCACTCGCCTAATTTTCTGCCCACGACTACAGAGTATTCAAAGAATCTTAAGGGAGGATCTACGTGCTTCTGAACACGCCTTCTTCTAAGAACTGGCATGGTTTTGGGAATTTGTGTGCTTATGAACTTTCTTGAATTGATGAGAACTTTTCTTCTATTCGAGTCTTGTCTCAGTTATCTATTTCGAACCTTTATATTTCCTTCATTAAATCGTCTGTATTTGACTTATTATGCATATCTACGTTAAGCAAAAATGTTGTTTAACCTGTACCTGAAACAAAATTTAGAAACGATGTAGAGAAAGGGAGAAAAACCATAACGCATGTAGTTCACAAATCATTAACGAATAATTCACATGACGACGAGTGGCAAAAGTAAGCGCAGCATTGGGTTTCAATTGGATAAAGTGACAGAACAGCCGTGACAAGGCGAAGGCGGGCCAACGTAGACACGTCCCGTGTTACGCTCAGATGCACCGGAAGTCACGAACATTGCGTCAACCCCGGGGCGGAAGCTCCGTATTCACACAAAGACTACTTTGTCACTCGCGACGGCTTGCCATATGCTGTCTACGCAGACTTACCGCGTTGCGTAAGGCCCGAACTCGCCCGCTGCAAGAGCCAGGAGCGACGTCAGCGAGTGCGTGCGTGCGTGTGCGTGAGTGCGTGAGGTACACGACCGGCACCGGAGACGTTCCCGCTCACACTGCAGTCCCCGCCATCGGCGCCATCCCCGCTACCACCACTCTCTGCAGGAGAGGGGCGCTCAACATTCAAGAATAACTATCAAGTGTTCACGATTGTACACGCTCCAACAGTCATACGGTCTCGCTTGGGAAACTTGGACACGGGGAGAAAGCGATCAGGCCTTAACCCTGAATAATATCGGGAAATCTGAGAATGACCGAAAGGAAGCCCCTCGACTAATGACTGCGTCATACACGAGAAATAAAATTTGAAATGCCTAACAAACTACGATTGTAAGCCTCGTCGACACAAAATTTTTGTCGTAATTAGAATCAATTTCTGTAGCACCTTATTCAAGACCTCCCTCATTTCGATATTTTTTCATCAGTAAATAATTTATATCCATTCTCCCATTCTATGGATACCTTCATCTAGTCAGTCCATGAGATCCCTCTCTCGTTGCAGTTCGTCTACGGCCTCATCAGTTTTCTTTCAACGTGCACTGATCGCTATCAATTACACGGGAGGCCACCAAGTTGGTTCTAAGCACAATAATTGGAGTGTAATACTTGATTATTTTAATTGTGTCCGAGGCTGAATATATGTGTCTGTGTACGTATATACAGAAACGGAAAAACGGAAATTTATGAAAAGTGACCCAAACCATTTCACAATTACTAATGGGCATTGTTGTCTCTGCATTAAGCTCACTGTTCCGCAGTGCTGCCAACTGCACATATATGCAACTGCTCAGGAGAAACCCGGAAGGGCTAAGTTCGTCCTGTGCTTGGTTCTGAAGCAAGGAATTGAAGTCACGGCACCTGCGCTGGCTTTGAGGGGTCGCAGACGGTAAGAGTTGTTCCGTGTTCCCGCTGGAGCAGTCGACCAACGCCCACCAAATCCGGTCGAGGCACGGACTCGAGTAAGTTGCGTCCACACAACAAACCCTCGTCTCCCGTTATCAGAAGGGCGTGGGACAAGTACCAGGAGCCCGATACTGGTTTCTGTAGGCATTTAGGCAGGTAGCCGGGTAGGATCCTTAAACTACAGCCCGATGGCCCTAGTCACCCACTGGCTACCTTCCTCTACCTTCCGCAAATCATTTACACAACACTATAAATCACTCTCAACTCCGCATTGAAAATCATCGCCTAAGCATTCATTATTCCGGAATAAATCTCTAAAAACTTTAACTACAAGATTTATTTAGAGAGAGTTGTAAATCTTTGTTAATTAATGGAGCATATTTTCGCTGAAAGAGTTCGCAGATAGAAAGGGCAGATTAGATCCTCTTTAATAAAATAGCTCGCTGGTATCCTATCAAGTTATGCTATTAATTTACAATTATAATCTTCTAGAATGTTCATGCTCTAGGGGAATCAAATAAGATTTGCTGTTGGAAACTCCTCCGATTGAAAATTGAAGATTAATATAGTTATCATTTCTTTAATAACTGTTATAATATTATCTTTATCGTTGCTTTAATACATATTTTTTTGTAAAGTACAAAGTTTTCTTAACTTTGTAATTGTAATATTTTATTCTTTTCTTGAAATTATATATTACGGCGTATCTTATTTCACTGACCGAGGACTAATGGAATGAATAATAAATCTAAAACCCTTTCCTTTCCATCCCTTCTTATGCCATTAAAAGACAACAAAGTGGATACCCCTCACGTAAAAAGTTCCCTTTTTGTGTCATCTCACAAGACTTTCGTGTTTAAAATTAAGAAACCAAAATCTGACCCATTCCATTACATTCCGCTTTTCTATGAAAAAAAACACCTGATTTTTCAGTTGATATTAAATTTCCTGGATTCCAGACGTTTCCACAATTTACAAAGTAATGACAATGTCTTTCTCAGACACGATGCAGACAATTCCGTTGCGAAGAACCGTCGATGTCTTTCAAAATACATATTTCTGAGTGCTGTATTACGGGCGATATCACGATACAAAAGCTGAACAAAACTTGTGAAAATCTTGTAATGCGTGTTTTCCGCTATTTCCCTCTCCCTCTCTCGAGCTCGGGATGAATGGAACGAGTCGACAATAGACGCTATTAAAAACGTACCTCGCTCTAATGACCAGACAAGTAGACATCAACAGAGTTCGATTTTTTCAAGCTCACAATATTTCGAATGTTCACCGGGAACAGTAAAGTTTACACGTACACAGTTTGGGTCATTTCTCATACATTACCTATCTTCGTATAAGAATACCCAATATAATGCGAAAACAATGCTGAAGTCGTGCCATTCCAATTTAAGTTCAAATCCAAACAATCCAATGCATCAAAAATGTGCTCAAATGTGTGTAAAGAGATTGCTAAATGCGAGAAAAGCAAATATTCAAATTGCAAAGAGGAGCCTAGACTTCATGTGAACGTAAAGAACACCAACGACTACGACACATTTTTCAATATAGAGGTTCACTAGTCGGCGGTGTTGATTACTACATTCGTGACTTTTTAAATCGCTCTGAAACATGTAAAAAAAACTTTTTGCGCCTACAAAATTTCCGAATATGTTTTATCAATATTTATATTTCAAACAGTACAACTTTCTATCGTAAGAAATGAAAATTTGGCCAAATACAGGCGGAGTAAAGAAGTCTGGTTGGGATAGAAATATACTCTATTAATCGTTTCAGGACTAACAGAAAGTAAATCAAATTTAATCAACAGATTACTACATAATACGTAAAACCAAGGATCATTGCTTCGCCTATAATAAGTGGATTATTTGCTGAAAACCTCTCTTTGATAAGGCCACGCTGGCAGAACGCAGAAACAATTGAAAAAAACGTGTCTCCATGGTCATAAACGAAATTGAATTTTCCGTACATAATTTCAAACACTTTCGGTTTGGGGAGGGGAGCACCCTTAAGGGTGGGGATGGAGTGGCATTTCATAAAAATAACGCAAAAACAACCAAGATTCGAGTCGATTCCGTGGTTATGGATGTCACTGAGTTTAATTATGACATTCAACTTGCCGTTTAACTCCCCTCAGAGGGTGTGGAAATTTTCAAACATGTTAAACGGTCTATATTTGGGTCGAATAAATATATTTCTGGATCAATGACATTGATATTATTTCTACCAATGTTGTTTGTGTATAATTTCATCCCCTTTCGGCATGGAAGGGGAGCACGATTAAGGGTAGGGGGTGGAGGGGAGTTACAAGAAAATAATGCGGAAACAACCGAGATTGGAATCAAATCCGGAATTATGGATATATGACAACCCGGGCAACGCCGGCCACCCAGCTCCTACCCGTTCCACTGAAATTACTAAACGACAAGGTTATCTCTGTATGAAGTTCACTGTTTCGTAGGACATTGATGCCACTACACATTAAAACATTTTCATATTTGTTTAATAAAAACGATAAAGGACTGTATGTATTATGTTATTAATATTTTCTTTTTTTTCTATCATCCTCCACCAACAAATATTTAATGTCAGCTGCTAGCTTCTCACTAAGTTATCAATACAAAAAGATGACTAATTCTTCGGAGTCTTTTAACATCCTTGAAACCTTACTTCTCCTGAAAATTGACTGGAATCTAATCCAACGCAAATATCTCAAAATGACCGAGAACAATAATATTTGTCAGGTTTTCTAGATACAATAAATTGTATGAGCTGAAATATAATGACCATCGATATACTGAAAGAGGAATATTGTAACAGAAAAAAATTATAACTATATTGATAAATGCGTGTGTTACCTACAAAATCAAATTTTAATGGGTTTCATGGTTCTGAAAATATTGTTAAATTAATTAAATAACTATAACTTGCAAAAATAAAAAGCTTTACTTTCTGTCGAATGAAGGCCTAATAATTCCATAACAACATTTCGAACAAATAAATACATTTCTTGCATTCGTTCGCTGAGACGTCTTTTTTTACGGTTGTATTTACACAGCTGTTGGCTTTTTTTAGCACGCCTCAGTTTCTGTGCAAATCGATTTGGGTGCCTAAATTCCGCTCGAAATTTGTGCATCAATATATTTCCGTTAGTGAGTCAGTTCAACCCTTGCGCAATTAAGAAATTGATCAATAATAAATTAAATGAGTATATAAATCATATCGAGATTTTCGTGCATGTCTCACCCACGTAAGAAAGTCCACATTCACTGGGAATGGAATCAAAAAGCACCAATTTCTTCGGATTTATAAGTAGGAGACTTTGTTCTGTTGTTTCTTGTAGTTTCAGAACATAGGCTAGTTGTCATTTTCTGGTCTTGGAAGGAAATACTTGGTTGTTGTTTTTTTTTGCGGTATTTATAATGTAAGATGCATAATTGTTTGCTCGACGGTCATGGAATGTGTTGTAATTCAACGTTGAAAGTAATCTTCTTCGAGCAAGTACAGAAGGTTCTATTGAACAGCTTGGAGCTGTGCCAAATTTTGTACCGTGGGGGGGGCGATTAGTTTAAGTATTTTCCGGTATGATTAGACACTGGTGATCAGTTTGTCGGCGGATTTCTCCAGTAGGACATCAGGGAAAACGATTTGGTGGTATTTTTCTTTTTCTATAGTAATTTTAAGATTTGTACCAAAACTATGTATAGTAGATAGAAATTGTTGAAGTTTGTCGTGGTCAAACGTATCTGGCATAAAATTTTCATATAAGGTTAAGGGGTTTATTTCGAAGTCTAGCCTGAAGATGCCCACCAGAGTTGGAGCCCATGGCGAGACCATCAGTTTTCTAGTAGAAATCATCGTTAAATTGAAAACAGGAGTTATTTAGACAACTCCATGATCGTGTTAACTGAAAGTGCGACAAGGACACGATCGGAACAAAGAAGTAAGTAGGTATACGCTCAAAAACATCGGAGGTTCACTTAACTTTTGCTTGTAAAACATTTTTACGGCAAAATTATATCGTTGGCCGTTTAGCTGATTCATTATAATTAATAGATGACAAACATTCACTTGAAGATGATGGCAGTGACCACTATAGAAACGTCGTGTTATTTCAGGTCGGAATCCCGAGAACTGCTTGATAATCACATACCTCCGTTCGATAATAATAAATAACAAGTCTGTCTCTACATGACACTCACTGTCCCGCAGTGCTGCCAACTGAACATGGATGTCGCTAAGGAAAAGTTCCCCATCTTTTGAGTCACACTGAACAAACAACGTTCCACGTGAAACATATTTAGATAAGTATTAACGAGCACTATTTTACTTTATACTATCACAAGAAGAAATAAAGATGCGTCCATTATTTGATGTTCTGCACACTAAAATCAAAGGTAATTAAAAAATGCTGTCCACTTAGCGAAGTATTTAAACTTTTCGTAAAGCGTGTGTATAGGAATGCAAAACAAAGTGGCACATTCATGATGCGAATCGGTAGAAGTGTCGAACAAAATAAAAACGCTTTCTTTTTGCTCGAACGTATCTATTTTTATAACTAAGAAAATATCATAATTAACTATGCACCAGAATCGGTGAAATATTGACAGTACTTTTAATGGCCATCAAGGATGGTAAAAACCATTTTAATTTGTAGAATATAATGTACATCAAATAATACGAAGAATATTCCACAATTCGATCACGATTAAATATTTACAGTACAATTCGACTTAGCAAAAATTGTAAAAAAAATCTTCACTACACCCAGCTTTTGTTAATTCTTCAACAAGACGAAGGTCGTGGAACTACCAAGATCCAAACGCCTAGATATTAATCGAGGGAACAAAAAAAAAGACTCTTCCATTCGTAACTAGGACGACGTCGAACTGGATAATTATTCTTTATTTTCCTTTCAGAAAATCAATTTACATAAAATTTCGCAAAAATAGAGAAGCTAATTTTAGCAATTCAAACCGAAAATATGCACTTTTAAATTTAAAATACTCAACGCAATGCATTTCATGCTACACACGTAGAATTATGGACAATTATTGAGATTGCAAATTAAATGTAGATTATATTTAGTATTGGCACGTAAGTTCATATATTTACCACCCGACTATGAATGAGCCTATTTGTATTCAAATATATACAATTTATGGTTAAGAATAAACTCCCCGTAGATGTTCAAACATAATTTATACGCCACACTCACGGTATCTGGTCTCGTTAATCTGCCCAAATGTAAAAAAATACAGTAGCACGATACTCACGTTTTTCGTTATAACACATCACGTTTTATTCGGAGTAATAAGTAAAATTTGTCACGCCATCCAAATGAAATATGTGCGGTGGTCTAAGCACTCGAAATACGTTTTATGACGTTTCAGTGTACTCCGTCATCAATAGAAACGTCATTTTATTTTATAACGTATTATTTTTTATTTCGAAAAATAATCAACGACGCGTTCATAATTACATTTTCGCCGCTGTCATTACAGTCAGACTAATCTATGGAAACGTTGTCTCCGGCTAATGACTGAAAATATTAGTATCAGTAGAAATGTAAAAAAAAATCGTAATGTTTCTCAAATGAACACTGATTTGCCGACATTTATCACAAATTATGCGCTTAACAATGGTCAGTTATAATTATTATTATTAAAGTTTGTGAGTACTCACGGGCCCGGATGATGGAGTAACTACGTCCTGGCCTCTCCGCGCACTGGAGGAAGTGGTCGTCGTACTGGGGCATGCTTGCGTAGGGGCGAGGACGTAGGAGTAGACTGACTGACTTGACTGACTTGCGTACAGGAGCGGAGCGTGTATTTCGGCGCGCTCTGCACCCGCTATAAATAAAATTGGGCGCCGGACGACATCACAATTATCACGCGCTTTCTGCGTGCGAAATTACGGCTTTTCTCAATACCCGCAACCCTTCATCCCAGATTAAATTAATCAAAGCACAAACGATTTCTGTTATTTCAGTCGTTTCTGAAAACTACAATCACGGCGACGAAGTCAAGGACGTGACACTTACCCCGTTGCCAAACATGGGACTGTCAAAGCGAGTTTAAGGTCAACGTTGCCTTGATCCCAATGTTACTTAAAATTACCATTTCAATCACATTTCTGTGGAGACCCAAAACACAAGTTGTTTATTTTAATTTGACGACTCAAAATATTTCGCAAATTACGCAACGGGAAAAATTGTCTGATTAAAAGTGTTAAAATATTCATCATCCAACACTTCTTGCGAGCGGGGCGGACGGCAACTTCGTAATCTTCTATGGGAACCCCTCTTTTTATTTCAGTCAGATTCTACTAAAAAATAACTAAGTTAATTTTATTCGAAACTATTTCGAGTTGAGACAGATTCGAGGAAATTATATTAATTTCAGATTTCTTGAGAACTGTCTCGCTTCATTACAAAATTAATTTACAACAGACAATACCACATTTAAATTATACGTCCACAACATGTCGAAGACGGGGCTTCATTAATCGTTGGTTAAATAAAACTACTCGCCGACCTCCTGTGGTGTAGGGGTCAGTGCGACTGCTTCACATCACAAAGGTCCCGGGTTCGAATCCCGGCGTGACAAAACCCCGACGAGGCAAAATGAGTTCCCATAAATTAATTAAGAATAAATAAGTGGCATCTATATTATTAGGTACCAAATCAAGTAAATGTCAACATAAAAATGTGAGTAAAATTAAAAATAATTAATAAATTCTATAGCACTTTTTAAAGGGAGAAGAACTTCAGCATTCAATCCTTTTCGAAATAAGTTTTTGGATATTTGTTAGTAGAGAGACTATTAATCTGTACGTTAATGGTTGATATGGATATGTGGGAGGGCGCACGCTCTAGAAATATTAAATGCAGTGATAAATAATTTTAAAATTAGGATGTTATTGAAAATTATTTGAGAAATTTTATGATAAAAACAATAAAAAGATTGAAAAATAAATAAAATATTATATGGTTTTTTACATTATTAAAGAAACCGTTTGAATATACAATTTAAGTGAAAAAATTTAGATCTCCTGTAATGACAAGAGTGAACAATGTTAATACAGTTTATATTGTAAATGAAGGTTTTACACCTAAGAATTAAACATTCAAAAATACAAGATTACATTATTTTTAATCGTAACACAGAATTTAAATTTTATGTATAATTTTTTATATTAATTGAATTTATATTAGACTTAATATGTAGCATTTAGCTCATCAAATGTGGATAATAATTACTTTCTTCATCTGAAATCCTTACATTAATCCCATCTATTTTATGGGTTATACAAGTATACATGTTTTTCTAATGATTGTTTTAGATAAGCAAAATATTATTTAATTCTAGTTTAAAGCTTTCGTTTTGTCTGACAGATACAAAATGTATTACAATCCAAACATTTAATTTTGTACACTAGCTTGCCTCGAAAGTTTGTAATACATCTTTAGAATTTCTAAACAAATATAAATTATTAAATTTTTAAATCTTATCCCAACAGGTTGATTCATTTAAATGTTATGTTTTCTAAAAATGTTTAAAACAATGTAGATGTTCCCATACTGAGTCGCTAATAACCTGAGATGTTGATGCGACTGTAAATAAATCAATATAAAAAAAACTACTCTCGGTGACCCCGTCATCGGGTGTTCTGAACCTTACTTCCCCTCGCCTCTCACCATTTAATTACATCAGATGTTCAAAACTTTACCTACGACCTCGATCCACTTGTTGATGTATACAAGTCCAAAGTGTCTAGTGTAATTTTTATCGCAAGTATTTATGATTATTGTATAATATTACTGGGAGGTCCATCGAAGTTGGTACCCTCAATTTTAGTAATTGAAGACCAAATGTGGTATTGTTTACCGTGAAACGGGACATGTCATGAATTAAATATCGTCGATTTTAGTACGAATAGAAAAATCTCTCGAGTGAAACAAACCTATTTACATTTGTGCCAACATAATGTACTAACAATTTGTATTATTCACAGGACAAATATAATTAATATAAAATTATTGCGATGCACGACGAATCCGTGGAAATTTGAAGGCTCCAACAATTAACGCTACCAATATTAGAAGTGTTTAGCAGACAAAAGTACAACGCTGTCTCTTCAACAATTTCTATCTATTATAGGCCTACATAGTTTTGTTACAAATCTTAAAATTACTATAGGAAAATAAAAATACCACCAAATTGTTTTCCCTTAACGTCGTAATGGAGAAATCACCAAACAGTCTACAGGAAACCCAATCAGACTGGAAAATACTAATCGCCCCCAAAGTACAAAATTTGGCATAGTTCCAAGCTGTTCAATAGAACCTTCTGTACTTGCTCGAAGAAGAATACTTTCAACGTTGCCGAAGTTTGTTTTGGAGCAAGAAACGGAAAGAAGAAACCGCGGAGTGATATCTGATAAAAGGGCATGCGGACAAGGGAGCCGGGAACGCTTTTGCACTTATTCACTTGAGCAGTAACTGACACTTATTTGCAAGGTTTTCTCACGGCACTAATTAGGTGATACTTTAGGTATACTCGAGCACTTTTGCAATCGGCAGTCAAGTAATATATGCTGGGAGTTAAAATTTCGAAGTGCGCTGATGTCGAGCCAACATGCACTTGGAAGGTGCAGCGGCCCTGGTGATCGCGACACCAACAGCCGTGCAACCCTTAATCCTTCTCAATCTTACTATTGTTGCCAATGTCTCGTAATGGTAAGTGATTCTCATTTATGTAAATACTGCACACGAGAAAATAATTGCTGTACTGAGATAGACATTTAAAGAAATTAACTCTGAGATTTGTAACAAAACTATCTTGCCGAACAGGAATTTAAAACCCCGAATTTTATAAAAGACTGTTATTAAAGCAATTAATATGAATAATTTATAAATATATATTTCCTGTTCATATCATGATTTTCTTGGGGTTTAATAAATGGTAGAATTGTAAAAAAAAGAGTGTTAACTGTTTCGTCCACATCAACAACAAATCAAAACCCCAGTCATCATTACACATTATAGATTTTGTAATTTGACTATTATTATATCATTACTGTACGAGGAACGGTTCGCTGGTAGGTGCAATGACAGTTCTTGTCACAGTAATCGTCAATTCGAAACTATCTCGGTCCTGTAGATGAATATATTTTTTTTTAATTTTCAAATCGATAGGTACTTGTGTTTTTAATCATAACATATCTTTATTCCCATACAACCTACAGGTGTTCTGTCTTCGATAGCGGGACTAAGTGTAGGCGCAGTTAATCGTCTTCTAACCTTGAAACAAAATAGTCTACCAATATACACATTGAGGAAAGTAAGATCTAAAAATAAAATATTCCCGGGGACTCACAGGAAACGATTAACAGATGAAGTTCTCTGGAAGCAACAAACACTTTCTTTAAAACATCGTTTTAGGTTGCAGTTATATGGTCTTGTAGACGTAAGTAGCAGGAGTTATGTGCACAGGCCGAGGAAAATCCAGCAAAAAAGAATAGCTGATACATTTACGGTCTTCCGATTGAGTACATTAAAGAGAAATTCAAAACGTTTCCTTTGTGGACTAGCGCAATACCAATTTGTAGCTCGTGTTACGTGCATCCGATGAAGTTCATCTTCGTATACATCCTTAGCAGCTCAACATTGGGGCAATTCCCTCGTTTCTTTTTATATGGTGAGGTCTCCGATAACGTTAAAGGGAGATACGGGAATCATTAAAGTTGGAGTATTTATTCCGCACCGGAAACATGACTGGATGCCACAGAACACCAGAGAGGTTTTTGTGACAGACTAGATATAAACCGGTCTCCTCGATTAGGACTGGACGATTTCAGTGACTGATACCATTTGCGTGATCAAATTCCTGTTGTCCTCAATGTGGCTACATAACAAGCACATTTACTTTTCTATATCATTTGACTGGTTTGAAAAAGCAGTTCTCAATCTTGTGCTTGGCTCAGGCAGCCTCTACATTATATATATATAAACGTGGATTTTAATCCACGCCCTTAATGTGCTGATATTCTTCTACTATTTTTACCCTTTACTATAACTTCCTCTTGCCAATCTGAACCAATTTTAATATACATTGAATCGATGGTACAAATATTGATACAAACAAAATCTTTAGTTTCTGCTTCGTTTTCGAGCCTCTCATCTGTTATTTGAAACGGATTATTTACATATTTTGAATGTCAGTCGTTTTGTAAATATATCGCTTCACTTCACTAGTTTCTCATTATAACATTTAAGGCGTGTTCACGTCACCGCGCCTACGTTAAAGGGCTGTTGACAGTTTCAAGTCGATGCATTAAGGCGCTGCCGAGAGAAGTATAGCCACAACGACATTCCATAACAGGCTCTAATCCTTCCCACGAATAGTGCTCAGCATTTAACAGTCCAACAGGCATTTGTTAACTCCGAAAAAAGAGATTCTCGGTGAACTGAAGAAAAGAAATATTTGGCTAGGTTCCACACTGCAAAGATTGCACCAAAGGTAGAAAATACTCAGTGTCGTCTGTGAAATATTTAGAATCCAAATTAGAAAGCTACCTTAAACAAAATAATGAAGTGACGGAACTTGAAAAACAAATTGATACAATTTTAACTCTTTCTTTTAATTTTAAATTAATACCAAATCTAATAAGAAAACATGTATAACATATCTTATCGATTACAGAGTTGTTTTTTATTTATATATCAGTTAAAGAATTGCATCAAATCAAGACAAAACTGTAAATAACGATAATTTGATAATACACACGACAATTAAGGCATTCGGCAAACACTAAAGACCAATTTGTCACACAATCTATCAAAAATATAATTTAATATGTGACTCTCAAAAACTATATGTTCCTGATTGTGTCCAACAGTTGAGGTTTTATTAAATACTACGTTAGTTGTCAAAGAAGAACGATATGTTACAAGATTTCAAACAACAAAAATCTGTTTGTTGCCCATGTAAAAAATACCTATGCCACGAGAGTCCAGATAGAACTAAATTCTGCACCTTTAGACATTGTTGTTCAATAGAAAATTGAATACCTGTTTAAATCTCAACTAACTACATTTAACAACCTTGTCATATAACTTAATTTATTGATCTATAATTTGACCAAGATCAAGTGCCAGTGTATCAAGAATATAAAATTAAGCTTATAGCTAACACTAATTATAAATATAAGGTTGAGATACATAAGTGAATACAGTTAACTGTATTACAAGTATTGACATCTTGTCCCTAAATTCTCTACAGTTGAACACTGTTCTCTTGCCAGAATAATAGACTATAGACAACTGTTCAATATTCATACTCAGATGATAGCACAAACAGGCTGTTTTTAAACAAATATCTCGAGTGTATTTTCGTAAAAGTATGTATTGATAGCTTTTGCACAACACATCTTTAAGAATAAATTACATATTTGTTTTATAATAGTGAATTTTCAACAACCAAAAATCACCATAAGCCCCCTGAACACATTATAAAATTAAGTGCCAACAAAATGTTATTTGAACATGAAGTACGCATATGGTAGATTATTTATATCATTTACTTCAACAAAAATGTGAGGTCAATAGGGGTAAAAGCATTATGGAAGCAGGTAATATCATGTTATGAGGTACAAATTTATGATTTACAGCATGAACTCACAAAAACAAATTTCAGTACTGATATGACAAAACATCATTTTCATTGGGAATACAAAAGTATTATGTAAATTACGACACACACACACAGTAAGCAGTAATAAATATATACTAGGATCCATAATAATAATGTTTAATATAACTATGAGTGTGTTACATATGTATAAAACCACATAGTAAATGAATATATGAGATGTTTACATGTAACAGATCTTCCCACTTATTTTCGTCTAATTTTTAAAAATAGATGTATTTTCCATATAAGTAACTGGGAAGTAATTTACAGAAACACGATTTAATAAATGTTTTCTTGTGGATTTATAATTTAATAGCAAGGGCGAGTATAATTCAGAAATAACATTGTTTGAATGTTCCATAGTCCGATTCAGAGAATAAGTAGGTGACATCAGAAAAACCAATATCAAATGATCACTCGCCCAGTATAATCATAAAAAGTATTTTGTATACAATGAGAATAGAATGACAAATCAGCAAGATAATATTCACAACAAAGTAAATAAAGAGACAAAATAAAGTTGTATTTGACGTGAAGATATGAACACACTATTGAACTCTTACAGATTTTAAGAAAAAATTAAACGATGTGAATACTTCAAAAATTAAAAATATTATATGACACACTACAACAATTGTCTCATCAATTGAGAATAATTTTAAATACACAACATTTTCATTTATGTTAACGCTAAGCTAATACAATAGAATATCACAATTTATAATATATTATAAAACACAATGTAATATGAAAGTCAGGTTAACAGATAGAGACATACAAAAAGGAAAGTATTAATAACATTGAGAAAATTTCTTTGAAGGATAATTAAGTGGATCGCACACATCCTAAAAAGTAACTTGCTATGACGTTAAGAAAACAATAGTTTTAAAAGGAGAATCGGATGATATGATTGATTAAATGGCAAAAAAGGTAAATTTATAATTCAGAATTCTTAAGAATAACAACAACTTAAAAGTTATAATAGGTGCCTTTTATTAGACATTTACCAAATCCTAGAGTTTTATGAATGCTCATGCTCTGAAATACAAATAAGTCAAACAATGTTTATTATTAGTTCAGTATTATTTGCCAATAAAACTTGCAAATACACTTTGCATTAAAATTAGAAATATGCAAAACCAATACTAGGCTATATTAAAATTGTGTATGCCATCAATTTGAGTAAGTATCAGAGACAGGTTACATTTTCTAACATAGGTAAGTTAATTGAATTATGAACTGAAGGGCCTATTTTCTTAACCAACCTTATTATGTTCAATATGATTTTTTAAGATAATGACAATGACAAACATATATTTATTATTTCAGTAGTAATATTTCCAACAAAAGTATTTCACAATACATACTTTTCATTTCTCATTTTGGTTTACTTCTAAAATGTGGATATTATAATATACTATATTTTTCAATGACAGATTAAAATAATAAATTATATGTCTGTGTGTGTGTGTCTGCGTGTGTGCGAATGTGTGTGTGTGTGTCTCAATACCTTCAGAGGTAATTATATATCAACAGTTAGCGTCAAGTAAAAGAGCTCAGATTTCAAATAGAAAATAATATCATTAAGTGAAATGACTATTTCAGGTAAGCAATGCTATTCCTTTATTTTTATTTAATCTAACCTGTGGCACCTATCTATTTAATACGAAAATACCTGGCAAGTTTCTCTCGGATTTTGGCGTAGCGGACATCGCAGAAATCCTTTGTGGGTCCTTTTAAAATTCCTTTTTATTGAATACATAACCGAATCATTACTTTTCACTCACGAACTCAAATGTCAACACACACTGTTCAACTTTGACAACCATTTTCTTGTCGGGATTAATGTGGCGCCAGCCAGTGGCACTATTTGGACTTGAGTAACAAAACACTGTTCAAATTGTTGCTGTAAAATATTTAAAGAAAATTGAATGTAAACGTTTTATTGACCATCTGAAAACTTGTTTTCTTGTGTACGTAAATAATACTATTCAGTGCTACGCAGAATCAATAAATAAAGTGTAATTATTTTGAACTTTTCATATTTAATTTCAGCAAGTAAAAAGAAAGAACGTATAGCAGAAGTCAAAATCGTCATTTTGGGGTCAACGACGTACAAAATTCATTTCTTCTTTGGCGTGGATTTATTTCTGAGCAATGGGCAACAATAGCATTAAGGAACACTATGAAACTGCTAAGAAAACTGGTCATCTTGTTCTGTCAGATAAAGGACTGACAGATTTTCCTTCACAGCTCAAAACGTTGGGTCCACAACTTCGCACTTTAGATATTTCTTCGAATAAATTGAGTGTTCTGCCTAGTGAAATCGCCTCCTTTAAAGCGTTGAAGCGATTAACGTTGGACAGAAATAAATTGCCCTTATTACAAAGTGAAATCGGTGAGATGGTGAAACTGGAGTTCCTGTCTGCTTGTGAAAATAGAATAAGGACACTTCACGAAGATCTGTTAAAATTGTCTAATCTAAAAGAAGTTAATTTAACCGATAATATGATTACGGAATTTCCGCTTGTATTTTGCCATCTAAAGCAACTTAATACTCTTACTTTGAACAAGAATGCAATAACAGAAATTCCAAATGGTGTTAGTAAGTTGCATGTGATAGAGTTAAATCTCAATCAGAACCAAATATTAACCATTTCTAATGATGTTGCAAAATGTCCTATGCTGAAAACTCTTAGGATGGAAGAAAACTGTATTCAGCTCGAGTCATTTCCAACCAGTATCCTTTCAGATTCACAGGTCTCTGTCCTTGCCATAGAAGGTAACATGTTTGATATGAAAAATTTTGTACATTTAGATGGATATGATAAGTATATGAATAGGTACACTGCTGTAAAGAAGAAAATGTTCTAAATTAATTGCATGCGAACAATACAATAAACCAAAGTGCATTAAAATGGTATTTAAAATGTTCCATTCTATATTATAAAGACTGGAATGACTTCATATTTAAGGTAAGTGTAAAGTGTATTATTTCTAATAAAAATATATTTTTGTGTTCATTCATTTAGAACATTTTCCTTCATGAAGAGCTGCAAAAATTCTTTCACAAGTTCAGGCTTTATCAAATAAGCTATTGTTTATTAATGACAGATTGTTTACATTGATCTGTACTTTTAAATATATTACAGATTGTGTTACTAATAGTATTGCATTAGTAAATAGGAATTTTGTTTAAATACAAAAATGTTTACATTTACAATATATTTCATACGATATATCAAATTTTGCCTACTTTTACATATAATCAATGGTTATATTGAATGGTTGCAACAGATATTAGTTTGTAACACACACACACACACACACACACACACACACATATATATATATATATATATGAGAATCCATTAAGGAACTAATTCACATTCAAACTTGGATAGTGAGGAAGGATAGAAATAAATAGGAGAAATAGGAGGATTGTGCTTTATGTGAATTCATATGCTCGGGCGAAGAATTACGCACATAGAAAAGCATATGTTCAAAGCAGAGAGAAGGATGGAAGAAGAAGGAAAGACTGAAAATATTTGACCCAGACGGGACTTGAACCCACGTATTCTGCTTAGTGTACTATTTCTCCTATTTATTTCTATCCTTCCTCACTATATATATATATATATATATATATATATATATATATCATAATTTTATTTTCGTCTGTTTTATTAATATATAGTAAAGAAATTAACAGCCTTTATAGTTATGTTATTTACGGTAACAATTCTGTTTCATACAATATTTCAAATCACAGATTGACAGTATATATTTTGTCTCATTTATCTTATAATATTAAAATTGTGGAAAATGTTATAAAGGGAGAACTAAACATACACTTGAAACTGAAATAACATGAAACCAAATACAAAACTTTAAATCATAAGATTGTTACGTTACATTAATTAAAAGAAAACCATGAATTTGATTGGAATAATGTGGAAATATTAGACATTGAAAACTTTATTGAAACGTTATTTATCAGAAATGCTGCATATTAAAACAATTTTTAATACACTAAATTCTCATAATAACACTTTAAAATTAAGTAATATTTATAATCCATTATTTTTTAACTTTTGATATAATTTTATAATAAAAAATAATATAAATATGTAATTTTAATTGGATAAACAATTTGGGTTCAGATTTTAATTTAAATATTATCTTAGATGAAATAAGAACAAATATATACTGTTAATCTGTGATTTGAAATATTGTATGAAACAAAATTGTTACCGTAAATAACAATTTTATTGAAGCCTGATGAAAGTACAAAAATATACTGAATTATCATCAAAGTGTTAAAAAATGGAAAGGTCGTTAATTTCTTTAATTCGTATATATATTTATATATTAAAGAAACTGTGACGAGGTCAAATTCAGTAACACATTTAGATAGGAAAGAGGCAAAGTCAACTTACCTGAAATCAACAATTGGTCTAGTCGGGTAGAGGTAACAGAATATTACAATTTTTCGTAAGCTCCCTTTGTCAGGAATTTGAATTCGTTCCCAGCTGGCACACAGTTCAGACCTTCCTTCCTTCCTGATGAAGGGAGCTCTGGTCCTCGAAAATTTTTAATATTCTGTCACTTCTGCTCGACTGGACCAACTGTTGACTTCAGGTAAGTCGATATCACTCCCAAACACTGTTCTGTCTAATAGTAGTGTTCCTGGAGGTATCTGCAACTGTTCCAAGGTGGTTTCAGTGGTCTTGGTTACATTCCAATTGAACTTATTTTTTTAAGGCTTTGGCTAAGATGTATTCAAGTTCCTGATGTATAATTTTATATTGGAAACCAACTAGTTCATTCTGCCTGATATGGAATGTAACGGCTACATCACCACCATATGTTTATATGCATTTGTTTGTTTTTCCTCTCTTAATACCATACACCAGTTCTGTCAACAGTGTGGATCATTATTTTCCATATTATTTCAGTTTGAAAATAGATTAGAGTGCAGATATTTGAGGCATATAATTAATAACCTCTGTTGCATCTATAGTGAGCAAATTAAAAGAAGATTAGGAGACCAAACTGCAAGCATTTTGAGTTATGGTTGTAGAGGTGTCGGAAACCGTAATGTTCCTGATGCCAATATTATGTGAAACAATAATACTAATGACTACCAGTAAAATATGCACAAATTTAGAAATTTTTGGTCAAACAAAGATTTTAATTTATTCAAAAGAAAACATTTTAATTTACCATTAGTTAAATTACCAAGACCTATAACGAAAGTGTGACAAAGCATTAATAGCTTTGTGCTTTGCAGAATCTACTTTTTGCAACAAAGAAGATACTAGAAACCTTTAACTTGATGATGTTAAAATTATTAATTTTCAATTCAATCTTAAATATTCTACGAGGGTGTGCTTCCCCTATACACCCAAGTGACGTGAATATCTAAGGAGCATTGTGTTCGTATTCCTTGGAATTCATAGCAAACATTGGTATTTTTTACTTCTGATAATTAAAAAATAATTGCAATTCATTATCTAATGTAAAATTTATCGTGGATAGTTGAACTCCACCACTATGTAAATAGTTTTCCTACATTGAATGGGGTTAATCAAAGTGTCTTAAAAATTTTCTTCAGCAAAAATGAAACACTAAATTAATTTCTGGGTGAAGTGGAATCAATAAACAGGGATGAAAATTTAAGTGGCATTTATTAAATGAATAATATATATTAATATTGAAATATTTTCCTGTGGTTGGAAACTAAACAATTTATCGGATATCAAATCAGTTTCCGACAAATATGCCAAGGGATTTTGAAACATTATTTGCTCTAATTTTAAACAGACTTTTTTTACTTGAACAACTTTTGTTTCAGTCTTGCTGAAGACAGCTATGTTAGTGCTTCATCATTTAGTAACAATATGTTTACATGAAACTGGATTTTAACATTTTATTATTGAATTAAAATATAGAAATTGACTTCCGTATCTGATATATGAATTCTACTACTTGAAATTACTCACAACTTGAAATTCCATGATGTTATCGCATTCAATTTCC
Source organism: Zhengitettix transpicula (assembly GCA_037074705.1). NCBI lineage: Eukaryota > Metazoa > Arthropoda > Insecta > Orthoptera > Tetrigidae > Zhengitettix > Zhengitettix transpicula. The sequence continues at coordinate 65,603,947 of CM073595.1, read as the reverse complement.
ATATCATAATCTGTAGTGTGAATGAGAAATTGGTTTGATAACTGTAGCTATAAATGTTCTGTATATATTTCATATCAAATATATTTGTGAAACACTAATGCAATAAACTATTACACTGAAAACAATTTGTATTTTTTGTACTTATGCTTAATGTGAGGCATTCAGGATACAATGGCATTTTTGTCTTTATGTGTAACTTTCAATCAATTAATATGCATTTGTAATTAATTAGATTATGGATATGTAATAAATTTTTTAATCTTGTGTAAATCAACTAGCTAAAACTGGCCTGTGTTTGTTATAAGAATTTATTGTTAGTTAAGTTTTGAAGTTTATTGATTATGGTGGATTACCAATCCATGAAGGAAGAATATTTGTTTTTTTCTGTGTAACTTTTGGAAGAGTTGGGAAATATAAAAAATAGAAATGTATGTTAAAATTGTGCTTTAGTGATAATGATGTTGAAACTGAGATATCCAGTTCTCATGTGAACTGAATTTAGTTGGTCTATACCTACAGAAGCTTTGGATACAACCTCTATTGATGGGGTGAGAGATTATTTCTGTTAAAAGTGTGGTTCACCTTCTTTTCCACTTTAAATATTCCTGTTTCCCTTTATTTCTATAATTACTTCATCAACAGTTCTCAAAATATATTTCCATCTTGAACCTTACCAACTCTTCAAAAAGTAGACAAGGAACTTAATTGTTATGTAAATTTCTCTTAAATTTAAACATACAATAAACATATCATGTGTGTTATTGTTGCTATGTAAATCAATTATAATAAAGAGTTACTATGATCACATTAATAACATTCTAACAAATAATCCTAAAATAATAAGAAAAAATAAATCAAATAACCTATCCCAATTACAATTTACAAATGACAAGTTCAAACTTATTGATCAACAATTTATCCTCGGCATACATGTCAACTCTGAATTCAGAAGAAATTTTTACCTGAACCAGAGATGTCCACTAAGCTGCGTATCTTTGGAGGATCATGTACAATATATGCTTGATAAAACTTGTTAACCTACTAAACAACTTACAAGAAATAATGCTAAATCAGAGGTAAATTATATGTTGCTACCCTTCATTGTAACCCTTATACAAGTAATGGACAGTATTTCAGATGGAATTATACAGGGCGACACTTTCCTGAACATATAGCCAAACATCATTCTTAACGTCAAATTATATAGAAACTTCTCGTAGCGACCCGTTTGCTCTTCCACAATTACAACCAGTATTAATTTTCTGAACACTAACTAATTTTAAAGCTATTCCCCCAATTAACTTGAAACTTAACTACATTTTTGTTAATTATCCTTTTTAACACAACTTATTATCCAGGCAAATCCCTGTGATTTACATTATTTTGGTTGTTTGTGAATATAGCAGTTATCTCGTTGCACCCTTAACTATAATTCTCAGAAAGATCTACCATTTCTTTTTGTAGTATATTTGTAAGATGATTCATTGCCTCTAGTGTGATTTTAAATGGAGGTTAAATATTTCTGTTATCTCCAATTATGGACTCCCGTTTTCAGGCTTGGTAAACTAAAATCATTCTCCGTCATTAAAATTCATCACAAAAGGTTTAATTTTTATTCATTCCATTAGACCTTGTTTAAAGAAATAGGATTGCATGAAGTTATAACTGGAGAGAAATAATTAGTCATCTTAAAATACAATGTGTGATAAGGGTTGTAGTGACCAGAACTCTGTAAAACATAAACCTTTGTTACAGCAATTTTATAGTGTAAAAAATATTCTGAAAACATTGACAAAAGGAAATATATTGTGTTTAATTCAGGATTTATGTCAAAAAATCTGATCCTTAAGAGTCAAGTACAGGGTGTGTTAAAAAAGTCCTTGCCACTTTCTACATCCTGTTCACAAGAATATAATGAATGTTTTTAAGAAGGATGGTAGCGTTACACCAGCTTGCCTCCAAAGGGCTTCCCCCTTATGAAAACATGACTTTATTATTTCTCATGATCAGTTGGGGGGGCAGCTCCAGGGAATTTCTGTTGCGGATATTTAATTGCAATCACTTTATTTTATTGAAAAATTATTTATAATCCGCGGTAAGCTTTATGTGTAGGCTCTGTTTTTAACTCTCGGGAGCAATATGATTCAATTCCATTTCTCCACCTGGGACTGCCAGTTCAAGTCAAAAGTCTTCAGGTTACGTTGTTTCCACTTCTTCCCTGTCCTACCGGCGAGACGTGTGTCGCCAAACCGATACCAAGTGGTGGATCAACTAGATGGATCTTTAAATCTAGGACCGTCAATGTAGTTCATGAGATGCAGGAACCTCTAAAGAGAGATTCGATATTTTGTTTGAATCTGCGACTTCAAGAAATGCAACTATTAATGAAGCATCAGTGTTTTGGGCTATCTACAAAAACGGAAATTCTGGTTTTGGTTAAATTTCAATCATTTAATCATGCCCCATGTAGATATTTTTCAAACGTGAGTGCTTTCACCGCTGAAATAAAAAAATGTGATATGGAAATAAAATATACGGCAAAACAATGGCATATCGTTTGCCCCAGCACACCCATGGGGTGGACTATCGTTCAGGTACTTACTGAAGTACGCTGCTGAATGAAGCCGGGAACCGCTTTCTCCAATTGAGGTAACAATCACTCTGATCCGTACATACGCCACACCGTTGTATGGGGCACATTAAGTTCAGAATTCGCACGACGCGTTGATTTTGAAGGATTAAGTAAATACGTTTCACGAATGATTTCAACAACTTGGTTTGACTGCTATTCGTCCTAGACTGGTTTTCTGACACAACAGCCTGTGTCCTGAAGCTGCTTCACCCAATCGTCGATTTGACGATGCGGTGGTTCTTTTCCAAAACTGTGCAAAAATGTCTTTGAACGACGAAACGATAATGTTTTGGTGTATTCAAAAACACTACTCTTTATCCTCCGTGGACGGCGCCATTTTGATTAACAATGCCTCTAACGGCGGTTTCGTAACCGGAAGAAAATTTTCGCTGTTACCAGATAAACTTGTATAATTGTAGTTTGAGAATTAATTTGTTTCAGCTAAATAAATCAATTACAGTTTTTCTACTATGTCCCATTCAGTATGAAATACACTGTACTTGATGGAGGAAAGCTGTAGTCTGAGATTTAACCATTTTTGCATGGTGAGCAGTTCCTCTGTCGAAAAATGTGTTTTTGGTTACTTCTTGCGTGTTCCCTCCGATGTTGCAACAATGATTCCAGAGTGGACGTTGCAGAAAAAATGTTTGTGTGTAACTAGTAAATGTTTTTAAGATGCTTCACAATACTGCTGCTGATTTGTTACAATTTCCGACTGATATTTTTTTTAAAAAAAGTGATTTCCAATGGAAGGCCAAATTTAATATAACAGTAAAAGGATATTTAAAGAACAACAATTATGAACTGCACGATTAATTAACTGAAACGTAAATAAAACGGACTTTTTGTAAATGTTTGATTTTTAGTGGATACAGGTAATTCACTTGAATAACTCAATTATACGAGATCAAGTTAGTGGGAGTTCTACACTTCTCACAAATCGTACCGTTTTTAGGATCCATTTATTATTATTCAAACTTATTGTTCGTTGGTTTCATCTAAGTGGGTTTTGCTGACGTTACTCTTTTTACGAAATAAAATTTGGTTGAGAGGAAATGTCTGCAAAACTGGAGGAGTCCGAAAACCAATAAGCTGTAAATAAAATTATAATAATTGATATCTTATTTAATCACCTCTGGTATCTGTATTTACTTTTCCCGGTATTTTACTATTTAAAATTATAATTCTTCATTGCACTCGCAGTCAGTTTAGTAGAAATAATATTCTGTTAGCCGATTTTCCAATAGTATATTTACACGAATTACTGCCTGCAAGTAAGCTATAATGCTGCTGTTATTGAGATACTGAATTTGAAATTTTCTTAACTTTGAATGGTTTGAGTGACGATTTTTAGAGTATTTATAATGCAGAATTGTGCATAATTATTTATCTATAATTGGAAATATCGTTTGATTCTTGGATCGAAACACAATCATATTACACTAACGATCTTGCAGCATTCAAGTCAGTTTTGCCGCGCAATCCCGGTTCAACATTCAGTTTTTAGTCTATGCCTAACATGGCTGACATTCAATAATGAAGAAGATCAGCTTGTGTAAATGAATCTCTTAATATAATGGTACAATGTTTATGTAGAACTGCCATTCGTAGTTTGAAGACCTCAAAAATATTATGGAGGCAATTGAATATTACATATTTCTCAGTTGTTTGGATTTGTACTCCTAGTTATTGGGTGTGAGAATAGTTTTGTTCTTGATCTAATGAAAACGAAAGCTGGAGTTGGATAATTAAATATTTGTACCTAATTTTCAATGCTGGTGCAATTAACTGATTAACAGTTATTGTTTCAGACTTATGTATTTCGTGGTAGGTATTCGTCAGAATTTCTGTGTATTGATTAGTAAACACTTAGATTTGATTGAACCTATATGTATGTGTATCTTAATTTCGCGAACAAATCATTACATTGCTTTATTAATTCAATATAAAAATTAAATATATAAAGTTTGTTATTGAAATTGCAAATGAGTTAATTAAATGAACTTAATTAAATGATTGTAATTAAAGGAATCTATTCCATATCTACACAAATTATTACTTGATAAATATTTGGAAAAATATAGATCATTTGGTATTCTTATTCATTTTTGGGTAGTTTTATTCTACATGTATGGATTTTCTGACTTCTTTTGGTTTGCAATTCCTGTTTCAGGGACATAGATGCTATACTTTCCCCCTATATTAGTCCATTGTTTCTTATACAGTTCATGTATTAATTTAATGATTCTGTAAACATCTAACAGTAGGATTTACTTTACTCTTCAATTTATTTTCAATTATTTAAGAAATTACAACTTTTTGTAATTTTAATTGCCTTCAATCAAAATAGAATGACAGTAAAATTAATGTATATAGCTAAATATAATGGAAACTGAAATTCATATATGATTGTAAACTGTCATTTGCAATATAAATCAATTACTTATGTGGCAATTTGCTTGTGTAATTACATACTTGTCACTTGAAAATATTGAATAATATTGTTGAACTGTATTGTTACCCATAAGTAATAATAGTTTTTAGTCTAAAACAGATTATTTGTTCTAGGAACTTTAATTGTAATGTGTGCCAAATGAGAGCATTTGTAAATCATATGCAATACTAATGTGTAAGGAATCAAATTTGCTGATGACTACAATGTTAAGTGAACATTTATTATTTGAACTACGGAATAAGTAGACAGGTACATTTTATTTATATCATGGGAGGTAAATCCTAATAATATTTCAGTACTGTAAAATATTAACACTGCTCCTTGTCAAACCATACAAGTTCTGAAATAATTTATAGGATTATTTATCAAAAGTACATAAACAAGTTTGAATGCATTTGTATGTTATATTCAACTATTGTTACTTGCAAAAACTGATATAAGATTAAGTTAATCAGCCTTAGTGGTTTTTGTGGTTTCAATATTTCAATGCTTCTTGGAATATATAATTTTCATTTATCCTTAATTACTTGCATCCAGTTACTTATTGATAGAACTTTATAGACTAAGTAAAATTTGAAATTGACAGATATTTTGTAGTTGTTTTACAATGTTAGCAGAATCAATACTTCAATTGATGACAAGTACCTTTTTATTAATTAATTAATACTATTGGAGTATGGTTAATTGGAGAAGGAACTTTCGTTCAAAATGTAACAAGTACATAACTTAACATAAACAATTTTTTATCATTCTTGTAATCAACTCATTTATTGTATTAATCAATATTATGGACGGGCATGTATAGTGTTAAAATCCATTTCCGAGCCTCTTTCAACAAATTATTTCAATTTTCTTAGTGTATGCAAATCTTTTCCATGTATTATCAGTAATGCTTCTTTTAATTTATATTTTCTCTTACAGGCTTGAATTTTGAGACAACAAAAACATTAGTATCAGCAATTTAAAAATCTTCATAAGTCTGTTACTTCAATTGAAATGGATGATTTATAGCTAGTGTAAGTTATTCCGACTAAAGTAATTTTAAACAGTACTAGCTTTATTGTTTTTGTCAAGTTTTATAGATAGCATTTAAAAGTTGGTAAACTGCTAAATTGTGAAGTATACGAATTAGATAAATAAATAATACAAAATCCAGATCAAATGAAGTGATAATATAAATACCACATGTTTCTGCAATCCTTATTACATTCATCAGAAGAGCTGTGAGAACAACACAACCACACAAACCAGGTGACAAACTCAAAAGCTCAAGGCTTTTAATCACCTGATGAAATCAACAAAGATTACAGAAAAATTATGTGATAATATAAATATTATCACTTCATTTTGTCTTTTTTGGTTATTTATGCATTAAGTACACTTTGAACACAGACATTACATTTCAATTAGAGTGAAGTACACAGGAAATTATGCTGTGTTTAAATACACCTATATTACGTAGGTAAGAGAAGTAATGCCTAATAAGCTCTTCATAAATTATAAACATATAACTATTTTAAGATTTTTGTATTCAATAAAATACTTTAAAATTTGAAATTTAAAAATACACCCAGGGTATTTATTTATTAGTGAAATTCTCTACAGAAACAATAGAATCCACCCCTTTCTAGTCTTAGTCTGATATTCTTAATTTTTCTCCCATTCACTAATTTTAACAACTGTTCTTAATTATACATGATATTTTCTACTTTTAAAACAGAAATTTTCTTCTACATTATGTACTTCAAAATTTTTATGTTGTGAAAAGACTAGTTATTTGATGGACTTATTTTTCAAAATTTTGATTTCATGTGAACATATTAATCAAATTACAATAATATTTCAAATTGTGTCTACTTTGATTTCATTCTAGAAGTCCTTTAATAATGATAATTATTTCCAGTTTTCTTAACAAAATATAGTATTGACTTGAATCTCCATATCATCGAGTTTGAATATTTTTCTTGTTTGTGAAACTAACTGTGTGTGTGTGTATTAAGTGTTATTTAAACAAAGATCTAACATAGAAACCTAATTCAAAGTATTCCTGTTTAAATTAAACCAAGGTTCATAATTCAGGTTTGTTGTAAATTTCACTTGAAAATATTTTTTTCACCTTCAAGATAAAAGAAAATTCATACTAAAATTATTCTGTTAATTACTGGAGTTAAGAGTATTCATGTCCCCAAATACTTTTTATGACAACTAAATTTAAAATTAAATTGTTTTAATAAGTAGGAAGAAATTATTACTTAGTCTTCCATACTCTGCTACAAGAGTTATCATTAGATTGCGCAGTCTGAAAACATAAGTTTGTCATACTGCATTCCATATATAGGAAATGAATTATTAGTTGGTTTCCTAATAGATTTTGATAGATGTTTCATAAATTTATTTTGTTCAAAATTTCAACATTTCTAGATAACTTTTATAATTTCTGGATAGGACAAAATATTCTTTCTTTCATTTTACTTGCAGACATAAATGGGGAAAATTTGATTGGAATAATTTGCAACGAGCATAATGCAGAGAGTAGATCGGTGACTTACACCTGCTCATATTCCCAATACTTGTCAGAGTAACTACCTTCTTCTTAAAGTGCTAGCCATGTCCTAAAGCATGTTTTCCTCCTGTGTTCTAAACTGTTTTCTGTAAAGTAGCGAAACACATCAAGAGAGAAATACACAAAAATATTGATCTATGATGAAAGGCAAGAAAGACAATTGGCTGGACTAAGGCTCGAATGAAATAAATTTTACAGGATACAGTGGAGCTCTATTATCTATCCCCTGATTTACTGCTGGTACATCTTAATACACCGAGTGATGTGTGTATGTCTGTATTCTGTATTATTGTTTCATAGTGAAAGATTGTATGTTGCGCTTGATTTGTTTAGAAAATTGGAGATAATTAAATGTTTACAACAGGGATCAAATACATTTAGCATTGTAATTATTTATGCTGTAGCCCGAATGAATGTATATGATGTTACGGAAGATTGAGACAAAATTGTATCTTGTACATACTGTAGTTTTTGTATTTTTAAAGAATTTTTTAAATATATATATATATATATATATATATATTTTGTAAACAATCTTTAGATGTGAAAAATTTCCCCTTCTGTAACAATCTCTTGATTATCAGACTGTCCCATGACTGACAGTTAATCAGAGTTCTAATGTATATATTATAAGTGAAAATCTCAGAACATTTAGTCCTTATTTTAAAATAATTTTGATGTTTCATAGATGATGATTAATAACTGGTAATGTCTCATACTGTCATACAGATATATATGATAATTAAATAGTGAAAATAGTTTTGTAAAATGTCCAACATTAGGATTAACTAAAACAGAAATCTAGATAAGTAAATTTATATTGTTTCAGGATGCAGTCCTCATAAAAATTCCTATTTTGATACCAGTTTCCTATTTCTATGAATGACTTATGTAATGTAATAATTGTATGAATAATTCCATATCATAAAGGAAATTAATCTAAAATATTTCATTTTCAGAATTGAGGCCAATCAATGGTGATTGAGCCTTAAAGTTTCATAGGAGAAAAGTTTAGCTGGTGTACCTGGAGCAGTTCACTCGATTAGCTATCATGTCTCGTGAGTGCAGCAGGAGAAGGTAACTTTATGTTGATTTAAAATGTGTTGATCAAAGAAATCTAAAGTTAAATATAATTATCCTTTTGAAAGTCATAGTTACAAATAAATGTAAACTTAAATGACTGCCATATTTTCAGACAGGTTCCACATGCAATTACCAGCATTCTTGATTGACTGAAATGTGGTCAAAAAATGAGCATGTAACCAATGTCAAATAGTTGTTGCAATTCAAATCTTCCTGCTCAATATTCACAATTAAAAATGTACCTAATACAAAGTTTTTGAAGCCTATATATTTTATCAGCATGTACACTGACTGGCCATATAATTATGACCACCCCGCCAGTACTATGTTGGGCCACCATTAAGCTGCAGAAATTCTTGGCATTGGCTCTACAAGATGTTGAAAGGTGATTTGAGGAATCTGACACCATGCCTGATGAATAACACCTGCTTGTGTGAGATTTGATGATTGTATATCCAGGTGCCAAGTTGCTCTTTAATCTCCAACCTACAAATGCTAAATTGGAATGAAATCTGGTGTTTATGGGTGGCTCCTCATGTTCCTGAAACCATTTCTGTGTAATAGCCCTGTGGCATTGTTTTGTTGGAATTACCAGCTCCATTGGGATACACCATCAACATGATAGGGTGAAATTCATCAGCAATTATAAAATCTATTGCTCTAATTGTAATTCCTGCTACATAGGTCAAACAAAATGTTCCTTTAATACCTGTATCGAGGAAAATATGTCTAATATAAAACTTCCCAGTGATAAACAATTTGTAGTCTCCAAACGTATCATCAATTCGAAACATTCATTTGATTGGCAAAATGCAAAGTTTTAAGATGTTGACACCGGGTACAATTTCAGAATTGTATCAGAAATGCTTCACATTAAATCTAACATCTCAGCAATTGATGTACAAACAGACACTATGAAACTCAACCATTTCTATGACCCCTTCTGCATTCCCATTGTCATTGCTTCCTTATTGTTATGCTAACTCTTCTGATTTCACATTGTCGTTGCTTCTTGAAACGTTGTGTGGTATTTATATTATCACTTCTTTTGTCTGAATTTGTCTATCTTTCTTATTATTGATGTGTAGGTTTGTTCAATCAAAGGACCCAAATAATGCCCAGAACAAATATTCCAAACCATAACATTAAATTAAAGGGTTTTACTTTTGCATGCATGCTTTCATGATGTTTCTGTCTAACTCTCACTCTGCCACCTGCACAATTCAACTGGAAATGCTATTCATCAAACAGCAGGACTTTTTGGCCAATGTTTGATTCTCCAGTCTATGTGTTCCTGTGTGAATTGGAGATTTTTTCCTTGACAACTACAGATATGGTGTTCAAACATGTGATAGGCTTCCATATCCCAATCCAGTGTATGGCGAACAGTAACTATTTTAGAGAATCCCTGATTACTGCAGTAATTTGATGCATGGTTACTCTTCTGCTGTCTTGTACGAGGCTTGCCACTCTGGTCTGCCAAAGCATTGACTAGTCTATTATGACAACTTGCTTGTTCAGAGCCAGTTTTCTGGCGAGTCTTTAAACACATTAACAACAGCTGCTCTTGAACATTTATTGAATGGAGCAGTTTCACTAATACTAGCCAAAAATGATCTTCCATTCAAAGGTTGTATATTCGTGTCATTTAGCCATATTAATTAAAAGTTGTCTATTCTGTGCTTAAACAAATATAAATAAACAGGAGTTTGGTTAAAATTTCGCTAACATGAATACTTATTACAGATTCCTGCTTGGTCGCTGATTATAAAGGAGGACACATCACGTGATAACCAATTGCTCCTTACTTGCTGATTAACTTCTAATAAAATGTCTGTTCAAATCAAGAAGAAGGTATATGAAATAAAGTGTTCTAATGTATTCATAGAACTATATATATATATATATACGGTGTAGCCAGATGGGACCAAAGGAAGTTCTTCTTGAAAATAGAGGCCGAGAGCCTCTAAAAATTTGAAAAACTTCCTTTAGTCTCATGTGGCTACACCGTGCTTTAATTTCAGGTAAGCCACAACCTATCTCTCTTTCCTTTCATACCAATGATCACAATTATATGTATGCTTATGGCCGTGCAGCACTAACATCAGCATGACTATATCGTAGCAACATGTGTCTGTGTGTTCTCAACTATTTGGACTTAGATAAGCAATATCGCTGCCGGCATTGTTGAGACAGTTCGCAATCAGACTCTGTGCTATCAAATTGTATATTAATTTTAACCATTCAAAATTAAATTTCATGTTCAACAAGACAAAATATTAATATATAGAATACCATTTCCTATATACATATTTGTATAGAAAAGAGAGACAGGGTAGCTGACTTACCATAAGTCTATATATGGACTTTACTAAAAAAAAATTTTTTTGAAGGACCCTTCTGAGGAAAGTCCAGCAGCTCCAGACAGCACTACAAAGGAAAGAAGTGGATTTAGTGAAGGTGAAGATGTTCTTTTACAGCATAAAGATGGTCGTTATTATTTGGGAACTATTGTTGAGGTAATGATTGAAATACCTTATATAATACAAATATATTTGCTATAATAGGTTTTGATTCATCTATTTTTGAATTGTAGTCTTTGTGTTGCCTTTTTTTTTTTAAAAAAAATCTGTTTTTCCAAATCTTAATTTATTATTGGAAAAATGTAAAAGAAGATTTTAGTATATTTGCATTAATAAGTGATGAAATGAAGTATAGTTTTTACACATCATTAGTCAATTTTCATTATATTTGCTTTGTTTTCAAATTTATAATTTACTGTTTGTAAAATTATGTTGGTAGTAGTCATATAAAATTATTTTAAATTTTAGCACTTAGGGAGCAATGTTTTTCTATTGAAAGCCATACATAAAAATTAAAAATAATTAGCATTTAAAAATTCAATTTATTTTGATTAAAATAATTTTTTTTAGTAACTCTACATTTAACTTTGTTTGGGACTTGTGGAATATATTTGAATGTAACTTGGGGGTAGATTATTGCTCATCCTTGGTAGTCACATGTTTGTTATCCCCACAGACATCTTGTCAACCAGTGAATATGTTATAGTAGATGAACAGGAAGCATCTAGTTTAGTCTTTATTATATTAGGGTTTTCATTAATTTGATTCATTTTCTGCATAATAGAAAAATAAATTTCTTATGTATAGTGTTCAGTTTGTAAGAAAATTTTCTATAATTATTATTAAGTTTCATTTTTGATAATTTTATTATTTAAACTAACAAGTTATCTGAATTAAGTCTTTTTTGTTTTTGTTAGGTGGAACTATCAACTGAGAAATGTTTGGTCAAGTTTGGAGATAATACTGAAAGCTGGTCATCCTTTAAGGATCTCACAAAGCTTTCACTACCAGATTCAAATATTTTGTGTGTTATTTGCAAGAAATCTACACCCAAAACTGACAATGAAATAATAGTGTGTGATAAGTGTGGCAGAGGTTATCATCAGTTGTGCCATCAAGTAATTACTCTTTAAATTTTTTGCCTGATTACTTTTCATTTGTTCATTTTATAAAGAATATTCTGATGATACTTTCTGTATTTATAATATTTTGAATTATAATTCACAATTCATTTTTCAGCCCCATATATCAAAAGACTGTACTGAACCTGATGCTCATTGGATATGCAAGAGATGTTTGGAGAACATGCCAGTGAAAACTAGGGAGAGTAAACTAGCAAGAAAAGAAACTGCACGGAAAATGTGTGGATTATCTGGTCTGACGAGGCAAGATGTTAGCGGAAGTCTGCTTGACAAGAACAAGTTGCCTTATGATGTGAGTTGCTTTGATTTTTATCTATGTTGTAATCCTTGCTATTGATTAATGATGGTAAATTCAGATAATTCTGCAACAGAAATAAATCATTGATTGCAATTTATATAGCAATTTATGCTAGGAGCTTAATCAGCAAAATTATTGAAACATCTCACTGGTTATGTTTTTGCATTACATTGCATGACTTATCATGGCAATGTAGTTCTCATATTACTTCATGTCGTCACCATATTTTCCTATATCTTCTTGAAACATGAGTTTGAATTGGTTCAAATTTATGATAAAACATGTTTTCAATAGGTATGTTAAGATTAGCTTCAGTTTCGGTGTATAACCTTGGACATTTAAAAGCACTAGCCAATAATTATTCATGATATTAATTATTGATGAGCAGTTAGTATTATTGATGGGCACATAATTTTGGACATTGCACAGTTTCTTATATTACAGTTTAATAAATGAATTTTCCATGTAAATTCAATTCCATTAGTACTTGATTTACCTAATGTTTCATTATGTTAGTATATACTAGAATAAATGACAGGTCTTTATTTTAAAACTTGAATTCTATATTTGTATTTATGTAGTATACAATTGGTGTAATTTGTGATATAAGAATGGATTTATGCAATTTCAAATGAAAGTAGTTTGTTTATTATCATGCAAGCAAGCTATTGAGATTATTTTAATGCATATTGTCATTTTAATATTATGAGGATTTTAACTCAATGTATTAAAAAAATTAGATCTTTTTTGAATCTGAAACTTAAAATTACAAGATTGAATTCTTAATTGGGACGAAACATGATAATTGAAGTATTTTCTAATAAAATTGATGACTATCCCACAAAAGCATATCTAACAGTGTAATACTGAGCTTGTGGCAGACGTGTAAGTAGTGATACAATTTATAGTATAAATAACTTTTGTAATTGTAATAACGTCTTGGAATTTTTTGTCTTCTATCAAGTTCATAGAGATGAATCACTTAATTACACATACAAAATCAATTTGCTTATCCTTGACTACAATTAGAAGTAAACTTAATTAATATTGTCAAGTTAGTATAAATGTAATATCAGTGTTTAACAGAACAGAAAAATTTAATATAGTTATGTGTTTTATGTTGAAAAATTATAAAGCGTATTTCTCTTACTAATTTCTATCCTTCCTCACTATCCAAGATTCAATGTTACTTCGTCACCAAATTAGTTCCTAACACTGTAGAATGTATACATATATATAAAATTGCAATATTCGTATGGAAAGGAAAGAGAGATAGGCTGTGGCTTACCTGAAAGTGAAGTGTGGTGTTGCCATAAGGAACAGAAGGTTGTTCTTCAAATTTTCGGAGGTTCTCAGCCTCCTTCAGGAAGGAGTGTTACACCATTCTGTGTGCTGGCCAGCTACGGATTGCAGAACAACCTTCTGTTCCTTAAGGCGACACCGCACTTCGCTTTCAGGTAAGCCACAACCTATCTCTCTTTTCTTTCCAATATTGCAATTATTTTTGACAATGTCATATCCTTACTAATATCATATATATAACACATTTTGATAGGAAATAGAGACAGCATAGCCGACTTACCTGAAATAAACATTTTGTCCAGTTTCAAATTTTTGAGTGCCCTTTATCAGGTTAGGAAGTCTGAACTGTGTGCCAGTTGGACACAAATTGACATGAATGAGGGGGAGCTCAGGACCTCACAAATTTGATTTTCCTATCCATATATATATATAATGTGTGTGTGACATTGTCAGAATAATTAAAACAATTGATATCCCCCTCCTTGGTATTGCTTTTCATGCCAGTTGACCACATAGTGAGAAAAGAGAGAGTATCACTGGCTTATCTGAAATTGATGTCTGGTGTCACCATGTTGGAAAGGGTGAAATATTTCAAATTTTTAGTTGTGAAAGCCTCCATCTTCAGGAGACAGTACTGCACCTTGGCTTTTATATATAATATAAGAAAGTTAACATTTGAGAATAGAGGGAAATTTTTTGTAGAATTCTGTATTGTTTGCTACGAAAATGATTTCCAAGGACCTAGTGTTCTATGCCATGTTTACACTTTTATTTTTCTTCTCCCCTTCTTTATAATTACCTTATTTTGAATGCTCCACTTGCTTGTTTACATATTTAACTTACAGCTTTGGAGTGCTTGTAGAAGTTTCCATGTTTTGTGTGTAGCATCACAAATATGATGTGCTTTCAGGTTGCTTTTGTGTTAAATAATCCACTTTGAACTTATTTTATTTAGACTCTTTGTGGCATTTATTTGCCTTTGGTATTATGCTCTGTTGTAGCAAAGCCATTCAATGGCTGACTTAGGTATTCTCAGTTTATTTTACTTTGAATTCACCATTAACTTTGTAGAGGTAATGGTAGACTGGTGTATTTCAGGTAAGCATTTATGGATGTTATTGGAAATTTTATCAGAATCTTATAGTTAATTCACCATATTTCTTTAATATCTGAGGGTTTATGATTTAATTATTTTAGTTTTCAAACTGTCAAATGAATTAAAGGAATATTGCAAAAAGTTTTATTGGAAATATCTCTTTATTACAAACTATATTACAGTATTTATTATTGTGAGAAACCCACATCCTTGAGAATATATTTGCTTCGCTTTTATCTTCTAGTAAGTGAATCATATAAAATTTAGTATTATTCCTAAAATTAAACTGCGCTTCACTCTTATAACTTGTATAAATTGTATAAATTATACAAATAAACGTTAATCTGTTTAACACAAATTTTATTGTACTTATTTAAAACTGTTTTATATATCACAACATTAAGAATGATTCAAGTTTAAAGTAATGAACATCATTTAATTGAATTTGATTGTATGTCAAATTACTCAGCAGGTCAACTACAGAAATAAACTTGCTGAAGAGCTGCATAAATAACTGGAGAATGATTATACTTACTTTTAAATAAAGATACTTTAATAGCCAAATTTATACAGTTAAATCATTTTACAACCATTTGTTTTTCATAATTGAAGGTTTTAGATATTTCAATTATTTAAACGCAATTCAGAATTTCCTATAATTATTTTAACATAATGAGCATGTGCTAGTGCTCATATTAAATAATCTCTATTCTTGTATTTGAGTTAACTGTACAAGCCCAGCTATTCCCTGAATTCTTATTTGTTGTTTTTGTCACCATTTTTATCTTTGTTTGAATAAAAATTTAGTAATTATGTTTCCTCTATTTGTTTTATTTACTTCATCATTGAACACACTTGTGATTTTGTGCTGTTGGTCATTGTTGGCCTATAGCCCTTTCAGTCTCAGGTTTCTAAAATTATTATTGCAGGAAGTGTTCAAGGATAGGTGCTGGAGGTTGCGCTTTGGCAGTGATTTGCCTACTTTCTTATTTTAGGCATCTTAAGTTTTTATATTTGTAACTCACTAGGTTTTATATATATATATATATATATATATATATATTAGGAGAATCCATTTAAGGAATTAATTCACATTCAAACTTGGATAGTGAGGAAGGATATATATATATATATATATATATATATATATATATATTATTTATTTAAAATTTATTTATATTATGAAACAATTATTTCATGTAAATAGGAATTTTATTCTAATTGAGTATTTCAGTAAATTTTAGTTAATTCATTAAATAAATTACCTTTCAAATATTTAATTTAATCAACAATAATATTTGGAATATATTAGCTTACTGAGGATGAGGGAACTATCATAGAAGAGATTTTTTTATAGATTTTATCAATTGGTCACATTATGTAATTACAAATTTAGGAACCTATTATTTATCATATTAGTTCTGAGTATTTTACAGAATCAAATAACGTTAACATTTTTGTTGTACATGATACATAGTTTAAATTTTTGGAGGGTGTGTTGTGTTCCTTCAGGAGACATGGTATGACTTCATATTACTTGACTTCACAGTACAAAATTTAATGCTGGTGACATGAGTGCATTAAATATTTTAAAACTTGAAATAGTTTTTAACATTAATGCCAATAAAATGTGAATATATGACTATCTATTTATTTATCATCCTTCAACCTCCATAAAGTGGGAAAAGCTTGTCCATCATGGGCACTGAGCTCCTGTAGGCTTGTAAATGTATTCATGTAATACATAAAAGATTTTAATTATATATCGAAATTATTACAGCACTGAGAAATAAATTTATATGTAGTATAAATTACAATAATGAGTTAAAAGTATGTGGTATATAACAATTTGCTATGACGATTTAAATGGATTGTTAGTACAATAGTGTAACTCACTTTTGTTTGAGGATTGGACAGTTATTAAATACAGTGAGATTCCAGCTAAACATTTTCAGCAGATTGAAATAGATGTGTTAATTTACTCCAGTATCAAAATGCACAGCCAATAATCCCAGCTGTGCTTGAGAAATTCTTAACTAAATCTGTAATGCACGTTTTTTTATGCTGTGGCAATAAGAATGCCACACATGAAGACAGAAGAATTATTTGAGAACAAAATGGATGTACTCCTTTTAATCCTAGCAGTTATGTATTTCTTATCTGTCAGAGGATTCCACCCTAAATGATGTATTTCCAATTGTATAAAGTATGACAAGTTCAGTGTGATTTTCAATCCTTATAATCTATGTACTAATTGAAAGTTTTCTGAATGCAATAATTGGAAAGGTATAAGTTAAAATGTTATTTATTAACTCAGTCAATTAATGATTTTGTTCTAAATAAATTAATTAATTAAATAAATAATTTGCTGTTTGAAATTGACTGTACTTTAGAAATATGTGGCTTTGTGTTATTTAAATACATTATTTGAAAATGACTTGTGGCATTTGTTTTCTTGATTTTTTCCATCCTTTATCTCATACAAGTGTTAGTTTATTGATATAGAATCTACATCATAGATATATTATAGATTATCAACTTTTTGTAACTTTTACCTAGATTTTTACTGCTTTATGTACTATGTTCCATGTTTATTATTTGTGCATGCTATAATGCTTTGCTGTTTGTATTTGGAGCATGATTCTGAAAGTAGTTTTGAAGTAGTAGCTAAGTAGATATGTATTGCAGTTGATAACACTTGGATATAGGACTTAATAATACTTCACAATCTGAATACTTCAAGATTTACTAGATGTCAGACTGTACAGTATGAATTTCTTTAAAATTTAGGAATCATATATTGTAAATTTTTGTTATTATCTTTCTGTAATTACCATTTTTAAGTTATACATTTTTTAATGAAAACATTACTTCTTTTACAATATGTATAAATAATTTAGTAAAAATGTCCATTGGCATTAAATAAATAAGTTTATATTCTTGCTATTGCAGCACTTGTTATCTCAGTTTTGAAATGAGACAGTCTTTCTAATGTTTGTTGCTGTTTTGGAACAAACTGTTTATTGAGGAAGTCTAAAATTGTTGAAATGATTTCAGTTTTGTTGAATTCTATATAATTAATAAAATAACATATTTCACAAGACTTAAAAAAGTTAAAATAAAAACTTTCATTTCAATTATATATATTTGAAAGTAATTATGACTATATTGGTTAATGATTGGTTGCAGGTTTCTGTTGTCTTTGAAATTGCATTAGAAAATGAAGTCAAAGCAAACGATCAAGTACAAGTATTCCTTCAATTTCCTTACATTACCTTTGACCTCTATCTTGCTTAAAGCTTTTGACATTCCTGATGAAATTAATATCTACTTTTTAGTTACGTGTATACAAATCATCGAGTTCTGACTGAGAAAAACAATTTTTTCTTCTTCTGACAACTGTCTCAATCTGTTGATTAAAGTTGCAAATGAAACATGCCCTTTGAATGATAATTCTTTATTTTATATTAGCCCAATGCTTTTATTGTATAATCCAATGTTTACAATAATAGAGACAAATAGTGCATAAGTAATGTTTGGGCTTTTGTGACATTTCAATTACTGCCATCATTATCAAGTGAAGTGCTGTCCGCTGACCGTTATACCCTTCACCAGGCAGTTTGGAACATGTGTAACAAGCGCCCTGCTCTTTCTCCTATTTTAATGTGGGTTTCTGCTGCTGTTGCTCGGAACTATGACAACCAATCTGGTTGCTTAAGTCAGTGGTGTTGTTGAGGTGAATGTTCTTTTCTAACTCAAACAACACACAATATCTGTGGTTGCTGAGCATTCCCTATTTACAGGACATGTGGTTTGAAGACTCAAAGGTTCTCCACACATGTACTAACTATTGGGACAGTGTGAATGCAAGTGTCCGCAACCAGTTAGGCAGCCGTAAAGGCGTTAAAACATAGCAACCGCTATGAAAAACAACTCCGGGAAGCGACACCCAATCAAGCCAAAGTTACCAAGTATCTAAGGCAGTATAAATTTCTCCGTAAAAGCAGAGTAGATTCCACTCCAGGAAGGAACTCTGACCAAAAGTACAGGAGGCTGGACCTCCAGTTAGACGTCGCTGCTGCTGCTGGGACAGTGTTTTAATGAATGCTGTAGCTATTAAAAGCAGTAAAAGAGACCTAATGAACTGTGGCCAATGATTCCAGCGCAGCAAAGCATAGGTTCTTGTGTTGATTAGTTTCGGACAATGGTGCAAACAACATCCTGGTAAGATAGAAGTAAACAGCCCAACTTGTCAACATAGTTCCCCACAAGTGCAGCAGCACACCACACTTGGACAGGAAAGAGGGCAGGGGCACTGTTACCTGAGGCCCAGAGGCAACCAACTGCAGTAACTGACTTTCAAATGACATGACCTAAGCCTACTTTGATTCAGTTGAAACCCCGAGTTACCTTATGCAGCAAATACACCGTGAAAACCTTTACTCATTGAGGCAAACAGTCATTGTATTTCTGTCAATCCTTCCTATCAAAGTATCATGTTCTGTATAGGAATTTGTGGGATTTATTTGAACTGTTTCAGTTTAGCAAAGCATTTAATTTGAGTTTCAATAAAATAATTTGGAATTTAATTAGGAATATACATCAGTCATCGAAATATCAACAAAACATTTATATTAATTATCTTTCATAACTACTTACTGTTATTATTTGGATACATTTCCTTGAACTTATATGAAGAATAAATATGTTCTGAGGTTACAACCCAGGTTAATTGTATATCCCTGTCATTGTCATCAAGCTATCCGATTAATGTGTGTATCCAATGACTGCCCAGGTTGTGACTTGTAAACTGTTCATTCTACATATTTTCCAGGAAAGCCTTCATTTTCGCACAAATTTGATGATTTATGAATTATTAGCATTCTTTGCAAGACATTCATTTTCGCTAATGATTTCCTTAGATAAGATTTTGATTCTTAACAGGTCAGGGCAACCGATTTGACTCAAATTGCACTGAAATAATTTCAAGAAAATTGAAAGTTCAGAAAGAACAGAAGAAATTTTCAATCAAAGCTCATCCATAAAGACCACGAAATTGAATTAAAGGATCAGGATGGAAAAATCTTGACTGGGCCTAAAGTTGACCTGGATTTCCCAGTGATAGAACAACCTTGTACTAAGTGGCAGACCTGGGTTTGATTCCCAGTCTGGTCTAGATTTTTCCTTCCTGATCCTTTATTAAGTTGAAAGTTTTAAATTCTAATTTTTCTAAGTTTTTTTTCTTTCTTCATGCAGCTAATTAAATTTGTTAAAAGGTCAAAATATAAAAGTTAACTTGTATTTAAGACCTTCAATTGTTATTGTTCTTTCACATTTGTTGTACGTTAGTTAAAACTTATCGGACGGTTTTCATTATGGAGTTGTGTAGTATGTTTGTGCTAGTTATTGCTACCTAAAATGTAATACCAGAAATAGTAATTTATTCTTTCTGCAATGCATTTTTTTTTCAAGCATTACTTTAATCATTTCAGCCAATTATTGCTTTATTTATAATTTTTTATTTTTCTAAAGACACCAATCAATTTTTTATTGTTTCATTTCTTTGGAACAAATTAATATATAGGCTGTTGGATAAAAGCTTCAAGTGGTGGTACAACAGTATATCTTTTCTTCCATTTTGAAACATACAGATAATTCCCAGTTTTATATTACACAATCTGAACTCGTTCTGCCTCAGACAATTAGATGAGCATCAAAATTTGTATATGCATTAAAGGATACCGCAGGATCATAAATGTATCCTTTAGATTGCAGTTTTAAAAGAAAATGTAATTATTGATAGTAAATTGCAGGATGTGTCATCAGTTTTTGAGAAATACAATGACTTAATATCACTGTCACTCTTGACACTTCAAGGATTGAACAATACAGTTGCATAATTTAATTTCATACTGTCACTATTAATTCAAGGATTAACATATTGCGCAGAAGTAGGTATTTTGAATTTAGAGTACTTTCTACGAGTAGCATAATGCGCCACAAATTTTTACACTTGTCGAAATCAAAAGTTTGGTTGTTGGGCCTTCAAGTTTTCTCCTACAAAGAAGAGGGATATATCAGTTCGTCAAACTGGCCGAAATTTAACAATAGGAACAGGTATTCAGAAAAATTATTAATTACTTGTACGTGATGCCCACAGCCAGACTTGTTAACGTGGGACTCTGCCCACCGTGTCAACATGGAACAGAAGTACTGCTACTGTGGGACGAATGGCGAGTGGTTCATACGAATGCTGCAGTGTGGCCGCTGTCATCAGTGGTTCCACGAACAATGTATTCGTTGCCTCCAGTATCCCTTGTTCTGCGGTGATAGGTAAATTTTGATGCTGGTAATTGGTAAATCGTTGAGTGCAGTAAATTGTGTACTTCACATATATATATATATTTCTGATTATTAGGTATTACGTGTTTGTGTGCTCACTTTGTAATCATGGGAAGGAATTCGTGAGGAGACTGGAAATGAAGTGGGTTGATATTATACATCTATCACTATTTAATCTCACGGTTTTCAATGCCAAGAAGTACTATGACTTTGACACAACTATTGTTCCATATGTAAACAGCAACTGGGATATCTTTCAGCTTCCATCAAAGGTAAGAAAGTAACGTAATTGTCACCACCATCCTTCTTTGGTTATGGGATGGAACACACATCTGTAAATTGCCATGTAAATAATAATTATTTTGCAAATATATAAATAATACAATGCCAATGGTTTTCTGTACAGTTGTGGGTCGATGGTATGCTGAATTTTTCTACTAAATTTCCATTTGTTGAAATGCAGAATTTCTTGTTAATGGAATTTGTCTTAACATTCAAATTCATCTGAAAATACATTATTCCAATTTTCTCAGAAATTCTTACTACTAATTAGGCAAGTGGAACATTTTTTCAGGACTTGAGTTCCATTGTATATTGTGTCTCCATCTACCATTAGTACCCACTATAAATATTTTCCCAGGGACAACACTCAATGATTAACACCATGTAATACTTCATTCATATTTTCATTATACAGTTTGAAATGAAGTTCTAGGTTCTTATTATAACTCATTGCTAGATTCCAGTAACCTTTCCTTGCAAATCCTTGTCCAATCATAATTGTTTTCTGATTTATGTGATGTATACATAACACAATTGGATAGGAAAGACAGACTATCCAATTGTGTTAATTATTTTGACCTTGTCATACTTTCCTTAAGTGCTTTATATATATATTAAAATATTATGACACATTTTAGTGTTGTTGACAAGCAGGTATCTATTTCTGTTGGGCTGCAGCTGTGGGAAGTTACATAATGTCCTGCATGTTTTGTTGCACCTGGAGTGTAAATTGGCATATATATGAAGTACATGCAAGGAGGCAATTATTTGTGCATGAGAAATGGTGTTAATAAATTACTAATTATTAACTGTTCTAGTCTTGTATACTATCTTAATGTATCTTATTCTTCCTTAACTCGTAACTGTTTTTATGGAAATATTGGGTTGTTATAGAATTAATGAGTTGCCATTTAAATTACAGAAACAACTAGCATGCTATCTTTTTTGCACCTGTAAATTAACATATTTCTGCAGCTAACCACATTGTCTCTAATTATGGATCTGTTATCCAATAATAAATATTCTTTTAAGTGTTGTATTTAATTTTTGAAGTAGCCTATTTAAGTAATTAAAGTATTGTGTGTGTGTGTGTGAGTGAAAATTATCAATTTATATAACATACATGAATTAGTTGTCTTAGTTGAGTATTCACAGGTGACTATAATTTAGTACGGTAGAGATTTCTTTTCCTGAAGAAGAGTACACCATATTATTACTCCATCAATATATCTCTTAAAGCTGTATTTGTGAATTATTCAATAAAAATTATATATTTGTATGTATTGAAATAAATTCTTTGTATATGTACCATAAGATTTTTTCATTCTGTAATTTCACAAATTATAAGTAAAATTTAAGTACAAGTATTTATCACAAAGTCATTTCAATTATAGGTGAAGTATATATTAAATTATATTTCTAGCATGTTGTTGATACACAAAAAGAATTATTTCTCAGATTGCAATTCTGAATTACATTAGGCTCAACTCTTCTTGTAGGTTCTCATAAATTTCTACAACTTCAAGAAATTAAATGAAATACCAGAATATTGAAAATTGTGCTATACTTCTAGACAAAACTTGTAAATAGTTTCTTTCTCTGAGCAATGTGTTATATCTATAAATATTTGGAGTAACATTTTGTATTTATTGTTGTTCCTCAAGTGGGGCAGCTTGTCAAAAAGAATTTCTTTCTTGTGTTATGAAGCAACGTTTAAGTTGTATGCAATTGTGAAAACAATGTGAAAAAATCTACTTTCCACATTGTTAAATAATGTTAAGTTTATGAATGTAACCTGTAAACTACCTCCTTTGAGTGTGATGTTGATTACAATTTTTTTTACAGTAGTTCAACCTAGAAATAACAATTGTTATTATTTTCTTGAATTCTCTACCATTTTTTGCTATACATTGTTATTGTCTGTAGTAGACCATATTGTCATCAGTTGTATACATAAGCAACAGGATAACACTGCACACACGAGTTAATATACAATACAATAGAGTTGTACTTTAATTATGGATTATAGATTGCACTCAGGGTTTGGCTGTAAAGCTATTGTACAGATATTCCCCTGATTTCTGTAACTTTTATCAGCATTAGGCTGTCAGAATTAAATTTTTCCTCCATCTGTCATAATTGTTTGAAGCATATCATGTTCACATTTTCTTCAATGTAGCCCCAAAATTAAGGATCTATCCAGATGCTAGATGAACCCAAATTGCCAATTCAAAAAAATTGTGTTGTCATAGTTTGAAATTCAAAGCAATTTTGGCATTTTTCAATGACAGGGTATTGTTCGTGTGAATTGAGTTCCTTACTGTCGGACCTAAAATATCTATTTATGGGTACAACTAAAAACTTGACAGATCGGAAGACTGCTATCTCTATGATTTTTTGAAAATCGATGTTTTAGGCTGATATGACAATCCCGCAGTTATAATATTGAATTCTGTGGACTTTCTTTGAAACAAATTTATTATTTTAAATTTATGTCTGAAAGTAACTAATCCTTACAACATATGGTGGCTGGTATTCTTGGAAAAATTGCAGGCATTGTTAGGATTTTATCTGAGGCTTCAGTCAGCTGGTTCAGTACCACTTGAATTAATTTACGCTATTTAGCTTTATTAATATCAATCAAATTATGTAATGTCAAGACTGTATTATAAAACAAAATAGTAGCTGGTGAACTGTACATGTTTGGATAATATTAATGCATGTATTTACACACAATAAGTGGCTAACATTTATACAATCTAAAAATTGGTATTTATGTACAAGCTTGGAAGATTCCCTATGAATGCTGGTGTTTTACTTAAGTGGATAAGTTGCAAGAGAAGGTTCAAACAAGGTGAGCATGCATGTGATGATAAACACAAACTTCTCAAACCTCTAATTTTGTTGGGGCCTATTATATTAAGGATCAGATATGCAGATGCTTTACTCATATATAAACCATTCTAATTTCCATTTCATACTTATATCTAAATAGTGCAATGTATCCCTATCAAAATTTGGTAATAATATAATCACATATATTTTCTTCTTGGAAATAATAATTTTAGGTGCTTTAAACAGTTTGTTCCCAGACTGAGTCTCATACTTTGTATTTTCTGTTATCTCACTTCTCTTTACATTTTGTACATATGAAAAATTTGTTGTGTATGATTTATTTTAACTTTTGAGAGAGAGATAAAACGGTTTTGTTAATCAAATAATTGGTGAGAAAGCTTTAATGAATGGGAGTAACAGCATTGAATATAAAATCATTTGATGATTTATTATGACAGACAGAGAAACCAAATCTGAGTTATCATCATTCTGAGCAGAAAGTACAATTTCTTAATAAATATTGCCAAGGTTTATCCATATCTCATTTCTATAGTATTAGTGTATTTATTCTAACATTGAGTATAATTCAAATGAAGTCACGTTCTTGTTCAGTTTTTAGCAGGTGCCTGATGCAGCTTTGTCAAACAATTCTTTTAAGTTTTTAATCATGACAACATTAGAAATGGCTAGAGTGTGTTAACTGCTGCTGTACTGTGATATGAAATTTACACCAAAGTAAATTTATTATGCCTCAACCCATACCATTACAGTGATTCATTGACAAGTCTGTTTAATTAATTAAAACAAATTGTATATAATACTACATTAGTGGCATATTTCATTTGTTTGTGTTTTACTTAAAGGAACAGAATAAGACCATGAAAATTCATCTATAATATAAATATAACGGACTTGGAAGGGCAATTAACTAAACACTGTAAATAAATATTTGTTTTCCAATCATATTTCCCTTTTTTTTAACAAAACAAATTTCTCAACAATGATAATACTTAACAGCACTTAAATTTAAATACACGTTTATGCATACATTTTGAGTATACATTACTATTATTGTTGGCTTCATAGTACAGAAAATCATTGAATTAAAATGGTCTTTGACCAAAACACAAACCTTTGTGTTGATTTTAATAGGAATATTAAAACCTAACTTCAAAACAACAATTAACTTTTGACTTAATGAATGTTGACTTCAGTAACTTCGCTGAATGGCACTGAACTCTTGACGTTGTGGAGTCAAACTGGGCCAATGTTGGTTTTTTCAACTGAGAGGAAACAGAATGTCACAATCCTTCGAACGGGACGATTCATAGAATGTTTACTGGCTAGAAAATAGAGAAATGATGTAAGTATAATTTCTTATGTTGCAGCAACTTGTACGAACATTTCAGTGAACTCTTAAGATATTAACATAAGTTACTGAACTGTATCTAATGGTACAATTTATTACAACACAACCTGCGATCCTAAATATGAAGTGAAATTCCCATTTCAATATTCCCCTAAATGTTATATATATATATATATATATATATATATATATATATATATATAGGAGTATTTGGTAGATTTCCTTACAAAACAGTTGAAACGATAAAGAGAAAATTGTTGTGTGTAGAAGTCAGGGAATATGAAATTTAATTGTATGTCACCTACAGATCTTGATTACTATCAAATATGTTAGGCCCTTTTATTTACAAATATTGCAATTTATACCAAAGTATGTTTACATTCATTTGTAACATCGAGTAAAATAATGCAGTACCTATTGTTTAGTTAAACATTATAAGCTGATAGATAAAAATTACAATTGTCTTGGCTTTGAAATGTGCAAAATGTAGGTTATTTAATTAACAGATGTTCCATGATTTTCATTGTGCCTACTTAAGTTATTCATTTATTTTGTTACCAATTAAGAATACATTAACATGTTTCATACCTTTCATAAGCTTATAGTACCTGAGCACTGTATCTTACAGCTAATTTCAAGTTTCTTTAATATGTGCATATTACTCTATCGTAATGAATGTACATAACTGGGAGGGGTTGGATGTTTAGCAGTCCTGTGTATATGTGCTTTAGTGAAATTATTAAAAATAAGTTATTCAAATTTTATGTATGTACAGTGATTCAGTTTCTTTACATCATCACAAATTATGCTCAGTGAGAGGAACAAATCTTGTTGACATAATAGCCATTTAGGATTTGGGCTACTTTGAGATTGTCTTTTCATTAGTGTCATTGTTGCTTCAATTTAAATGTGGTTTATAGCTTAATATTAGATCTTTCTGAACTACTTCATTCCTGTGTTGGGTAATGGTTCTTTGTCATGTTGATTTTAATTTCTTAGCATACCTTTTTTTATATTTACAGTGCTTGCATATTTTGTCGTTTGTTATTATTGGGATTTGAGGATCAACTTAGTCAAATGTTCTATGAACACAGCCTTAAGAAGTTCATATGCATTACTTAAACTTTAATTTTGTAGTGTTCAATATTTTCTATAATAATATAATATATTTTGAATTTGTATTCAATTACCGATTCTTCAATTCTAAATGTGAATTTGTCAATATTATTTTTATTTGTATTAAATAATGCTTGAGACTTTCAAATTGTTCTTTTGTAATACTGTTTAATTTAAGGATTTTATAAATTTCTGGCTGTACTTCATAAACATACTTTTCTTTATTTATTGTATTACAATACAGTTAATACAATAATTATTGGAAGGTTTCTGTTCTCTAAAACACATTGCTATGAATGGTAGAAAATAGTTATATGGGTTAAACATGTAAGTAGATAGTATCATGAAATAATTGAATTTGGATTGGATATGTCCAAGATTTAATAAAACTCACATCGTTGCACATAAAAGAGTAAGTTGAGATTTCAACACTTTGCTGCTATATACAAAGACATGAATTTGTTTGTATATCTGTGTCATCTGTTTACTTTTGTTATTCAATTATGTTTATAACAGAGCACAGTCATGAAATTAAGTATTAAACCTTTAATAATACATTACCAAGTTAAGGTGATTCTTTATGAACTGTAATACGTTGCTTCTTTATTAAGTTCTATCAATATCTTGTATGTGCTATTATTACTACTACACAAAATAGTTAATTTAATTATTTAGTGAATTTTAATTGTTAATCAACTATTATTTGTGTCCTATCATTTTTGGAAATATAATTCTTAATTTTATTGCAGATTTTCATGTTCGTATTTCTATATAATTATTTAGTTCAACAAAAAATTAACAATTCCTACATATGATTATCATTGATTAAAATTGTATTTAGTCTTAACTACGTTTTACAGGTTTGAGTGAAAAGCTTACAGCCAACTTAATATTCTAAATTAATTACTTTTGTAGGAAGACAAGAGGGGCATTTATGTGAATTCAAGTTGCTGGGAGACAACACACCTATCTATGGTAGAGTTTTTTGCTCCCATTGTCTATGAGATTGATAAGAAATTGAGGAATGTTTTAGGAAAGACAGAAGTATTGCATAGGAATTTTAAGACCAATTATTTAATTGTAAAAACTATCTTCAGTATTAATTCAGAGCTATGGTATGAAATTTAACACACCTTACTTTCTAGCAAAGAGAATTTGGCAGTCTCCACTTAAGAATCAATTTCTTGTGCAGTTCATAGATTATGGTAAACCTGAAAAATCTCTACCAATGATTTCTCACCATTTAAAACAAAATCAGAATAATACAGATCTCTATATATTTTGGAAAAAAAATTATATTGCCAGTAAATGGCTTAAAAAATTGTGTTGATGTATATATAACCGCAGATAAGGCATCCTAGGTGTCACACAGTGGTTATCTTCCAGTTTTGATACATCATAATGATAATTCTTGTGCTGCTTTCTCGTCACTTTTATCCATTTTGTGTGGAAGAGCAACATTTTATCTCCATATCAGTTTATGCCTTTTAAAATTCATGTACTGTTTTTTTTTTGTGTGTATAAAATGGAAATGTCTAGAAGTTATATTTGTACTTCAATTTGATAAATGGTGTCTAAATTGTAGCCACAACTATTAAATGGTCTTAATGAGCCATCTGATAAATGTAATTTAAAGGAGAGATTCTAACTGATGTATTATTTTAAAAATCAAGTGAATATTATGTTATCACTGGTTCTGTACCTGTTAAGCTATATTTACAAACAAACAACATATTTACATAATTACTAAAATAATGTTACAAAAATAAAATTTTTTGAAGTATGCACCTGTATGAAAATGTTTTTATTCTTTTTTGTGCCTTTATTTTATTATTTCACAAAAATCCTTTGTATGTTGCTTAGTTCCATTTCATAAGTACTTAATTTACAATCACAGTGTCTCCAGTTTTAAGTGCACTGAAATTGCAACGAGTGGAGTCAAATTATTGAATAACTGATATTATAAGTAGGTGTTTGACCTCTATTAGATTTATTTTTTTATATTATTTGAAAAAAAGAATTACAAAATATAAAAACATTTATATTTCAGAGCTACGGAGAAAATAAAAATAAACATTTTATAAATAAAATAGGTGTAGAAAATTTAAGAATATGTATTGGTGCCAGTAAAATGTTGAATTTTGTTGGGATTAAGAAAAGTAATAAACATTTTTATTTTATGCCTATGTAATAATTATGTGATAAATTTTTGTTTTCAGATACAAGATGCAAGTTTGAATGAAAGAAGGGAGAACATTTTGTCAGTTTTGACCAACAACAAAAATAGGTAAGGAAAGATAATACTTAAAGTACGGTATTATCCAATTATATCTACATTATTGTCACCTTTCTGAGAGGTATAGTGGTTTTACTTCCACAGAAAATCTACAGTCATTTGTTTCTTTGTGAAATATTTTCAAAATATTATCTTGTCATTAAATTTTATCAATTTTTTATGAAATTTCAATTTTTTCAGTGCAAACACTCATTGTATTCATACTTAATGTGAATTGAGATAATTATTTTAAAACTTTTTTGTCATAGAACTTGTATTGATTTAAATTTTGCTATGAAGTCCATGGGAAATCACCTTTTCTAAAAATAAGTTATTTTTCTAGATTCAAATGTGGCCGTGAAATTAAGAAAAGGACTACTATATGGGGCCTCAGAGTAAGAGTTCCACCACCTGCTCCCACATATACATTACCAAGTGTTCGTCCAGTGAATGATGCTGTTTTGAAAGAGCGGTGGGTCGGAAACAAAAGATTGAAGTTTTTACCACCTCTGAGGTAATTCTATATTACATAATTCAAAGATTTTATCATCACTGCCATTGTACATATTAAAGAAAAGTTGTTAAAATTGTCTTCTATTAATCCAATACATCTTTTATGTGATAGTTTGTTTAAGTAGAAAACACAAATTACAATTACAATTTTAACAGTGTGATAAAACTGAAAAATTGGGACTTACAGCATTGATATAATTGAGTTGTACTGCATATTTCCTGATTTTCTCTAGCTTGCTAAGATCATGCTTCAGTAGTATTCATTTTAAGGTCCTTGTTTCTTTTATAGTACTAGGGAAACATCAAACTCATCAGAAAAATTAACACATCCCAATGATCCACCAAATTCTCTTCGAAATCCTGTCAGTGTATCTCAAGAAACTCCAGCTGGAATAAAGTTGTTGCACATCAACTCTCACCCAGATCTTTCAGTTGGAAAGGTATGTACCTCAAAACCAAAACTAATTATAGTCATACCATTTTATAATTGAACAGTGACAGGAATTGGTTGTAACAGCAAATTGTATTACTCAATAAACTCGTTACGCCATTTCAGAGTACAGATATTAGTTAGTTAATTGATCACTAATTGGTATTATATTGGAACAGGAAAACAATCCAACTTAAAATTTAAAAGAGCTTCTCATTTATTTTCTTTAAGTTTGTTCCATGGAAATTGTTTTATCATATTTAATTAATTTCAGAGCTGTGTTAAGAACTCTGACCTGTACAGTGGTAAAGGGTTTGTGAAAAAGTCATCATCATATAATCCTGCTAATCGCTACACACTTCAGCAATCTCTACTTCGTCGACGCCAGAAAACCCTAAACAGCTCTACTGCTCAGAATCACAAAGATAGGCTATTGCGAAGAAGGCGACATAAACAACAATGTGCAGATAGTCATGCCAAAACATTCACTGCCCGAAAAGCTCGGAAATTGCTAAAAAATGCCATTGCAAAGGTTGGGCTTATTCAAATGTTATCTGTAGTTTTAACTTTCTCATTTTAATTTTTACACCTTGATAATACGTTACTCTATTTCAGAGCCAAAAGAGTATCCAGGATATTCCTCCGACTCCTACTACATCTGCTCTTAATTCGTCTCAGAATGTGGCAGCATCTTCCACCCCATTGGCAGCAACAACAGCACCTCGTTCAACTTCGTCAAATGTTGCACCCTTTTTTCCACCATCTACACCTGGTGATACCAGCGGTGATGAAACATCATCCAGGGGAACCCTTGACTCCTTCATTCCTCCTCCCAAAGACTTTGAGGGTAAAAATAATCCTTTCCGCAGCTTGACTGAACTATTGTCTGCACCAAATGGCCTTAATGTTACTGCTAGTTTATTTAATACTACACCACCACCTAGTGTTCTGAATACAAGTCCTATAACTCTTCCTCTCCCATTAACAGCAGTGCTCCCCCTTCCTGTACCACCTCGTCCAGCAAAACGCCAGCTGAGTGAAAAGGATATTAGAATTGACCGAAATGGTGAAGTCAAGAGACGGAGACATAGGCGTAACAGAGCCAATTCTGCTCACACTTCTGCTGGGTTGACTAATTCTAGTACTGGAACGGTCAGTAAAAATGCTATGTATGTTCCTGGGCGATTGGATATGGGTGTGAAAACTAATGATATCTGGACAAATGCTGCAACCTCGGTGAGATCTTTACGCAGCATGTACAGTCATGCTGGCACACCTTCTTCCTCCAGCAGTACCAGTGGAGGAATCAATGGAAGCAGTGCTGAATATGTTTCTAATGGCAATCGAAAATTACCACAAAGACATGACTCAAAGGCCAGTGAAAAGAAAACAAACACACAACCACCTCCAGTTAAGTCATCTCCAGTTAAACAAAATCCTGTAGAAATATCCATAGACGATCTGAAATCATCAGTCAACATTTATTTCGGAGCAGCAAATCGAATAGCTGCAGGTGAAAAATTTAATGTTCGAGCAAAGAGGACTACTCCATCTGGGAAAATTCAATATCTGATTGAATGGGATGGGCCTTCGACGTAACACTAGTTTTTCTAAAAATCCTAGATCTTTATAGAATATTGTACAAATATTGAAATTAGAAAGGGCAAGAAATGACTCATTTATTAATTCTGTGCACTCAGAGAAGACCTTTTTTGTTACAGTCCAATTAAGTGGTATTTTGTCAAAATATGTTGTACAATATACATTTTGTTAAGATAATTTCGTTTATTGTACAACATGAACTTAATTGGTTATGTAATTTATGTGTATGCTATAAGAACTGTGATAGTTTCTTTCCCAATTACTTCTATAGTAATTTGAATTAAACACAGTCACATGTGAGTTAATTAAATGTTGCATAACAGTTCTTGGGTTTGTACCCAGGTCAATGAAGAATTAAAACAACTTTTCCATGGCTTGCCCTGCCATCTTCGTCAGGTTTACTGATGAAGATGGCAGCACAAGCCATGGAAACGGGTTTTAATTCTTCATTGACCTGGGTGCAATCCAGAGAATTGTTTATGCGTCAATTACACTGGGAAAGCCATCGTTCTCCAACAATTAAATGTTATTGGTATAAAATATGTTATTGGTATTTGCCATAATTCCCAGCATATCCCTATTTTTGTGTGCCAATCTTATTGAGTGCAAAAATAGTGAGTTCTGCTCTTTATTCAGTACTCATATTTAACTGAATATCATAATTTTAAACTCAGTCATAAACTGCCACGTTATACATATGAGGCATATTTATCATACTTCTACAAGGTATTTATAAAATAGTTACCTATTTTTGACAATTCATAGTTCTAAAAAACTATGACAGTGATTACTACATTACTGAGCCAAAATAACTACATTTTAATGAAGTTGATTTTATGATGTTATTACATTATTCCATTTAAATATTGTTTACTTGACTGATTCATATCACATACATAAATGTTCACATTCATTAGGACTGGGAGTTTCTTAATAAAATAAAGATACATCATTTCTGTGTGTTGAAAATATTATTTTTCACTTAACTGATTAAATAAATATAAATGAAATTTGTTATTGAACAACAACCTCTAGCACTTCAAATTGGAAACAGTGTGATCTGATTTTGTAGTTAGTAAATTATATATAATGAATTTGAGTACTGAGAAGATATTTTTAATGTGTCATGTGACAATGATAACCAATAATGTAACAATAGCAATTTCTTCTTGCCTAATATTATATACTTGACCAAATCCCAGGCATTCACTATCAAAAACATGTATTTTAATTATTAAAACAACATGTTTAGTAGTAATAATTAATATCAGTTTCCCTTTACTTTATTCCATGTATCATTTTGACTTGCATGGAATCAAATCCTTCATAAACAGAAGAACACTTAGCACTAATCATACTGATTTTTCTTCCAATTTCTGTAGCTATTTATCTGCAAGGTATTGGTTCAGAACCTTCAGATGGTCACTTATTGTCATTCTTTATTTTATTTGCAGATTCCTTAATACTCATATTGTTTGCATATTTTGTAGTATCAACTTCAACAACTTTCCTTATCCTCCAGAAGTTGGGTGCCAGCAAATCTAAATGCTTTCCAATGTTGTATGGGATTGTGATTTCCAGGATAACTAAATGTGTTAGTAACACAATCCTGCATACATTAAACAGAACCGGTTTACTTTTATTACACACACATATACCCTATGGTCAGCCAATTATAGTGAATACAAGAACAGGGAAGTTTATTTCTCACTTAAGACGCTGTCCAATAACATAATACCAGAAAATTACTACTTTGAATCCTCCTCTGACATCTTGACCAAACTACATGTCCAATGCTAATTTCCTTGTGACCACAATCCAGCACATACCATGCATTTCAATACACACCACTTGCTAATGTTAAAGACAGTTTATCAGGCTACATTTGCAAAAATTAAGTTTACAAGATTTATCCCACAGTAAATTGTTCGTGTTACATTATATTGTTATCTTCATTATACTACAAAGGTTTTAATCAGCTTCTATGCCTTATGATTGATATCATTTTATTTTCAGTGTTTAAGATTATATTAATTCTATCCTACATTTTTTTCAAATTATAATTGCTAACTTTAAAAATTTATGGGTTTTCTGTAAATGTCAAACAATCTGTGGTGTGTTCCATAAATGAAATTGCTAGAGATTGTATAATGTTACATTTTTATCATCTGAAACTGCATAGTATATGTTGGCCAAAGTATACCAGTTTTAAATGAATGTATTTTAAAGCTGTTCATAGATAAATTATATATTTGTTCATTATCCATCATGTAAACTCGGTGCCAATGAAAACATGTCTTCCATGTAATAACTTATTTATGAGAATTTTGTTTTTGCAAAATACTGTAGATACTATAATTATTTTTACATTTTTGTGAAGAAAGATTTGAAGGCACGAGCTAAAAATTTCCATTCAATTAAATGGTTTGAAGATTTAAGTATAGGAGCGTATTAATAAATGTTAGTTTAATAATGTAGTAATTGACAGTTTGATTTATATATATATCAATCCCCATTTATGAAACAAAATATTCTGAATCAGTGGTTTATTCATTTTATGTAGTTGCAGTACTGACTTGCATAAGAAAAAATATTCATATACAGATTCCTATGTTTAAAACTTTATTTTTGTGTCTATATCAACATTTTTACATTTACTACCAATAATTTCCTAATTCAACAGTGACCAAGTTATCTGGTCACTCCCTTTTTATAATGGAAAGGGAATGGTGTAAGGTTATTCTGTTTTTATTAGCTGTTAGAGTACATGAATATAATTGGAATCAGCGACTCAGTGTGTCTCATTCACTATGGAATGTGAAGTAAATGGTAGAAACGATGCAATTTAGTCATTCATATATATATATATATATATCAGATTCTCACTTGTGAGTGAAGCATTTTACAGATTTTGTATTAAATTTATTAGTCCATGGTGTTTCTATTCCAGGAACACTTGTTTCATAATTCTTTTTGAGAGGGATCATATTACTTGATAGAAATAAAATTTTTGTTCTATAAATTAAATTATAGCAAAACCAACTTATTTTAATTAGTAAAAATGGTTATTTACTAACACTTCTAGTTCACATTTCATTTACAATACTATTCTTAGGATAAGAATACCATTCGTATTTTGTGACCTCCCCTTGGCTTTCCCTAGCATACCACTGATACATTTGAAACAGTTATTTGTATTTTTTGACCTTTCTAAATGACAATTTAATGATTATTTGTGATAATTTTTCACTCAATTATGTACCAAATGTTCTTAAGAAAATTGAAATCGGGTGAGTTACAATGCCAGCCTGGAATTATTTTTATTGTGTGAGATTTTGTCACCTTTTCTTTATGACAGGTTGCATGTGAGTTCCATCTGGAAACTATTCATGGACTTGCAGGGTCAATTGCTTCTCCAGAGTTTTGATATATTAATCATGGTTTCTTCAAGAATCTGCAGTCTTCCATCAAATATAGTTTACAAATGAACAACGATAAGAAAAACCCACTATGTTCCTCTGATAGCTGTTGTCATTGGAGATATGTTGATTGTAGCATGTCAGCAGTTCTTTGAAAGAATGCTCATTGTTGCTTTTATTTTTAACAACTGTATTTCTCAGTAGGCATTAATCTCTTGGAGAATTTATTATTTTACAGTTACAATTTCCTCTTCATTTTGATATTCAGTTGGTTTTTCTTGATTCCGTCCACTACTGATTTTAATATGCAAGTAACAGAATAATTTTTCCTTAGAGAGTTATCTGTGTTCTAATATCTTAAAACTTATAAACAACAAGGCAGTTGGTTTTTCCTATTTTTCTTAACAACCAAAAGTATTTGAGATATTCAAGGAAATTCGTATCACTTCAATATACGTTGTAGAGTAAAATTTTACATAGGGTAATGTAAAGTTGAACAACACTTGTCTATCTGATTGCACAGTGAACAGTAACTGAAATATACTTAGCATGTTCCAATTACTGACAGACATTTTCATTGTTGAACTTGTAAAAGCAAATTATTGAACCCCATATTGTAAGGTATATTTAATAATGTACTAAAAATAACTCGATAAAATAAATTTGTTGTTGTGATAACTACTGAAAGATAAATTGACCATTTTCTATCAGTTAACCCAACTAATATGATCATCTTTCATAAATAGATAGCAGTTATTGAAAAATAAACAGATAAACTTCAGCACATAATGGAACAGTGGATATGCCGATGAAATTTCATTCCTTGAATTTTAAAAAGCTGCTTTATACAGCTAGTAGATACATTTTGAATAAATTTTTCACTAAAACCATCATAAATAAATCAGTTGAAATTAACAGACTTCATTTATGTTGTTTTAAATTAATTACTGTTTGATATAAAAAATACTTAAAACTGTGCTTTAAATTTGCTGTGAAAAGGAATTCTAGTTCCATTGGCCTGCATGTGGCCTTCTCTTGTAACAATAGAATCATGCTATCAAATATGTTTTGTGGTAACATAAATGATTTATTATATATGGAATGTGTTTGCATTAAAGGAAGCTGAATTTATTGGTAACTGTATGCAATATTTAGGTTTTACATTGGTCACTGAATAGGTTCAATTCAAGGCCAACCTAATTTAAATAAAATATTTTAATATGTAAATTAGTGGTGAGTTGTGATGTCATAATAGAAATTCATTATTTCCTGGCCTTCAAATCTATTCTGCACTTTTTGTAGATTCAATAATTTGTGTATAGCTAAAGGAAATTTAGCTCTTGTGTACAGAATACTGCTCACTTACTGAATAGAGTGGCATTGAGAATTATAATTTGAAAATATTGTTTTTTTGTTCTTATGAATTAATGAAGTATCTGTAATATATTTTCCCCTCATCAAAATAAAAATAATTTTATGAATTCAAAACGATTGAGTAATTGCAAATTATTATGTTGGTTATATTCTTACTTAGTTTTAGCAATCAAGTGTCTTTTGCATTAAATAAATATTTCTTAAGCAAATTCCTCTCATTTCTTTAAGCCAAAAATTCATTTGATAAGTTTACATAAAAATATTTGTTTATATGTTTCCACTTGTTTTGCTATTAATAATGGGAAATAAAGATTTTAATCTGAAATATGGTATGTTCTAATATATGACTGGTCATGAACTGAATTTGACAGCTAATTTTTGTTTGTGTTCAGATTAATGTTGTCAGTTTTAACTGTTTATGTCCTTGATTACTGAATGTTTTATCTTTTTAATAAGAAGAGGACATTAATGTGTTGACATTTATATTTTTATAGTAATTGTAAGTTGTATCCTATGTTTGTTTTCAAATTCCTGGTCCTTTTGAGATCATTCATTAGACTTCATGTACATATATTTTATTACTGCCAATGCTACATTATCACTGCCTCCTGGAATGGACCCAAGAATAATGTGAAGTGTTGTATGTATGCGGTGCATTGACTAGTGAAAACGCATATCTGTGTGTGTGTGTGCGTGCGTGCATGCGTGCTGCTGTTTCTATCTGTTGTGTGTGAGAGTTGTGAGATGGATCTATGCAATGAAAGCCATACTATGAAAATCAAATTGTGAATTGTTTTATGTGGATATAGTATACGTAAAACTTATATTGATACACTTAAATATTTATTTTTTATTTCACTTTCTTGCATGTGTGATAAAGTAGACAAATTGGTCATAGTTCATTGCACTTAATGTAATTAATGTGAGCCATAGGTTTTTAATTAAAAATGTGTATAATTTTTATGTTATCTATGATAAATATTTACATCATATTTTATTTTTTAAAAATTGTGAAAAGTTAATACTTATGTATAAATTATTTTAATGTAAAAAAATTAATTCATAGTATAAATTAAGTTTTCCTGAAGTCTTGTAATAGAGTGCAAGTGGACTTTGATTGACATTAAAGCTCTATCACATTCAAAGTTCTAATTTTAATGTGTTGACTTATGTCATATGTCTTATCACTTCCAACTTATAATACATATATAGGTATATATTTGTGTGGAAGTGTTTGCCTATTTATTTTTGTGTATAAAATAAAGGTTGTTACTTCTGTGTACAAAATTATCTTCTCTGTTGGGTTTCCTGTGTGTGCATTTATTTCTTCCATAACAAGTTTGAAGGAAGTGAATTATACTGAACTTAAGTTATACTGATTAATGTTTTGTATATAACTATTTGTTGCTGTTGAGATGTATGTGTCACTTAATGTGAGGATGTATATTTACTGCAAAATATATATATGTATATATATATATATTGTGCAGGGTGTGCTGTCAAATATAAGGAATGAATAACATTCAGAAGAAAAATATTAGTCATTTGGAAATCTAATTGTTACATAACAATTTCTGATAAAAAATTAAATACATGTTCAATGAATGTTATTTCATTGTTTTTAACCTTCATGTGATTTAGTATTCGTAATAAGACCAAAGATTTGTTATGTAAGATCTATATTTATGTTCTTGACAAAGTCAGTGTCATTTTATTGGTCTGTCAGAATTTATCATTTTCAGGATTTAATGTACATAAAAATTTGGGCAGAAGAAACTTAATTGAATTACCATATGTGAACAGTGTTTGTAGGAGAAAGGCCAACTTTTAAATACAATGTTCATACAAACAAGGATTTTCCATTGTAACACTGTTTTAATATGTTTTTATTAAATTACAAACAATAGATTGTTTTATCTGGCATTAAGGATTTGGAAAAGTAGATGCAATTCACAATATTTCAAAGGCCTACCATACAAATTTGCAAGTTAAAATCAAATTCTTTGGAGCTACTCGTGTAATTGTGTATATAAAATGTCACGTTTACATTCCATAGTGCCAGATAGCTTCTTAAATTATTTTGAATAAATTCCGTATTTACTCATGCAGATGATTGTATTTTAATATGTTTTACAATAAATCAGAAATTTTATTAGTATATTATTCTTATTCTTCTTTCTGACTGAAGCCCAATGTACCATTTCCTGATCTCACATAGGTGTATGACAAATATGTCCCTACTATGTTTTAAATACTTTGAATCTGGAAAGTTTGTAATTAACAGCTCTGAAAGAAAAAGTTTAATTAATAATCTCAAACTGTTTTGGAAATAAAAGTAACCATTGCAAATTACAACACATCTGATTTCATATCTTGTATAAGAGTGAAAAATTTAGGAAATTTTTAACCATTTGTGGTATAGTTGTGAGCTTGTTTTGTGGACTACTAGAATTTTTAATTCCATTAAGAACTGTAGGTCTATTTTTATACAATCAAAATGTACTCTTTCAATAAAGTCAATGTGCAGTGATTAGTTTGACATTTTCTTAAATTATAGGCTACAAGTCTATTATTTAATTGGTTTAAAAGGTAAGATGAAGTTGTAGGTCCTAGGATCTGATAAGATGTTAAAATATACCGTATACACTGATACTTGGTATGGGATCTATGTGAATCTAATGATAATTGGAAACATGACTATGATGGAACACCATCAAAAGCTCCTGTGTATAAAACAGAGGAATGGTCCTGGTTATTGAATATATTGAGATTAAAAAATCCAGTTTGACGTTATATTGTATTTACTTATTCTTTCACAAATGTATATAATTGTAAAATGTCATTTTGTCCTTCACAAAATAGAAAGTGATAAGAATTGTCATCATATGGGTACATTGTTGACTTGGGCTGAGGAAAACCTTAAATATAGAGTTGATTGTAAATATGGAACTTCAATTCTTTATGAAGGAGACACTGTAAACATTCTAATATTCTTGGGGGGGGGGGGATAGGATAAAAGTATTATTATTCATTTGGAGAGCTAATGTCCTGGTAACTTTAAAATCTATGCAAGTAGACTCTTTAATTTGTTGGTTTTGTGTGGATGAATGGTATCAGTAAGTTACAAGTAAACAAAACTTAACCAATAGAAATATTATTTGTTTAATAATACTAATGTACAATGTGAGAAAATCTTTAACTGCTTTGATGATTAAGCAATTTTGCTAATACAAAACTCAATGCTGATTTGCAGGACTTGTGAGAAAATTCATCACTTTCTTGCTCTACTGAAATTAAATTGTTTACGACGTGATTTTGCGTCAACAATAATTTGGGCCTGTCGTTTCAGGTAACTTCGAGTAGGGACATCTTCTTCTTCATCTGTTTCAGAAGTAACCAGAACAGATGGTCGGCTTTCTTGAGTTGTCTTCACCTGAGCCTGTTGAAACATCCATGAGTTGTCAGCTACAGGCCTAAGAGGCAGAGCCTATTGAGATACAAAATGTATGTGAATATAAATTTTCTTAGGACAGAGTTCTTATCAATTTTGATATTGGCTTTAATTTGATGACAAATGTATTTTATCAACATAACAAAATTAAATAAAAAATTAATGTTGAATATTCTATAGTACAAAGACATTCATTGTCAGATTTAAATTTATCAAGTTACTTCTGAAAGTCAAATAAAACATTTATTTATCAATTTAACCAATTACTGTATGTAACCTATAGTTAGTATTTATGAAACTGTTTTAAAGTAAGAAAGTATTCATTACATGGACATAATTTAATTTTACATTCTCTTAAATTATTTGATTCATGTGGCAATAAAGACAAGAAATTTATGTACAAAAAATAATTTAAAGTTATCAGTTAACAGTTGGTGCATGGAAAAGAGCAAGCAGATTGTCTCTAGATATATTGCTCAAAATTTATAACATTTACTGACAATCGTGAAAAGTGAACAACAGTGTTGATTGTAGTGGATGTTATCCTTCTTGACAAAGTCCTTAAAGTAAGATTGTTCTTCTGAATACTGTAAGGCTTTAGTACTTTCATGTGTATTAAGTTATAGTATAAATTATCAGTTGAATCTTAATTATTATTTTATTAAGGTTATACTTTATCACCCTCTATGACTAAATTACTTACATTTTCCTGTGATAACACCTTCTCTGCATCACATTCTTTCATCATATGGATGGCATTTGTTATTTTCTGTTCAAGTACTTCAAGTATTCCTTTGATAGATGACAAATCTTTAGACTGGACAGGTACAAGAACATTGCCTACATCCTTCAGAAATAAAAGTTTTATCATAAGCCTTAAAGAAGACAATTATTGGACTTATATTTAAACATGGAGGTTCAACAACTAATATATGTGAGGTATCAATGGGAAACATTAGGAATCTGGAATTATAGAATGTTTAATTTAATACTTTCATGAATAAAAATTCAAATCAACTATAAAACAACAGATTGTCATGAATTATATTATGAAGACAGTACAATGTACTGTAAAACTATGCCACTTGATAGATTCTTAAAAGAAGTATTGATTCCTTGCCTTCAGTTTCACACAAAAGTTATAAAGAATTTCATTAATTTCTTCAAGCTGTTTTGTAATTCTCCTTATTTGTTCATCTAGTTTTGTTTTTATTTTAGTCTGCTCTTGAATAAGTTGCTTATATTTCTCAACTTCTTCCATATTCCTTGAAACAAAATGTTAATTGTGTTGAAAGGGCTCTACATACAAATATTTTTAAATAAAATTGAAGATAAATCAATTTGTGTCAATTTTAAAGACTGGTCTGTGTGAATATTTTGTATTTCCATCACACCTTAAATCTTTGCAAACTGGTAGCAATTATGAAATACTCATCAGCAAATTATTTTTCCTTATTATTTAATTCTAAATATTAACAATATTTTATAACTC
This sequence comes from Zhengitettix transpicula, assembly GCA_037074705.1. Taxonomy (NCBI): domain Eukaryota; kingdom Metazoa; phylum Arthropoda; class Insecta; order Orthoptera; family Tetrigidae; genus Zhengitettix; species Zhengitettix transpicula. Next base: position 65,562,513 of record CM073595.1, on the reverse strand, counting down.
AACATATTCTAAGTTGATTACAATATCCTACTATTATATATATTGTAATATTGGTATGGAAAGGAAAGAGAGATAGGTTGTGGCTTACCTGAAAGTGAAGTGCGGTGTCGTCATAAAGCCGAGAGCCTCTGAAAATTTTAAGAACAACCTTCAGTTCCTTATGGCGACACTGCTCTTTACTTTCAGATAAGCCACAACCTATCTCTCTTTCCTTTCCATATCAATATTGCAATTATATTTCTATAATTAAATTTTAATTATTCCTTAAAGAATGCTCCAAACTCTTCACTCCCTCTGCTGTATCCATTCCACCCTTTACACCTGTAATAAGACTGGTTTTATTTGCTAGAGCCATGAATGAGCATGGTAGCTAAGTCGGTGTCGGTCAAGTGCGTACAGAGCAAATGTACCTTAGCATATGCTTCCTTTAGAGTGTATTCCCACCATTCTATCTTTTGTCATTATCCAATGTGACTTCATCACTTAATAATAAAATTCCTTTACATTGTGTGTGTGTATATATATATATATATATATATATATTGGTATGGAAAGGATAGAGAGATAGGTTGTGGCTTACCTGAAAGTGAAGAGCAGTGTCGCCATGAGGAACTGAAGGTTGTTCTTCAAATTTTCGGAGGCTCTCAGCCTCCTTCTTCAGGAAGGAGTGTTACACCATTCCATGCACCGGCCGGCTGTGGACTGCCGGTGCACGGAATGGTGTAACACTCCTTCCTGAAGAAGGAGGCTGAGAGCCTCCGAAAATTTGAAGAACAACCTTCAGTTCCTCATGGCGACACTGCACTTCACTTTCAGGTAAGCCACAACCTATCTCTCTATCCTTTCCATACCAATATTTTTGACAATGTCACATTCTCACTATTACAATATATATATATATATATATATATATATATATATATATATATATATATATATAATATTAACAATGTAACATCTTTACAAAAGTTGGCGTCGCCAGGTGAGGTCTCAAAAATTAGACATGTTATTGCTAACCAGCCTGGTGATGCCAATTTTCAATTTAAAGTAAGTCAGATGCTCTCTATCCCTATTTCCTACACAATATGTTAAACATACACATACTTTCAGTAATAATCTTCATATTTTAGGTAGGTTGGCCATGGTTAGTATTGGCATGTTTGCTTTGCTTGTGAACTACAAACATTTTCAAATATGTCAAAATCTCTCTATCGGGATTTCAGATACAAAATGCCAAACAGCCCACAAAGCAATTATTACTTAAGTTATAATGGCTCCAGAAACCATTAGTAAATATTGACAATAATTCCACTTACTGTTCCTTATCCTTTACTTCAGCAAATTTGAAAGCCTCTAACTCTGCCATCATAAAGTCTTTCTTAATTTCTAGGTCCCTTTTTTCTTCCTCTGTAATGTTCTTCAAATATGTTAATCTAGTCATTGTTTCTTTTTGTGAAAGGAATCTATGGAGAACTTCTTCTGTTTCAGATTCTCCTGTTAAAATTAAAATGATTGTGTCGGTATGTTTGTATGAATAATCAAAACACAAATATATGTATATATTTAATGACATATGAAATAGCTGATTAGGATAATATATCACTATATAAGAGAAAGTAAGTATGATTAAGGACCAGTCACACTGACCTCAATTGCTGGCCAGCCAACATAATGTGCTGTCTTGTTCTGTCCTGAGGAATGTGGCTTAGATAAGTTAACATATATTGGCATATATATATTGTAATGCATATAATATAATGCATTGGATTGGAGACGGCGCGGTTGTCGTGGAGAGACTTGCGAGAAAGGATAAAGTGCGAGTCGGGTGGTCCTGAGTAATTGCTGCAGCTGCAATGAGAGACAGGGGATGATGAGGGTCCAGTAGCCTATTGATTTGGGAAACGGCGAGTAGAATTAGTAACGCAGATGGTCACAAAGGGGCTATGTTAGAGCAGGCTACTGTCTCTAACAAATGACCTGACAAGGACTTGGGACTTTCAAGAAAAGATTTTGTGCGAGGCGGACAAAAGAGAGGAAGCCGTAAGTTAGTAGACGGAGTGTGACAACGCGATTGTCGGGTTCGAAAAGCGGAAGGACCCCAGTGGCCGGAACGAAAATTAGAGGAATGGGTTTCTGTCACTGCGCCGTTGCGACGCAAGTGAAAAACAAGGGAGAAAGGGGGCATATATATAGGAGAATCGCCTATTGTGAGGACAGTTGGTGTTAGCGTGGGAGAGAAGACGGAGGAAGCAGCGAAGAGTTGAACAGTTGTTATTTAGCACGGGAGAGAGACGGAGGACGCAGCAAGGACAGTTGGAGCTAGCACGGGAGAGAAACGGTCAGCGAGCAGTTGGTGTTAGCGTGGGAGAGAAGACGGAGCAAGCAGCGAAGAGTTGGGGAGTTGTGATTTAGCAAGGGAGAAAGACGGAGGAAGCAGCGAAGAGTTGAACAGTTGTGATTTAGCAAGGGAGAAAGACGGAGGAAGCAGCGAAGAGTTGAACAGTTGTTATTTAGCAAGGGAGAAAGACGGAGGAAGCAGCGAAGAGTTGGAGAGTTGTTATTTAGCAAGGGAGAAAGACGGAGGAAGCAGCGAAGAGTTGAACAGTTGTTATTTAGCAAGTGAGAAAGACGGAGGAAGCAGCGAAGAGTTGAACAGTTGTTATTTAGAGTCAGTGAGTGAGTATCAGGACCTATAAAGTGAGTGTCTAAGGAACGAGTCGAGGTGGACCTAAGAAACAGTAAGTTGGAATATACCATATTAAGTAATGTAAACGTCATTAAAGGATACTAGTCAGATTTCGTTCCCTTCTTCGATAATAAAATTTAGAAGCAAACTATAGGTTAAGTTTATTAATAAATTTGGTAGATACTTGTGTTTGATTTTAAAACGTAAATGTTGGGTTTCTTTTTAATGGTTTGATTCTGTCCGTTGTCAAACCCAGTACAGACCCAGGAGAGCAAGAGTTCTCATATTATAATGTTAAAGTAGTAAATTCATTTGTAAATTCTTTTCGTGTTTAATAAATCTATTTGTTGTTTATAAAAATTATTCTTTTTATTTCGACCCATTTATGTGGTTACTACATATTGGCTACCACGACGGTGGACGAAGATAGGAGTTTTTATCTGTTTATTACAATATATATATATATAATAAGGAGAAGGAATTTCGGATGCATTAACCTCCTTCTGTAGGAGGAAAGCACAGTCCACGTGCCAGTCAGTTTATTTATAAGGATAAGAGGTAAAAGTTATTGTTAAGCTATTGTTCTGAGGGGTTACCTGTTGCTTCCTTGAGCTTTGAAAATGCATTTTCCAAGTAGTCATTGGTTGCAGCAACAACACTATCTTCAGCTACTGACTGAGTGACTTCTGAAGAGCCAAGAGAATCTTGGTGTAATATTGGTCGGCTAGTTGGAAATATTCGTCTCTCCAGTCGTTCTAATTCCAATCTCCTTTCTTCCACCTGAATCCTTAATTAGCACAATCAGAAGAGAATGAATGGTGCTGAAATATGACGGAAAGCAGGCTAGGCTATTGTAGGCCTTTTTATTATTATTTAAAAGAGCTCAAAAATAGATTACAGAACAGATCATGTGCTTTAACTAGTATATATATATATATATATAGTCTAGCCCTCAGGGGAGCACGTATTTGCTCCACCTGGAACAGCCTCGCCTCTTACACCAACCGGATCCTTAATGCGTTCATCAACAGAAACTATCCCAGCGACCTCCTCCAAAAACAGATAACCCGGGCCCTATCAAACCTCCAAACAACCACACCCACTCCTGTCCAAAACAAAAAAAGTAGTCCACCCCTCACGACAACCTACTTCCCTGGACTACAAAAAATCAATTCCATTCTTCGCCTAGCTTACACTGGACTGCAATCCAACCATGAATTGAAAACCATCCTCCCCACTATACTCCCCACCTGCCCAAGGGTTGCCTTCAGACGCCCACCCAACCTCCGAAATTTACTTGTACACCCTTGCAAAACCCACACCACCACCCGCCCACCCCTGCCGGGTTGCAAACCTTGTGGTAGGAGCAGATGCCATGCTTGCCCTTACAGCCCACCACAACCTTTCATAATCACACAAAAACCTTCAAAATCAAAGAAAATATCACCTGCCTCTCCTCCCACACCATCTACCAAATTAACTGCAGACTCTGCCCTGCCTTCTATATAGGCCAAACCAAAAGACCCCTCCCTGAACGTATAGCCAACCACCGCAGCACTGTCAAACTATCTAAAATCCAATTCCCAGTAGCTGCTCACGCCCAAAACCACAACATAAACAATTTCGACCAATGCTTCACACTCACCATCCCTAAAGCTCTACCCCCTGATTCATCAGAAGCAGAACTCCATCTATGGGAACTATCATTCCAACATGTCTTGCAGTCCAGGCAGAGCCCTGGACTCAACATCCTGTAATTAGTGCCCTTCCTATGTACCATCCCCTCTTTCACGAGACCATGTGAGTATGTATGAGCATGCTCATGTATGTGTAAGTATGCATACATGTGTGTGTGTGTGTGTGTGCATGTTCATGTGTATTTGTGTGCTCAAGCATACATGTATACATTTGATGCTTTGTATGAATGATCTGTATCCTAACCTTTCCTATGCCACAACCTTCCCCTGAGAGAGAAAGTTAGTGGCTTGGTGGGGGTGTTGATTGTTTATGGGCTACTGGCCGTGCGGCGGTTAAATCTCCGCAGTCCGCAGCCGGCCGGTGCATGGAATGGTGTAACACTCCTTCCTGAAGAAGGAGGCTGAGAGCCTCCAAAAATTTGAAGAACAACCTTCAGTTCCTCATGGCGACACCACACTTCACTTTCAGGTAAGCCACAACCTATATCTCTATCCTTTCCATACCAATATATATATTGGAAAGGAAAGAGAGATAGTGTGTGGCTTACCTGAATATCACAATTATTTTTGACAATGTCACATTCTATGTAATTAATATAATTTGTATGGAAAGGTAAAAGAGTAAGGGTGTCGCCTTCCTGAAATTGAAGGTTAGAAGTGCCACTCAGGACAGAAGGAAGTTCTTCAAATTTTCAGAGGTGTTAGTGATTCCACATTAGCCAACACAGGGAATGCATCTTCTTTTACCTGAAGAAGGAGGGTATAGCCTCCGAAAATTTGAAGTACTTCCGTCTGTTCTGAGCAGCAACATTGAGCTATAATTGCAGGTTAACTACCTCCATTTCTCTCTTTCCTGTTCTGCCTCCTTTGCATTGAGTAAAAAGGTTTGACATGCTCCTTAATATCCAAATCCAATGTGTTGACAAGGGAAATCAGCCACTGTCTGTCTCTCTTTCCTGTCAATATTAATATATAGTCAATGTAATTGATTAATTGATGATAACAGGAAAGACAGACAGGGATTTACATTACATTACACTTTAGAATGGTCACCACTTCACACAATATATAAATCAATGTTTTTGTTGTTAACCTCCTTCTTCAAGGGAGAGATAGGTAGATTAGTGGCTTTTGTTGGTGGGGATTGGAACTGTGTATCAGCCAACCTCTCCTGAGTTTGGATTGAACTCTATGCACACAACTAACACGAGCAGCATACCATCATCTCCAGTAAAGAGAAGATAAAATTTAAAAATTTTAATTGTGTTGTGTGCAAAGGAATACATTCTTTTTAGTATAAGGTAAACTACATATCTAACTATACATGTACATTTATGAGTATCTTACCTAAAGTCCTGAAGTTGTCTTTCTCTTTGTTTTCCTGCATTGAGAGCTGAAGTCTCTTGTTTAACTAGTGTTCCTTTTGTAATATCCCTCAAACCCAAAGCTTCAGCATTAATTTCCTAGATGAAAAATTTAATATTCACGTAATTGAAAATGAATTAGTCTTCAAATTTTAATAATATTTTAAGATTTAATTATTTCTAAACATATCTATAAAATGTAACAAATGTTCCGTGTCCCTCTTTAGAGATATTATTCGTAGTTACTTAGATTCAATATATTTAGTATGTAAGTATTCTCATATCCACACATTTATATATGATTTATACTTACACTAGCTTTTTGAATATTAAAGTTTTATTATTTTTTGCCATTACAATTGAGCTAAGTTCAAAATGTATGAAAACGAAATTGTATTTGTAATATGTATATAGCAATAAGCAATGATTCTTGTAAGAATATAGAATCTTCTGATTTACAACAAAACAAAAATTTTAATTGGATTAATATGTGTGATTTATCATGAATTTTTATTTCAATTTTTTTACATAATGAATTTAACTTAATTATTTACAAACCTTCAAATGTTGTATTTCAATTTCCTGTTTTTGAATCATACTTTCTAGCCTTCTTAAAGTACTTTCAAACTCAACACTATCATCTAGCAAACTACACCTAATAGAGCGATACTTCTTCTTCACATGTTCAGCTTCCATCATATTCATTTCCACTCGGTGGATCTGGTTCTCCAACACACATACTTGCTGTTAAAAGAAGCATAAAAATGGCATGAAAGTGTTTTCAGCTAAAAGCAAATCATTATAATATAAACCTTATAATTACCTTTGAAAGTGAATGAGGAGATAATTCTTTATTGTTATGAGACACATTTTTCTGCAGCAAATTTTGATATTCATCCGCCAGCTGCTTCATTTTAGTTTGTGCCTAAAATTAGAGTGACAAATAGAGTTTGGACACAGCTGATATATTTATATTCTAAGATGGAATGATTTCTAACATATATTTAAAATGTAAATTTTTTTATATAAATTAATCAAATTTACTTTGTCTAAAATATTTGAGATTAGAATTTATTTTATATTATAAAACAAAATGAGGTGATATATACCTCATTTTGTTAGGAAAGAGAGACAGGTTATCTTACTTACCTTAAATCAACAGTTGGTACAGTCAGGCTGTGCAGAAATAATAAACTAGATTTTCAAAGATCTGAGCCCCATTTATCAGGATAGAAGGTCTGAACTGGTTGCTACTCATTGATTTAATGTAAGTAAGGTCCTCTCTGTCCCTCTTTCCATCTAAATGAAATATATAATATATAAGACAAGACTGGCTTTATTCCTTAGGTCTGGGGAAAGGCACAGTAGCTAAGTTGATAGAGCATTTGTGTACAAAGAAAAAGTACCTGCGTTTGTTTCCCAGCCCTGCCAATATTTTCAGTCTTTCTTTCGTCTGCCTTTCCTCTCTACGCCTTGAACATAATTCTCCTTTGATCATATTACTATGCCTAAAGCATATGTTTTCTTCAGAGAGTATTCCCAACCTTTGTCCTATATTTCTATCTTTCGTCACTATATATATATAGGACAGGCAGGATTTGAACCTGCGTTTTCTGCACCTTAGCCATATGTGTATACATATATATATATATATATATATATTCAGCCTTCCCTTCATCTCCCATCATTCTCCCTGCTTTGAACATATGCTTTTCTATGTGTGTGATTCTACGTGTGAGCATATGAATTCACATAAAGCCTAATCCTTCTATTTCTCCTATTTATTTCTATCCTTCCTCACTATCCAAGTTGGAATGTAACTTTGTCACCAAATTAGTTCCAATTCCTTAATGGATCTCCTAATATTGTGTTTATATATATATATATATATATATATATATATATATATATATATATAATTGCAATATTGGTATGGAAAGGACACAGAGATAGGTTGTGGCTTATCTGAAAGTGAAGTGCGGTGTCGCCATAAGGAACTGAAGGTTGTTCTTCAAATTTTCAGAGGCTCTCAGCATCCTTCTTCAGGAAGTGTCCTTTCCATACCAATATTGCAATTATTTTTGACAATGTCACATCCTTACTATTATAATTAATATATATACACACACACAATATTGGTATGGAAAGGAAAGAGAGCTAGGTTGTGGCTTACCTGAAAGTGAAGTGTGATCTCGCCATAAGGAACAGAAGGTTGTTCTGCAGTCCGCAGCTGGCCAGTGCACGGAATGGTGTAACACACCTTCCTGAAGGAGGAGGCTGAGAACCTCCGAAAGTTTGAAGAACAACCTTCTGTTCCTTAATGGCGACACTGCATTTCACTTTCAGGAAAGCACAACCTATCTCTCTTTCCTTTCCATACCAATATTGCTTTTATATATATATATATATATATATATATATATATATATATATATATATATATATATATTGAAATCTTACCAGTTTTGAATGATGACGCAGAATATCGAATTTCTTCTTCAAGTCAATAATTCTACTATCTAAAATATCAGCCACTTCATGGTTCTTTTTCCTTTTCAAGGCGTTTATATCCCTTGCATATGTACAAGTTGGCTTGACTGGAAGTTCTTCACACTAAAACAATTTTACCAAAATTTTTAATCTGAACTTTGTAAGAAACAGAAACAAATCAAGTGTCTATTACAATTATTGAAACACATTATAAAATAATAATACCTTTTATTTATTCATGTATTAAATAAAATTTTTATCTTTCAATTTTCAGGAAGTACCATTGTAAGTGTTGGCTGAAGTAGCAAAACACAACTGAATAAATAAAATTGTGTTTACGTATGGAATAATGAAACAAATGTCACATAAATAATTCATGTAAAGCCTGAAGACGAGAACATAGTACCAGTATTAAAAATTAATATAATCCAGAGTATACAGTGCAAACATGTATGAACATAGAATTCTGTTCCTTTAATTGCTTTTGAAGTGTTTAATAATAAATTAAGAATCTAATTAACCAGGACAATATTATTGTCTATATTAATTCTGGGTAATTTATTTAATAAGACATTTTCTGAAAGCTACAGTTTAATCACCAAGGACGATAAAGATAATAAATATTTTATTTAATATAAAACATATTTTGTTTAAGAAACTTATTATATCTTAAGGCTTATACACATCTATTTTTACCTCTATTTCTCATTCCTCTTCATATTAATTATTTTGATATATATATATAACACTGAAGTTAAATGTGATGAGTTCAAATTAAATACGATATTTAGATAGGAAACAGAGCCAGAGATGTCAACTTACTTGACATCAATAGTTGGTCCAGTCTGGCTAAGCCACAGGCTCTCTTTCCTTTCCATCTCTCTCTCTCTCTCTCTCTCTCTCTCTCTCTCTCTCTCTCTCTATATATATATATATATATATATATATATATATATATATATATATACATATATATACATATATATATATATATATATATATATATATACATATATATATATATATATATATATATATATATATATATATATATATATATATATATAGTGCATATATATGTATGTATGTATAGCCTGACTGGACCAAATATTGACGGCAAGTCAGCCTTTCTCTGTCCTATCCAATTTAATTAAATATATATATTTAATTCAATTGGATAGGACAGAGAGAGGTTGACTTACCATCAAAAGTTGGTCCACTCAGGCTGAAATAGAAGTTCAAATTTTCAAGGTTCTGAGTCCCCTTCATCAGGATATTAGGTCTGAACTGTGTGCCGGCTTAACACGACACATTAAGAGTTATATATATATATAATTTATTGAATAGAAACAGTAGTGAGTTAATTGTTTATCTGAAATTGAGAGCCTGTGTTGCTCTGGTGGGACTATCAAATTTGTATTCATCACTGTGTGCCTCCAGAAATTTAAACTATGTTCTCAGGTCAACATAATGACAATTTCCCTCAGTTTCAGGTAAGCCATTAATTCATTATGTCTCATTCATAGACACACACGATCCACAAACAGATCACCAATGCCTTAATGACAGATCTAACACCAAAAATTTTGGAAGTGGAGGGCTTTCATTTTCTGGTATTCTACAATATTATTCCTATTTCCTTCATGTTCAATTCATAAAATGACTACATTAGATATATGTCAGTAAATGTCATACAAAGCCTGGTTTTCCTAATTCTTGATATAGATCTTTTATGCTTTTCTTTAGCTGATTTATTTTTTCCGCATTTTTTTTTCTCTCTGCATCACATTCTTCAAAATGAGCTTTCCTTTGTCCCTCTGCAAAAAAATTTGCATTTTGAATATCAGAATAACTTTATGGAATCAAACTTTCTATTAACAGTTCATCTTCGGAAGAGTAAAATAATACTAAGGCATGTCCCAATTATTTGATTTTTGTAATGTGAGTAGCTGTATTGTGGACACATTCAAACATATGAAAGAATTGTGGTTATTTTCAAAAGTTTTCTGATGTGTAACAACTAAATATATATTTTCGGAAGAAGCTTCGAACGTTAAATTATATTAGTATACAATAAATTATGGTAAATATATATCATGAATGCAATTTGTTATATTTGTGTATGCACGATATAAATAATACGTACAACCTATTAAAGCAGAAAATTTAAATAGGTTTTTAAATAAACCTCACCCGATAACTGAATTTTTTTCTTTATTTCAGCTATTTGTCTGTTTATAACTGCAAGATCTTTTTCCGTCGCCGAATTGCCTGTTAATGGCATTTTAATACACTGGACCCGTAGTCTTCTTGCAAGTATATTAGAATTATTTTATTTACATACAAAACACGATAGACAGAGCAAGCAATACATTTAAAACTGTACGCATAAGTTAAAAGAAGACGGCATCGGACATAACTTTACAGTTCTGCTGCTATCGGCCATTCAAAAAGCACGCCTTAGCAACTGTTATTTATTTGGAAAGCGTTGCTGTCTTGCCAACTTCTAGAACAGGCCGATGAAAGGTTTTGCAAATTTTTGTAATACGGTACTGTTTAGCGATGGCACTACGTGGGGATTAGAAAATAAACAAACTGTAGCTTCTTTAATTTGAGATCTAACAAACCTTGGTGTTTGGTGTAGTACCAAACTTAGTTTTGAATTAAGTTATTTTTTGCTTGCTAAGTCATGTGACTCTCAATTGAGCCGCGTTGTCACCAGAGCGTTAGTATAAATTAATTAATCGTCAACGCGCAGTTCCATCCAGACCCCCCCTACCCCCATGATTGGTTTAAAACACTATATTTCACTACGCTTGTTTACGGCTTCTACAGGACGTGCGGAGATCCGGAAGCTACGACGAGAACGTGCATGATACCCACAACCAACTACTAACTTAATCTTTCCAACCAAACCATATGTGTGTATTCTAGCTCATTGTGCCCTTCTACCTATCGCTGAGGTTTTTTTCCTGGTATGGAAACCTTTCAGGTTGAATTACCGACACTTTTTTCCATCGGCCCTACGCTCTTCATTCTGTCTCTCACAAACTATCTCCGTGAATGACCGTATTAAAGGGTATTATGCCGTCAGGTGCGGATCAAACACAAGTACCCACTCCTTGTGTTCCAAGTTATTTACTAACAGCACGTGCAGAGTGGGTGTAGAAAGTGGTAGACCCTCATGCTTGTCGGTGCGTGCTTTCAAGGGGACACGACCTTTTAGGGGCTTTGCCTCTAACTAAAAACAAAAAGAAAACAGGTCAGCCATTTCAGGTCATTTTGTTCAATTCTCTTTTCTTTCATTGCACACACATTTTAATAGTTAGTCTTGCCAACTAATTCTACCGTTCTTTTCTTTATTATGTAATGAAATACTAGTTTCAGAAAACGGGCATCAGAGAACGGCCACGAAGATACGAATCGACTATACAATAATGCAGGAACTACTTATTTTGTTGTTTCCAAATAATATCTATTAGCACAACTGACCAATATTGTGTATGTTAGCATTATATTATTTTCTTCCTATTGGTATTTGAATGTAATACTTTCTTCAGATGGGGTAGGGAAAGGAAATATAAAAAATAGTAATTCAGTTATCGTTTACGGGGTATAATTAATTTTACACTAGAAAACTTTTGAATTTTGGCTTTTAATTTTCCTGTAAAGATATATTCACATATTTTTTATTCAATTCCCTTTCCCCAATAAATATTCGTGTACGGGTTAGAGCAATGGCAACATCCAGAGGGATATGGATATTACTTACTGCTAATGTTTTCTCTGCCAATTATATACGCACGTAATTACGTTTCATGCAAGGTATTGGAAGCATCTTCCATGTTATAAAATTCTTACTAGTAATACCAACTCCTCACTGATATATTTAAGTTTTGCAAATGAAATTAATTGGAGCCAGTCAGTTGACATGCATCATTCCTCAAATAACTGAACTTATCTGTGAAACGATAAATAATGTAACCAGCAAGGTTCTTTAGTGATTGTTTCTTCCAATGTTACAGGGTTGGGCATTGAAATGTGTTGTTCAGAGTCAACATCTCCACCAATTTCACGTTCATCAAAAGAAATCTTCCATGTATGTCTACTGAATTCTTTCCTCAGTTCCATTCTCATTTAAGATATTTTTTACACCTTTTGGGGAACTTTGGGTAAAACATGTATCAGCATCCGAAGTATTACTATCATCTGTAATTGTGTTTTGAGTAAAAATAATTCAAGAATGCTTACCCAGAAGTTAGCACTTCAGTCTATGGGTAAAATCCAAAGAAGAAGGATGATAATTTGCCCTACCCATACCTCGAATGTATGAAAAAAAATTCCACCAAGTCTTGATTTAAACGAAGGATCTTTGTAAAGATTTTCTAACGATTTGTTGGATATTATTATCCCCTTATGGAGCTGAATCAGACTTTCGTGAGATCCAACTCTCAAGTTCTTTATGACAGAATTGACAGATTTATACATTTATGCCAAATCCATTGATCGCAGGACTCTTTGCAAAATTTACTCAGCTTATCAATAAATGGTTTGATTTATTTAATTCAAAAAGTAAATTTGGAGTTTCTTGCCAATTCAAGTCATCCAAAAATCCGTTCATTTCTAACAACACTATTGCCTTAGCCTACTTGACTTGAAAGAAGTTGTGCAGCAGGTTTTTACGTTTTGACGTTCTGTCCCTCTATCATCTAAATTGTACCTTGCAATTTTCACATCATATATTGAACTTGAAATTAATTATTCAAAGCAAGATTTGTAAACTTTTACAAGTAAATTTCTACATTCATCTTATATTTTCTACAGCAAGCTTGATACATGTCTCACATAAATTAGCAACTTTTGGAAAGGAAAAATACTTGATGCCCGTGCCTTTAGTTTTTTTGTTACAACTTTTGCGAACAAAAACAGTGCCCGACGGCGCTGTCTGTCATCTTTAAATAGAAATGCACACTGTGTTCCACGAAAAACAATTTATTTCCACTAACAAACAACTAAAAGAAACAAAATTCCAAAATAATATATTCGACACAGTGACAACCACAAGCTACTAGCATCCAACGTGACGTCATGCGCAGTAGAGAACAAAATTACGTTCGAAATCCGTCTCACCTTTATTCTTCCACCATGGACTAAACGATCATATCAATTATTAAGCGTGATCTCATATTCGATCACTGCGTAATTTATGGACTTTGAAAATAACTTATGATATTCACTTAATTATTTATTAAGACATTTGTAATTATAACACTGATTGAAAACTTTATTTAATGTTATTGATTGCCCGTCTCCTCCGTATATACCTCGATGATATCTCCATCTTCCATTATTAATGAATTTGGTGTATCATGTTCATACACTGGAACTCCATCAAATCTAAAACGAAGAGATGAGAAAATCAGATTATATTTACGGCTGTAATTTCTCAACAATCTGGATAGTCCGTTTACTCGAAGAACAGTTGCTACCACTGAGCTTCCGTCTTCTCCTTGAACTTTCAACGTTATCCGTTTCGGAAAGTTGCATCTCTTCGTTGCCATTTTGTTTGTGCGCATTATCTAAAAATGAAATGGTTGATTAAATATATTATATTTTAGAAAAAAAGTATCAGGAAATACGTCAAAGCCCCTACGAAATAAATTATATATTCCACACATGTTCATCACCTTTGCCTATTTTGCTATTATTCGAAAAGTAATACTGTATACAGAGTAAAATGGAAAGACAAAAACCAAGACAGAAGAAATAATGTAAAAGTAGCTGTCATGAAACTTAAAAATGACTATGATGGACGACACATCTATACAACTAATCAGAAATATAAATGAATTTCGCCTAATTCACTTAAATCTTCCTCTTTATTTATAAAGGTCGCAACGACTAGATGGTCGCTGCGTCACATTATATTAGTACAAACCACTTGGTGTACCTGTTCGTACATTTGTGACATTTAAATTTACCTTATATCATAGTTACATTAGTTAAATAATGCCCAATATCTGTACATTAAAGGGTAATATTTATCTTTATGGTAAAATTCCTTTTCGGGTTAAGTCAAAATATACAATACAATTAAATTCTACTAAATACGTTACTTTCTTTACAAAACCTAATTATGTAGTTTTGGTATTCGTCAGATTCCAGGATGGAATCGAAATTTTTAGCAAATAGGTAGATCCATGGGCTATATTTAAAGTGGTATTGCACAGATCAAATATCCAGCAAATATGAATGCCCAATTTACATAAACCTTTAAATTTATGCAATTTCTATAAATGATTATTTAATGTACGTCTATTCTTGGGAAAAAAGAACGTTGATAATGCTACTGAGATTTCAGTAAAATTATTGGAAATTGCAATTCGAATAAGAAATAAACTTCAGTTGTTTCCCAGCATTTGCTAAGAAAATCATAAATGTAATTAATCTACTCTATAGATACTAGATACTTCGAAGGAGGCAACGCAGTGATGTCGGTGTCTCCTTGCTGTCATCCGTTCCTCTACATTCATTTTCTGAACCGTAATTAACACTATCTCAGCAAGTTCTATGTCGTGGAGCACTATCCACGCTTTAGTCCGCCTCATCGCCTGGTGAAGCTTGAGCTGCACATCCTCGACGATGAGAGGCCCAACGTCGATGAGTATGAGATCCTCCGGCATATCCAAGTTGATGATACCATCGTACGTGACGTTCCGGCCCAAGAATCGATCCCTTAGCCACTCCGGCCATCAGCCAGGGCCGCTGGGAGCGAGCGTGAAAAGCGTGCACCGACAGCAATGTCGTCATCGAAGTCATTCTCATCATTTTCATCTACGTTTTTATATTAAAAATGAATCCAAGAAAAGAACCCAGAATTTCAGTATGAACAACGCTATGAAGTTATAATAGACTCTAAACTCAATTACAAGTAGTAATTTTTTAATAATCAGATGACGTGTTTGGCTTTTCAGCAGTACATTATTTAGTTACTCCAAAGAAGAATTGATTAAACATCTGAAACTTAAAGACTATTCAAGGGATGAAACAGTCACTGACGGTATTTATTTGTACAATTAAATTAGAAAATAACTCGAGTGATCCACATACCGTTTTGCAATTTCTTTTCACAAATAATTTAATGTCAATAACATTAAGAATGTTTCGTACTCTACCCGTTAAAGTTTCCTCTTGGGAAATATATTTTTCTACGTTAAAAATTATAAAGAATTATTTACGATCAACTATGCATTAACAAATATTATAAATTATTTCGATAGAATATGAATTATTTAATAGTTTGGATACTACACAAGTAATATCACATTTCGTAAATATAATATGTTAGTATATAATATATTGTTTTAGGTACATATGTTTTATTTTAAGCCTTAAAATAAAAAAAGACTCATCCAGAACCTAATTAAACATACACGAATTGATATGTTCTTGCTTTTAGCAAAATAGTAGACAGTAGTATTACTATTCTTAGGTATACCTTTTAATCATAATGTACGCATTTATTTACAAGTAAGTACATAAGTAAGTTTCAAATCATTGATTTTTTAAAAGTCTGCGTTATAAATATAGTAATGTCAAAAATTTGTTGACTATAAAAGTTTTCTTTTTTATACTTTCGGATAAGTAATTAAACTGAAATTCTATTCTTCATGACAACTAAGGAAAATCAGGATAAGTGAGGGGCAGCATTGTCTGTTACGCTTCATCAGATAGTCCTCCATCAGGTGTATAACATACTCTACAATCTTCAAATACTCATCGATTTCATGATTAATATTGTTGTTTGTATATTTCTGATGGTGATGAACATAGTTATATGTTTGTGCAGGGTTAATGATTGAACATTAATATTTTATATTGTGTTTATAATTAAAATTTTATAAAAACCAGTTTAAATTAAATTAATGTTCTGTGGAAACATTTTCTAATGTTAGGAGTGGCCAAGTGAAGGTTAAATATCAATGATACAAAACCATTTATTCGAAAGTCTTCCTTGAATATATTCACACACAAAGTATTTAACAATATTTTTTCACTAATACCTAGAAAGTTATTTTCAAGTTTTATAGAAGTGAGATTGTGTAAATATGAAACTACTGCTCTTTTCGACAATAAAAAAATTAAAGAACCCAAAATGGAATTTAGTTTGAAGATGATAACACAAAGTTGCTTTTATGTGTTTATTGATGAGGAAAAATAAAGTCCTACACATAAATGTATAATGAATTAACACTATATTTTTTATTTAATCAGTAATAATAGAATTGTCTTAACAATGTGTAAGTCAAAATTATGAAAAGAAATTGAAAATTGTTGTGTATAGATGGTGAAATATATTTAAATGGTAATAAATGTACTGAAACAGTATAGATGAAGAGAAAATTGGATTTTTTTAGTCTTAAAAAAAGTATATATTCCAATTCTATGTTGTTCATTTAAACATTATCAAAGGGAAAGTTGCTGGATTAAATATCTGACTTAAAGTAGTAAGATCCCAATAATGAACAAATGGCTGGTATTGAACAATGGATTTGCAGTGATACTTGAAAACAGTTGTTGAATTTAAAGAAAAATTGTTCAGGGCAATTATTTAATTTTCTCAGTAGTACAGGCAATGATGTTTGTTGGTTTTCTTTAACTCCTGTCATTATACATAAGCTAATAGCTATTTATTTTTAAATACATAAAATTAAAATAAATCATCGACAACTTTCTTTCATACTCATTAATGTTAAATGACGATTAACAGTCCATTAACATTTTTATTCATAATTAAATCTTTAGCATATCTGTACCTTATGTTTATGTATATAAATGTTGTGTTGTTAATGAAATATTCTACGATAAATAATTTATTATGATATTCGATAATTTGATCTTGTATTGCATAATTTATGGAGTTTTTAAATATCATAATCACATTATTATTTATTCATATGGGATTATAATCATGATTGAAAATTTTATACCATGTTTTAACACACAAGCATTAAACAAGTTATTGACAGTCTCGTATCTGCTCCATATATATTTCAATGCCATCTCCATATCTGGCTGTTAAAAACAAATGTATAAATAAAATATTTTCTGTACCTAAACAGAGACACTCGGACAGTGAGAGATTCATGTGGAAATATATTTTAGCATTGTCATACAAATATTAATCTAAACACCTTAAAATTGTTGAGTAATGAATTACAAGCAGTGTTGAAATTTTGGTATAGAATTTTCACTCGATAAAACATTACTTAATTATATATATATATATTCAAATATATATTCAAAATATATATTCAAAGTAAATGTCAGCTTCAACTGCCAACGAAAGGAACAGTGACTTTCAAAATCTAATGATTGCATTGCAACAATCTGTACCTTGGGAAGTCTACCTGAACCTAACCAGGGACATATTACTAATACACACCAAAGTTCAAGTATGTTATCAGACTGATTTGAATATTAGGAAAATTTAACAATAAAATAGTATCTAAAATATAAATATTGTTTAAAATAATCTATTTGTATATAAAGAAAATGATAAGTTGCAACAGAATTACACAAATGAAAACAATTCTTTGCGCTTTTATCATACAATTATTTTTGTTATATTTGAATATTTTCAATTTCGGGAAAAATTTAGACATACATAATATTTGTGCGTGTGATTTAATTTAGTTTTTAATGTATATTGAATATGAAATATTTTTTAATATTCACAACATAAATACGTCTGTATTAGAAAAAGGCTAGGTAATAAAATTTTATTGCCCGCCGATCAGTTTGAAACTAGCTCCAAATTGAGTGATTACAAATTTACTATGTCTTCTAACAGCAAGCTCCCTTTTAAAGAGCTGTTACAGAATTGTGGTCCTACTATACTTAATTATTATATAGTTGAAATTTTCCGTTATTATTGTACACCGCTGAATATTACAAAAGAAATAATCACCCAGAACAAGATGGAACCAAATTTGTCTCACGAAAGGCCAGTATCAACGTCCACAATGATTAAATCTCAATATCTTTGCCTATGTCTGAATTTAAAAATTTACCAAAGAAATATTATCCAATTGTCATAAGACGCTAGAAAATGAAAAACTCATACGTCAAACGTGTTTTATAGCTCATTCAATCTTAAATTTAAAATGTTCAGTAGTAAATATCAATAATGCGAATGTTCTTAATATTATTTATTAAAGAGATTAATTCCGTAGCTACCAACAATGACACATTTGAAATACAAATATAGGTATACAAATAATAAACAATGCAGTCTTTCTCGGTGTAAAGAATGGATAAAAAATTATGCGCGACCTTTGGATTACGTTCACAGTCTTCTTGCTATTTGACGATTACAATGAACGTCATCGAAACGTCGCTCATACATTTTTCACTCGGTTAGAAGCCCGAGAAAATTTTATTGAATATACAAATATCGTAAAATAGTTTTATTCCATCAGCAAATAAATAAATAATATGACAAATAAATGTTGGTTGAGGGATTTGCAAAGAAAGAACCAGTTTCAAATTTGGTTACCAGTGCTGATCTTTTATCACAATAGTTGTAGTTAATTGTATTCCAGTTAGATCAGCTGTGGGTGTATAAATCCGTGTTAAATATTTGCCCGTGAGGAATGAAAAAAAAATGGTCTCTTTCAGAATTGTCATGCGAACTGCAACAGAAGTAATTGTAGAGTAATTTGCGACGTTGGCTATAACACCGTTTAATATTTTTGGACAATGAGGTAGGTAGAAATACTGTTATTACACTATGAGAGAAATTATTTGCAACCACTGCCAGCCACTTGTTGCCTTTTTTTAGGCCATATAACACCATCACCACTAAAAAATTGCGCAATATTCCGACCTTTCCTGATGAACGTAATGAAGTTAGCCGGAATAAAATTAGAGTAGTCCATGATTAATATTCACCAAAGTGAGTATCACCCAAGAATAAGAATGAAACACTATAATTTACTTAACAGGAATAATGAAAATAATCGAATACCAAAGTATTGATGTTAATGTGTAAATCAAATAATATTAAATTCATTTAATACAATGTAAAAGGTTTTTGCAACTGAATTATACTATGTAAAATATATAACTGTTTTTTTATTTTATTTTACAATTTTTACAAAAATATCAGTAAAAACGAAACGGACCATAGCTATCTTTACGTAAATTGCATAACTGCCAAAATAGAATGAAACAATAGTATTAGCAATAAGATGGGTTTATAAGTCATCCGCATTACCTACAAAATTAATAAATTATTTATTTTACAGTGTTACCACACGGATATTTACCAAAATCTACTAAGGTGATACATGTGATTAGTAATATTATAAGTGATCTTGAGAAATACAAATGAGGAAAAATAAAAATTTTAAATATCAACAATTCTATCAATTTCCGGACATATTGCAAGTTGTAATATTTCGTTAAAAATCTTAAAGTAAACCTTTATTCCTTCAAACAAGATTTGTTTAGAGTAATTGATCAGATATATAAATTCTTCTATGCTTCTTATTTAAATATTACTCTCATACGCTATGAAATATATGATTTAAAAGAAACTTTTGATATGAATCACATATCTTTTTGAACATGCATAAAATTAGTTACAGAACAGATAAAGATAACTCTTAAGCAAAATGTATTTGTAACTATTAGAAATAAAATTTATCTATTAATATTATAAATGATAAATCTAATAAATCACAGTCACATATAAAATTTATTTTAATGTAATTTACGTCAAAATGTCATGATTCAAAATTGTACGTCAGAAGCATTCGGTTACTTTTACAATATTCACATGATAATTTAATTAAAATATTTACTTAGGCCAATTTATTACCAGACATGGTTCAATATGACAATCCTATTGTTTACAATAGGATTTATATGTTTATCAGATAAATATGGTTAAAGTAATCGAAAGCTTCTGACGTACAATTTTAAATCCTAATACTTTAATGTAAATGACATGAAAATAAATTTTATATGGGACTGTGATTTAAGGGTTTTATCATTTATAACATTAATAAAAAATTCAAGTATGTTATTGGTTTATTAGACAATAAAATTTAAGTACATTATTTCTAATCTTAATCATATCACAATTTTTCGATATATTGCCTCTTTAGTACTAACCAAATTATTTGTACAATATAGACATTAATTTGCAAGTAACATGTTTGGGAACACTGCAGATACTTCTCTCTGAAAACTGGCATATATTAAAATAGGCTCATTTTGTATTAAAATACATTATTAAATCTGTAGGTATGTGAGCAAGAAGGTAGGAAGTTTGATGATTAAATAAAAATTAATGGTTGATTCATGTTAAGATTTTTATTGTCTTTGTGATATGAATAATAAGTTTAATTTAATAATTAAATTCCATTATGAAGTGTGTTTGCCGATAAGGCTAGTTCTTACTAACAAAAATATAGTATTCTGTTTAAATAACAAAATTGTATTGTTTACCACAAGTATGAACAATAATTATCTAAAAGTCGTAAAAAAATTATGTACAATCTGCATAGCAAAGTCAAACATTTCCGAAACATTTATTAGTACTCAAATTAAAATCGATATAAATTTCTATGCGAATTGAATGTAACAAATATTTTAGAAAAACGTAATTTCTCTTAGATAGATTATTTTTATAGTTCATACGCCAAATTAAGCGCCAGCGTGTAACCAATATGGCGTACAATTGACTGTTTTGACTGTCACGAAATGACAAATATTTTGTTAAAGGTAAGAAGAACATGTTTTCCTATGTAGTGTGTATGCGAATTAAATTACGGCATTATTAATGTTCAGTCTCATATAATATTTTCGACAATGCTATAGAAAAATGTTTAATTTGTGAAATATACATTTATTATAAAAAAATGGAAAACAAAAAATTTAACACGTTTTAAGGAATGAAAAATTTTTGTTACCCAACCACCCTTACCTCTAAAAAACTATTGACTTTTGGATCAAACTCAAGCATAAATGCCTTTATAAATTTGTGTTTTGCATTCTATTAATTTTATTCTATGCTTCATCACATTTTTCATCTTAAGTATTAATAATAATGCACATCGGAATCTTTAATAATTTCAATTACATTAATTTTTTTGCAACCTTGGTTAATGAAGTACTTTACTATACTTCTTAAAATATAAGCAAATTACAAACGACTTCCCACTAGAAACTAACTCTTTTTAGTTCTGTATTTTTCTATTATCCACAACCAATAACTTGCATTTCTGCTTTAATCTAATTTCATGTTGTACTAATTATTGATAATGTGCTGTGACACAATAGAATTATTTTAACATCAAATAGGGTAATTATGTCTTAAGCAGTTTTGTTAACACTTGATTCATGCCATATTCAATTTTATTCAGTTCTCGACACAATTCTAATCATTGCAAGTAAGGACAAATCCAAAATTACAGATTGAAGTACTTCCAGTCTAGGCAATATGTGCTTGAGTTTCCTTGTTTTATGTGTATTATTATATTTATATGTTTATTATTCAAAAATACAAAAGGAAACATTTATATGTGCTTCTAAAAATTGATGGCAGTTTTGAAGTTATTCATATATCATCTAAAAGATATATAGATACATAGCAGTTATCATATAAAATGAATATTCAATTTTTATATATATGGCTTACTTCCATATGAACATAAAATTTTTATAGTTTTAGGTTTTGGCAGAAAAATAATACTTATACATCTGTAAGCAATTTAATAAATGGAGGTGACCATATGGGAGAAGGAATAAATGTCCAGAATGTTAATATTATCAAAAGCCATGAGGGTTAGGCAATAAGAACTTATAATGGTATGAAAATTAATTAATTTACATTTATTATTTCATCGAATCAATATAATTGTTAATTTAGTAATATTTATTAACATAAAATTCTAATTAAAAGATTTCTAATTAAAATAAGAATTTATTTATAATTTACAATAATTGAAGAATGGTTTAGTTAAGATGCATTTGGAATTGTCACACTGACTAATTTTCATTTTCAATGTGATGTGCATATTTGTTAAAAATATTCTTAAAAGTAATTTTCCATTGAATGGTAACTGCTACTTTTTAGATTAAATAAAATGTATTTAGAGTTAGAAACATCTACCATCCTTTCTATGGGTACCAAAGATCGCAAAAATGCATATTTCACTTCAGCTAACTCATCTGGTAAATCTTCATAAACAGAATGTCCACTTCATTTAAAAGAGTGTGAGTTACAGTATACTCTAAAGAATTATATTTAGAAATTAGTTAAATAATGAATAAGCTACTTTCAGAGTACATTTAGTCCTTCACATTATGGCATACGATACACTTATTTGGAAATCAATTCAAATTCAGAATTGTATTTAATTAAAACATTATTTAATGTGTTGCAATGAACTGAGTCATATTTAAGTGTCAATAATAAAGCAAAAGATCATAAAGGTATGCCTACTATATTTTTTCATTTTATGAAGTTTATATTTTTTAGTGTTCACTATAGAACCTAGTTTCCCATTTCCTGAGGTTATAAATCATGGAATTTCTCAAATTACATATATTATCACATATAAAATTTTCTGTTATAAAATTGATATTTAAATTTCTAATGGTTCCTTTCAATTACTTATCTACAGATTTTTAAGTTCATTTACTGTTTTACAATGCATTTGTCAAACAGTTCTACCTGATTCAAACATAAATTTTCCTTAACCCTTCAGTGGTAAAATTTATCGTAAAAGACGTACATACATACATACATGGAAACATGACTGTGAACTACATAGTGATGAAAATGATCACACTCATTTTTATTTTACTGCTGGTTTACATTTTTTGTAATATGTATCAAAATATCACAAGACTGAAGCTCTTTTTTAAAAACTCTAATTCTATACCTATTGTATTAGAATAGGAATCACAAGTTAAAAAATAGTTAAAGCTTGTTCAAATTGGATGACATTTGTACCAAACTGTTTAATTTAGAAATTTTACTAAAAACTATAATTGACTGTGAAAGAAACTGAGAATTATTTTGTTTGTGTAAATTGATGTTGTCTGTATTAAAATTAAACATATCTTAATTATGTTTATATTTATCACAAATGGAACTTAGACATGTTTTGGGGAAATACAAATCAATTCAGTAACATGCAACATACTTTATTGCATTGCTAATGTTAGCTAAAAACATTAATGAGATAAATTGAAACATTCTAATTACAATACATCAATATAAACAGAGATAAAAAATTAATGAAAAACATCAAGCAAACGCCCAATTATATAAATTACAAAAGTAATCTATGATTCTAACAACCAATTTAAAATACTTTCGATTATTTTAAAGTGAAACCAACAAATGTGATAGGTTCATTGAGGTCTATGGATATATAAAACTATTGTGTTAAATCATATATTTTGAGAATAAATTCATCGACAACCCTATTTTACTTATGTCATGACTAAAACATAATATAAAAGTAAATTAATTGTAGCTCTTTTAGTTTTACTGTTCCTTTAATTCTATAAGTTCTTGAAATAGTAAACTGCAACAGGGTTAACAATCACTTAAATTAACATAATTCAATGAGTAGTTTTCAGACTGGTTTCAGGAAATAGTATGCAACAGAAAAAGTCATTTTGTCTCTTACCAATATTATTGTAAAATCACTTAATGTAAACCAATGCCCATTAGAAATACACATATACCTTACAATTAATTTTATTTTGTGGATAACATTTTATCAGAAAAACTGAAATCCACTGGAATTACTAAAACCTTCTAATTGCGTTTCTCTTCTTCAATAAGTAAGTTGAATTAAAATTAACATTCTTCTGTTTGTCTATCTTGGGTGCACAAAAATATATGAGCTTTTATACACAATTGAAAATTTAATGAGAAAAGGCTAGAATGGCATGCTTTGACCTTCGTTATGAAAGGTTTTAATTTTTGAATTTACTGGCAGCATCAAACTGCGGGTTGAACTGGGACAATCAATGAAGTCCATGTGATGAGTATTGACTCCCTCGTCGATGCTGGATCTCTCGTGAGATAAATAACCAAAATCAATTGTTAGACAGTCCAGTGTTTCTGGACTGGTTTGTCACGTTAACCCACGTTCGCGGAATCGTATTCTGTCAAGACAAATGGCATTGTCACCCTTAAAAACAGAACCAACTGCTTTTCTTATCTAGGACGAGAAAGGCTCGAACCCTTTAACAAGAAGCTCTTTCCGATTTTACATGGTAGGGTGCGAATCTTTGGCAACTAGACCGAAGAAAGATAGACTTTGCGCTCTTTTTAAATCATATATGCGTGGAAAGACAACTTACATTGGCATAGGTGATTACAAATTTAAAATCAAAACGAGACCGCAAAAACTGGACGTAGGGAAATTCTCATTCCTAAACAGATCGATATGCGATTGGAACAATTTACCTGAACCAATGTTTGAGGAGAATCTTCCAATAAGAAGTATTAAGAATCGTGTAAAGAAAATAGTGAAGTGTATTATTTTAATTATATAATATAAATAAGTTAATGTGAATATTTTTCTTTAGTGAAGTGAAGTGTGGAAGAGTGAACAAATATTCAGGGCAAAGTTCTATGACTTATTTTATATTTTTTATTTACTTTTTTCTTTCAAAATTGTTTTATTTATTTATTTGTCATACTTTTGTTTATATATATGTTTTAAACTGTCACCGGGAACGATCACAATCGCAGTTATTAATATTCATGCATACATAAATTTGTACCAATTTTTCATCCTTTCTGGTCGTCGGACAACTCCAGAAGATTCAGTTAGTTTAACAAATATAGAAAATATTGCGCTGGCCTTTAATAATGCATTGCTATATTTTATAAATATGTAAGTTTCAATTTTTTGTAAAAAAAACCTGTTCTACTGATCAATTATCTCAATTTAATGTAAACTATCATTCTAATGTGTTATAGTTTATATTTCGCTTTTTTTTAAAAAAAAAGATGTCATATTGCATAATATTTATACTGCGGCATTTTCTGACAAAAGTACAACAATTTTCTTCTTCATCTTCTCTTTTCACTCACAGATAATATTGTATTGTGCTGAACCCTAGCGAGGATCTGTGGATCTAAGCATCCTCATCCTGCCAATAGATGTCTCCTATAGTACAGCATGCTTAGGGATGCATTTTTTTTATTAAAAGGGGAAAGTAGTTTTCCGCTGTTGTTTTCACAACGAATATTATAAAAAAAACTTATCAAACAACTGAGGCCAACACGTACAAATCGTTTATTTATCTTTTATACAAAAAATGTTATTTTGTATATATATATCCGTAAATTAATTTCTGATTATCAAGATTTCCATAACTAGCACGAATAAATTCAGAGTAATAACAGTGAAAGTCAAAAAGTGAACTAGGTATTTGTGTTTCAACCCTGAAACTTAATATGATTGGAAATCCTAATAATATCGACAGTACACTTCCATATTTGTGTTGATGACGAACGTTTGTGTTACAGAGATTGGTAGTTCCTCGTTTAACTTTAAGTATTTATGGCAAATGCCGACACAGGTATCCCCACTTCAGAATCGGTTAATACAATTTTGAAATTAATAAACGTATTCTATCTTGAACTGTATTTTTGTGATTTCCCAGCGTCAGACTAACTGAAGGTTATATCGTAGGATCGTCTGTGTGTCATACCCGGAACTTCTCTTACGTCGAGTGCTTTTCTGCATTTACCGTTGCATCCAATTCGCTGTCACACTTTGTCTACAAATTCTCAGTTTCTCTATTCTTACGGAAAAATCTAATTTTCCTCGACACCTATATTTAGGAGCCGGAAACTGCAAATCATTAACATTCTAGTTGCAGAGTTGTGAAAAATTTGAAGTGTGTTGTATATGAGGAAATAAATTACAAGGGATTGGTTCGTTGCTCCTATTAACCATCTCATTTGGAAAATAAAATTTCATTATACATATTGTAATGAAAAATTTGGAGCCACTGTTCCAAACATTTACATTTTATTAATAACACGGTTATTCTCATCGATCTCACCTGATAATTAACTTCTGAAATTACTGTTAGCACTTCTCGTTTTGCACGCCTAGCATTTGTAAAATTCTAAAAGAATTTGTGATTCAGTTGTACTGAAACATGTCTCCATGCTTAGAGTACAAATAATTTAAGGGTTATTTACCATGATCCATCTCATTAAATAAATAAAAATTTATTCAAGAAGCTTTCGGCCTCAGGCCAGTTTCAACTGTATGTTTGTCCTAAAACCTCAACATGAAAGTTGTGTCAAATGACTAGAATAAAACAAGATTAATTCCTGTCGTTACTGGGTTGACCGTCAACACAACACGATCCATTCTCCCGAATATGTAAAAAATGACGTGGGAAGATGGTTTGTAAATAATTTTTGTACTATTTTACAAGTGCAATATGTGGATGGTTGCATAAGAAAATTAGGAGAAATTAATCTAGTTTTATTCTAAATACTTATTTTATGGTTTGACACAACGTTCTTGTTGTGGTTTTAGGACAAACATACAGTTGAAAAGCTTCTTGAATAAATTTTATTTATTTAATGACAAGGAACTTGGTAAATAATCTTTAAATAATCATAATATCCTTTCCTGACTTACATAATAGTTTGTAACAGGAAGGTGTAACTGACAAATTCTAATAAATCAAAATGTTTTCGTAGTCATGTGATTACTTTGCAAGTCAGGTTGCGTATCTCCTGGATTATATTGTTTTCTAATATCGGACCATCGGGATTGTAACCGTTGTTTATATGCGAAATTGAAACTTTTGAGTTGTTTTCACGAGCAGTTTGTGGAAAGTGGAAAATCTCCAAAGCCGATTATCAGGGAGGGTCTCAGGAGTGACGTCATAAGTTGCAGGGCCACAGGAATTAGCACGGAAGCCGACAAAAGGAAAAAATATATATTTGCCGATAATTAGCTGAGAGTCGTTTAGGACCGGAGAAAATACCAAGATCAAACCAAATCCTCAGACATGGAATTCGGTTGCACAGAAAATTGGTTTAGACCAACGTCTGGAGTTAATTTCCATATAATTCCAATACACAATATGGGGAAATCTCAGGTTGATATAGGAAGAAATAGAAAAAAGTTGAACATACAGATGATAATTAAATTAAATTACAAATTTTTTAAATTTATTATTTTTATAATTTTAGCATCACAACGAGATTATATATTAATTTACTTGCTAAATAATTTTTAAGAGCTCTTTTTAAAGTGCTTACCTTCCAGTTCTTTTATGTATACTGGCTCTTTATTAAAAAATAACATTCCTTTCGGCAACGGTCATTCTCAGGTTGTTCTTGCTCTAAAATAGTCTGTAATTCTCCTAGTATTATTATGATTTACTCTACATTGACCTGGGAGTGTTAAATTTGTCCTCTTTAGCATCATGATAATTTTTTTTAAATATAAATTAGATTGTTAGTAATTTGTTTCGAAGAAATATGACTTTTTAGGAATCAGTATTTTTCAAACCAAATATAAATCTAATAATATTTTTCCGAGAAAATAAAAGCCTGTTCAGTGCGTATGGGTGATAGTTGTTTCACTGCATATGCATTTCTTTTAATTTTACTGCATAATTAATTAATGTCAATTGCAATCCGCATAAATACTTAAAAACTTGGTGGACTTAACTAAATTTCCTTCTCTTTTGTCACAGATTAGTTTATTTTCCCCTTCTGCAGTATAATTTTTTTAACTGAAATGTAGAATGATTGTCTTATTTCCATTTACTTGAAGGTTATTAATTTTGAGGTAATTTGAAATGTTATCTATATTCGATCATTAAGCCAATCCAAAATTCTGTTCAGCGTAGACATACCATTTGGCATATCATTAATGTATATGATAAATATCAGTATAAAGTGTTAACCCAATATCTTCTTATATTTTCTCAAACAACCAAGTTCAGAACTCAAATTATTAATACACTGTTAATTCCTAAAGAAATAACTAAATTATATGAGACTGAATAACTAAAATATGTCGTATTGCTTTTATATTATATTAGCATTCACCATGTCTTAGTGTCTCTGCCCAAAGCATTTGTATGGATTGAATACTAGCTCTGGATGGAAATCCAATTACACTCCACTCACTCATCAGCACTGAATTTAGGAATTCACTCCTGACGCGATTCCGATCTCGCGCAGTTATTTTATTTACTTTCTTTGTAACATTCTTGTTTCAAATAAACTTTAGTGAGTTAAAAAAAATTAGTTTTGTAAATCTCAAACTTATTTTATAGAATTTTGTTCCTATATTTATAATGTAATATTTTGGAATCTTTAAAATACGGTCGAATTTTAACCAAAATTCCTTTCAGTTTTTTTCAAAAGAGAATCAGGTAAAATCAAACAAAGAAGAAAGTCCCAATGTTAGGATGTAGATTTATTATTCATTTCACTATAGGATACGTCATAATATCATATTACAAGAAAATAATAAAATATTACAAATATATATATATATATATATAATTTAAAGCAACGTTAATGACTAATATAACAGTAGCTAAAAAACTATATTAATCTTCAATTTTCATTGAGCGTAGTTTCCAACAGGAAATCTTACTTTGATTCCCGTCGAACCTGAAAAAGAAAATATTTTATTATAGAATCTGTTCTTCCTATGTACGAACTCTTTCAGCGAGTAATATGCTGCATTAATTAACAAAGATTTACAAATCTTTATCAATAATTTTTTTGTACTTAAAGTTTTTATTTCGTCTGGAAGACTATTGTATAGATTTATCCCGGAATAACGAATGCTTGGTTCAAAAAGGATTAGGCGATGTTTTTCAATGTGGAGTTGAGAGCGATTTCTAGTGTTTATAAATCATTTGCTGCGTTCGAAGTATCTCCAGACAAAATTTAAAATTTCTAGAATATACGTTCAAGGCAAAGTTAAAATACCAAGTTTCCAAAAAAAAATGGCTTGCAACTGTCGTTCCAATCCGCATCAGATATGATTCTCTTATAGTTTAAAAGTTTGCAACGCGTGATGTGAACGACCCCAGTTTGCTATGTATGATATATCATTGTAGATGTCGATATTACGCTTTGGAGTTATCACTCTTAATGTGAGGCAAATTTTACTAATTTTTCCCGAGAGTTTATTTACGTGGTGATTCCATTTCAATTTATTGTCAATGAACAGATCCAGGAAAGGTGCATGCTCCCAAATGTTTTCCGAATTAGGAGTTAAACTGTTTGTGTTTTAAGTGAAGTTATCGATTTCAGTTTTCTCTAGATTAAGACAAAATTTGTTTTCAGTGAAGCATAGATTCGAATGGCTCATCACAATGTTTACTTTCTCACGCAACGTTTCCGATTCGCTGTCCGTGATTACCAAATTTGTGTCGTCAGCGTAAAGGACTGATTTTAAGGGATCTAAATAATTCGGTAAATCGTTAATAAAAGTGATGGAAAGTAAAGGTCCCAAAATTGAGCCCTGAGGGACACCGCAGGTAATTGTCTCCTATTCTGACAGATATTCATTTCCATCCAAGTTTACACACGCAATTTTTTGGCGCCTATTTTTCAAGTAAGATCGCACTAAGGATAGAGGAACTCCTCTCATTCCATTGAAATCTAATTTTCTGAATAAAATATCATGATGTACTAAATCAAATGCTTTGGAAAGGTGAGTAAAAATTTCAGCCACTTTGGTCCGGTGAGTGATGAATACTTTGAATGAAGTCATATGAAGCAGTGTTGGTGGATTTACCTTTAATGAAACCCTATGATGTTGAAATAATTTTAAACTTTGTGAGAAAAATTGCAATGCTTTCTCAAGAACTTTGGAGAATATTGTTGGCAAGAGGGAAATAGGGCGATAATTGTAGAACCCTTTTTGTTCAATGGTCTTTCAGAGCAACCGTAAATATACCAGAGGAAAAGCACAAGTTAAATATGAACTGCATTGGAATTGAAATTTCGTTACAGCAGTGATTAATAAGTTGTCACATGCATTCGAAAATTTTAAATATTTTATTATGTTAATAATCTCATTTTTGTTGATCGGGAGTAGAAAGAAAGACTTATTAAGCGGTGTTCTGGATTCGCGTAGTAGTTCACAAAAGTTGGACATGTTACGTTTTTCTCCACACGGTTTTTCTAACATATCATAAAATACGAGTTAAATTCACAAGCTGCTTCTTTATTTGCTATTGGGAATACGTTTTTCATATGTTTTATATCGTTACTGTTTTTAGATTTAGTCGATGTCTCGTTGATCACGTTCCAAGTCGCTTTTATTTTACTATCCGAATTAGCATCACCTAGTTTTTTAGCAGCAGTGACAACTTTCTTATAAATGTGTTTATACTAAATATAAAAGTTTTTAAATTCATCACTTTTAATTATTTCTTTCAATTTACGAAGGCGACATAGATTTTCACGTGATATCTTAATACCTTTAGTAATCCACGTATTTCGTTTAGTTCGTTTTTGTGAAATTAGTTTCATTGGTGCAACATCGTCAACGACCGATAAGAAATAATTCATAAAGTTTTTAAACATGTTATTTGGGTCTCGATGTCTTGAATTTAGAAGTTCCATGAAGTTTCCCCTAGCTTCGCCTTGATTTAATTGGCAGTGTAGTTGTAACACGTGTTTTACTATGCAACACTCCGCAATATATGTGCATAACTTGACCTTTACGGTCTGATAGCACAGAATTAATGGTAGATACTTTGTATTTTGAGTGGTCTAAGCCACATAGGAGGAAGTCAATACAACCCTAGTTGGGGTACGATTAGTAACACAAAGTCCGTTACAGGAAAGAAGTTGTTCAAGATTAAGCGCTTTCCTTGTGTACCTTAGAAAGTCAATACTGAAATCACCACAGATAACTTGCCTTTTCCTTATTCATGAATTTTTATAGGAACTAGAAAAGCATGGACCCTTTTATTTTAATTGTATTGTTAGAAAAATTCACAAAATGTGGATAATTTTTTCTTCACAAATTATTAATAATAACTAGTAAAAATTAATGTAAGTTAGGTACTATTGACCGAACGGTTCCAATCCGATTCCTGAAAAGTTCGAATATCAAGATACCGCAGCTTTTAAAACAAAACTTAATTTATCATTTCTGTATAAATTTTTCTTTGGTATTATTTTTAATAAATTAATTGTTAAATAAGACTTAAATATTTATTTATAATAAAATTTTAGGAGCTACAGACGCAGATTAATATTTTATCTAAAATTCTTATTTCTTTTAAAAATTATTCTCTTCTTAAAATTAGCTGGAGTAGAATCCAACGAAATAACGTCTCTCTGAGTGATGTGGACGACAATCTTCTGCACATTGTGCTAATCAACTGAATGGTTTTTGTTCGGAATTTTCCCACTCTCATCCACATAACTTGTGAATATTGCACGTCGAAAATAGGTTAATTGAGATATGTCATCGATGGCAGATGGCAGCCTCCACGTCTAGGAAACACATAGAGGTTTGAACACCGGATACTTGGAAGAACAAAAAGAAGTGTTGTGCAATGTGTCTATTGAACGTCAGTGGTCGTGGAGTGAGTCTCTCCTATCTCTGAGATTAACAGAAGCTAGACCATGGCAGCTGCACTCGGCACGTGCAGAATTTCCTTTCAAAGCAGCAACACTAGAGCCATTGTGTTCTCAAATTCTGCATTGTCACAGCAACTTTGCTGCTCTAGCAGCAGTTTTCATTGCGTGCACGTGGAACAGTCCGTCAACCGATTCTTAATCCAGCTTCACTTCAAATTTCACGTATAAAAAAATACGTAAACCATTACGTATGTTATTTTCTTTAGCAGAATCATAAGACGATGCTCATGAAAGTTTATCGGAGATATCATTTATCCGGTGCTGTGCCATTAGAGAAGAAAAATTGAGGATAGAAGAGATGGGGCGCGGAACAACGAGCTGATTTCCAAGATCCCTCCAAGTTTTCTGCTAGAACTATTAATGAAACAATTTTTTAAACGCTGTACTCGTACTTGTTTATTCAGTAATTAGAAACATATTATAGTTTTTTCATCCATCGTCCATTCAGGACAAAACATTCCATTTTAGTTGTAGGAGTTTGACGGTACTTTGGTGAGTCATTTTCTTTCTTTCTTTACAGTTTTGTCATATGAACTGTATTGCCAATGACAAGTTGTTTGTTCCAACGTGATAATTTAATAATAGAACGTGATTCTACATCGCTTCTGCATGGTAACCTGAGATGCTTCAAATCTGGCAACAAGGAAACGGGAAAATGAAATCTACCTGAGTGGTTTACCATTAACGGTTGCTTCGGACACGTCACCCTGGTAGCAAAGGAAGTTGTACATATAGCTTCACGAAAATGGCCTAACTATAAACCTGGGAACATACTCGTATTCTGGACTGATCATCGCAAGAACTACATACAATCCAAGTACGTTGCCTCAAAATGGAGCTTTTCTTCGGGTCTGTTCTTCTGATGACGGATGGCGGAACAAATCTGCTACTTTCTCTCTTAGTGGAATACTGTTTTTGCACACTCGGGAGAGCTTTCGCCCACTCTAACTTTAAGCAGTTACGGAAAGCCGGTCGAGAAAACTGGTCTGCTGTATTTTAATTTCGGGCATGCGTCAAAATCGAACGTGGAAAAAGAATACTCAATTTCACGTCGGCAAAAGAATCTGCGAAACCATCCTAGAATTTTGAATTGGATGTCCGGATAGCCTAAGAGGCACATCGAGGATACGAAACACATTATATTCAATTTATAAATACTGTGCACTAGCGATGGGAACATCGATTCTCTTTGCTGAGTCGTTCAGAATCGTTTCACTCTTTGCTACGGGTCAATTGTTTTAAGCGACTCGTCGCCTCTCCTAATCCTATCCGATTCTATTCTCAAGATTGAACACTAATAACTTGAGTAAATAATATTAAGAAAGAAAATATGGAATAATTTCTAAGTAATTTATTTATGAACAATAATATAAATATATTTCTACAATTATTTTACAAAGTTAATGTTGCTATTTAGATAAAGCATTTAGGAAAGTGTTTCCGTTGTTATCTGTCTCTCTATAAGTAAATTCTTTGATTGTACATTCTGGGAAACCCAACTGAAAATACTTGTGTTCATTTGTGAGTTACTATCAGCTACCCGACGTCGAGGCACCCTTATACGAATAGTTGTGCCTCGCTGGCCGATGCGGGCGCCATTTTCTCAGCGTGGTTGTCCATTTACAGTAAGTTTCCCTAGGACCTCTTTTTCTCCATACGCTTCGACGAAGACGAAGACTTAAACGATTATTAACAGACTAAATATTGTCCGATTGATTAAATTAGTCCTCTACTGAGGAAAAATGACACGTCAAAAATACAATTACATATAAATACGAAAATACGTCATAATACGGAAATAGAAAAATACGCTCACGATATATATATATATATATATATATATATATATATATATTATAAAATATCAACGGGAGTATCCATTGATAGAAGCGTAATTGTGTGTGTTGTTGGGTATTTTTGTGTATTGTTGAATTCTCCTTTAGCAGCTCAACAAAAAACAAAAGCCTTTTGAGTTTTGTCAACTGAAGAGTCGCTCTAGGCTCTTCTTAGCACCTGATCAAAGCGACAAGTATCCCAGAAACGTTGTGTGGTATTTATATTATCACTTATTTTGTCTGTATCTTTATTATTATTAATTTTCAATTAGATGTAATTTTTTTCATTTCAACATTTGACACCTGGCCTTTTCATTTGCGTCTTCTATTTCTATGAACGTTTATATTATTATTGTTGCCTTGAAAGTTCAGTTCCAAGTCGGCAGCTGACGTACTACAAAAACTTGTACTTAAAAAGCCACATGTCGTATGCGTCTAAACCACGCTCTGTAGATCTATGCAAACTCATGTCTCGAAGAATATAGTTATTGTAGTTTTATTTAAAAAATCTTGATAGTTTCTTACAAGAAAATATTATCCGACGCCTTATTATTGAGGAACTTTGATATAGCTGGACGAATTCAAAGCAGTATCGCTAAATATTGTCGCCCAAAATCGTGAGAAAACTAGAATATATTCAGGACAGGTGAAAGTTCATAAAATTTTCGGAGAGAGAAAAGAAGATACATCCCAACCGCCGGCCTAATTAAACCCTTGATATATTACCCAGAACACTGGTGTTATGGCCTTCAACCGCAGTTGTTGCGTCCATTCACGTCGTACATGAAAGGAGAAAACAGAACGGCAGTATAATTCAAGAACGAGACGGGAGTATACAAATTTACTCAACTATTACAGAATTCCAGCATCCAATAGTGTATTCAAGAATTTATATCATATATGGAATTTATATAATAAATGGTTAAAGTGTTTTATAAATAAATTCTGAGTTTCCAAGCTATTTCTATCATTTGGGAGACTATTATATATGTTTATACCGAAATAACGAATGCGGCATCCAAAGAGGCTAAGACGATGTTTCTCTATTCGTAGTTGGGAAGATTCTCAGTGCCGATGTTACGCCAAAACAACTTTAACATTTCGACTATATAAGAATCTAAGGTTTACAGCATGTGGAAGCTATTATTCTTACGACTCGATTTTGCAGTTTGAATATTTGCAACAGCTGACTGGAGCGATCCGAGTTTTGCTATTCCGTAAAATAATGCCGATTGAAAATAAGCGAGGTATATTTTCTTATTAACGTCGATCTCCTGCACTAATACACTTAATGTATAGGAAAATATTCAATTGAGTTTAGTATCAATCTTGGAATTATTACGACAATATGCTCAGTGCTAAAATTTTTATAATAAATTTATAAGACTGTTATTTTTTTTATTATTATTACTAGCTGGGTGCCCGGCGTTGCCCGAGATGACATTTATCCATAACCCCCGAATTTTTCGTTATTTTTATGTAACGCAACTAAATGTGTTATCGGCCGGTTCCATTGTTTAAAAATTTCTACCCCCGTCCAACCCCGAGCAAAACTTAATTTTTTCACAATGAAATTGAGCGACATCCATAACCCCATAATTGACTCGAATCTTGGTCTATTCGCGTTATTTTCATGTAACGCTTCTCAAAACCCCACCTCTAAGCGTGCTTCCATACCATGCCCATAGGTGTTGAAATTATACACAGAATTTATTTAGTATTATTATGAGTCTCATTGACCCCGAAAAATATTTATTTGGCGCAAATATCGACAGGTTAACATTTTTGAACATTTCTACGCCCGCCCACGTCCGACCAGCCCTCCCACCCACAACCAACTCCGCGCGCTACCCAGGTTGCCATATATAAATTCAGTGACATCTATAACCTCGATTTGTCTCGAATCTATGTTGTTCTCACGTTTTTTTCTTGTAACTGCCCTCCACCCCTACACGTTGGATCGTGTATCGATGTCGACAAAGTTTTTAAATTTATGAGTTTATTTTCTGGTTTCCTATCTTCGCTTGCAAACGGCCTAATTTGTTCCACTATGACGCCTTAATTTAGAACTGAATTTTGTCAAGTAGTTATAATAAGTCAATCTGGATATAGAAAATGTACAATAATAATAATAAAAAATACGCACAGCAGCCGAATTTATTTATTTATTTCTATATAAATGAAACTGCAGTGTGGGTTTATTGAATTATTTCATTACAATCGAGTATTTATAACCCTAAAACAGTCATAAGATATTTCAGTACATAAATGTTGATTGATTGTAAGATAAAAACAATTAATTGCCTTGAACCTCTAAAAATGAATATAAAATTATAGTGCGTCATTTATTGTACTAAAAAATGTTCCTCTTAACTAAATATAATTAATATTAAAAGAAAAACGCACTGCGTAATTCAGAGAACAATGTCGCCATTTTGCTTAGTTCTGGGTAAACGCCTCTGACCAAGGCGAGGCAGGAAGAAGGGGCAGGTGTGACGTAGACAAGAACTTCGCCAACTACTAAGGCCGTCTGCTCCCCTGATGTATCGAGCTCCGTGAAAATCAAACCCCATGTTAAGTCGTTAGTACGAACCAAATCCAACAGATGTCATGAGCGCCTCCTTTTTGAAGCGTTTCAATTTTAGTATGGGATTTCGTGATTTTGTCGTGCGGGTTGCTAGTAGAAGTAAAGAAGGTGTCTTATTCCACGAGCAGGTGTCTCAGTCCACGAGTCTAAGCACCGCCCCTAAAGCAGCAGCTCCTCCATTTTACATGCATCGGCACAACTCTGCCTGCCGTTGCTTACTTGGTCTCTCTATTTCTCTCTAGCCGAGAGGAATGAAGAAATGATTTTGAATATATAAATAATCGATAACATTTAGATAGTCACTAAATTAAATTAATAATGTGGAACTTAAATTAGAAATTTTCGAAATTAAATAATTAATTTATTTTTATCAATTTTTTTATGCGGAATGATTTTTGCGTTCCCATATTCATCTTTTTCATATTCCATAATTAATTTTTTAAATCAATAATTACTATATTTACAAATGTAAAATTATAGTCAATCATTATTATTTGTTCCATAACTTTTCAATTAAAGGCCATAATTAATACCCATAAACACAATTAATTGGCTTTTTATAATGAATAATAAATCATGTTAATTAAAAGCAAGTAAATGATAAACAAATATTGTGTGATAAGTAATAATTGGTCTATTATTTGTTACGTTAGTTATGTAATTATTTTACTATTAAAACACAGGTTTTAACTACGTATTTTCAATTTAAAAACCAATAAAAATAACACACTGTGCCCGCATTGAGCCTGATGCCATGGTGAGCCTTGTAAAACCAAGACGTATTTTGTATGATAATGTTCATTATGTTTTCTATTATTGTTGTTGCATAATAATAGAAATTAATTTGAAAATAATCTCCTTAATTTTATTTGCACTGTGTGACGCGATATACACGGAAAATAGCGACGTTTTGTTAAGTAATTTAATAATCGCGCCATTTTAAATTTAACAAAATACGACTGAAAGTTTAGTGTTTTTGAAATATAAACTGATTAATTATTTGTTACAGAACGCCTAATGATGTCTGGGGTTAGAAAAAGCGTTTTTGGATTGATAATAATTTCATTGGAAGACGCCACGGCATCTATGTCGAAAAAGTTTTTAAATTTATGAATTTATTTCCTGGTTTCCTATCTTCGCTTACAAACAGCCTAATTTGTTCCAATAAATATGACGCCTAAATTTAGATCTGAATTTTGTCAAGTAGTTATAATAAGTCAATCTGGATATAGAAAACAATAGTAATAATAGTAATTATACTCATATAACATCGGTAGAAACACTATCAATCTCTTTAACCCCTAAAAATTTTTATCCGCCTAAAAAATCTACTTTTTTAGATTGTTTGAATGTTTCAACCCCCGACCCTATGCGTGCTATCCTCTCATACCAAAAAGGGTTGTAATTTTACAAAAAAAACATAGGTGGAAATACTATCAACGTAATTGACCCTGATAATTATTTATTCCACTCAAATATCGACCATTTAACTTGTTTGAAATCTTCCATTCCCGTTCAAACCCTTTCCCCTGGGTTTTAAATGGCCACTTGAATGTCATAATTAAACTCACCGACATCCGTTACCCTGTATTTGACTCCAATATCGGTTGTATTCCCGTTATTTTCTTGTAATACCTGTCCAGCCCCACTCCTAACGGCGCTCCTTTCCCATGATATGAGGGTTTGAAATTATACTCATAGAACATCGGTATAAACACTATCAATCTTTTTCACCCCTAAAATTATTTATCAGACACAAATATCGGCTGTTTTAACATGTTTGAATATTTCAACCCTCGTCAATCCCCACTCCTGGGGTTGGTAAATGTTTCACACCCCGACAGTGTTTGTTTCCTGGTCGCAAAGAACACATGTATGAAATTTGTTCCACCGGTGTATATGTATATATACATATATATATATAAACACTCTGTTTTATTTATTAGATACTAGCTGGGTGCCCGGCGTTGCCCGAGATGTCATTTATCTATAACCATCCATAAGACTCCAATTTTGGTTACTTTTGCGCTATTTTTATGTAAAGCTCCTCGAACCCTATCCCTAAATGTGCTCACCTCCCATGCCGAAGGCGGATGAAGTCATTGACTAAATATATCGGCCGTTTTTACATGTTAGAAGATGACCACCCCCACAAATATGCGATAATGAAAAAGAATATTCCACGCAAAAATCGGCCGATTACATTGTCTGAAAATTTATTCCCTCGCCCAACAACTCCCAAACCCGTCGCGTTACCCCCCCAGGGTTGTCACAATTAGACTCAGCGACATTCATAGTCTCTGAATTGATTCGAATCTCGGTTGTTTTTGCGGGATTTTATTTAACGTACCTCCACCCCACCCCTAAGCTTGCTCCCCTCACACGGGTTAAATTATACACAAACAACATCGGTATAAATACTATCAAAGTAATTAACCCCAGGAAATAATTATCGCAAATATCGACCGTTTAACATGTTTGAAATTTTTCACCCCCGACCACTCCCGCTTCGGGGACTTAAACGGTCAAGTTTAATGTCATAATTAAACTCAGTGACAATCCTGATAGTTTCTGGTTTATTTTTATCTAATGCTACTTCCACGCAAACCCTTAAGGGTGCACCCTTCCTAGTCCGAAAGGGGTTGAAATTACACACAGAGAACATGTAGGGAAATTTTATTAATCTAATTCATCCCGAAATATATTTAATTGACGAAAAAAAAGCCGGTCAACTCATCCCAACCCAGCCGATACCCGCGCGTTGTCCAGATTGTCATAAATAAATTCAGGGACATCCATTACCTTCGATTTGACTCGAATCTCGGTTGTTTTCCCGTTATTTTCAAGGAAATTAATTAAACTCAGTGACAATCCCGATAGTTTCTGGTTTCTTTTTATGTAATGCTACTTCACGCCCACCCTTAAATGTGCACCCTTATGAGTCCGAAAGGGGTTGAAATTATACACAGAGAACATGTAGGGAAATTGTATTAATGTAATTCATCCCGAAATATATTTAATCGACGCAAAAAACAGCTGGTCAACTCTTCCCAACCCAGCCGATACCCGCGCGTTGTCCAGATTGTCATAAATAAATTCAGGGACATCCATTACCTTCGATTTGACTCGAATCTCGGTTGTTTTCCCGTTATTTTCAAGGAAATCCCCTCCAGCACCACCCCTATCATGCCTACAAACAACATCGGTAGAAATACTATCAACGTCAATGGTCCCGGCATTTATTTATTCCACGCTAATATCGATGATTTAACATGTTAGAAAATTTCCATCCCATCCACTGCCGCCCATTGGGGCTAAATGGCCAATTTGATGCTATAATTGAACTGGACGACATCCATATCCTTGGATTTGACTCCAATCTCGGTTGTATTCGCGTTATTTTATTGCAGCGTTCCTCCACCCAACACCTAAAAGTGCTCTACTGATAATACCGACCCGCTTCTGGGGGTGGTAGACGCGTCTCAGCCCAACAGTCGGTAGA
Source organism: Zhengitettix transpicula (assembly GCA_037074705.1). NCBI lineage: Eukaryota > Metazoa > Arthropoda > Insecta > Orthoptera > Tetrigidae > Zhengitettix > Zhengitettix transpicula. Next base: position 65,522,645 of record CM073595.1, on the reverse strand, counting down.
AACACTATCAATATCTGTGACCCCTAAAAATATTTATCCGACGGAAATAACGACTGTTTTAGCGTGTTTAAATATTTCAACCCCCGTCCGCCCCCGCTTCTGGAGTTGGTAGACGCGTCTCACCCCGACAGTGTTTGTTTCCTGGTCGCAAAGAACATGTGTACGAAATTTGGTGAAATTTTCTCCAGCTGTGTAGATTTGTATAACGAACATACAAATATACAAATATACAAACATACAAATATACAAACATACAAACATACATACATACATACACTCATTTTTATTTATAAAATTAAACGTCGTTATTAATGGAAACAACATCGATAAAATAGTATGAACAACACCACCCCTAAATATGCTACTTTCCCGTGGTGGAAAGGGTTGAATTTTTACTCATATCACATCGGTAGAAACACTATAAATCTAGTTTACCCATAAACACATAACATTTTGGCAATTTTAGAATAATAGACAATTCTCACCCCCAGCCCTAAGCAAGCTCACCGCTAATGTCTAAAGGGATTTATATTTTCAACAAAATCCGTTGAAATAGTATCCACGTAATTCTCCTCCAAGAACGCGCAAGAACTGACTATTTATCTCCCCTTCCAACCCCCACCCTTTCGGGTTAAATGGGCAACTAAAAATATTTATCCGAAGTAAACTCACTGACATCCATAACCTTCGATTTGACTCCAAACTCGGTTGTATTCGCGTTATTTTTCTGTAAAGCAACTCCACCCCAAACCCTAAGGGTGCCCTTTTCCCAGGGCGTAGGAGATGAATATTATATTCAGATAACATCGGTAGAAACACAATCAATATCTTTGACCCCGAAAATATTTATCCAAATCTAATACCTGCTGTTTTAGCATGTTTAAGTATTTCAACCCCCGTCCACCCCCGCTTCTGGGGTTGGTAGACGCGTCTCACCCCGACAGTGTTGTTTTCCTGGTCGCAAAGAACCCGTGTACGAAATTTGGTGAAATTTGCTCCAGCGGTGTAGATTTGTACTCTCCACCCCAAACGCTAGGGGTGTTCTTTCCCCAGGGTGTAGGGGATGAAAATTATATTCTGAAAACATTGGTAGAAACTCCATAAATATGTTGGACCCCTAAAAATTATTATCCGACTAAAATATCGGCTGTTTTAGCATGTTCAAATATTTCCACCCCCGTCCACCCCCGCTTCTGGAGGTGGTAGGCGCATCTCACTCCGACAGTGTTGTTTTCCTGGTCGCAAAGAACCCGTGTACGAAATTTGGTGAAATTTGCTCCAGCGGTGTAGATTTGTACTCTCCACCCCAAACGCTAGGGGTGTTCTTTCCCCAGGGTGTAGAGGTTGAAAATTATATTCAGATATCATCAGTGGAAAGACTATAAATATCTTTGACCCCTAAAAATATTTATCCGACTGAAATATCGACTGTTTTAGCATGTTCAAATATTTCCACCCCCGTCCACCCCCGCTTCTGGAGGTGGTAGGCGCGTCTCACCCCGACAGTGTTGTTTTCCTGGTCGCAAAATCATCAGTGGAAAGACTATAAATATCTTTGACCCCTAAAAATATTTATCCGACTGAAATATCGACTGTTTTAGCATGTTCAAATATTTCAACCCCCGTCCACTCCCGCTTCAGGGGGTGGTAGGCGCGTCTCACCCCGATAGTGTTGTTTTCCTGGTCGCAAAGAACACGTGTACGAAATTTGGTGAAATTTGATCCAACGGTATAGATTTGTATTCTCCACCCCAAACGCTAGGGGTGCTCTTTCCGCAGGGTGTAGGGGATGAAAATTATATTCAGAAAACATCGGTAGAAACACCATCAATATCTTGGATCCCTAAAAATTATTATCCGACTAAAATATCGGCTGTTTTAGCATGTTTAAATATTTCAACCCCCGTGCACCCCCGCTTCTGGGGGTGGTAGACATGTCTCACCCCGACAGTGTTTGTTTCCTGGTCGTAAAGAACACGTGTACGAAATTTGGTGAAATTTGATCCACCGGTATAGATTTGTATTCTCCACCCCAAACCCTAAGGGTGCCCTTTTCCCAGGGTGTTGGGGATGAAAATTATATTCAGAAAACATCGGTAGAAACACCATAAATATCTTGGACCCCTAAAAAATATTATCCGACTAAAATATCAGCTGTTTCAGCATGTTTAAGTATTTCAACTCCCGTCCACCCCCGCTTCTGGTAGACGCGTCTGACCCCAACAGTGTTGTTTTCCTGGTCGCAAAGAACACGTGTACGAAATTTGGTGAAATTTGCTCCAGCGGTGTAGATTTGTATTCTCCACCCCAAACGCTAGGGGTGCTCTTTCGCCAGGGTGTAGAGGTTGAAAATTATATTCAGATATCATCAGTGGAAAGACTATAAATATCTTGGAACCCTAAAAATATTTATCCGACTGAAATATCGACTGTTTTAGCATGTTCAAATATTTCCACCCCCGTCCACCCCCGCTTCTGGGGGTGGTAGGCGCGTCTCACCCCGACAGTGTTTGTTTCCTGGTAGCAAAGAACACGTGCACGAAATTTGGTGAAATTTTAACCAACGGTATAGATTTGTATTCTCCACCCCAAACGCTAGGGGTGCTCTTTCCCCAGGGTGTAGGGGATGAAAATTATATTCAGAAAACATCGGTAGAAACACCATCAATATCTTGGACCCCTAAAAATTATTATCCGACTAAAATATCGGCTGTTTTAGCATGTTTAAATATTTCAACCCCCGTGCACCCCCGCTTCTGGGGGTGGTAGACATGTCTCACCCCGACAGTGTTTGTTTCCTGGTCGTAAAGAACACGTGTACGAAATTTGGTGAAATTTGCTCTACCGGTGTAGATTTGTATAACGAACATACAAACATACAAACAAACATACAAACAAACAAACATACAAACATACATACACTCTTTTTTATTTATAAGATTTACCCAAATTTACTTAGTTGAATGTTTGTGTTTTACTTAATTTTCGGAAACTTACGACGGGAAATATTCGTATGTAAATTACAATTCTGGAATTCGGAACAGCAGAACTTAGCCATATATCTATATTTATTTAAATATTGTAGAAGTATACTGATGAGCCGTGGTCTTAGTAAATTACAGAATAACCTAAGTGAGGTTTTTTTTTAGGAATGATGTAATTTTTACAAGTAATATTTGGTGGCGCATAGGCATACAGTGTACGCCGCATATTGTAATCAATAATATTATCATTCTTATTATATATTGCCCGGACTAATATGATTAATATTAAGAAAACGTTTGTTGTGATCAGAAGTCGTTTTATATTATCTTTCTTTTGAAAATCCATCACAGAAGAGACGCTCATGGAAAACAAGGCAGAAGAATCTGTGTACCTACCCTTGATAGAAACTTGTATTGTCGAGTCCTAATTGTGTTTTTAGTTTGATTCATGAAGCCGAGAGTTCCCATTTGTTCGCAAAGTTAAACAGCAAAATTACGACATAGCTGTGAAAACATCTCAATCTCCAACAACAGCTGAAATGAGGCAGGCATCACAAATATTGCGATTTGGTGTACAGCACAGGTCTGTTGATTTTTTTTAAAAAACATTACGAGTACGAGGTTTACATTAATGTAATCCTCAGAGAAATCCAGAAAGAAACCGTAATTTCTTGGTATAGGCATTATGAATGGATGCTTTCCAAGTTGTAAAATGCACAAGTACCGGTAACTCTCTTGTTTAATTTATATTCTTCAATTATAATTTTTCGTCTATTGTTATGAATCGGTTAATGTTATATTATCTGTAGCCCAAATTGATAACACTGTATTAATTTTCTGAAGATCGTTTCATATAGAAATTAAAACTTTTAAGCAATAGACGAGCTCCCTACATGACTTTTCTGTGTTGTGTAAGGCTTTGGTGATGATTTTAAGTCTGTGGTGTGTTTGTACTGGAAAAGTTATTAAAAGTTTATTCTATTACAAGTGGAAAAGTTGGAAAGTGAATACGTAAGTGATTTACATTAGTTTTCCTTTTTATTTACATCAATTCAATCGCACGAGAAAATTCCACAATGTTGAAAAATCATGATTTTTGTCACAATGGTACCTTGTTGAGGTAAAAGCCAACGTACGATCGAGAAGGATCAAGAAAACGAACGAGCCTTCGCAAGACCGGAAACTCACAATTGAGTCCGTTACTTAAGAGTACACGTGAGGCGAGCCATTGTGCGAGGTTCCCATTCTCATGCTTTCAACTTGCTTCACAGGACAACACCTAATAATTTACACAAACAACAATCTCGGAACCAGAGCCAATTTCCTATAACTACATCCTTCATATTAGATTTTATTGCCGTCTTAGGACACTATTCTTCTGACATCCGTACAGTTTGTAAAGGTGCAGAATGATTCCTTACGAAAAGGAAAAGAAGCATGGCTGCAGTTCTGACCAGACGCCCTTATAGGAATTCTTTACTTGAAGAAAAAATGAAGAAGACTGAGATAGAACAAAGCAGATGAACAGGAAACGAGGAAGAGGAAAAATATACGGTGGTTCAGTTACAAACGGGAAGAGAAAGAAGACGAAGCTGTCACTTGTGAAGGAAGATTCCAGTAGTGATGACAATCCGGAATAAATTTATTGTAACGATAATTTTTTGCGTTCTGGGAGTGGTGAAGGATGGATTATGTGCAAGATTTGTAAACGCTGGGCAATGAGCAGGAGTGGATGATGCAATTAAAGGAAATCCATAGGACGTACAAATTCAAATTTCTAAAATGTATGTGTTATAGAATACTATTTGTGATAAAATAAAGTGTCACAATGTTTCTATAAAAATTATGAAAATTTCGTACTTAAACCGGGGATTCTACGGAATTTATTAAAAAGTATGTTTAGCTTTAAATAAGCGATTAAAAATTCTCCATAAAATCACAGAAACTCTAAAAAACAAAGGAGTAACGTTTTTTTATACTATCGTGATTCTTAAGTATAATACGGGTTAATACTCCTTAAGTCTCAGGCTTCCCTACAAAAAATACAAAAAAAATTGATAAATGAGAAATTATAGAAAATAAAAAATATATATAAATCAGACTAGGGGCCATGAAAAGGAAGATTAGATGAAATTGCTGTTAATGTAAACCAGACTTCACAATTATCACTACTCCAGAGGAATTTTGCTGGCAACTGGTCGCAGCAGTAAATTTTTCAGACTGGAGATCTTGTCCAGTGGAAATTATTATCGCGAAGAAAAACAAAAGAATTGAGCAGTATCAGATGAACAGCACCTATTATAACAAGTTCGAACGTTTTACCCAGTACTTTCAAGGGAATTAATAATCATTAGGTTCAGGCTGCTTTACGAATTCTTTGACCAAATAATAAAGAAGACAATTAATTTCGTATTATTGGTAATGAAAAGTTAATGTATATATATTTAGTATTGCTGAATCCTTTGACGGCGGTGAATGATATTTATTTAAAGTTAAGGTTAGCGGCAGTTTGAGCCTGCCCCAACGCAGAGTCGCAGACCCGCAACAAAGGGAAGTATTGCGTCACGCAGGCAATAGGCGGGCAGATGTGCGTAGGGACAGATGCGAGGAACACCACACATCCCTATTGTCATGATAATCAAAATAATACACCTGGTCTATTAATACTTACGTTGATTTAATTGTATGGGCAAAGCCAGGTGGCTATGCTCAAAAGACATACAAAAAACTTACACAAACTATATGCCAACATCAACATATAATAAATATGAAGAATAAAAATACTTACATTACACCTATGAAACTTTTTACATAATACCATTAACGATTAATTTAGATTACATAAATTAAACTGTCTGCTAGATTTATAATATTATAATGAAAGTATGGCCAACATACAACCTCACAACGTTTCCTCCACTAATCGGTGGACCTTATCAAGTGAACAAAAATGTAACTGGAGCGTCTTTGTACACCAAAAGACATAAAATAAACAGATAACTTACTAAGTAAAAGGTTTTGCTCAAGGATTCGCTAACACTCTGGGACAATAAGGGTATTAACATGATTTATTCTGATATTAATCATTTCATAAATAAGTCTAGAATAATAATTTGTTTCCACGTCAAGGATGCTTACATTGGTCCACTTAAAGCTGTGAGACATATGTTTAGTAATAACACAATGCTTGTCCGCGAGTAATTTTAATTTCATCCTATGCTTCTTGATCCTGGTTCTCAAAGTCCTCTTTGTCTGACCAATCAATTTTGTAGACAACAAATTGAGTATCCTCAGGGCACAATGTGTCTGTACCATTCTTGCAATAACATGAAAGCGAGTTGGTAGATTTGTAAATTTCGTCCAAATTGTATTGGCGGAGGAAATTAGTTATGCCAATATGTAAACCAAAAATGGGGAAAACTAGCTTGATGTCGGGTCTATTGTGATTTGGACGACTATTGGATGAAGAAAGTAACAATTTATTGAGTCCATTGTGGATATTAGTATGAATAAACGTAGGGGGACAGAGATTGGCCAACAGGATATTGGTGACGATAGATAATCAACACGGGATTTATGATCAACGAGGTTAAAAATCATAGCCCTTTTTTTGGATTGTAGTATGGTTAAGAAAAAAAAAGTGAGTGACACGTCCAGAGGAAGTAGGCTTTCTAAACCAATTAGTCAATAATTTAGAATTAATAACCGATAGGGTGACGTCAGGTCCACCGATTGGTGGAGGAAACGTTGCCTGTTGTTTTTTTTTTTGCCATACTTTTGCATTTAGATTGTTAATGGCGTCCGACCGTTCTCTGCACTTTACAGATTAAACTGAATTTCAAAAACCATACCCTTACAACTCTACGTCTCTCAATTTATTAATACGAGTCTTATTATTTTTAGAATAAATCCCTATCATAATTCGTTAATATTCTTTTCAATTGTTGGTCGGTAAAAGACAAGTGATAGGAACTTTATACAGTCTCAGATGTTTTATTTATTCTTTGGATAATTGGCTGAATGTCATAATAATTCAACAAAAAAATTGAATTACATGTGAATTAATAATTAACCAAGATAATCTACTAAGTAAAAATGTTACATGGAAGATAATCATGATTAATAATACGTTCATATCCTGAAGCTGCATAATTCACTACGTAATTCCAGTTTTATCCAACGTCGAAATCAATCATATGAATTAATAAAACATAACAGTGGGGACTGTTTAGTAGGTTCTTTATCTAAACTTCTAATGTCTCATTTTTGTGGATAATTTTCTATGTAACACAATGAAATTTCTTTTCCTCAGTATAACCCCAGTTACAGACTAAATACATCATCGATTACGTCGAAGCAGACTAGATATATTGGTCACTGTATTTGCCATACGTGTATACTAATGAGGATCTGTTTGGACGAGTCGCACACGTAACCTTGACGTCATTTCCTATCCCGTAGTGACGCAACGCGATGCATCGCTTAGCTCCACAGATATTCCCCTTTCATACTCAGACCCAACCGCTTCCCTGACAAAAAAAAAGAGACCTGGTGTGGTTGTGAGCCCCTCAGGCAGCAGCGGGCCCCCTGCTGCGTACGCAAACACAGCATTCGGAAAGGAAGCGACGGAGAAAACGTTCCGTTCGTTTCGGAGGGAGAATAGTTTATTTATAAATCTTCAGTTGAGTGGCGTGTATAGTCCTACAGTCGCGGAAATATTACTTCGAAAATTTCACAGTTCTGACGCGTCCTATAATATTCAACATTATCATTACACTTTCTAAGTTTACAGGTTTTACATTAACTTTACGCCAATTACTGCACCAAATAGAGTATTTCCGCCTTAAATTGCAATTCTGAATAGATTTATTAGGTTCAGACCGTTTTTATGATTTCAACGACTGAATAATAGTCGCCATTAATGAGCATAGTTTTACAATTACTTCCAAAAAGGTTATAACTACTAATATTGTTAATCGTTGAAGGAGGACTAGTGCATATATCTACGACTCAGGTAGAGCGGATAAAATAAAACACAGAAACATTTATTAATTTACTAACTGGATGTCCGTCGTTGCCCGGGTTGTCATATATCCATAGCACCGATTTGACTCTAATCTTGGTTGTTTTTGCGTTATTTTTATGTAACGCACCTCCACCCCTAAGCGTGCTCCCCTCCCATGCCGAAAGTGGTTGAAATTATACACAAACAACATCGGTAGAAATACTATCAATGTCATTGGCCCCAACAAATATTTATTCCACGCAAATATCGACCGTTTAACTTGTTTAAAAATTTCCTCCCCCGCTCGGGGGAGCTAAACAGCAAGTTTAATATCATAATTAAACTCAGTGACATCCATAACCCCGGATTTGGCTCCAATATCGGTTGTTTTTGCGTTATTATTATGTAATGCCAGTCCACCCCCACCCTTAAGGGTGCTCCCCTCCCAAGCCGAGTTGAGATTATACACAGACAACACGTAGAGAAATATTATGAATCTAACTGACATTGAAAAACATTTATTCGACGCAAATATAAGCCGGTTAACATGTTTTAAAATTTCTACGTCGGCCCACCCCCGCGCGCTGACCAGATTACCGTCCCATTGCGAAATGGGTTGCAATTTTACACAGCTAACATCTGTAGAAACACTATAAATCTCTTTGACCCCTAAAAATATTTATCCGACCGTTTTAGCATGTTTGAATATTCCCACCCCCGTCCACCTTCGCTCCTGGGGGTGGTAGACGTGTCTCAACCCCACAGTGTTGGTCACAAAGAACAGCTGTACGAAATTTGGTGAGATTTTCTCCACGGGTGTAGATTTATATGCGATACAAACAAACACTCTGTTTTATTTATTAGAATATAATTCTCCCTTGAATATTTTGAGTACATCTCAGGGCAAAGACAACATTTATTATTTATTAAATTTCAGTTTGTTGAATGTTCCGTACTACTTATGAAAAATTTTAATTTCATAAAACAAAATCTCTTACTCCCCTATGTTTTTAACATGAAAATATCTGCAGTGGATGACTTTGTGTGTATGCAGCTGTGAGCATGTAAGTTATTCTACTGAGAAGCTGTTTTCTTTGAAGAAGGAATTGCATCATCGTTCCAGAATACTCGTATCTTGCATTTTCCTCTTAGGTACAATATTTTACAACTCAGTCATGAGCTTAAAGGTGAAATGAGCTAATTTCCTGTGAATTTTTTTTCCAAACTTATATTTCTGTACAATTGATAAATATGCGAAATATTTTTGTGAAATAGTAACCGAAGTAACAACAGAAAATTCACGTATATATTTGGATATATACCGTGAAAAACAAATGCGTTTAAAATTTCATTATTGGTATTAATATGATATTTTTCTTGACCAATAATATTTTCAACGAAATTACCAATTTTATTATAATTTGCGATATCTGCGCTCTAGTTGTTCCAATTGGATGCTACATTCTAATTGGTTTGCAAATATTCATTACCATTGATTTTCAAATTACTTAAAAAATTCAAATTATTTCGTCAGTGTCCCTGGGTTGAAGCCCACTGTATCTGAAATGTAAATGTCCAAATTGTTAGAGAGAGTGCGTAGCTTAGAAATGGAGTCAATGATCACTTAGGCTGAAGCATCATTAAGGAAACAAGTCGCATTCAGCAATGACGCAATGTTGATTTCTGTTGCCGCACGCGTCACCAGTCGGGAAGATCCAGCCAGCGACGTGCGTTGGAATATTCAGGCTTCACGGTTATCATAATTCTTCGGATAATACAATTATTAAGATAACGAAGTAAATACTGCCGAGTTACGGAATATGGTGACTGAGATGAAAAATAATTGCAAACGACAAAAGAAAAAAATCAAGAATCCAGAAGTGGTTCATCCCTAGAAATAAATCATGTGAATATGTCGAAAAATTTAATACAAATATTACAATGTTTCATAAGATTGGCATTCAATGCATCCAGATATATTTATTAACTACAGGCTTAAAATTGTACTGGTATTCGTATTCTTCGTGTTCCATCAATTTTTCTCGTCATGATGTCTCCAGTGATCATTATTTTCTAGTGAAAAGATAATTTATGACAATTTGTTTGCACTGTAGTAATAAAAACCGATCACCATTCCAACTTGTTATTTTAACTCACGAATTTTTTATTAACAGAGGTAAATAATGGTTTCACTAAATAAAATTTGAAGTAAAATAGTCAGTATTTAAATTTAGAAATGCGGCCAGGTAATTAGGCGGTTTAGTTTTTGAAGGCCTACGTTCCCGTGGTCAAAAATGAATTTAACTATTGCTCAATCTAGGCAACGCAGGATTACTATGTCAGTCTTATATTTCACAACTAGGTAGATATTCTCACCAACCCAATTTATTTTTACTCAACTTCCCGGATATCTGGGAAGTCTCTAATTTATAAATAAAACAATTGATGACCTTATACAGGCACTTTTTATTTTTTATTTATATTATGACGACGTTTCGATACCTTTTTGTGTCTTCTTCAGCTATTTTCGAAATTAAGATAATAAACTAGCACAACTAAACGAATAACTAGTTATTAAATTCACACAGTTTTGAAAAAGGGTCCGAGGCACACAATTCACTAAGACTAACAAGATTGTACCTAGACTGTGTGAATTTAATAACTAGTCAATTGTAAAGGTATCGAAACGTCGTCAAATATATATATATAATGTGTCGCATAAGGTCTTCAATTATTCTATTAATTCAAAACCGACGTTAAAACTTTTTAGTCTCTGATTCGTTTATACAGAAGCCAAAGTCGTTCAATCAATTGCGAAAGTCTCAATAAACTACTCTCTGGTATAGACTGAATTAATAGGTTTATTTCTGTAATGAGTGCTCGGACTCTGAAGAGTTTTTGTCAGTTCTAAATGTTTGGTTTTTCTACCTCCTTCCACTCCTATATTTTCTCTATTAAAAACAATGGACACTCGGTAAGTTCTTCACAACCCGGACGAGGTACAAAGCTTTCTTTCCCATTGGGAACACTGACCCTCTCCCTTTTTAAATCATCTTGTCATTTTGTATTGGGCTCAGTCATCACCTGTATTGATTCTCTAACTATATTTCCAAACTAGCTGAGTGCCTGGAGTTGTCATATACCCATAACCCCGGATTTGACTCAAATCTCGGTTCTTTTTTCGTTATTTTCTTGTAAACTGCCTCCACCCCCATCCCTAAGTGTGCTCCTTTCCCATGCTAAGGGGTTGAAATTATACACAGATAACATCGGTAGAAACATTATCAATCTCTTTGACCCCTAAAAATATTTGTCCGACTCAAATATCGGCCGTTTAATCTCTTTGACCCCTAAATGTATTTATCCGACTCCAATATCGGCCGTTTAATCCCTTTGACCCCTAAATATATTTATCCGACTCCAATATCGACCGTTTAATCTCTTTGACCCCTAAATATATTTATCCGACTCCAATATCGGCCGTTTAATCTCTTTGACCCCTAAATATATTTATCCCGACTCCTATATCGGCCGTTCAATCCCTTTGACCTCTAAAAATATTTATTCGACTTAAATATTGGCTGTTCAATATCTTTGACTCCTAAAAATATTTATTCGACTCAAATATCAGCCGTGTTTGCATGTTTCATAATTTCCACCCCCGTTCCTGGGGGGTGGTAGACGTGTCTCATCCCTACAATGTTTGTTTCCTGGTCGCAACGAACACGTCTACGAAATTTGGTGAAATTTTCTCCAAATTTGTATGCGGAACGTGGACACATACATACAAACAAACACTCTGTTTCATTTATTAGAAGATTTCCTATTCTGCCATTATTCTTTCCTGCAATTAATCAGAATTCTTCGAAGCCATAGAGAATGGAAAGCCAGGAAAATCTTTCTCCAAACAATGGCATGTGATATTTATTTTCTCATGAGACCTATGAATAAAAAAGTTGAAATACATTATGTGATCGAGTAAGTTTCGGTGGGAGTTTATTTTTTAAGTCGACAAAAATCTGTAAAGAAATGAATATTCGTTTATTTCCAGAGGAGTCGTATTTCTTTATTGATGTACGAATCCGTTTGTTTACGTCGAGCAGCGCTGCACGAGGTTGATGCAATAGCTGTGTTTAAAGGGAGAAACTGCAGAAAGACAGCGAGTGAGTGACCTAAGAATGAGAGACTGTTCCTGCTGTACCGTTAAATGGCCTGTGTACCGTCCTTGAAGGTCAGCCAAGGTCAGCCAGGAGGAATGCCGAATGACCGGAGGCCTACGGAGCCCTTAGCAGGTACAATACAAAATAAAAATGGGAATAAGTAGCCACGAGAATTCATAAAAGAAATTTAACTTTTCTCCAGTATCGCGTGTTAATCGGGTTATATTCAAGGGAATTATATCTATAAAATTGAAGATGTGCTGGATTTGTATGCTTTTGGAATCATTTATAGTATGAATGAAGAATCTGAGCCTGAGGAACAGTCCACTGTTTCAGTTTTACCTATGAAATTGATTATTAAGATTGCTTCGTCTATCAGGAAAATTATAACTAAAAATAGTGTTTCCCTATTGACATTGCTACGAATAATTTTTATTTTATTTTCACAATTACACTGAAATTTTATTGTTTAATATCTCTATTTACAAGTAAATATACAAATTTGGTGAAATTTAATGCAAAATACATTTCTAATGTATTTACTTTGAAGTATTTTTTAAGACGTGACACCATATTGAATTAACAAATTTATTAACTTTTTTTAGTTATAAATAATATGACATGAGTAATTCAGTTTCCTGATTTTTCATATAACGGTATTCATCGAGCTCTTAATTATTTTCTACAACTTTCTCGTTGTCGGCTGACAGTTTAATCCACGTTGTTCTATTACATCATTAACTTAAATGAATAACTAACAGGACATTTAAGAGAACGTCAGTTTTACAACTATACAGCACGTTTGTTGATTCTGAATACAATATTATACATTGTAAGTACCTTTGTATTAGTTTGAAACATGTGTAGGCCCCTGGGTGTTGTATTTAACGGTAATATTTGATTAAATTCACGTTAATTCAGAAGACTATATATAGTATGGTACTGAAAATCCTCCTTGGAAGCATCCCTTTTCATTGATCTCTTTTTTTATATGAAACTATCATAGTTTTGTCTGTCCAACATAGTTGAGGTGTACATTGTGTAGGTCTTGAATGGTATTGCTCAAGGTGAGCAAGAGGAGTACGCAATTTCCTGCTAGATTCTCGTATAATTATGCCAGCATAGCAGAAAAAAATCAATTTAATTCGTTTCGAATGTACCAGAAGTTCTTTTAATTTCTAACCTTATTGCGCATTAACCTTAGAATACAGGCTGCTTTTTACAAATTTTTGGGGGGGCTGATTCCTCACACCAAAATGAGATTCTCCTTTTTTCGTTTGTCGAAAGAAGATAAACTGGTCTGTTATTACATCGTTTTAGCACGTTTAAATATTTCCTACGTGTCTCACCCCAACAGTGTTTGTTTCCTGGTCGCAAAGAACACGTGTACGAAATTTGGTGAAATTTGCTCCACGGGTGTAGATTTGTATGCGGAACATGCAAACAAACACTCTTTTTCGTTTATTAGGTTTCCGAATGCGTATTTGATTTATTTTATTCCATGAGTCCTCGTATGAGGAAATAATACACGTCAATACATAAAATTACAATATAAGAATTGAATGCCACAATTATAAACAATTATAAGTTAACATAAAAATATTAAAATTCGGGAACAAAAATTTCCTTGTGCAACATAAGTAAAATAATATGAATAATAATAAAAATAATAATTCTTTAACTATACTAAGGGTATAATATAAAATTTACAGTTGTAATAAAAATATTAAATATGTACTAGTAAATCATTAATGAATCGAGAATGAACTATCATAAAATATAGAATTTGCACGTCACACAAAAATAAACACACTAGGGGGAAAAACAAACGACAGACAAGTCACGAGCGACGAGGAATCAGCAAACTCCAGGCCGCACATGAAACAAATAAACAAAAGAGCAGAAAAGACCAAATGAGAATAAGCAAGTTATGAAATAAGTGGTTTTATTAGCAACACATTGAACACTTTTACAGTTTTTTTAAAAATATTAATTATTAGGGGAACGATCTAGAAACTCCTGCACTGAGTAAAACATCGGCGCCTTTCAGTAGAATATTTTTACATTGAATCCCAAAACTCTTGTAGTTATTATTGTTCTTTACATCTGGAGGAAGACTATTGTATAAAACTATGCATGAATGGTGAATACTTCTCTGGTAGAGAGCAAAGATCTTAGACCTGAGCGATTTCTAGTCTCATAATCATTTGTTTGAAAAAGATTCATGTTCCGCTTAACGAACTTTAAAATTTCGTGAATAAAGTTTGTTAACGTACGTTGTGTGACAAGTGTGAAAATAGTATTTTTGTCCCCAACCCATATTTTCGACAAACATGATCGTTCTTGTTGCGTCAATTACAGCCTACTGCGTTTAAAAATTCATTTTTTAAAATAAAGATAACTTATCCACTCATATTTTCATTGTCTTAAAACTTTGGGGCAAGCCCACGCTTTGATCCGCTTAAAGTCACGTGACGCTTTTATATTTTGATTTGACTTGACTGTTTTGTGGCTTCGCTCTTTTGTTCCTGTGGTGAGATTACTATGCGACGACCCTGCTCTCAAACCCACAGGAATCTTTGCCGATGTGAACGTGCACCTAGTATCAGGCTCTTCCTTCTCAGATTTCGATTGATATTCTATTTCTCAGAGGTATCTTAGTTACCAGTGGTGTCGTTATGATATTTATTTTTCTCCAAACGGATTATTTCATTTACGCTTTTGGCATACAAAGGTTAGAGTGACTTTGAATATAGATCACACGGTACGGCTCGCCTCTGTACATTGCATAAAGTGTACATGGCGCACTGTGTGATTTAGGGTCATCAAACTGTCTTCATAAATTATATTCAATTTTATAACTCCACTGAATTCGCTGCGCGTGCATTCTTTATGCACGAAGCCGGAGAGGTAAGTGAAAATGCAAGCGCAAAATCTAGGCAAACGAACGGAATAAGGAAATACACTGAGAATCTCTGCACTACGCGGAAACTGGCTCACCAGTTTCTTGAAATAATACAAGCTATAGTCTCTATAAGGAGTTGAGAAGGTGGGATGTCAGCGACATCCATAACCCCGGATTTGACCCGAATCCCGTGTTTTTTTTGCGTTATTTTTACGTAACGCACCTCGAACCTTATCCCTCCCATGCCGAGGATATATAATGATGATTTGAAATATTACAAACTTTTTTTGGTACAGCAGGAGTATAACGTGTCACTGTGAACTATGAGTGGAGGACACATTATTTGAGTTTGCATGTCAAGTGCCTGACGAGGGCCGGGAGAAGCGGTGAATTGTTCTCTATTAAAAATGATTGCCTGGATTGGATACCGGCGTTCCTGGATTATGTTTCATGATTCCAAGTATGTTCGACAGAAACCAATCGAAATCTGAATTACAACACGGCTAATATAATTGCTTCACTGATCAACTGTCACTGTTATAAATAATATCCTTGTTAATAACTGTATCTGATGACCCAGGGATTTGTAATAATTTTTTAATACGTCTTTGAAATCTTGCTGCTAGATATAACTTAATCTTCCTAAAATATTTAAGCTTAAAGAACCAAATTGACTGAAAAGCAGAATAAAAGAGTATTGATAAATACTTACTCTACTCAGCAGTGAGCCTATACTAATGTATTTTAATTCGATAATGAATCAAACCACTAGAAATCTCGTAATGTAATATAACCCTGTGTAAACCGGGAAATAATATCTCGGAAAAACGTATCCGACTTTTTCAATTTCTCACCAACTTGTATCAACACAGACTTTAAAGTGTTGCTCGTTCAAATCAAATTAAAATTATTAAATGCTCAAGTAACATGCTTCTGCAAACTGCTCCATTTATTGTTGTACTTTTTAAAACAAGAAAAAAGTAGATAGTGGACGAATATATTTCAAATTTCTGATTAATTAACCAAGTAATCAGTGGACTCGTGGTCGAGATAAGACAACTTCACCTAAGGAAGTTGCTGACTATTGCTATTATCACGTACAAACAATATTATATAAAACTGTATATTTTAGAGTAAAAGGTGGCAACACTGGACGAACATAGCACTCTGCTTTTATTTGGGTTAGTGGTCAACTTTTACGTAGAAATCGTAACAGGTCTCGTAAAGGGAATCTGATCGATTTTACAAGCACGCTGGTGAAGCGTGCGCTCGACACGGGAAACAAATTTACTTTTCAAGTTTATTTCAATTCTTTCTAATGTGTACATTATTCTCGATTTATAATCGTCTGTTATTGGCGAATCTGTACGGAATTGCGCTTCTCTTAATTACTCAATAGAGGGCTACCTGAATCAATATATCATAATATAAAAATTTATGAACTCCAGAAACTTGAGTCTCATTTGCCGGTTTTCTACTCACATTCTCTATTATATGGAGCTTAGCAATAGTGCGTAGTCCTTACTATGAGGAGTCTTCCAATATCATTCAGACTCGCCACCAAATCAATCTTTAGGTATTTGAAGGGGTTGAAATTCTAGATCAACCTTTTGCTCTCACGAACCACATTGGCACAGGACGAATTATATTGGCTGGGGCAAACAAAACGTACCTGGACAGGAAAAAATTCAACAAAAAACATCATATTTGCCTTCAAGTAATATTGAAACTCAATTTATTTTTAAAAATCGCTGGCATTATATCCGTATGTATCATAAATTGAGTGGTTATAATACAAAAAATGATTTTTTTTCCAACATAAAACGTAAATCTTATTATGTGTCTTGTTTGGGCTGAAATAGAAAAAAGTTTTCTTTTACTTCAACTTCTTTAATTTCAGTATCATATGAAACACGTTTAAGGTATCAAGATTAATTTGGGTCGCTTGTTTGACCTTCACGAATATTAGTGGCGAAACTGCAAGACTCAGCAGACTGAAAGTGAAATTGTTCACATTTTATTTTGTAACCTTGGAAAACGTAATTTTTTACTACGATTCTACAACTTGACGTTAGAATATTGATATTTTAACTGTATACTTCTTCCATAATTTACAGTTAACAATCATTTGTAAATGTATGCACACAACTGCGATGAAATATTTCTTACATTGTTCAATTGCAAAAAACGATTAAGACTTTTAAATTCCAACAAGGTGGGATTGGGAAGGGGGTAAATCAATAAGAGAATAAATATTAACCATATTTATTACACAATCATATTACAATGTTTTCTGAAAAACAATATAAAATTCATTTGGTATACTTAAAAATGTATAATTATATGAATAATTATGAATAAATTTACAGAAACGAACATACAAAAGTTCTTTTAATTAGATCTCAGGAACTTGTAATATATATATATATAATCGCATTCAATATTTCTCAAATAGCTGAAGCACCATTAAAATAACCTTCAAAATGGGAAAGAATTTGAGTTAGAAAGTGTGTGAAGCACTCTACATATTTCAGGCATCCATTTTAATCTCAACATGCTTTGTGTGATCAATAGAACAAACAGAGAGAGCTCAAGTCAAGCATTCGGTTCCTATCAGCAACATTTCCTTTCAAATGAAACAAGGAAAATGGAGTGTTAGGTGGGCATTTAATAAAATTTCACTATAGACTAATCAACAATATTATTATTGATCGAGAACCGATTAGAACCACCTGCTAGAGGAGTATTATATATTATTGCCTTTTACTGTGGAATGTTGATACAATGGAAAGATAAACCTTTAAGAAATGGAAGACACTTTTCACAATTAATGTAAATATTCAAATTCAAAAGCACCTTCACTACTCCTAAGGCTAAACATAAATGTATTTTCACAAAACGTTTAGAAAGTATTCCAGTACACTGGAATGTATGGCTAAGACGTAAAATCAAACACTATAAAATAAAATATCGAAGACAAATATTTTGGACAAAGTCACAACACAATCTTGTACAAACATACTAAACAAAATACCAATTTGAGAGCGACTGTCATCCTTATTACAAAAATTCTTTTCAATAAACTACACCTTAAATTTAACTTTTCAAATAAATGTGAAGTGTAGTACCTGATTTAGTTAGTATAGTTAATCAGAAAAGAGAACCTAAATTTAAGAGACTAGTAATTTTCTACCATAGACCACACTGAGCAACTAATATAGCAGGAATAATTTTTCAGTCTTCTTGCTATTTCAGAAATTTATACTTGTGACAATATAATATACATCTCAGTATTTAATTTCATAACAATTAAATTAAAAATAATACTTAAATCAAAAGGCCAAGAATGGGTCTTCCAAATTTGAATTGGGTTTAATTGTTATTGTGCAAGAACATTTAAAATTGGACAAAATAGAAGAATTTACTATATAACAGATATTTCAACACACATGTTTAAAATAAATATTCAATTACACAAAGTCTTATTAAAATAAGTTCAATAACCTGTTTTTTTTTTAACATCAAAGTACTTTGAACGCAGCATAACCAATAATAAGAAACACTGTATACAATTCAACGTTTCAGTACAAAACCTATTCTTTCTTGTGCTCCAACTACCACACATTGACAATCAACATTCTTTCACAATTTATATCTTGCTTTACATGTAAAAATGTGCATATAAGCATTCCATAAAATTCCTTATAAAATTCATTTCATAGCAAATATCAATCCTATTGTTATATAAATTATATAATGGGCCATAACATGCCTTAAAATTTTATAAGCTCTAAAGAATACTCTACACTTTTTACATAATTTAAACACATTGTTATAACCTCTATTTTGTCCACAAACGTTAAAAGTTATGTGTAAATGTAAGTAAGAAAATATGTTTATTACATTATTTTAGCTATTAATACAGAACACTCATCAACCTTATCAAATTTCAGTTTCATGATACAATTTTACTAATAAAAATGTGTAAAACACCTCAATCAATGTAAAATGAGCATCTATTGCCCACCAAATTTATGTAGTAATGATAATTGTATTTAAAATGCCACACTTAAAAAATCCATTTCATTTCTGAAAAGGCACAAGTATCATACAAAAATGAATGGTATGCCTTAACAATCACCCACACATGTACATTCTCACACATACATACATATACCAATAGAAAGATCTGAAATAAGTTCCGTGAATTAAACTGAAAGGCCATTTTAAGACTTTACAGCAAATGAACTATTTTTCCCTCAACAAATCAACCTGACAAGAAAGTATTTACATATTTGAACTCTTGCCCATCAGTCTACAATTTTAAATTTAGTTGTATCACAATTAACAACTATTCATGGGAATTAATTGGCCATTTTGTCAATTACTTTCTTGGAAATTAAAAAAATAGGTACTTTACAAGTGGCAAATTTCTATTGCTCTCTCATCAACATTTTTAACCGCTGTTCATTCATCAGTGCTATTTCCAATAGAAATCAAGCTTCAGCTAAAATGATTAGCTTAACTTGTATGGAAAAGGTGAATGAAAGGAATCAATTTAGTTCATTCCCAAGAATATGTTTTTTTGTATGCATCAAAAGGATAACCAGCATTGTTGAGCATTTTATCCCACTTTCTCTAAACACAAGAAGCACCTATTTTCACAACAACAAATAGTCCATTATTAAAGTTACAGTGACAGTGACAAAACATGGGTTAAGTGAATAAATTTCCAGATATTCGAGAAATTTGCACACATTAAATATCTCAACTGACATTTAATTAGACTACAAAATAAAGTTTGTATAGAAAAAATAGTTGCTTTATCATCTGCACACAGCATTCTGGCAGTGGAGACTAAACAAATTTTGCAAGAATGCAAAGAGTAAAGAAAGGGGATCACAGCTTCAGCACCAGCCTTCCTGAATCTAATTAAATGGCCAACCATAACATTCCCAAGAAATGACATTTTATAGGAGTCAAACACTTCCAACTGTAAGTAATCTTTAGGTACTGTTGCTCGCTGCAGTCTCTATTTTCTTGGAAAGATCTGAAATAACTTCCTTGAATATAATAGGATCCATATTTCGTCCTAGCATGTAAAGAAGCCACCAGTCACCAACTTCAGTTTTGCGTGATATTGTAGACACGTCTTGTCTGGAAACCATTTTGTTACGAGCGTGAAGCAGCGTGGGCCTGATCGAGGGCACAGCGAGAATCACAGCTCGGTAAACTACGAGGACAGACAACATCGTGGCCAAAATGATGTACCAAAACCACAAAAATATATAGGTTTTCTCATTGACAATATTAAGTGGGAGGATGCAGAGCGAGTCATGTTTTTGTATGCTACCAGATGAACCATATTTGTGGAAGGTACACTTGGTAACACGTGGGAAAACGTAAACCATAGGATCGACCCTGTCTTCCTGGGACTGTTCCGAGAAAGACATCACACGGAGACCGTAACTGAAGAATTCTCCGTCAAAGAAATGGTTCATCAAATACAGTTGGCCGATGATGTTCACCAAACATAGTGCTTCACAGAAGAAGTACCAAAGAGCATACATATTATGCCCCTGCAAAAGAAAATATGAGTTAGTACTTGGCACATAAACGTGAACAGGTATCGTTATAAAGGCAGTGGTTTTGAAAACACATTCGGAGATGCGTCATATGAATTACCAGAGTTGTCTTTACAAAATGGTAGCATCTCACAGCTAGTTATGTTGGCATTTGAAGATTTTTCCTCGGTGATATTTAGTTTAGATATGACCCAATATTATAATATTCAATATTTTAGAATATTTTACTTTTTGGACTCTATTAGTAAATCTAAGTTCAATCAATTTTACTGAATTTTAACAATTTATTTGAATATAAGTGGAGACAATGAAATAGTTTCTACAAAAGTACAATACAAAAATTTCGACCTAGTGTTTCCGAAATAGGATGCGCACATTGGATTACAAACTATACAAAAAAATTTCTGACAGTGCCATAATTTCAATGTAGTAACGCTTTTACAATAATATAACTATAATTTAAATCGAAATGCTAACTTATTGAAACCACGTGTGAGATGCAAACAGAATGAAAACTAGACAATTTAAGTTTCTTATCGGAGGGAAATTATTAGTTACAACAAATATTTCGTCCATGAAATTATATATTGGAAAAGTTCAATTTCTTAATGCTACTTTCCCAAGTAGTGATAAACCGCACGTGATAAACTATTTCGTCATATAAAATTTTGAGTAATATTATAAACAGCTTTAGATGACTTGAGTGCAGAAATTTAGATAGTTTAAGACGCTTCGAAAAAGGCATGAATCAGTTCTGCTTTGAGGAAGGATTAATCGTAACTAAAGTCGTAAAAGAACGTACTACATACAGAATCAATACTTCGCGGGAGGGACGGAGCTAGAAATTTTGAAGTTATTCCATATTCTAAATTGTCATTTATTACACATTCTCGACAGAAAAATATTTTATAGCGTCAACGTATTTTCTAATCTTCGGCTGAAGTAGTCTACCATTTTGGGAAAACATCACAAGAGCAGTTTAACTACAGTTTAGATAATCCCAAATTTATAGACTGTGACGTTATTGGTATTGTGTTTTCCACGCACTGGTTCGATGATAGTAACGGCGAGGGTTAACAATAAAGCAATTAGATTAAGGTGTGTAAATGAAGATCCACGTCACGTAAAATCAATACCATAATTTCTGTATTTAACTTATATTGGCAATAAAACCTCTGGGTTGCAGCAATGGCCAATTATCTTATCATGTTTGCAATTCAACCCATACCGGAACGCCACGATGCAGAATTTAATGGAGAGCATTTCGTAATCAAACGATCCGATGAAATGCTGAGGATCCGTTTCCATGGTTTCGCTCCAAGAGCTTTTTACACAGCAATTTAACGTAGCAAATACGAGTTAATTATTGGATAAACAACAAAAAATGTTTCTTAAAATTGAATTAGGATTCCAGGGAAGGCATGCGGAACAGGATTAAATCTACCCTTAAATCTGGAAAGTTGGAAGGCCAACAACAGATGACGGGTACCTCCCGAGTCACGATACTGATCATGGGAAGTCCTGTACCACTAGCAAACACTATGATAGTGCGAGCAGTGGACGAGTGAGTTATCGATCAAATCAGTTAATTAAGGATGATTGTAGAATGATGATAATACGGTGGTACCACAGCAATCCAGTTACATGACTAATGTTTTACTTAATGGTTTCGAACGTAGCAAAAAAAATAAAGGTGCAATTACCTTTAGGTGGTGAAGCAAATAGTCTAAGAGAACCTCCTTTTTTGAATTTTTTTTCTGTTCGGGGCAGGCGCCGTGGTTGAGACCCATGATGAGCGTCTGCAGGAGCCCTCCTTCGATGCTGTCCCATATCCACTTCGGCGTGTAGCAAAGGACGGCTTGGAAGAACAGTGCAAAGCACACCCACTGGTAGTAAGAATAGTACTTTTTGGCCTCGCCGTGGTCGTTCGCCACGCCTGGATGAGCCACTTCCGTGCCGACTTGACGGAGGAAAGCGTCGGGCATGGTGAACGTCGACGTGATCCAGCAGTAAGTGTTAATTGGCCGAACGGGCAAATCCTTCACTATACAGTGAATAGGATTGCCGACGAACTGATTCGCCGTTATGATGAGAGAACACGTCAAAAGCAGCACGGTGGTGAACAAGTTATGCAGTCTGAAAATAGCGTTATCTGTGACAATTTCCTGCCACTTTAAGTAGTCTTTCAGGCCACCTAAAAGCTTGTACATTTTGACGGAATTTCGTTTTGCCACTTAACGCCAAAGTGTCGGCTGCTGCGATAGTTTTTGCCGTATTTTGCCCGCAAAGTGATCAGCACAGTGAGATTCGTGTATTCATGTTTAATCTCACGCCCCCTCTTTCCGTGTAGACGTAGACGTAGCACGTAGCTAGTATCACATGCCTTACTACTTTTGTGTTCTCGGCTGCGACTACGGAGCGCCCCCCTTCCCGCTCCCCCCCTCGCGCTTACCCCCAGCTCTCCCCACCACTACCGCAGGCCCCTAGCCTCGCGACAGGCGCCTCTCAAATTTCAACTCTACCCTACACCACAACTCAAATAAATAATGCGAGGGACACTCTACAATACCTATTAATTTAGATTCATCCAATTGTCAACTATTTGTCGGCCCACTCTTACGGAAGAAGACTTCCGGGAAGGTATAAAATATTTTTAAATAAAAATTATTCCATTTTTCTATTGATCCGTTGGGAACGGAAAACGTCCTCTCAAATATTTTGTTTTATTAATTTTGCACCAACGGTCGTTTTGGGACAAACACATAGGAATGTAATGAATATGGATTTTATACAAAAAAAAATTGTATAGACAACGCCTCGTCCTTGTTCTCCCTTCCGAGAGATCTCCCGTTTGTATTTAATCGTATATTGTTTTAACCTTAATTTTTAAACGACTAGATCCGTTTACAGCCGTCCTAAACTGCTCGTGCTGGGGACAATGGAGGTTCGCGTCTGCTTCCGGTCACCCTGATATGAACGTTCCATCGTTTCCGAAAACCGTACAGGCTCTTCCAAACTAAAACGGGCATGAATGAGTTGTCGGGTCCCAACCCGTGTTATATCTTGTGTGGAACACAACGTTTCGGTAGCTGTTCCCGCCATCGTCACGTAATCAGGATGCGAAACTTATACAGTCCATTTGGTAGATATGTTTCTGATCAGTTCGCCGTGTCCAAGTTCCGAACGCATCGCCAACCAGCTCTTGACTATTCGTCTTTTTGACTGCCATACTTGACCAAGTTAGAATAATAATTCAAAATAATTCAGTGAGAAATCATTGTAAATCGTCCGACAATGTGGAAAGAAAGAACAACGTAACTGACAATTTCGAATACTGTTGTAGGGTTGCTTCAATTTATCACCTTCAATAATATTTCATCAATAAAATTGACAATGTAACGCAGGTTTAAGTTTTGTAACATTTGGCTGCATAAAATTTGAGAGACTCAACGTGAACGTTCGTGAACAGATACCAAAATACAGTGTTGTGTAAGTATCACTATGCATTTCTCTAAATCAGTGACAGTCGCGTGGTTCATCCCACGTTACTAAAACAAAAACCCTGTTTGAATTTCTTAAAGTATTGCAACATTTCAATAATAATATGTAATATACACAATGAGTCATATCGATACGGGCATTTCACGCTAATATGTCGGTACTTGCCCTTTGGACACGTTTTAGTGAATGTCCTTCAATTTAATGATTAATTACAGCAAATCGAAGAGTGATATTGTGAGCCGGTAGAGTGAATTCCTAAAAAAATATGTTATAAACCAACAAATTTGAGATTCCATAGAAAACTGTAGTAGTTAGACGCAGCACGCAATGAGGCAGCCTGCTGCTACTTTGCACAGAGAATGGAAACGATTCATTGCGAGGCTGCCACACATTTTCACGTCGGACACAACACGTTCATATTAGAACTCAGAAACATGTTGTCGTGACAATTAAAGCATTTTGCTCGCAATTGTCTGTACAGTCCCCACTCTTTTCCTTGCTGTATGATAACGTGGCAACCCGAGGTTTTCATTCCGAAAGTTGCTCATCGAAACAACAAATTATTTAGTTGAAAAATTATTTATCAAAATTCAGTGTGAAATTAAATTAATTTCCTTGACTGATCAGCGGTGGGCCAGACCAGTGATTGAATGGTTCTGATCCCTGAAAAGATCAATTTTTCATTTCTCAGTTGCTAATAGTAATTGTATAAGCATGGAAAGGGCTACAATTACTATTTTAAATTGTTTACCAGCCACTTGATGGACACTTAATTTTCTGCATCTGTAAAAAGAAAAAATTTATATTTACCGCTTCTATGACCGTCCTTGCATAATAGAAAGGGAAGAGTTGTTACCAAAAATTGTGACGGTGCAGCCTATTTTCTGATTTTTGATTATTAACCGCTTCTATGACCGTCCTTGCATAATAGAAAGGGAAGAATTGTTACCAAAAATTGTGACGGTGCAGCCTATTTTCTGATTTTTGATTATTAAAGTGAGGAGTCCAAGGGGATTAATTTCTTAATTATACTACCCAGGAATTTTGTATCAGTTACATAAAAAAATAGGTAAATTTCTTCAGACCATTTATTTAGATGTGGAAGTATCTTCGGCGTTTGCCATCATCAGTTTCATATTCCAAACATTTTTTTCTATAAAATGCTTGTAGTCAAAATATACAACTCATAATCTACTTCAACATCTAAATAAATGGTCTGAAGAAATTTAGTTCTTATTTTATAAGTGACTGATAAAACGTATGAGGCTATATAATTAAAATATTGCAATTTTTTAAAAATTTTATTCTCAATTATATATATATATATATATATATATATATATATGTATGTATGTATGCCGGCCGGAGCATGGGATGTGCCGTCTTTTCTTTCTCCTGAGGAAGGAGGCTAAGGCCTCTGAAAATTTGATGAACTTCCGTCAAACCACCATCTTTCTCTCTTTCCTTTCCATACAAATCGTTTTATTTTGTCAATCTCACATCATTACCCGCGTATATATATATATATATATATATATATATATATATATATATATAATGTCATAGTTGTAAGTAGTAATTGGAATAGTAAGAACAATAATACGTGGGCAATCGAAAGTATGGTTTGAAGTTTAAAGTCAGGTTCCACAGAATCAGTTGCTAATATTTGAAGAGTTTCAGTAAACAGATAAAGCGAGGAAGAGGAACTTTCGGGCTCTTCAAGTACCAGGAAGATAATATTTGCAGTGCAAATAGTTGTAAAAGATACGATTGCTATTTACAACAGGTTCAAGCCGATAGTAAATTTATGTGCTTATTACGCGGATGTAGGTCCATACCGCTACAAATTCTTTAAGGGATTTATTGATAAGTTTTCTATTGACTACTAGTTAAACGTTATATTAACAGAATTTGGAGAATAAAGAATTATGGAGAAATATTTACGACCAAAAAAAGTTTCAAATAGTACTTTTTTAATTAGCTCGGGAAAGAGGAAATAGATTACGTCAACATATTATACAAAATTATGTAAATTCAGATTATGATAATATACTTTGTTCTAATTAATTTACAACACACGATTTAATACACAAAGTATGGTATGTAAATAAACATATGACAGTCCGTATATCGACAATTGCACTTGGAATGGAAAATCGAAAAAACACGTGGTAATTACTTAGAGAGTCATTAATTGGCAGTAAATATAAGATCCACCATATCCACACACCGCGGAGACATCTCAATTGAAAACCTACAATTTTTATTGCAGATTCAGACTTTACAGAATAATTATGGTTGGGCCGATATAAATTGTGATCCACGACATAGTCTCCCAAAATCGAACGGTGTACGAAGTTTCAATTTGTGTGTAACACGTGAATTCTCGAGGCATGGCGATGGTTATGCTGGCTTCTCGTTATGTAACGATTAATTCCACGTGATATGTCCTGGCGGCTGATTACCCACGAACCTGGACCTTCCAAACTGACTTAGTATCAACTTATCAATGTCAACTGCTCACAATTGTCGTTTCTCACTGAGCAAAAACACCGATTAAATCTTGTACCATTATTCAAATTAATTTATTGACGCAACAGCTGTTTTAGAGGCGGAAAAAATTCTAAAAATATTTTGCTACTGTGCATAAATCTGGTGAAGAATATATTCAGCATTCAGTCAAATACTCAAAACATCTGCTGTTATTCACAATATTACTTTCGTCCTGATGTTGGTACTTCTTCGAATCAGTTTATATTACAGTATTTTCAGTCTTCTTGCTCTTCTAACGCTCAAAGTTGGCCACCGAAAATAATACGTTGGTGAGTCTAATTATTAAAATTTTATCTTGAGCTATTATACTATGTAATTTATTATTTACACAACTTTTATTGACGATAATTGCGTCGATTCTGTGAAACGGCACAATGGATATATTATTGAACACATACATGTATACAACCGCCAATTCAATTGTTCATCCGTTTGCAATTTAACATCTCATCATTTCTAGGTCGGTAAATGAAAATTGGTTGCGGTAGACTTCAATTGCGTGTGAGTAAATTGTATACAAAATGACAGCAAGCTGTGTAGTGTTCGCACACATTGTCGTTTAAATCGAAATTGTATGTATGTTATGGATTTACTTGTTTAACATGTGAGGAAGCGTAAGTTACCTGACAGGACCAGGCCATTTCGGCTTAATTTCGGGTTTAAAAATTTGAATTGTAGTTGAGATTTTTCGGAAACATAGCAGATGTACGGTGGTGGCGGAAAAACGTATGTTCACATTTGGGAAAGGTATTTTAGAAGACAAAAAATACAAAATTGAGGTTATTATAGCTTAGCTGACGTCAGATGTGAACGCTCTATAGGAACAACAGTATATCTAATATTTGCACAAAGTATAATCTACAAAATTACACTACCGAGATCACTGCACAAAGACACATGATACATCAAAATATGTATATAAAAAATTTAAATACGAAAAGGAAAAATTGTGTAATCGGAAGATGTATATAGTATGCATGAAAGAAACCCCCGTCCTTAATAGTACTCTCCTTTCAATAGACCATTATCATTATTTGCCATAACTGTTGTTGTAGTTGCTCTTCCTATTTACGTCCATACGAAGTCAACATAATTAAACACTGATACTATACTGTTACCAAATTGTCACTAACTTAGGACACTATTTATATGCATTACTGCTCAAACTCTGCCGATCGGTCGTTTTTCTACACAAGACTGCTCCTTCAAATACAAAGACTCCTTTTATCTTTTATAAACAAAATCTAGATGATAGCCAGTATTTCGCTCGCTACATTTTTTATAAAATTTTTATTTAACGTCTGTTTTTGAATTAATAAAACAATTCACGACCCTATACAGACACTTTTTATTTATATTATAACGACGTTTCGATTTTTTCAGGTATTTTCTCAAAGATGAGGTATTTACAAATGATTCGATTTATAGTATAATTGTACAAAGTAAACAAAGGCAAAATAAAGCACACAAAAAATTAATATAATAAACTAGCGCAACAAAACGATTAACAAGTTATTAAATTCACACCGTTTTGAAAGAGGGTCCGAGGCACACAATTCACTTAACGTTATCAAGATTGTAGCAAGACTGAATGACAGGGTTTGACCCGACTTCTGGAGATATAATATAAATAAAAAGTGTCTGTATAAGGTCAGCAATTGTTTTACTATTATATAAAATTATCCCTGTATTGCAAATGACTTTTGTCACCAGGTAGTGAATGAATCCGTTTCTGGACCGCTGTTTCTACAATTATTCTAGTCGGTTGCGTGTCCTTTTTAAGACATCGAGGCATTTTCGTGCAATTTGCTACCAAGTACTCTAATGGTATCATCAACTTCGACGAAGATCCATTCTTAAGTCACGTGAGCAGGATGGACAGCTCACACTGCATCAGACGTTCCATGGCCGTTCTCGTCCTCGCCCAGATTTTCGTCATAAACCGGTGTGTGACGTCATTAATTCTTGCAACAACCTCGTAAGGCCTCTCCCAATGCAGCTGCAGTTTGGGTAAATAACCTCATCACCTCGGAAGTTTGCAAAGCCGAACTTGATCGCCCACGGCTCGCCGGTCGTAGAACTCCATCCTGGAACTGGCCTCTCTGATGCTCTGTCATTAGTTCTCTTGCACTGCTCGCGGACATGCTGTTCTCCTGCCATGTTGCCACTCGCTTTGTATCTTAGGTTCAATTAGCTGCCGAACAAAACAATTTCGAGCATTTTTCTAGTTGGTTTACGGTCGGGTGAACTGCGCGCTATCAAAAACTGAAGCAGATCCCAATCCGTTCGCTCTGACTACGGTTCAGTGACGTCGTCCTGGTTTAGTATATTCTCAGCAACTTGCACATAATCTTTGTTTTGTGGTCGTGGAGCTCCACTTGAATCGGTCACTAGTTCTTTCACCATAATTTTCGACGATTGCCATAGTCTCGTGGTTCGACGTATTGTAAAATCGTCTGCTTTCCTGAGCCACAGTTATTTTCACTACTAAGTGTCCTGCTGATGGGTTTTCCTGAAGATTTCGCCATACCTCGGGCTGTGCTTCGCGTGCTGTGTCTTCTCCAGAAACCGCTTCTGGAAGCGTACCTTGAATATAAAACTACTAGTCTGGTAAAGACAAAGGCGATGCTTGCGCTAAACGGTTTGTATTAGAAAATACCTATATTAGAGTCCGAATTTTGTAACTAGAAAACATTTGAATGACACACTCTTTAAGTCCGAATTTATGACCTTCCGATTGTTTTATGTAGCTTACAGATAACACACAAACGTATTAACCTTGTTTGAGGGGACAAGCTACATTAATGATCTGTGTATGCTGTCATTCCAGAATCTACGTGGTTTATTAGAGGCAGTGTTAAAAGCACCAGCCAAGAAATGCAGTGACAAGCGTCTCTTGGTTGAGCGATAAATTTATTAATACTAATCAAACATTTAGTTGCTCCAGTGCTTTCAACAGTGCTTTACAGCCTTAGAGAAATAAATATAATTAAGAAAACAAATATGTTAAGAAAAATGTACAAATTATTATATTAATTTGATTATTAAAAGCAAAACTTTAGTAGGTTACACCTGCATGGTTCTCGCTGTCGCGCGCAGTGGAATCTTCTCGTTTCTCCCATTGTTGATATCACTCTTCCGGATTCTCATATCTGGAAATACAAATATATCAGAATGAGCATATTAAATACCATAAATATATGAAACTATACCGAAAAAATGGAAAATTTTAAAAATAAATTAATACTTTATTAAATTATCACATAAAATATGTGGAATGAATGAGGAAACAGAATAATTAATGGATTAACTAAAAGTTTAATAGTTTAAGGAAATAAACTGAACACAAATTAAGATAATTACCATACAACGTAAATAAAGTTGGTATGGACTTCAGAATATTTTACTTTAAGCTGTTGCCTAGGTCAGATGTAATACGTCATCTCGTTATCTCTTACAGTATTTCTAAATTTCTACTTATATTATATTACATATGACTAAGACGTTTTGCAAAATAATAATGGCGAATATAGCCGAAAGCTTCTGTTACTAAAGTTTGTGACTGTAATTTATTTCTGCTTATATATGAGATTACTGGTTCTCTAACCATATGTAATTTGATTGTCGAAAAATCGTTCATTTCTAATAGGATATATTAACACTATGTTCTTATAACACTATGAATTAATTCATTAAAAGATCTAATAAATAAAACAGTGTGTTTGTATGTATGTTCCGCATACAAGTCTACCCCAGGAGCTGGGGTGGCAATATTCAAACATGCTAAGTCGGATAAATACTTTTAGAGGTACATGTTATCTGTGTATAATTTCTACCCTTTACAGCATGAGAAAGGAGCACCCTTAGGGGTGGGGGTGGAGGCGCTTTACAAGAAAATAACGCTAATACAACAGAGATTTGTGTAAAAATCCATGGTTATGCATGTCGCTGAGTTTAATTATGACATTCAACTTGCCATTTAACCGCCAGGGTGACGGCGGTGGAAATTTTGAAACATGCTAATATGGCCGATATTCGCGTTGAATAAATATTTTTCAGGGTTAATTAGAATAATAGTATTTTTACCGATGTTGTTTGCCTATAATTTCAACCCCTTTCGGCAGGGGAGGGGAGCACATGTAGGGATAGGAGCCAAGTTGCATTACATAAAAATAACGCAAAAGCAACCGAGATTGGAGTCAGATCGGGGGTTATGGATATATGAGAACCCGGGTAACGCCGTGTACCCAGCTAGTAATGAATAAAATTGTGTAAAACTTGAGAAATAGATTCGACTTGTGGATTCATTCAGCAAAATAATTTATTCTTCCTCGTGACTCCTTTTTTTTGTAGCGTCCCATAGATGAGCAATGATAAATATTGTTAGGATATGGCTTAGCCATTATTTTTTTTTAAAAAATGCTGATATTTAAACTCTTATTTGAATGTCAGTATTTATATTCAACATGTTTATTGATAAGCACACACCTTCGAGATATCCAGAAACGTCCCATGCCAGGGCGGAGTTTAAGTGCAGTAAATTCCAATAAGATAGTAGTTTACTTTCTCTGGTCTCAATTATACAGTGGTTAATAAAACAGGAAGAATGTTTTGCAAATGAGACTGAAAGGAAAGTTGGGCTTCTAGTTGAGGAGAATTTTAGATTTTAAAGAAGAACAGAAAGATGATTTAAGAAGAATATGGAGAGAATTATCGCTATCGAGCCTTCGAGAGTATCAAATAAAATTAAATATTTATAAAAATAGAGGAAAAATGGCTTTAACAAAGTGAGAGAACGATGTTATTAAATAAATAAGTAGCTAGGAAAATAAAACAAAATTCAAGCATTCACATGAAATAATATAATCTGGATGAATACTTCGCAATGAATATTGTTAAGATTTCGTACTGCCGCTTAAATTTGAAGTGGTGAATTGTGCACTATGCTGAAGGGAGCTGTGAGAGTCATCTGTTGTGGACCTGAATGAACTACCTGCGTCTCCTTAAGGGGGCAGGATTTTACCTTTCCTCTCGCGACATCCAGCCGCGGAGACGTTCACAAACTCTGTTACGTAAGCTGACATGTCTCGCCACTCTTAAACTACGTCCAAAGAGCTTCAAAAGGTTAAATATATTTCTCAACAGCACGTTCACAAAATTATAAATGAAAAAATTTAAATTTATAGTTAAAGGTTGTATTTTTACGTCTGTTTATATGAAATAGGTAATACAGTTTTCTGACCAATAACAGACAATATTTTTATTGATTTAAGACAACGTTTCGGTACGTGTTTGTACCTTCCACAGGTCTTTCCTGCGGAGAAATTTTTAGGTGATATGAAAATAGTTTTTAACATTTAGCATATTTAGGTGAGTGTTTCTCAGTTTCATTATGTTAATAGTATAATATATTTTGTTCAACCACTTGTGTAAATTAATTAATTTTTTTTCAAAACAACAAATTTATTTTGTACAATTCCTCCGCAGGAAAGACCTAAGGAAGGTACAAACACGTACCGATGCGTTGTATTAAATCAATAAAAATATTTTCTGTTATTGGTCAGAAAACTGTATTATCTAAATTTATAGCTGTTAAAATGCTAAAACATACGTTCAGGGCAAACTGGACTAGAATCGGAACACCCAAAAATATTATCTATAAATAAGAATCTTATAACTTACATGAGTTATAAATCTCCTAAAACTGCATACGTCAACTTGCAGTTAATATTCGAATTATAACAATTCAGGAAGGATGAAAAACTCAATGTTGCGTTGTTCGAATTAAATAGTCTTTGCAAAATTACTGTTAAATCACTTATAATATTCAATTATCATTATTATTGAGTAATATTCATTTTTGCGAGCAGGACACCTACTGTCGTCTTTCTTGATTTACGCTCGTTGAGGAAATCTTGTGCATATTTTGAGCTCAGTGTGAAGCAAATTTCAAATAACATATGTATTTATTTTCAAAACAATTATAAGGCCTATATATTTTAATTTGCAGTTCAATAAAAGAAATTATTTCGTGTATTAAATCGTAGTGTAAAAACCGAGATCATAGAGGAAAATTTTAGAACTATATGATACAGAGGAATTCGCTTGTTACGAACGTTCAATGCTAGTAATGTTTTATAGAGAAACAAATTATGGGTTGTTTCACAATTTTGGAACTTGATCAGGTAATTAAGTTACGTTTTCATCAGTTCATAAGAATTTCAACTTGTAATCGTGATTTTACTCATTTATAAGCTTAATTTAGCCACGATTAATTAATTGATATGCCATACCATCATATTTATATTTATAGAATTTTAAGAATGACGATAAAGAGGAAACATCTCAAATCAAAAGTCACAAAATGATAAATATTTGAAAAATATTATATGCAAATATTTCTCGGACCTAACATCAGAAATTTAATACTTAATATAATCTGACGATGTGACTGTTTTTATGTTTATTTATTAAATTATACCTTTCATAACAACTCAACAGTGCGTGAAAGGAAAAGTATAATTTATGGTCTTTGTCCACCGACATAGTTAAACACAATGGTAAAATTCCATTGTTGCTTTGAGTGTCGTTGCTGTTAACATTAGTTCAAGCTAAGTTATGAGCGAGCTTTGAACCGTGGTAAACAATTACATCGTAAATACGAATAATATATCAATTTTAATGAAAATGGACATACAGATTTGCCGGCCGTTTCGAACGCAAAGTGACAATAATTGAACGATATATAACATATAAACAATAGGTAAGCTTTGTCCCCGTCTGGCTCATTTTCACATAAATTCCTTCATGCTCGGACTTAGTATTTGTCCGCCTGTAGTATCGTTCGGGCTCTCAAGCCTTAGTACTTGTTTTGAGCCTGAAGAACATTAGAGTTGATGTAACGTCGTAAGTACTTTCTTTTGTCCAAAACTCACTTAAATACAATGCAAAATGTGGGGAAAAAACCGTCAATTATAAATTGATACGGAATGAGTCAAGTCTCGACCACGAAACCCTCGAATAATTGCTACAATATCGAGAGAAAAAACTCGTTTCCGTTTTAAAAAAAATCCCTGACGTGAATCTGAGTGTCCTTAAATGTTAATAGCACGACAGGACACTACGGTTATATGACAAGTAGTTAGATAAGAGTACCAGTATCTGCAAGTCACCGTTCCTAAGTAACCGTGCTGCCCAGCACAATGACCTCAATCACTTCTGATTCAGCTGTTTGCCTTACTTGGAGATAACCTCACAGCTTACACAGCAGCGCCAACAATACTACAAACACACAAAAATGAAAGGACTATAGTGGACAGATGACGGTTGGAGACAGTCAGCGAGAGAGAAAACTATGAAATAGATTTTGGCCGTAGAAAGTTACTGGGTGAAATTGAGAGTTTGGCCGTGGAGCGGGAGACTGATCTGGAAAAGGTCACTTTCAGTAAAAAAATGGTCCAAATCTGGAACGCGGAAGCAGAGGAGAAGTGGGACATCGCAAACGGCGCGACATGGACAATACGACAGATGATGGTATTATGAAATTAAAACCATATCCAATTTGCCTCGAAGCTGCTAATTCTTGGTTAGGAGATCGTTAGAAAATCTATAAAATATACTACTCGGTGAGAAGGCCCTAAAACCATGAGGTTAAGTTTCACGTTTATTTTTATATTGTTAAGTGTTTGAATTTTTATTGTATTTGATTTTAATTGTAATATATGGTTAAATCTATTTGTTTTTATTCAATACAACATCCATATAAATAATAATTTTAAATTGTTAGATAAATAAAAAAACATACCAACAGAGACGATATGTTTAATTTTTGAGGGCGTTCAAGAAAACTTGACAAGCATTCTTGATCAATCTTCTTGCACAAGTACTGCAAGTAGCTGTAATGTGTGTAGCCGACCTTACGTTTATCGATTCTATTTAGAATTCGTATTTTATTAGTAACGCTGATAGAAAGGAGAGGTGGACTTCGGAAGAAATGTGTCACGGTTCGTATCGTATCGTGTTACAATTGCAGCATTCTCTTGCGCTGAAGTAGCTGTAATGAAACCCTGGCCCTCTGTAACACAAGTCCAGCACCTGCTTGCCTCGGTTATTGTATTTCTGCTACCTACTTATGCTTCTTATATTCGCCCCACCTGTTCATATACGAAATACATTACTGTAACAGTTTTGTACATTGTATATTTAATGAGCATATACTATGAAATATTCTATTAATTTGTAACGTTTTATTATTAAAGGAAGGGGAGAATTCGATTATTACGAGATCAAATTTACAACAAATTAAATTCTTTTATGTACAAACCAAAAACTATTTACATACAAATTAATATTTTAGTTATAAAAGTAGAACATTTATTTCTGTCTTCATCATAAAAGTTGGTTAACTGAAACTCAAATATCAAGTAAACTTAAAATGCCAGGGTCATTTGAGTCGGGAATCATACTAAAATGTACAATATTTTTTTACTGGCAATTCCGTCAATTTACCTTACTTTTAACGGTTTCGTACGGTAAAGACCGTTTTTTATGACCTGGCAAGTCAACCTTGGCTAGGCGAGAGAATTGGAAAATACAACTCACGAACTCTGGTATGGACTGTGCTTCTCGTGTTGGCTGGAAACATGAGACGAAGGTTGACAGGATCATCAACCGAATGCGGATACTGGCCGGGGTACAGAATTCATCTGGTAATTAGATTAACCGGTGTTTGGAACTGAACCACCAACGTCACGTGAATGACGTTTCACGTCTCCACATATTTATGCAATTTTGTAGCCTGCCACCGAGGTTCACACGGGACAAAGAAACTCGCATTGTTATCCTGTGGTTGACTGCCGTAACCACGTGTAAGCTTTCGTCATCCATTATCACACGAGCTTTTTTGGCTTACTCCAGCTAGAACAATGGAATCGCATATAAGAGGGTTGTTTCTCACGTTACGTTGAAATTAGGCAAGGGAAGGCATGAATGCGTGCATAAGATTTCAATCAATAAAGCAGATGTTAGAGATCACTGGAGGCAGGCTACGGTTGCGTCCATATACAAATCTAGGTCGCGTTCCGAAACAAGTAAGCAAAGGTTCACGAGTCTAACACCAGTCGTACGTATGATGTGAGAACAAATAATATGAAATGAGCCGACATTAATAATCGGGTCTAACGTGCGAACAAAAAACCAACATAATTTTAAAATAAAACAACGTAGACTTTACTTAACTTAGTTCATTGCTGCTTGATCGGAATGAAATAAATTTATTTTCTAAAGTGTCTGTATGGTACTTGTTTATTCCATAATAACTGCTCCCCGGGCTCTCACGGACTACATATTCACATGAAATTTTCAGCTTCGTTCTAGACCATTTTTACCATGCCCCACCTAAGTCTATGTAACACAACCATATTTTTTATTTTAATAAATTGAATTATTTTCTAAAGGATAGTAATTTCAACTTGTGTATGTGCATAAGCAACGTACCAATTTCTTTTAATTTGAGATCGCTAAATTTATCGGCCATTCGAGATTTTTATAATGTTAAGATCTTAGTTTTCATTTAACACGCGGAGTTGTCGCAGGACGCCAGTAAACAAACATGTCATAGCATAACAGTACGTACTATTCCTTCACTAGACATAGTAAACTATACCTCAGAGTTCATCGTAGTTTATATCACTCCAATCTCTCTATTACCAAATGCTTATTTCAAATTGAGATTCCAACAATTTTTCCTTTTGTATACGTTAAATCATTTTAAATTTTAGACGAGCTCATTTTCGAAATGGCCCGTTCAACATCCAAATTACCCCCCCCCCCCTATGGGGCGGTGGACCGACATTGGGAAACACTGTTCTAGAAAATTTCTCTGGATTTCAAACTTAAGCTGCCCAAAGATAATAAATTTCCTTAGGCAGACACTAAGGCCTCGACGGCCGATTCTCTGGAATAGAATAAATTTAATAGGTTTATTTCTCTGAGAAGTGCTTATTCTGATTCTTAACTCTTTTTACCTTAAAGAATAATTTTTTTGTGTGTGTTCCAAACGTTGCAACAACCTTTTTCCTATTTAATATTTGGTTAGTGTTGGTCGGGTGTTCCATTGTGCGGTTTTAA
The DNA here is from genome assembly GCA_037074705.1 of Zhengitettix transpicula. Classification (NCBI taxonomy): domain Eukaryota; kingdom Metazoa; phylum Arthropoda; class Insecta; order Orthoptera; family Tetrigidae; genus Zhengitettix; species Zhengitettix transpicula. The sequence goes on along the minus strand of CM073595.1, from coordinate 65,485,824 downwards.
TAAATTATAGGGAGCAAAAGAAATGGAAAAAAAATGTGTGAAGAAGAAAAATGTTATCAGAGATTTTCACTGTTCGAAACGGCGATTTATTTCAGTACTCTTTGCTACAATCATTTTTTAATGCCTTTGTTACCGATATTTTCCTAAACCCAGACAACGGAACACCCGACCTACACTGACTAAATATTAAATCCGCCAAAGTCATCTTAAAATTATTTTTTCCCCATTTTTTTAAATTCTATACCTATCACAATTTTCTTATCCAACATAGACAATGGAATATCCGGGAAAAGATTCTACAAGATTCATCACAGCATTGTCACCAACTTTCGAATCAAGTTTAATATCGGCCTGCAAGAGATTCCGTTTTTTTTCGTATTTTTATTACGGAACGTAGAGTTTCCATCTCTACGTTATCCCCCAGAAGTTAATAACCTGATAATCGCATTTCTTACTCCCTTGTTAAATCCGGCCCTCTATTGCGATCTGTGTACCTGGGAGTGTATCAATTATCCCAAATGGCTTAATAATTCCAAACTCTCCCCTACGTCTGATGCACCTAATGTACGACAATTTCCACGTTGCTTGGTGCAGAATCTGACGATGTGGCTGGATGTTTTACGAGGCACAGGTTGGGCCTTGTGAGCGCATACTCTGTTTCAGCTCTCGCATTCTTGATTAGAAAATTCCTAGAGAACAATGACACAGCTTCGTGCATGCGTCGTGATGTGACGCACGAGCCGCGTCATATTGGTTTAGCTCATGGATGTGGGCTACATGAGCAACATCCAAAAATAAACGTAGCTAAGTGCCGTCTTCGGTCAAGAAATAAAATCCCTTATTCCATTATAAGCTAAAGTTTAATTTTTAATTGATTTCGATCTATTGAACAGATGACAAATTACAAGAACAGAATTTCTATTCATACATCTACAATTAATTACAAACCACAATCACTGAGGAATTTGATAATCTATTATGTTTTACGTAAATATGAGTTTTGATGAGGTATTATTCTTAGTAGAGGAAAATGTAAACAATATAAAATATAATTAATATAATTTTTTCTAATGTAATTAAATATAATGAACACCTTTATATGTATTGCAATCTGAAAAACTTTTTAAAATAATTTTCTGCTATAAAATGTCAGGTTGCTCACGCGTTCGTATTTCCCTTCATATTGAAATGATGCTAGTAAAACCTTAAGAGACGTGGAACTACGGAAGGTAGAAGAAGCCACCAGCAGTGTGAAATATTTTCCATTTGAAATGTGACCTCAAAAAAGGAGGGATTATTCAAGTACAAAGTAGTAACAAACAGTTAAACATTTTTTTGTTGTTTCGGCGATGGATTTGTAACGTTCATACACGTTTGTATATGTACTAGGATAAGTCAATTTGTTTAATTTTTCACAGCAACAATAGAAAACTTAACGATACCCTGATACTGGTCCGTTTCTGCAGACTGCGCCGTGGCTCTTCTGCGATTCGGTTCCAAGGCTTCTTAATTGGAGTTTATTGGCCGCTGAATTAAATCAACTGGTCCCATTCGCGACCTAGAAGCAAGAACGTTCTAAACTATTCGTAAACTTTCTAATAAATATTAACAAAAAAAAAACATGGAAGGCGGAATTAAGAATCGATTACGTGGTAATCACATTTGTCCCTGATATTCGCTGCACTACAATATATAAATATTTTGAAGTGAACAGAAGGAGTAACCTATTGGCCGGTCGTTGGCCTAGCCCGAAGTCTGCGGTTCGCGTCTGGGTTGCTGCAGGAACCGGTTTCTAAGAGAAAGTCAGTGTACCTGTCTCCTACCGGATTGCACAAAGGCACGGGGAACACACGACCTTACCTGGGAATACTAAAACTTACGACAGGCATAACATTAATTTTATAATTTTGAAAACTGACATTACTAAAAAAATCCCAGTAAATTACCATCTATTTCACGTAACCAAACGGTTTATTTTTATCTTTCTTTTTCATAAATCACTACACGTCACCGTTTACTACGCTGACCAGATAACAATTAATCAGTGTAATTATATATATATAATACCCCATGATTATTGTAGTTTCCTTAGCCTACGTGTAAACAGCGTCAGTAATTCTGCAGGCAATGAATTCCAGTCGCGAATTGGTCTATAAACAAATAAATATTAGCCAACGCTGGGCGTTCCCCTTTTTCTTTAATTTTGAACGAATGATAATTTTTAGAAATATAAGTGGCACCAAGAGATGATTTTTTATTTCCTTTCAGGCCGATTCACCCGTATAAACTTTGTATATTGCGGAAAGCCTCGCGTATTGCCTCCTATTAATTAGTGGTTCTAAATACTCATGAGGATTGTTCGCGAATCGACATCCCAAAAATCTTTTCAGCCCGTTTTGGAATCTTGTCCAACACTAGTGTGTGTTCATTTCTATATGGATTCCAACATGTTGACCCATATTCTAAAATGGGCCTGACCAGTGATCTGCAAGCAGATATCTTGGCTTTCCTCGTACTTTTCCTGAAAACCCTATTTACAATGTGTAGCGTCTTCCACCACTTTAGCTGCGACCTCGCTGACTCCTTTTAGATCTTTACTTAATCGTGATTCCAAGATATTTACAACTGTTGGATTCCGTTACAACTTCATTCCGCATTTTATACGTAACTGGAGGAACATTGTTCTTTTTTTGTAAAGACAATAGCTTTACTTGCATTTTATTTCTAACTGACCATAAATTTTGTTCAGGTCAGCCTGAAGAGTCCGAGCGTCCTCCACGCTTATGGTTTCTCTATAAACCATGCAATCGTCGGAAAACAGTTTAATATGTGAATTTATAGCCCTGGAACATGATCACACTTCCCTGAATCTTTTAACTTATTTCTTCTTCTGTGGAAGATACAATGAATCCTCTATAAACGACTCCGACAAAAAGTGATCATTGTTATTCAAATTTGTTTTGCTACTACACATGAACATCACAGTATTACTTTTTGTGCGGGTTCCGTTGCCTAGGACAACTTTCAAGAGTAAAGAGCTTTTGAAGAAGGGATGAAGATGTGTCGAAAAATAAACATTGTAGCCTGTAACAAATAGAACATACTAAGAATAATTGATATGTTGACGTCGAGAAACAGAAATTGAATATGAATGTACAGTATTTAAAACTCCATCGAGCGCAGACGCCGTCACTAGAGATCATCTCGCCAGGGGTCTGAGACCTCAGCGTTTGCCATTTTTACATCTATATTGCATTTATATTTTATTTACTTCATTTCTCAAACCAGTTTGAAATTAATAAGACACAGAAGTAGCCTGAGATGAATGATTTGTTATTATATTATATTACATACATTCTTGAAACCAAATATAACATTATTTTATTGAAACCAGATTTACTTATATTTAAATTTGAATTATCCCACCAAAAAGTTATTTAATAAACCGGATAATACTGTTGTATTTTACTATTAATATTATAAATGATAAAACCCTTCTTTAACAGTCACAATATAAAATTTATTTTAATGTTATTTACATTCAAATGTCAGGATTTAAGACTGTACGTCAGTAGCTTTCGGTTATTTTAACCATATTCATCTGTAAAATTGTGAAGTACAACATTATGTTAATAAATTATGCCAGAGATATTTATTTATATTTTACATACCTGAATATTTAATTGAAACACTTACTTGGGCCAGCTAATTTTCAGACAGATTGTTTACATGTTCAATGGCCTAGCACTGACTGACTGGTCGTGTTGTATCTTCCACTACAACTTCCATATTCGTTATTTCAAGTATATGTATTAGAGACAAATAATTGAAAATGCTTCAACTTCAATTCAAATTTATGCAATTTCCAAAATCTTAACGTAGCGCTTTCCAAGATCACCAATTTAATTTCTAGTGTTCATAGAGATTTAATTATTTTTGTAAATTTATATTGATTCCAAAATTTTCCGTTTTTGTAAATTTTTATGTTATCAAATTTAATATTACGTTTCGTTATTTTATAATGCATAGAAAGGGCAGTATTTGGTTTAATTTTATTTTTATGGTTATATATTCTTGTTTTCATGTTAGTTGATGTATGTCTAATGTAAATTGATTTGCACCCATTACAATTTATCTGGTAAACAATTAATATGTAAATAAATTTATTACTGTGACTGTTAAAGAAGGATTTTATAATTTATAATATAAAAAATTGTTTATTTTGTATTACAGTTTCAAGTTTTACAATTTGTGTTGTATTGTGCAACGGATTAATCTTTAATCTAGGGGAGTGTTTGAATTGACAAGTGGAAAGTCATTTGGCCGACTCCATGCAGTATAAGTCCATTTTGTTCTTGCAAGTAGACATATAAGTCCTGAATGGAGAGCAGCTTCTCTTTCACCTCCTTATTTGTCTCGCCTTCTCCGAGAACGGATGCAGTTTCTTGCTCGCTAAGGAGGAATCTAAATACGGCAGATATATTATGGTGTGCAGATATAAACAAAGTAGACTCGTCCACTTCCATATATTGCACTGAATACACCACTGGGATACCACGGAAATGAAACTTTACCTCAGTCGGAAACTGTTTTAAATCAGGTGCATTACATAAATTAATTTTTGATCACAGATATCGTTATTTAATATTAAATAAACTCGACTGTTTTATGTTGTAAATTATTGTTAGCTCTAGTTTACTGAATGCATTATTAGACATGTTTCCAAGCATTCAAGACCGTAAAAACCACGATAAGATCACTTCGTCGTGTGTTCTATAAATTCAACAACCGACGATGTTTAAGAGTTTTAAGGATTTTTTTCTTGTGTTATGCAGTATTTAAAACTGATAGATTTGTTGCTGAATGGTACAATGAAAATGAATGTGGGAAGGGAAACAAACGATTTAGCAACAGAACAAGGTTGAGTGTGAAGGAACGTCTGGGAGAAGAAATTCGTGGGCAGATTTTGTTCCACGGATCTCACATTTAACTGTAAGATATTTTCATTTCCAGTTTTCCGTTCCCGGTCAGTCTTACTGTTATATATATTTACATGATATTACCTCCGGTTTACATTGCTGATAGAATTAATTCCTTTTACTGTCCAACAGGAGATTAAAATAAATAAATTCCCGAATGTAAGCGGATGTTTATTCAATTATACTCCTGTGTGTGATGATAATTAAAGAATCTGAGGGTAATGGCGGCGGACCAAGCGTTCGGCGTCCCTGCCGGGTCGTTTCCGCTTTCCCACGCATTTTCTCGGAATGATGCGCTCCTCCCAGAAGCTGAACAGATGCAAAAGTCAAACTATCGTGCCCTTTTCCGTGTCCTCTCTAATTTGTATTTTGGGCATTAGAGTACATTGTAATAATTTTACAAACGACTACAACTATATTTATTCCTCCCAAGAAAATCAGTGACACTGAATGTCCCGCTGAGGCAGACAACCCCATGGATTACGAACGAGCATATTTAGACGAAAGAGTAGGTAGATGGTCTATAACGCTATACGGACACAGAAAATGATCATCAGTCAGTCGCAGTCATTCTTATATACTGCGCAGTGCGTCTTCCTCCCTGAAGACGAACAGAGTCACTGCTCGAATTAAATTTAGAAGTATTATTAACTTTGAAGATAGGTTACTGTACATTTAGCTACCACCAGAATTGGTTCCTGTCCGCTTCAGCCGTTCTCCTTCAACATTTACCTGTTTCGGCAATAATTCACAGAACTGTTTTCGAGGGCTGGTTCCCTTGTCTGCCCAGGACGGCGGAACTAAAAGGGAACTGCAGGAATTCTAGCCAAAGTAAGAGTTTCTATACAAGTCAAGCAGGAAAGATTTACAATAGCGAGAAGAAGTGAACGTTTAAACACCCTGAAGGTAGTGTTTTTGTAGTCCCCCTTTTAAGGGCTAAGGATTGGAAACAGGTAATCCGGCCTTGAAGACACCTGTGCTGCGAAACGAGGCTCTGCTTCTATTTGAAAAATTCCAATCAGTAAAATCTCCGGAAAAACGAGTCGCAACGGCCGAAGGACACGTGACGAATATAAAAGCTATACTTCTATTTCAATAATTCTAACAATGAATTGTGTTGACTAGGATACAAGAGTGGCTGAAAGAAAGGATATTTAGAAAAATAAATGTAATTTAAATAAATTGAATCTTGGGCTTGAGTTATAATTCAAACGAATGCTTTGCTTGATTTTATGAATTATTCAACCTCTTCGAAATATATTATTGAATTATATTGTAATATATATATATATATATATATATATATATTAGCTGCGACTGGGATCGTTCCCGGTGGCAGTTTAAAACAAATATGTAAACAAAAGTATAACAAATAAATAAAATAATTTGGAAAGAAAAATAAAATTTAAAAAAACAATAAAATGAGTCTTACAAATTTGTCCTGAAAATTTGTTCATTCATTTAACACTTCAGTTCACTAAATAAAAATATGGACATTAACTTATTTATATTATATTATAAAAATATATACTTCACTTCACTAATTTATTTAAATTATTCTTAAACCTTCTTATTGGAAGACTCACCTCAAACACTGCTAAAGGTAAATTGTTCTGTTTAGGAATGGGAATTTCCCTACATCTGAATTTTATTGTCTCGTTTTGATTTTATATTTGTGATATGTTCCGCCAATGTCAGTTGGTTTATCTATCTTTTCCCGTAGTATATATATAATAGAACTACGCGAACGGTAAGAACAAAATATTCTCATATCGACGATTTGTTCTTTTTTATGTAAAACGAGATCTCTATTGCGTTCTTTTATTGAAAAAATATTAATTTCTGCCTGGGTAGGTTATGAAAAGGCATTGAACACTGCCTTTCCGCCAACGAATAATTATGAGGGGAGGAAACATTAAACATTTAAATTACCGGAAATCTTAAAGAGCTCATTTCCGGACGGAAACTGAATCCTTGTATGCTGAAAATATTTATTCCAGAGAGTTCCTGGAAAACACACGCAGTTTCGTACCGGCCTTGGAACAGTCAAACCTGCTGTGTCTTTTTATAAGTCATTCCCTTGCTAAACTCGATAATAAAGACTTGTACGCCAACTTGTCAAAAGCTTTTGACATTGTATGTCATAGCCTCGTTATTGAGAAACTTGAAGTCTACGACTACGAGGATGAAACTCTGAATCTGATGACGTCTTATCTGTCCAAGAGGCTACAAAAAGTTGTCTATGGAGATAAGATGTCTAACTTCTTACCAGTCAATCAGGGCTCGATATTGGGCCCTATTCTTTTCATTTTTTACATAAATGAATTGTCTTACAATATCCTTCCTTGGTCCAAACATACAACTATACCTGTTTGCAGACGACCTTAATGTCTGCCAATGATGTGGACACAATTTCATCAAATATTTCAGTAAAAATCCAAGGCTGGTGTACAGAAAACTTACTGGGTCTGAAAAAGGAAAAAATCCCAAATTTGGAACTGTGTTCAGCCCTGTGTGGTCAAAAAACTGATCACGATTCAGTTTTATAATAGATGCTAATCTAAACTGGGATCCACATATCCCAAATATTGGGTCAAAGATAAGTAAAGGTATTTTTGTTTTGAGACGCCTAAAATTATGTGTCAGTGCCAAAGTCTTAAAAGTTGTTTACTTTACCCAAGTCCATTGTCTCAGTGGGGAAACCAATCTTCTTCAGAAAGACTGTTTGGATTACAAAAGAAGGTTAATTTGTGGCCTCTCTTACCTGAGCCACTGAAGGCAAACTTTGTAAAACTTGGTATCATGTTGTTACCTGCCTTGTTTGTTATGCAGTGCTTACTATAGATTAAAGAGAATCAAGCGAGTTAAAATAGCTTAGATGATTCTCATGAACACTTCACTAGGAACAGGGATAAAATTACACTTATGTGTAATTATGCCAAGACAAAGATAACTTTTCATTATATGTCAATTAAATTTTTTACCGCCCTTCCTCAGGACGTACAAGTCTTTTAAGACTAAAAGTTAAATCTCACTAACAACTGTATATATTCCATTGCTGACTACTTCTTTATCTGAAATTTGGTTTAGTCTAATTATTTTACTTTACTGTTTTGTATATATATATATATATATATATATATATATATATATATATATAAATTTTTGTGATAACTGTACTAGTTATGCCGCTTGCAAAGTATCTGATGTCCTCAAGTACTTCCCCAATAAAAATTATTATTATTATTATTATATAATGCAAAGTGATAGGGCACTGGAATCATTGCATGGAAACGCAATAAATATGGGGGTTATATTCGTTGTTATATGCGCCCATCACTGTATGTAATCGGATGCTTGGCTACTCTCCTCTTCAGAAGAAAAAATTTAGAGCTTCCATTGAAAGTATTTGTTTTTACTCTATCAAAATAAAAATACGTAGTTAGTTTCCCAGCACAAAATAAAAAAAAATTAATATGAAATATTACGCTTTTAAAACATTTTAAACATTAAAACATGAATATATAATTATTGAAGTCTATATTAATGTAGATGGATAGATTTATTATTTCCGTATTTCCTCAAATGAGGAGGAATTATGGATCAGATGTACATTGGTTGTAAAACAGTAGTAGACAACCGTTTAGTAATTTAAAAGTGAGCCATTCTCCCAGGCTAGCATTGAACTACTTGTACACGAGACACCAAAGTCACTGTAAGATTCTTAGTATTTCAAGTTCGTCTTGCATTAGATTAGATCACGGATAAAAAACCATCATCGTATAAGATTTGCTAGAGAGGAATAAAAACTTGAAGCATATCACAACAAGAAAGGGATCTATTTCTTCTTAGTATTTGAGTCCATGTTTCGTAACACGAGCCATCTGTCTGGAGCCACAGCAGATAAAACGTCACCAACGCTTTAGATAACGTCACTTAATAGCTCTTAATATTCTATATATGTAAATTACTAACGTTGCTGTAGTAGGATTCCAAAGCAGAACTTCTTCCGTGACCGGTGGATGTATCAGGCAATATTTGCTCAATTTTTACTATTTTAATAATAATGACAATACAAATTACTCAAAACGCAGGCACTGGCTCCGTTTTTCTCTTGATCAATAAAGAAAATATTACTGATTGTCAAATCATCGGTCACATATCCCAATAGATATTAGGTGCTAACTTATTAAATGAATTTATTATATGGTAGTAATTTTAATTATTTATTGTAATCACTGAAACTTGTATTCTTGGTCTCTAAATGCTACTTACATCGCCGCCGATAAATCATTTAATGTTTATTATTTTTCCCATAGATTTAATTCTCGGTATCCAGCCTTCGTTTAATGGTTTACGAACTACGAAAACTTTATTTATGTACAGTCAAGCCCTCCACATGTACAGTTTTATAAACCCTCAACTATCAATCCTTCCCTTATAGAAGAATGCAAATATTGTTTTTGATGTTCATCATGAAACCATAGCACTCATTTCTTCCAATCATCGAAACGAAAGTTAATACGAACTGTGCCAATATTTCCAGTTTTCCTACTAATCATACCTTTCACTTTTGCATTGTTTGATTTAAGCCGAGATTTTCCTGGATTACTTTACTCCTTTCAATATCTTTTCTCAATCATCCGCTTAACCTGATAAGATAACCACGTCGCAGGCTGCCCTAGAAAAGCTCACTCCTCAAAACATCTTTTTAATCTCATGTTTACTCAGATAAGACGACGTCATTCGCTGTCCTTGGGTTTAGATTACGGATTTGGCTTCTACATCTTCGTCAGCACAATAGTGAAGCAGTAGTTGTGATAAACTACAACCAAGCATTGCACGATTTTTAATAATCGTCTCATTTTGCATGGAATATTAATGTTAATCTAATCTACTTGGAAATGTAGACGACTGAATGACTCAATTTAACACAAATTTACTTTTTCAGTGTCTTATCTTATTTTCTGTGTATGTTGTTTAACAATTTTGACTTGTGGTATTCCCTCAGCAAAGACTAATGGAACTTATGAATATTTTTTATCTATTATATGAAATGTTCAAAAGAAAGTTATTAGATTTATTTTTGGTTCGAAAAAGACAGATTCATTAAACCAATATTTCACAAAAATAAAATACTGTCTATTCTCTATATATCTTTAAAACTATTATAATGGTAAAAAATTTTAAACGCATTCTAAATTTCCCATACTCGCTTTATTGACCATTCCGAGCTATATATTTATTCACCTCATACTTAAAAGGCAGGAACCAATATAATGAAATCACATTTCAAGTTAAAAATATACAAATGGAACGAAAATCACTGCCAGGATTAATCTAACAGGGCGTTCCACAAGGTTCAGTTTTGGGGCCTTTATTATTCATCATATACATAAATGATATTCAAATGTTATCAATGTTGGTTACTTATTAATGAAGATATACTATGGCAATGTCTACTCCCATATTAGTTATGGAATATAAATCTGGAGGTGTGCTGCTTTATATGGACAGGGTTTTAATCTCTCAAAATAATGTTATTAGATTTATATTTGGTATGAAAAAAACAGATTCATGTAAACCAATATTCCACGAAAATAAAATACTAACTGCCTATTCTCTATATACTTTTAAAACTATTGTAATGGTAAAGAAGTCGGAAAATACCTCCCAGGTCAAAACAAAGCAACCCTTATAATACTAGGGCAATTGCGGACTATTTTAGAGTGCGGACTAATACAAAAAAAATCTGAGCATGACCCATTTCTGAAAATAATTATATTTTATAATAAATTGGCACTGTACATAAATTAATTACAAGGCAAGCACTTTGAAAGAACTCTGAAAAATTATTTAGTAAATAATGTAATGTATTATATACATGAGTTGTGGAAATACCACTGTAAAATTTTATACTGATGATTGTTTCTTTTTTCTTTTATATTTTTATATTAAACCAGACGTTTTCCCGTTTTGTATGTATGTAATTATATGGAAATAAAGATAGTATTATTATTATTTATACAGGTCCTCAATTCATTTCTAAGTGTCAATTTTTTTTTTTCATATCCGACCTCAGTCGTTTAACGTTAACTAATCGATTTTATTTTCCCAACCTACAAATATCCGTTAATTAATGTTTTAAAATTGCAGCAGCAGGAGGAGAAAGCGTAATGGACGCCAGGTGACAAGCGCTCAGGTCTAACCTAAGGTCATCAACCTCTTCGCTTCCTCAGAAACGCAACGGTGTCTATAGTTAACACGATCTGGTTCATGGGCTCTCACCTTCATGACCACGCCGGGGTTATCGTCACACATACGATAAACTCTGTATTGCCTAGTGGAAACTGAAGCGGACAGACGAAGATAAAATTCACTGATGGTCGACAATGAACAAGTCCGCAAAACAGAAACGTTGTATTACTTCAGTAACTGTTTCTAATGTTTGTAAACGTGTTACGTGAAAAATATTATATTACCGTCGCCGTTTATTTTCTTAATCTTCGTACTTTTTACTTACTTATCTGTTATTCCAGGCTCGTCAACACAAACATATTTGCTTTACGTAACAAATTTATTTGAAACAAACTTTTACCACCAAATCACAGTAACAACACGATTTAAATAAATAATAAAGCAAAAATAATATATGATTGCAAATGGCATGTTACAAACACACATCTCCAGACTGTTTGTAGAGATAAGTTATTTGATAAATTGTTCAGGTATGGAGTGAGAGGAAGATAAAAGTTTACTTAATGAATAGAAAATACGTTAAAATTAATGGAGCATGTTCTGAACTTAAATAAGGTGACTTTGGGGTGCCTCAAGGCAGTAAATCAGGGCCACTGTTATACATTAACAAATTACCAAAAGTAGTGAAGGAAGTAAAAAATCATCTCTTTGCTGATAACACCCTGATTTTCTTATCTGGTAAAAAATGTAAAGAAATTGTAAAGAAAATTAATTTTGAGCTTGTAAATATTATAAATTGGTTATGTGTCAAGAAGTTATGTTTGAATACTAAGAAAACCAAATGTATGTATATAGGGAATAAATTGCAAGACTGTGATACAGTTGTTGGAAATGAGGTGATAGAATGGGTTAAACATTTTAAGTACCAAGGAGTACCTGTGAGCTAAAATTTAGTAAATATGCAGAGTATGTTGAAAATAAATTGGCAAAACAAAATTAGAAGTAGTCTGTAGGTTAACAAATATTTTGTCCCTTATAGCTAAAAAAAACAGTATTTACGTCAATAGTAGTTCCTCATATACGTTATTGTATTTCAGTATCGTTTGGTATAATTAGTAATGTTATTAATAAATTAGAAATAATATGGAATAGAGTATTAAGAGGTATCTTGAATGAAAATAAATACAGTAAGATACAGGATATGTTAAATAAATTGCAATTGTTAAATGTTGTATGACGTGTATGACGTGTAAATTTTTATTTATAGAATAGATAAGGGGCAGATGCCCGAGTATTTAAATATTTTTATAAAAAGAAAATTAGATGTCCATAATCATAAGACCCAGGGGAGGGAATTTTTTTTATTGAGCATCTGAATATAAGAAGTAATAAAAATTCGATATTTGATAGAGGGTTAATATTATGTAACGAGTTGCCTGCAGCAGTAAAGAATACTAATAGTTTAAATGTATTAAAAAATTTATTGGTAGAGATAATAAATACTGATTGGTAAAAAATTAGATTTAAGCTAAATTGTCAAAATAAATAAATCAGTTAAGTGATGAAAAATTTGTAAATTGTGTGGATTAATTTGTCCATTTCAAGATAGGAGTGAAGGCTGTGTTTAGAAACAGCCCAGCTCCAGCTCCACGGAGGTCCAACGATATGATTCTTAGCCATGAGAAATTGTTTCGTTTCGGCCGGTATATTTGGTCGTCCTGAACGGAGTTTACTCGTGATGGAGCCCGTTTCTTTAATCTTTTTAACCAATTTCGCCACGATAGAAAAACCAAGTCGAATCCTCCTTGGATGACGTGCACTTATTTCGTCTGCATCTTCCGACATGACCCTCCTTGTCGTTCACGGTCGGGGTGATTTTTGCTTAAGTTGCAAACAATTTAGAGTTTGAATAATTTTATTAAAAAAAATTGAATCACATTAACAATTAAAATCATATAAAGTGAGGGGGTGATGCAAATGTCCGTTTACAATCTTAAATTCGTAGACCATTTTCGACCAATCTTTATACACATGTTATTTACGATGCAGGAACAAACACTGAGGGGTTAAGACAAACCTACCGCCACTAGGGGTGGGTACCGGCTAAATTTTGTTTTTCTTATGGTACGCGCTATATTTTGGTCTCTATTAAGTTAACGGTTATATTTCTTTACTGCTTTAAGGTATCTGGAATAGTTTTAGACTTTATTCAGTTAACGAGTATTTCTTACTGTTTTAATACGTCGTGATTTTTGAGACACTTATTTTATGTAGTAGGATTAGATACTCTCAGTAATCTTCCTGTTTTATTTGAAGTTAGATGCCGAGGGGTAGGTCGGGGAGGGGACAGTAAATAGCTAAATTTTATAATACTGGCGCTATTGATGCTGGTTAAATGAAATGTTTACCAAGAGTTTAGTGTCGAATCAATTCCTACTCCGGGTTAATTTAAATAAATAACCGGGCAACGCCCGCACTCAGCTAGTACATTATAATAACTGAATAATCCCACGTTATTTAAAGTCCTTGGTAGTAAGAGGCACGTCTTATTTGCGGGGGTGATTATTCAAGAAATTTGTTACAACTTAAATTACAAAAGAACATTTAAAAAATGAATAAAAGAAAAAGTAATGAGGATTGACTCCATATTTCCCCTCGCCTCAAAAGATTTTTTACCAACCAATGTAAAATATTTTTTATAATAATGGAGCTCATAATGCTGCTGAGGGGAGAAATTATAGTTAATGTTATTTCCATTCATGCAGACAATAGGAACACCTTATTGAAGAAGAAAATGTTTATTGTGTTCTGCGGAACAATGAATAGGATGACTGGGTGGAGAATAAAGGGTCGCGGCTTTTGAATGCGATATATGACTTACGCGAATCGACAACAGGAACTTTTATGAGGTAGTGTGCTTTTGTAAATGCTAACAGCATAATGATGCGCTCCTTTGCATCTGGTAGGCAGTGAGATTTACCCTCCGTGTATGAGTTATTTTTATTTTTACACTAGGGGGCCAAGACTCCCAGTCACGGCCTGTTACAAAGCCGGACCGCTTATTCGGAAAGTAACTATTGATATTAGAATTTAAGAAAAAAAATCTAAAAATATACCGTATTGAAATTTAATTATCAGGCTACTGACAAAAAAAATCAATTTTATCTTAATACTTTCGTTAATTTTTTCCAAACGTCGGAGCATCCTGGTTGATGTCCGTCACCATTTACAAATATGAACATCTTCTGACAGAATTGATGAAGCGTATTTACGAAATAATTTTCCGTATTGACAATAAACCACATTCTTAACATCAGGCAAAATTACGTTATTTGAGGAATCCTAACACAAGTAAAAAATTAAAGAAGTGTTATTTATTGAAACAAAATCCAAGGGAATTGCCCAATGTCAAATTTTTTGCTATATATTTGTGACAAATGTTGTTACACCGGCATATCTACATTTTTTTTATAAAACACAATTTCACCATTGAAGAGAAAATTTTTCGGAAACACTGAAGAATGTATCCAGAATAAATTTGTAAGAGACCGATTTTATTAGACGAGAATTTTTATTTCGTTTACGTCGATTTACAAATATTCAAAAATAATTAAATCAAAAGAAAGACGTGACGCCGTATGATTTAATTAACAATGTCTGAATTAAAATGTATAATAATTACCATAAATTACAATTCCTTAAGAAAAATTACTAATAACTACAGAAGAATTGTTTAAGTATTTTAATTGAAATGAAAAGAGAAGACTTTAATTTAATAAAGTCTTGGAAATGTGAGAAAAATTGAAAAACAACACTGCGATGTATTTGTAACTAAGACCGTAACTTGTATCCAGGGAACGTAAGCAGTAAAATAAAGCAAATTTATGGGAATACATTTCATAGAGCCTAGAGTACTTTACAAGAAGTATTCGTTTTTACTAGATTTTAGCTGATAACGTTGACCGTTTTCTCGTTTCCGGCTGACATCAAATATTCGGATTACAACTAGATGCATACAGAAGAGTATTCATATTTCTTGACGAAAGCTTCAGGAATAAAGCTGATCTGAATCTCCGACTTCGTTTCAAGCCCCAGTGACGTCAATAAACAGGTTTTGAATTGCCGCTAGCTGTAAGCTGCATTAAGTAAGATGTTTCGGGAGCAGGTAGCATCCCACAGGCACAAGGGATTCCTAAATAACGAACAGAAAGCCTTCTTGCAGTTTATGGGTTTCCCCAAACGCAAGTAACAAAATATTTATCTAGGAAGGAATCCCGAGCCAGAATTAGAAGCGGGTGACAAACATTTCAAGTCGAAACTGGAATGCCCCAATTGTGTTTCTTGATTTGGTTACAAGGGTTATTGTAAAAATAACAATATATTTAAAGCCACGTCCTTGGTGTTGCTATTGTTATTTCAAACATGAAGAAATACATAAACGAATGATGCAGGGATAAACGTGACTTGGTATATTTAAGAGGAATATGGAGCGCTCGTCTGAGAAGTTGTGGAAAAGTATGACTGCGCATTTGTATTGGTATAATAGCCTAATGGCACATCAGATTAATATTATCTCTTTACTAAATATAGTCGTTAATTTTCAAACCCAAGACAATTTAGTTACCCTGAAAATTGGGTACAAAAACACAGAAATCTCCCGTCCATGGATTAAGAGAAAGAAAATGAGAGAGATGAAAGAAATTAGATGTTATACCATGGAACATGAAATATTACTAATCACTCGATAGGTTTAGCACTTGGAATAGGAGAAACGACAGGGGGAAAATATTGAGACGTTAAGGGAAGAATTGAGGCAATGACGAACAGTCAGGAGAGAAAGCAGGAGGATCGAGCATCTTTCTAAGGGATGCATATCATGGAAATTAAAGAATTAAAATATTTAAGGATTGATAAATAATCCGCCGAGGCCACAAACCATTTATCTTCCACGATACTCTCAGACATTCGACACGAAATCAAATTCCAATTACTAGACATTTTAAGGTAAATCCTCCAGACTCTTGCAGAGACTTGGTTTCTCCTTCTTTATGACCACTAGTGTTTGTGACGTTTGATTCGACTTTGCTTCTTTTTGTCTCTGATACTTCCTCGATTCGTAGACAATGGAATATCAGATGAAATCCTTACCTACAGGATAGGGATGATGTAACATCAAAGGGTTTAAAAGCATTTTAAATTTTGACTTTCTCTTCAGCTCACACGTTAAAGACTTTAAATTTTGTTCAACGTTTAGAAAAATATAATTCAAAATGCAAGTGAAATCGCTCCGACTTGAAAGCAGATAAGATTCGAGTACGCTGCTTAAGAATAAGGTTATTTAACAGCCTTCCTTATGAAGTAAATATATTCAGACGGTTCGAGTAAAATGAGTATCCCTGAATCCTGTCCGTTGCCAGGTAAAACGTCTTCCACATGTACACGTGCTCTCAGCGAGAGCTACCGAAAAGTTCAAGGTCCTGTGGACGGTTAGCAAATCGTCACGTCAAGATGCATTTTATAACGCATTGCTTACTGAACGTTGTTTATGTTTTCAAGAAGCTCATTTCTATGCAAATGCCAAAGGAAAATTAAGCTGATACTAAGGCGACAGGTGGTTACGTAAATAGTTTTCTAGCTGTACAGATATTGCAAATTAAACTGAATACAGGTGACGAGGGCTTTCTGTTTTGTTTAGCTGTTATCACGCTGATCAGTATATTGAGTGAAGAAATTATGAGGTGTTCCATTATTTGTAGTAGAAAAATTATGAGTGTGTTTTCTGATATGACATGCTTTTCTTAGCAAAGAGAAAAGGGAATGGCGTTAAATAACTTTACCGGTAGAAACAAACCTTTGTCATTGAAAATGAAATCAAAATTTTACCTCATTCAAATGAAAATAAAAACCGAGACATATTTAGATAGAAAAACATCGTGTATAGTCCGGTATATAGAGTATCAAAGCATATTAAATATATATTATTCCAAACGACATATAAGTTGAATTTGCAGAAATTACGTAAACGTAAATTTGACATTGGAAGTATTATGGCCGACTTCAATTTAGATTTTTAAGTGATTTAAAAATTAAGGCAAATATAAACGTAAAGGACGAGTGACAAAATAAATCTTTAACCTGTAATTCAATCGAATGCTCATTCCCTTCAACATTAAAATGAGTAATTTTCATATAATGCTAATAGAACATCATTCGGTAAATGTGGTGTTCCTTCAAGCATGGCTGCAATCGTGTATATAATCCATATTGTGTACATATAATTAGGTATACAGTGAATGTAAGAACGTGTGTACGGCCCCGGAGGAATTTCCTTTGTTAAACGTAGTCTGAGATGGTTGGAATGAGGCGATCCAGCTTGGAATAAATCGTTTATTGCTGTCAATATCTCCACGAGTTGCGTATCACGTGTCCATGTTTGTGAAGAACTGGATTATTTTTTTAATATTTTTGTGTTATATTTATCAGATTTACCCTTGACAGACTCGTTTGATGGTCTTCCTTCTCGTTTTGGTCTAAAACTATAAATGGTGTCCTCACATGAAATGGTCAAGAAGTTGGAACATTTCCAGACTCCGTAAACGTACTTTAATGCCGTCTTCGAAAGTATAACCCCGAACATTATTTTTAAGACCGTAGTTACGAAACCAAGTGGTTTGCAAGTCGTTCGTTTCGTTCGCAGAGTGATGCATCTGGTGGAAACGCGGACATTTCGTGTCTGATTTTGTAAACGTGCACTTTGCTTTCTCTATGGTTGAGAAACGTCGGGCCAGACAGACGGTCGTTTGCACCTTGGGAATTGTGAAGGACAAAGCAATTTCTGGTCAGAGTAGCAGCCATGCAGTGCTGCACTCTGCAGACGGGCAGTGCGCCACGTGGTCGGCAGAGTGCGCCATTTGTGCCAACCAGACGAAGCACTGCAAGCTGCATTTACATGTTCGTAAATGTCGAAATAATCTTAGGGAGAGATATTTACGAATATACGATGAATAAAATAATTATTTCCCCCTCCATATTAACATAGACTCGTACGACAAGTATCATCAGCAAAAAATAAACCAATTTCTTCGTTCCAATCACTACTCCGCTTAATATAGTAAACATTGAATTGCTTGGTGAAACTTATGGTGATCGTGCGCCATGTGCTCTACATAATATTTCTTATTTCTTTGTCGTACATTAAGAATTCCCACTGTACTGTCCGCATAAAATTTATCCTTCTAATTTTTGTCAACTTTCGACCTGTTTTCTATACATTCATTACTTTTACCATGTGCTTTCTGAAACTCTAATGCAGACATGTTACTGTCAATTTTATTCTGTCTAGTATAATTGATTTCATTCTCCAACTCTTGATATCAACAAAGAAATACGTAATACGGTCCGAAATAATTCTGAATATTACTCGTAAAGCGCGATAAACAATCGATTCTGATATCTAATGGCATGGAATCAATGAGTAAAATTATCTTGCATTATGTTGCTCGCAAGAGGATATAGAATCTAAAAAACGGAATTCAATAAATTATGTTTGCCTTCAGCTATTGAAGTCAGGACTCATAACTACGGCAAGGAATAAGTCTACAATATGCCAATTTATTTTTAATTAAAAAAAAATATTTTCTTCGCCGTGTAACATTTTTTTTAATGATAAAGTACTGACAAGTGAGTTCCAAACACACGTTTTCAAGAGTCCGTAATATTGTCTTTGAAATCGAAACTTAAAACAATTCTCTGCCGATAATTTTGACTTAAATAAATTGAGAGTATGTTATTGAATGTTCCAACAAAATTCCTTACAGCTGTATGGAGGCGGATCAAGCTTCAAACTTTTATCGTTATTTGTAAGAAGTTGTATATGGATCGGTTTGAGGTCTTCAATAAGTTTTTATAATCTTTACCAACAATTCTATCAATTCGTTTTCATCTCGATCGTAATCCGTCAAATAGAAATATATTTGTTTTATTCACGTAGATCAAAAATTTCTACCAATATATATTTGTTTCACATGAAGTTGAACGTCTTTAGATGATACATTGTAATTAGTTAATTTAAATTGACATGGGCGTGTGTTCAGACAAACCCACTGAACTGGTGCTTCCCACTCCCCGCCCCGAAGACAAACAGTTATTTACTGTTCGAAACGTCTATCATTCCTCCTCTTTGAATTACATCTCTTCCTTGATCTAGATCTAAGTATCCGACGTATCACTCTTATTTTCTTCAAATCACGAAATGGTACACAATTATTAAAGCTACCATTGTCATTAAATTTCAAATCGAATTTTATAGATATTTTATGAAGTAAACTGACTAATGCAAATTAAGTTCACTCTTTATTTAAATAGATTTTTATTGCGTATTTGAAAATATAATTGGTGCAGACATCCTTCACTATTCTAAGGCAGACAAATGAGAGAGTGGTCTGGCTGGGTTGCAGACATAATGGTTATTATCTCAAAAAAATGCGCCTCCTTGAAGACGACCAGAAATTTAATTTTGGAAACGTGAGGCTACCAAACATCCTTTTTTCATTTACATCCGCTTGTCTGAATTCACAGTCTCGCTTTCACAAAATCTTACAATGTAATTGTATCCCATTTTGAATCATCACCGCGATCCAGGTTGCTTAGATTATAATATAGAAGCAAAGTGAGAAGTGGGTTGAAAATAACACAGAGAATTTCGTAGTGATGACTACTGTGTGCAAGTGACATGATGTGGACTCAGGAGTGAGCTGGTGCAGATTCGCTGAGGATGTCTGTACGGTCTGTACCGCTGTCTGGTAGGTCAATGCCGTTTGCCAGCTACGAGCGTGGGATTGAGGAATCCCAAAACTGTCTCCGCCCACATCTTTTTCAGAAACGTGGTAATTACTTCAACTTATTTGTTTTCCGCGGCGAAGGACAACTCCTGTTCGATCACGGGAAACTCCTTCTGTGTGTGTGTGTGTGCCCAAGACATTATCAGATGTGGTCCTCCAGACTGCATGTACGGTATACTGTCGCGCAACAACTCCAAGTACTCACTATAATCACCTCATTACATTAATACGGTTGTCACATAAGCAAATACAGTGAAATTAGTGAATCCGATAAAGTGTTTCTTTATTAATTATGTTAAAAAAAATTTCATTCGTTGATTTGTTTTTTTAATAAAGTTTGTATTGTCGCATTTACATAATGCCTCATTAGCGACCACGTCCTTTGATTACATAGGCTATGACATTAGATAGATAAATATGTCTATATTAAGTAACATATGTTTGCTTCTTTGACGAACTCCAACACCTTGAAGACAGTCAGGGCACATGTTTATTTATTTATTTCAATTTATTTAGCTTACGCTAATAACATTAAGAACAATAAATAAATGACTAATAATTGATAGCTTACAAATTATTATTTCTAGAATAAACTCTGATTCTTTTCTTAAATTTGCTGATACTTGTGCATTTTTTTATTTCCACAGGTTCACTAAACCCTTATTAAATATTGAAATCATAGTACAATTTTTATTTCTACATTCTAAGTAATAATTTTCCTTATTCCTAGTTTGTTAACAATGTACATCACTTTTATTACTCACTAGATTCTTAAGGTAGCATGTAACATATCATTCTCTAACTGAAATATAAACAACATGGCATCACAAAATATTTGCTGCCTTATATTCAGCCAATTTATATATCTAATTGCCCTATTAATAATTTTTTGGAAACGATCTAGGTCACTACCTACCATTATGTACAATATCGTGCTACAGTACTTTATTACTTAAGTTCTATACACTAATTCTTTGGCTTTTCTGAACAATTTCTTAATAATTAATTCTCCATGCTCATTCCATTTTAACTTACTGTCTATCATAATCCCAAGAACCATTCTGATACAATTAACTATTCAAACAATTTACCACAGAATGTAAATCACATCCATATACGTATAATCGTCAGCAAAAGGTGTATTCTACAGTTTTTTATGTACCTAGGGAGGTAAATTATGTACAATAAAATATGTCGCTATGTTACTTAATTCGAAGTTACCCAAGAGTTGGTGAAGAAATTACAGCTCTGTATAATATGCGTCATGGTTAATTTCTCGTTGCAGGGGGGACAACTCGGAGGCTCAGAACTAGAAAAGATAAAGTTATGTTGTGTCCAGATCCCAAAAGATGAACATATTTAAAATTGATGTACAAAGTTACACACAATGAGTGTGTATTCCAGAACTATTATATAAAAATTCATGGTGAACATGATCGTGATTCATATGATTCATTTTGAGCCCAGTTTTACTGACATCATGCCAAATTGCAACAGTAAACCTTTGTAAATAATCTGTAAAATTTGGTTTATATTCATTGTGAATAAAAATTAAATATATTCAATAAGTTTCATAAACTATTCACTGCATGTTCAAAACGCAGAAAATTACTGCCTACGCCGTAATTTAAACTGCATTTACAAGTTACTTATAACTTAAATACGAACTAAGAACATTCAGATTCTTAAACTAAAGTATTAATTTGAAATTATCATAATGAACTTCAGCTTTTCCAGAAAACTTTTGTTACATCCAATTTTCGTATTAATGCTAAATAATTACGTTCTTTCTGTACAAATAGTAATTAAATAATCGTTTTTAATGAGATATTATTCGTTAAGGTCATGTGTTGGGGTTTGAGTGGGCGGAAGTGGGCAATGAAGCCCGTCCACTCCCCAGGATTGTCATTGAAGTGGCTTTGTACGGACGGGCAACTGATTATTCTGTGTGAAATACTCTACTCAATGAATAATTCAATCATTATTATAATTATGACATTTGGAATTGGTTGAAGTAACTGTCCACAGTTTTCTTATTGCGGCTAATTAAAGGAAGAATAATTTACCGTAATCCAAGCACTTGTGAGCCTTGAAAAAGCCTTTCCTTATGTAAACTGTGACTAGTTTATTCACTACTGGAAGTATAATTACATTCTTTTGTAAGTGTTGTGACTTATACAAAGGAAGCAATAACTTGTTTTTGAAAATGATGTAGGATTTAATATTTGGTTTTCTTAAAGGGTTTATGCTCTTAACTGATGTTCCTCAGTGCCTCAAGACGAACATAAATATTAACTGTTCGAAACGTCTCCTTCCAATTTGAATCAACTTTTTTCCTTCACTTACATCCAATTTTCCTTCTATATTTTTTATATTGTTTTAAATTCAAAGAAAAGACCGCCACGCATTATATATTTAATAAGAACTTCTCATCAGTTCCATTTTTCAGCCGCTATTGGTTCCTTTGTATAAGTTACAACACTTACTGAATTTTTATTTACTCTCAATAATTTTTTTTTGTTGTGATCCTTTTTCATGCGTCCTTTACGTGCATTAATAATATGATGAATTTTAGTAATTTAGGTCGTGATCCAAATTCTACCACAAGTACAGTGAATTCTTAATGTTAATAAAAGCAGAGTATAGTGTTATTTTTATGATGAAAGTGTGAAGTGACCTTTAGAGGATAAAGTGGAAATTATAGCACAACTACTGGCGAGAAGACGTGGATAACGTTTACGAGCAACAGAAGGGATTTTTACAACAATCAGTTATGACAAAATTATATTAACTATCTGTTACTAATTTTGCTTCATGTGTCACTAAATTATAATTTTTCAAAAATAAATTCTTCACGATAATTTCCCCGTAAAGAAAGGTTCCATGTTTTTTATGTTGTTTAAAGGAAAAATTTGCATTCTTTGTGATGTAATGTTTGATATATTATTTATTGATAAAGCCTTTTGACTCGACCGATTCCATTTCGAGAGTTCTTGATCCGTTCCGACTCTCACGCTCCTTAAGTGAGTGATTCAGTTGGGATCAGAAGAGCGTGAGTGTTTGCACGGCTCTAAGAACAAGCTCTTTTGGGGTGGGGGAACGCGAGCGGTTGGTCCGGTCTCAGTGATTCACTTTTCTGCAGAGGGAACTACCTCTTTGAATCAGTTCCAGATAAGATCGCGCATCCAGTACATACACCTCCTCACCCACAGAAAGTCTCTTCTTATATGAAATGCAACCCGCCTCGCATCTGAGCTACTCACGACGAAGACGAATCTCGTTGAATGTCATAGGGGCAAGCCACGTTCCTTACAACCTCACCAACGAAAATTAACGATCCACACGGAATGTAAAACAGTATATGCTCGAAAAAGTACAACGCCGCGAATTTCAAATACTTTCCAAAAATATACAAATTATTACAAATTTAAAATAAAAAAATCGTCATAGAATTTATTATGTAATATGCGAAACGAGTAATTAGAAACCTGGAGAAAATTCTGTAATTTTTTTCACAAAAGTAAAATAGAAAACCACACGTTACGTGGAAGTGAATTATTATAACTTACCTATACCAGAACTTTGTACTTAATAAGAATTAAAATATCGATTTTTAATTGTGACTGTAGTAAAAATTTAAAAGTATGCTAAACGAACGGTTTGTAAAAACTGTAGTGACGCATGTGTAACTTGAGTAGTGCAACCTACGTCCCAACTCAACTGGATAAAACGAGTCTGTTTTAGTTTATTCGCAACCTTAAATTGTTAAATTAGTATCATAAGCACACAAGACAGGTTTTATGTGTGAGTGAACATATAAAATGGCCGTCGAGCGTAATTAGACGTATTTTAAGATAAATATCATCTCTTTAATTATGTGGAGATAATACTTGATCCTTCACCGATGGAATTAACTCACGTTAAATTATATCAAGCTGCGGGTGAGGAACGTCTTCAGTTAGTTTAATATGACAATAATCACTATCGGCGACGAATGCGTTGTAATAAAATTATTGTAAATTGTAAGGGCGATAGAAGTTAATAAATTCTGAATAACGTTTTTTTAGCTTTATGTAGCACATAAGTTACTGATGTTTAATAATTGAGTGTTAGAATTTTCATACTACTATTGGTTTACGATTAAACTTTTACTTTATATTAATTTAATTAATATTTTGATGTATACATGATTGTGTAATTCTCGCAGAACGACGATAAACCAACGTAATTCTGCAAATTATTTTCGATTTGAAATTTGTTTCCAATGCTGTAGAGGCTATTTTCGTGTAAGGTCCAAGTGAGAAAATGACTCGGATGAAGCGGTAACTGACTCATAATGAAATCTATTGACACAGGAATGCGGGAGACGGTTGTGGGCGGGACTGGACCTCTTGTACAGAGGAATGCAGCTGTTTGCAGTTCGTAAGTGCGTTCAAGGACATTTTCAAGTCGGCGAACGTCGCTTGAATACAAAGTACGCTAATAGAATCAGGAGACTTAGGCCGGAGGCATGGCTCTCGCACACCAATCGGGAACAGACGAGGCAGATCGACATTCTCGTATTTATCTAGTAAATGGAGACAAGATTTTGTCGGTTACACATATTTACTTATTCTAAATTGATGCTTATAGTTATACGTTATAAATATTTGTCTTTGCGTGGTTTATAACCACAGTTTCTCAGTATGCTTATTTTATATTAAAAAAAGCACAAACTATGTTACATGTTTTTTACGTTTTACTTATTTTGTACGGTCGTCACTTAATTTTATAAATATAAAATCATCTATTTAGCAGTCAATCGATAATTCATTTGACAACACAAATGTTCGTTCAACCTACGAAAGCCCAAGTAGACGCGAGTAAGGATAAGACATTGCCAAAATAATTAAAACAATTCTTATGGAAAGGAAAATTGAAGCTGTCAGTGTCACTTTGAATATTGTGAGAATTCCGTTTGTGGATTTTGGTGTGAACCATTTCTTAAATTGGTCTCTGATAATAATTGGGTTCAACGTCAAGGATCTTAATTTTGCTCCAGTTTTATATTGTGTTGTTTTACATAGATATGTTTGGTAATCACAGAATACTTGTCGTCAGGTAACTGCAATTTTTTGTTCATACTCGCATGATCTAGCTCTTAGTGTTCTGGAAAGCGAACAAAGGTTTATTATTATTTTTTCGGATGATTGGAACTTTCTTCTTTCTTTTCCATTCATTTAATTTTCTCACTGTTTGTTTTGTTCAGTTCTTGTCTAGCTCGTTATTTTAATTTCCGATATTAAATTATTAATAAATTTTGGCTCACTCCCTTTATGCTTTTCTTCTGTCCCTATTTCGCAGTCTTACTTCATCTTTATATTTCTCCGCGCCGCAAACAATGGGAAACGTCTTTACACCATTATTAAGATTATAATTCAACTTCGAAGAGAGAGTAAAATTGGATTAATTCCCTATGTGCTCTTTGATACTCACCTTTAGAGCCCGTTTGGTCTGGCCAATATAGACAGAATTGCAATCACTGCAGCTGATTTTGTATACGACAGAATTTTTGTCCTCAGGTTGTAAATGATCTTTGCCGTTCTTGATAAAACACGAAACAATTGGTGGATCTATAAATAATACCTATATTATACTGGTGTAACAATTTGGAGATGTTTATGTGTAATCCTCTGTAGTATGGGAAAATGATCTTAACTTTGGGAAAAATACGCGGTTCGGCAATAGGGGAATATAAAAGGTATATATATATATATATATATATATATATATATAGACGTAAATTTTAACATTATTATAATATTACTTTTCCGTATTATTATTTTGTGTGTGATATTAAAGAACGTATTAAAGTAAATAAATACTATAATGTTTAGTTATCAGATGTTTTAAGTTATAAGACAACGTTTTGCGCCAAGGTCTACAGTGTAGTAAGCGCTGTCACATAAAGATGTCAGCGGAGTATAGAAGATGAAGCGAAAACGGCTTCGTCATATCTTCAAATAAAATTTATTTTTCTTCTCGTCTACCTACCAAGGTGAAATTTTCTAATACGCGCTGTGGCTGAGTTTGTTAATTTTGTTTTACCGACTGGCGGTATCTAAATCCAAGTAAAGTAAAAAACCGCTCTAATTTCCGACCGTTCCACAGTTACGGTGAAACCGTCCAAGAAGAAATGACTTACCGATAACCACAGTTGCGTCGCGTCGAAAATCTCTTAATTAATAGTAAATCACATTAAAACTGCATCCTTTGGGTTTGTCAAACATAGTACACCTCGGAGAAGGAGGCCATGGGCTTTCGTGGTACTGTTAGAACCACTTAAGTGCTTTTAGTATCAGTCTGCTACTCGACCCACTTCCAACCGGCGACTTGCAACACCCGCGCAAGGAAACAATGGCGGCAGCACCTGCGCCCCGGAGAGCAACGCCCTGCTACTATCATCATCCGGCTATAAACACCGTCCCCAAATGGTATGTGTCTTAATTCGACTTAGGTCTTCCTACACATTCTCTAGGTTCCGCATCTTTGTCACTGTGGCCGTTACTCAACTGATTTGATTCCTAAAAGTCCTCCTTCATTGTCTGTCGGGCCACGCTGAATGTTGCGTCGTTGGCGACAATGAATGATTCTTCTATGGCTGAAAAATCTTCAGATTTCTCTTAACACAATACCCCGTTAAAAGCTTTACGTCCCATAGACATGCGTCGAGAACATATTCAACCTTTTATAAAAGCAATATTGCTATAATAACGTCGACGAGGTTGCAATATTATTAATCAATGTAATATTATGTTCCCAAAAATGAAACAAAGCCAGTTAAGATAGGAAAGTCAATTATATGCACATTAATGAATTTGTAATGACACACAAATCTGCATAGCCAACAGATTTTCACGAAAAGTAATATTATTTAAATATTATAAATAATATATTATATTATAATCTTATTGATTAATTAAAAACCATTTAGTAATTTATCCTATAAAATTAATCACAATTTTTATTCCAAAATTGACAATATAGTATTAAAAGGAACTTTCGTCTTATCCGGACATATTCATCTCGACTCGTAAAAACAACCACGAGCCGAGAAATTTTCTTTTATTATTAAAATCACACTTTCGGAGTAAAGATTGTGAATAATTTTATTCGATGGCTGGTTAATAAAATGTTTTGAACTCATTAATCCAATTTTACTGTCTTTTAAAAGTAAAATTATAATCTTAATAATCGTGTAAAGACGTTTCGCATTGTTTGTGACGCGGAGAAGAATAAAGATGAAGTAAGACTGCGAAATAGGGACATAAGAAAGGCTGAAAGGGAGTGAGCCTAAATTTATTCGTAATTTAATATCGGAAATTAAAATAACTAGCTAGATCGAGAACTGAACAAAACAAACAGTGAGAAAATTAAATTAATGGAAAAGAAAGACGAAAGTTCCATTCATCCGAAAAAATAATAAACCTTTGTTCGCTTTCGAGAACATTCAGAGCTATATCATGGAAGTCTGAACAAAAAATTGCAATAAAAATCCAGAAACGAAGCCGCAACCCATGTATTGTAACAAATCATCATCCACAAGTACATAGGACACAGATATGGATTTTATTCGGACGTTCATGGGCAGTTACGAGGGGTTATAATAAAATATCTGAGGATTTTGCAGTCCTAGAATAATTATTAATTTTTTGTTGCCATTTTGAGTGATCCAACAACAATGAATGAGGAATTATCAACTTTGCTCTTCCCATGATTGTGATTGTTCGTTGATATTGATGTAGGAATTTGCAAGTTGAATAATATCGTACATTAATTTAATACTTATATTAATGTAAAAATTAAGTTACTTTTTGTTAGTATTTGAGTTTGTTGAAAATATTAATATCATTCTGAACGATTCCTTCGTGTGTAGTAGAACAGAGGTTTACTTTACTTGTGAATTTTATTTTAATTTTAAAGTCGTGTACAACTGAATTGATTGTGCTAACATCACTACTATATATCACAAAATGGGTGAATGATTGTCTATACTAACATGTAAGCTACTGAATGCGCTAGAGTTTGAAATATCCTCTCCGTGATGTTTAGAATCCTATTTCGCTGAAATGAGATTGTCTCCATGGACAATCCGAGGAATGTTTTCTTATTTGTTATTCCTTGCATTGCATGTGAACCACACGGCGTGTTTATTTGGTGTACTGCCGACGTAAAGCAGATAAGGAGGTAACGAGTGACATAAGAGCTCCAGATAAAGGGATACGTGTCGTGCGTTCTTTATCAGCAGCGCAAGGTGAGCCAGTCACTTCTTGCCAGTGTTCGACTCGCGAGCGACATAAGCGGCCACCATGCTCAAGGCGTTCGAAGAATTCGCCAAAAATATCAAGTTCAAGCCGAAGCTCGTAAACATCGACAACTTGGGCTTCAGGCTGCACTATCGCATCACCTTCTGGATTCTCTTGGTGTGCACGATCCTCGTTACCAGCCGACAGTACATCGGCGAGCACATTCGCTGCATCGTGGACGCGTCCATCCCCACGAATGTCGTGGAAACGTACTGCTTCTTCACCAGCACGTACACCGTCGTCAGGCACACCGTCGTCGACGCGCCGGACAACATACCACATCCAGGCGTCGGGCCTGTAATCGACGACGAGCCCATCATCCGACATGCCTACTACCAGTGGGTTCCCTTCGTTCTGTTCGCTCAAGCCCTCGCATTCTACGCTCCGCATTTCATCTGGCGTAACCTGGA
This sequence comes from Zhengitettix transpicula, assembly GCA_037074705.1. Lineage (NCBI taxonomy): Eukaryota > Metazoa > Arthropoda > Insecta > Orthoptera > Tetrigidae > Zhengitettix > Zhengitettix transpicula. The sequence continues at coordinate 65,457,052 of CM073595.1, read as the reverse complement.
AGGCGGAAGGATCAAGGCGTTGGTACAGACGCTGCAGTACACATCTTTGGCGACCGCCGACAACCCAGTAAAGATAAACGCGGATCTCACAATACCCTCGAAGAACGAACGGCAAGAAAGGATTGTCGGCCTCCAGAACGCGTTCCTACAACGTCTCCACATAAACAGGCCGTGGGCGTGGTGGCTGGTTGCATGTGAGATGCTCAACGGCCTCAACCTGGTTGTACAGTTCCTAGTGACCGACGCCTTCCTCGACGGACGCTTCATCGGACTCGGCCCCGACGTCTCCGCCACCACGGACGACAATTTATTCGATCCTCTGGACATTGTATTCCCCAAAGTCACCAAATGTAATTTCCACAAGTACGGCCCATCTGGCAGCATCCAGAAGCACGATGCAATGTGTGTCATGGCTCTTAACATCATCAACGAGAAGATCTATATCTTCCTATGGTACTGGTTCGTTCTTCTGGCCGTCGTCACCGTCTTGACGCTGATCTGGCGTCTCGCGACGATCTTCCTCCACTCCAGGAGCGACGTTTTCAACAGGTACGCGTTCTGGTTCGGCTGTAGCCAAGCGATTGATGTTTTCGACATGATGACCGTCACCAGGCGCTGTTACTTTTCCGATTGGCTATTCTTGCGCTACATGGCTAAGAACATGGACGGTTTCGTGTTTAAAGACCTCTTTCACGGCTTGGCGTACCAATTGGACAGCTCGGGAAATTTTGATAAGCCCGCGCTCGTCCATTCCGAAGCGGAGCCGTTTATATCCATCGCAGAAAAAGAAGATGTTTAATATTGCGCTGAAACACATTACAGTACATGAGAATGTCTTTGGAAAATCTAGTTTGAAAAAAAAATTATTTGGTGAACTTACAAAAACATGAACTAGGAAGTGGAAAGAGATTCTGTAATATTCCTTTTTATTGGAATAATTAGAAGAAAGTAGCATTTTAGTAAGGACAAAGTTGATAATACTTGCAAAAAATTAATTGACAAGCTTGACTTAGAACAAACGCTTTGATACCAAAGAAGTGCTTTGGGATTTCTCTTAAAATGACATAGAAGAACATGACAAATTGTGTCGCGTAGCGAAGACGAGACAGTGAAGGCCAGAGGGAATTAGCCAGGACTCGCTAAGAGAGGAGTGGAGCACTCTGCGAGCGTCCGTGTTGATGCGACTATGGAAATTGTTTGCTCGGACTGTTTGCCACGTACAAGTAAACAGTCTGCAGTTATGGTCGCTTATCACCGAAGCACGCTGCTTAAAATTAACGTCACCTTGGGCCGAACAACTGACTTTCGCGTCTAGTTGTGCCGATTCACTCAAAACGAATAGATTGTGTAAATACGTTAATAACATGCTCCTGCTGAATTATTGTGCCATCGTACACGACGAATAAAGGTTGCTTCTTGTTGTGTACGTAAAAATTTTGTTTAAAAGATTCCTATGTAAATTAAATATTTATTACTAAACATTGTTCGTTTTTATTGCTGTTTTCTATACAAAACTCAAATAATTTAATTTAAAACGTTAATATATATTCTAATAATTACTACTTATGAACATTTGTCCCTATTTTGACTTCTGGGGTACTGTCACTTTCACCGTCAACTGCTGCTGTGTTTCGATAATTATTATATAATATCGGTTGTCTCATTGCTCTCTATTTATACACGTAAATGGGGATAATTTGGGTTCAGATTTTACCAGTTGCCTGCCACCAACTGATATTGCTTTTGTTTTTAAACTTTCCATTCGCTGTATCTTGTTATATTTGGATGCCAGATTGATTACTTTTCCGAATTTGTCCTTGAATTCAATAAGTCCATTTAAATCTGGAAGTTATCGGCTTTATCTTATCAATCTTCCTTTTCCATCCTCTTGTTAAGTACCATCTGATCTCGCCTTACTTTATTGAACTTGCAGGTTTCAACTTTTTATTTACCTCTACATTAATTGATCCTACATTCATTGAACCTACTGCTTTTCTTCATCCGTTTCTAATTTTATTTTTCTGGAAATACATGTTCGGTATAAGGAACCGCTGATACTGTGAGAATTAAAAAATCCTTTCTCCACGTTTATTGCTTTTGCAAGTACCTGACGTCGCACCACACTTTCATTTTCTTCCTTTTCTCCTATCTTTGTTGATATGGGATTTCTCTTAAGCCAGTTCTTCCGTGAAGATTTCCACTTATTCGCCCGAGGGACTGGATTTGGTGAATACACCAGAATAATTTAAGGTATTATATAGTTTTTAAATTATTTTTTTCGTCGCATGGTCAACCAGGGTCATGACCGACGCTGACATCAATTACAGATTACGTACAAATATAGTCACCTCCATGGGTTTTCTGATTAACAAACTAATAATAGACTTGTGGAGACAGATCCTGTAAACCAACGGCACGTTATTTCTTACACTATTAATGTCATTGCTTTAATTCTCGCGAAAATTCCGTTAAATCCTATAAGAGTATAGTGTGTTTTAGCGATTTAAATATTTACTAGTAATTCTACTCCCACTTTTAATCCACACTGGTGCCTTTGTGATATAATACATGTCTTTATTACAGATATATGGATTCGTATTATTTTCTTATGACGTCAATAATGTGATTCACCTCAAGTTCTTGTAGAGAAACTTCGTGAGGCAGTTGTACCAATCCATAGCCGGGTCGACATCTGGCAGTTTGTTCTTCCTGGTAAACATCCGGCCCTCTTCCTTCATGGTATCCTGAGCTCTACCTGGATCAGGACCAATGGACCCTCCGGAGACTGAGGACATTGTTATGTCTGTACTTTCTAAATGTTAACGCCGAGTATTTGATTATTTTCTTTAAATTCATTCCTCTACCAGGATTTGAACTAGAAAGTTTCTGGTTTTGTAGTTCTACATTACGAGTGCTTTAACCTGTTTTATTTTACCGCATTCATACATCTGCAGATTATTTTTTTCCAGTTTTTCTCACGACTTGCGTGTTGACTCTCAAATGTTATTTTTACACATAACGCTATCTTCTTCTATCTTCTCCTGAATGTTTCCAAAAAATGTGTCAACAATTTCCGACCTATATCTCAAGAAGTCCTACCTCAAACATATTCGTGCAGTTTTCAGTTACGTTACCCGTTTCACATTTGTACACTGTGTGATGTAAGGCACACATTTCTTATCCATCGTTCATAACTGGAAATTAGTATCTGTCAAACAGCTATATTAAGAGTGATAGTGCTGGGCGGGTAGTTCAAATCGTGGCTTCAAACATTTACAAGAATTTATATATCTGAGACACCGCCATGTTTATGAACTACATTACTGGAAACATATATATTTATTAATGATCGAAGGCTTTCCTGGTATAATTGTTGTAGGAAAAGTTCTCGGGTTGCCACACGGGTACAACATTGAGTAAAACACTAAGTTTCGACGGCACATAGCTGCTCTCTTCTTTTAGGCAAAGATGATGACAAAGCTGTGTGTCGTGGAAACGTAGCGTTTTAATTAATCTTGTACCCGTGTGGAAACCCGAGAACTCTCTCTCTCTCTCTCTCTCTCTCTCTCTCTCTCTCTCTATATATATATATATATATATATATATATGTATATATAAATTATTTCCTAGATTACTACAAAACCTAGTTAACCACGCACGAAAAACGACAAGAAAATAGCGCTGGATGGACTGTGGGGAGAGAGCATGTGCACTTCATTAGGGAAATATATAAAATAAACCTTTGTAAATACTAGTATTAGTGTTCTTAATACCTCCCATTCAGCGTCTATAATAAACATATAAACAGTCTGTCCTACTTGTTTTTCACCATCAATAGGAAAAAGTCAAACTGTAATTTTCGTTTTCGTTATTTTATAGGAAAAAGTGATGATATATCCTTATAGAAACATGTCCCCGATCATAGTTTAATTGCGACATGAATAATGTGTCATTGCATCAAGGTTTGCTAGTCCGTCCTCGTTTCTGAGAAGTAGTAAATGTCTACATTTTACCTCGATTACAGAAATTCACAGCTGGAGAATGCAAACACATGACCTCACTGGGAAGTCGTCACGACGCTGGTGGCTGTCGAAAGTTCTGCATGTTTCATGACTCCTCAAAGGAAAAAAATAAGTCAATATCTTTGAAATGAATTTGAACTCTGCTGAAGAATTTACTGTTCATGAAAATGCCAAAATAAAGTTAGGGCCACTTCCTTCCCTATTCCATGAAAGTGGCAAAGACTCTGGAGCCCTTGTGCCCTGGTGCATTTGTGATTGAGGGACTTTACTTCCCAACCTGGCAGCTGTCACGAATGGTTCAATACCTTAGAAAGTATAGCAGCTGTCATGGAAATTCATAACGACTTTACCAAGTTTTGTAGTCAGATTTCCTTGGCATCGCATTTCAAGGAAAGTGTACTATTTTAAATATTGTTGTCAGGAAAATAAAAGAAGAACAAAAATGTAATGCGATTAACGATAGTCAAAATTTCGTAACAAATATGTACAGGAAATAAAATTAAGTCTTAAGTTGATTAATCAGTTGGAAAAACTTCGGAAGCATCTGTTTTTCTTACTTTTGTATAACTTGGTGCAGAACTCTGGAAATCTCCGCAAGAATTCTAAAGAAAGAATAGCGAAAGTTTTGTGCAATAAATTGTGATATTTTAATAAATAAAATAGTTGAAATTAGCATTCCCTGCGCATAGGTAGTTTAAGTCTTGACTAATAGATTGATGTAGAATCATAAATAAATACACAAGCAACGCCGAGCGCCCAGGTACTAGGGAAATAAACTACATGAATTATGATTTTTTTTATGGCTGTGCGAACAGTGAACATTAAATCCTTACTGCTGTACTTGATAAAGAAAAGGTCACTAACCTTTTTTCGCGGAATTCATATTTTTGTAACATGTATAATTATGGACAGTCAATTTCAAACGATATTTTATAATTTATACCGAAGAAAATGTTAATATTTGCCTTGCTTTCGACTAAAAAGAATATAAATTCTGAAAATCAAATTATTAAACACATACGAATTTCTTGATTTAAAATTTCTAGATTTTTATATATATATATATATATATATATATATACATATATATTCGAAAATTTTCTAAAGTTAATGATGTCAACTGAAATAGTTAGTTTCCTTTTATTAATTCAATTTAACTTTTTCCGTGTCTAACTTTAACTCTATTACTTGATATAAGATAATTTGTGTGTAATTTGGATACATTTTTGAAAGTTGCTGTATATGATAAGCTGAGGATATTATGAAAACAACATTAATAGGTTACAATTTCGGCAAAATCCATTATAGATTTTCGCCAGATTCATGAAGATATTTATATCAAAATTCCAAAATCAAATCTAACAACGTGTAAATATTGCATGTACTTGCTATATATTAAAAATCGTATTTGTTTAATTTCCTATCTAATATGACTGATTATAGTATTGAAATAAAGTACGTCGAGTTTCAATTCTATTTACCAATTTTAAACGTGTTTACCCTGTACTTATATAGTTTCTAATAATTGTATAGTATAGAACATGTTTCATGGTATTCCTTTTCTCTGACGAATTACTATTGTGCCATATTGTTATGTTTTGCACGTGTGCAACAAGCAATATTCTTTCTAGGTTCTGCCAACAACAGATAAGGACATATTTCTGTGTCCAGTTGCGACCGTAGCTGGTTTATGATCTTCCTTCCAGAGTAGCCTTAATGAGCCTAAATTACTCAAGTTCGCTGCCAGACTCTCAGGACAGAATACTTAACGATATGAAATGACTATTTAAGGGCTCCAAATTAATTAATTAACAACACGACTAAAGGAAGCACTGAATCTAAATGCTGTTTCACGTATCCGGAGGGTAGCTGGAAATTAATATATCGTTTTGACAATTGTGAACTAAATATCAGCCTATTAAGTTTCTAAATTACAATCGTGGGAAATTTAAGGCAAACCCAAAGCGATCAATCAATTCACCACGCTGTCCCCTAAAAGGTATCAAATAATGGTAAAGCAGTGAGTCTAAAATTACTTGTTAAACCCATGAGCCATCTCTGGCATTATTGTGTCATGAGATGGAAAATATATATTAACTTGAATTAAGCCCGGAGATTGTTGTAAGATGATTTCATTTCTAGAAGATTAGAATACTGTGAGCGGCATCCCGTGATTCATGGTTGCTCTATTGTGGTCTTGAAGCTGTTGTGACTCACAGAAAATGAATTTGGATCCGTCCGTGACTAAAGTATACATCTAGAAGACGGAGGAAGTTTTGTGATTCATGGACTGACTATGCCAAATGTCTGATTTCTTTTCCGGTCCGGAAAAATGGCAGGGTTTCGAAATCGTTGGGAAAGATTCGTCCCGACACACACAAAGGACTGATGCTGGAACTATTTTCCGTGTTGTGTAGCGCGGTTACCATTAGTTGTGTAGTTATGCAGAGACGAGTTACATTTAATACTTTAATGCACACCTATGAAATGTTTTGTTCTGTAACACTGTGGCGCCTTCATGATTATTATTTTATTATCGTTAAATTTACTGCGGCCCAGTTCATCATACGGGAATGAAAACATAAGTGCTTGGTTTTTAACGTCTGAATCAGTTGGGCACAAATTTTTATATGCGATGTATTATATTGACAAGATACGATGGATGACAGTTTGAAACTCCTAGCAACCTTGTTACGACACTCTTTTAACCACGATATAAAGCCTTAGAGAGATCGGATCGACCATTTTCTTGTGAAAAGGGAACAAAATCAATGGTTGATTTATAAGTTATCGGACATTTATGAAAAATATTATGGTCTTACAAATCCAGAAAAATAAATGTTAAATTTGTCAATAGCAGAAATGTATGAAAATAAATACGACGTTTCGTCCATTTCTTTCGCACTTCATCAAGAATCTAAATGAGGATACTATGATATAAAATATTCATTATAATAATGTTGCTAAATTTGGAACAACCAGCTACATTTAAAAATGAACAATATGATTACAGTAATTATATATCCAAATTAAATTAATACAAAATTGACAAATTTTTAACAGGCTAAATGATTTGCTTAAAAATATAACAGGTTACAAATGAATGAAACATTCATAGACGTCAATAAGTGAACAAAAAAAAAATTATTAAATGTGCACCAACACGTATGACTGTAAATAAATATAACACTTTAAGTTAAAGATGAACGCTTTAATCACAAAATAATAGAAACATAGATAGTAATAAGATTTTGTGTATATTAATAACCTTCTTATTTAATCCAATGAGTATTGTTTCTTTCGTTAATATAGGAAAGTAATTACTCTTCATCCAATATTTTAGTGTTTTTTTAATCTTTAATTTAAGTAAAACGGAATGTTTGTTTTAAATTAGTTAAATGTTCCTTAATTCGATTTAATCTCAAGAAAATATTATTAGCATATTACAAGTAATTTAATGAATTTAATATCTTCTACGTAAATGAAAACTATGAAACTCGTAGTTTTTATTGGTTTTGGTAGTGGTTATATTATTATATTTAAAGTAATTAATTTTTTTTACGTGTTTGCGAATAAACCATGTAAGTATGAATTTATCGAAATTGTTAAATATTTTCTATAAGTTATCGGTATGGAATCGGTGACGATCTACTATATTATAAACCGTAGCTCTCTTTTGAAACAGGAGATATGCAACTTCTGTCATTTAGTCCCAAAATGACAGACAATTTGATACCTTCTTTTACGAAGCAGAGAAAGTCAGCACGACAGAGAGAAAGACTGGAATTTAGATGTCATTGGTTTCGGATCCCTTACAACCCCCAACGGAAGTTATACTAAAATCGCTGTGTTCAAGACAATAGTATTATTTTATTTGTATTGATTCAATCTAATGAGCTTTTGCGCATTTAATATAACGTAACGAATAAGAATTTGAGACAGAATATCAGGTGCCTTTGTACATTACTGGGAGGAAATCAGAAGAGGAATTTATAATTGACCGAGTGCAGAGTCGCAATCCCGCATTGTGCGTAGGACAACGCAACTCAACGCAACGCAACGCAGCGGAGCGAGGGTCAATTGAGGTTGATTCATAGCCTTCAAGCATCAGATGGATGCCACAGCCAACTAAAATGTTCTATATTCATATGTAATATCATTTATACACTTTATAGCAATAATTTCTTGGTTGTAGTTGTTGGCTATTTGGTCTCAAACATTCTTAAATCGACGGCGAAGAAACGAGACTTATAAGTTATTTTTCCGGAATTGTTATTCTTCTTGGCCAGTGTTTGAGAATTTTATATATAGACTATTGACGGAATTTTTTTTTTCAATGTAGGTCAAATAATATAAAAACATGCAAATATATACAAACACTCACACAACAAATGTTCCATGTGAACACTATTTGATTAAAGAATCGGATTTCATTCACGAAAACAATTCGTATATCTTTATAAAAAAAATTATATGAATGATGCGAATAAACGGTCACCTGCGAACAGTATTATTGTATACATACAGTGCTACCTTATCTTGAACATATTCCATAAGTTATAATAAAGTGGGTCAAAGTGACGTCAACGAGATAGTCGTAAAATGATATCAATTCCTATCGAAAAGAAATAGATTATGCAAGAATCTCTGGTAAAAAAAAATTATTGCTGCAATTTTTTATTCAATAAAAGAAATATTTGCGTTCTTGAAAATGATATCGCATGCATATTGTTTTATCCGATATTCCTGGAACATATTAATTGACGCGACAGCAGATGAAGTATTGACATTATATCTGGCACTGGAAGCGATGTGTAACAGTACCACTGATATTATTCTTGACTGATAATTATGATGTAAATAATAACAAAATATCAATGAAATCCAATATTATTTGTCGACTCATTCTCAAGCATAATACAATCTCAATTTGTAAAAATTAGAGCAATGATGTGTAATTAGCAACTGAACTGAAATAATGTGAACGTAAATTATCGACTTACGAAGCCGAAAAAAAGTTTTTATGTTTTGAATTTTTTTAATTACTTCTGGAAATTCAAATACAAACCATCATTTCTTATGATTCAAAATAAAAGCGTGATATGTTAATTTATAACATATACTCTTTATATTTGAGGTTGGATTACTAATGACTACTAAGAATGAATACATTTTCGAATGGTTTTAAGTTCACTTTAACTTGTGAATAAAATAATCGAGTAATATAGGCATAATATTTTCATGCAACTTAAAATTTCAACACGTCCGTTACAAGGTTTTCGATTGTAATAAACCTTTGAAATTTAAATCCGACAACAGGATTCACTGGAAACCTGTCAATAAAATAGTGATACCCTTTTTTTGTGTGACGCAACCAAACGTTCCGCGACGGAGTTCTAGAAAGCGGAACTTTACACAAAGAAAAACAGGCCCCTACTCTATAGTCAAGTACTTCCGTGCATTGGAAACGTTGTTCATGGGATTCAAATTCCATGATACGTACTGCATACGTAATACAACTGAAACACCAATCATTAGGGCAACAACCGTAACTTCAAAGAAAATCATACTAAAATGCCGGAAATGATTCAGACTATGAATATAACATGGCATATTTCCATAACTAATTTGCCTTTCCGATTGCTCGCCATTTAATTTTTTTCAGATAGAAAAGTGTTAGGTAGCGTTACTCCTATTTCGAATTTAATTTTCTATGATAACTATAATATCGAATTAAAAATCTGTTTTTCTATCGTAAGAGAATTCAGCAAAATTCAGCCATTGTTTTCGTAGTTTATTGTCACATGATATTTTAAAAATGAAGTGCACCTGTGGACGTGTCTGTCAATGAAATATGAATCTTTAGAATTCACACACAGTTCACTTTTTATTATAATATAGGGCGTTCAATGTAAATATTAGTGACTCTGAAATATTTAGTTCACTTTCCAATATGATTAAAATTACTAAAACTATAATAAAACCAACGAAACGTTCAAATTTGTTAATTCGTCATTTTCTGAAACAGTCACTTTCGGCTTACCGCCATATTGTTTTTCAATTGAATACGGCGGTAAGCCGAAAGCTACAGTTTTAGGAAATGGCGAATTAATAAAGGATAAATTGAAGGCTGCATTGGTCTATTATGAATTAAAATTCGATATTTGTGGCCCAGGATCAGTCATGATTCAGCTAATAATAAAGATATCGTTAATTTATAATTGATTAATCTTTTTCTTAACCCGTTTATCTCATAATCCCTCTTAATTCCTGACTTCTGAACGCCGTGTCTTCCGAACGAACAAAAAAATATTTGGAGCTCTAACTAGTTGTTCTACCAAATTGATGAATTATCCATAAAACATTTAAAAGCGACTCTCAATCACATACGCAAACGGAAAAATCCTCGTCACAGTGTCTGGAGCACCACAGCTTAAACCAAAGGCGTGAAATGAGATTCCTAGCAGAGATTTGCAGCGGTGACTTCTCGACTTCTTCAGGAAGCCGAACACTCTTTGTTCTACCTTTACAGACTTTTCGTTCCGAATGAGTAAGATGGCGGAAATGATACGTACCTTAGAATTTTTCTTTGTCCGAGAATTACGGTCACTGGCCTATTTCTGACAAAGGACAGATTCTCTCGAGCGAAGTGATGCAAGACGCTACAATTATCAATTAGCAAAGCACTTTCTGTAAGTGACAACCAAATTTGAAACTGTAACGAAGTTGTTTGCCCTTGACGAGCAAAGTTCTTTGCTGTTAGAACAATTTATTCTTGTTTCCCCCCTGTCTAGATTTAATTTCACTATATAGCATATTTCGCCAGCAAATCAGAATGCAGCACCGTAGCAAGAATGTGCGAGCCATGTCCAAGGGGGTGACACGGCTATCACAAATCCAAATCCACAGCACGGACCTTCAGAGACTGCCCCTGTGACTTGATATCACTGGGAATTGCAATGTCGTAAACTTACAAGGAACGGTGTATCAGTGGGATAACAGCTGTTTCACTCTCTCCATTTCATATTAATATATTCATTTTATTTAAATTGCCTCGCGTCTTATTTACACAGTCTCCCAAGAACTGTCACCAATCAGCTTAGCGACCCACCCAACCTCTCCATCTATCATTTTAATTGAAAACATTTGTGTGAAAAATTTGGAACCGTTCCCATCATCCGCTCAAACTTTCTGTGGAACGCAGTTACAGAATTTTCGTCTTTGCAATAATATGAGCTGTGTTTGCAATTTCATGATTAAACGTTCGTCTTGCATACACAATCTGTTCTTGCAGTTATCTTGGCTATTAATATTATACAACAATATTATATTTTATTATATCTACTCAAACATTTGTTATAGTATGTAAGACCAAAATGTTTTAGTTTCTGTGAACGGTTTTCAAATTTCCTTTCTATTTTGTAACTCGCAAATATGCGCAACAATATACGTAACTGAACATCCACACAATAATTAATATAGAAATGTAAAGAAATATTTAATATTTCATAGGAATGGTTTCTAGCCTTGAAACGAAGGAATCGATTTGCCAGTCCATTGTATGAATAAAATAGAAGTGACGTCATATCCGGTGAAGAGATGACTCTGGCTAATCGACTGTTTTATACGTGGTGGGACTCCAAAATAATGACGCCAGAACGTATGAATTGACAATACTTCTTCGAAACAACATCGAGTTGATTCGATCCATGATAATATATGTGTTATCAGTCCCCAGTGTCGTTTCATGCGATGTTCTCTCTTCGTTCTATATCTTCATGTCACGGCACTTGTCGAATTTCACAATTTTAATTTTAATTACGTGATTTCCATATTGTTTTTACCGTGGTTGCTCTGCTATTATTCCTTCAATTCTCGATATTTTCAAAAGGTTTCTAATTCCTTTATTAAACTGTACGTTTTAGTGACGCATTGAAGAACATTTCCATTGTTCGTATATATAATCCATACAGTTCGTCGAAGGCTTTTAACATATTTTCAAGAAGTGGATATCGCTATTATTAGATGGAAAGCCAAAATTTCTAACCTGTTTTTCTTTTACTAACTTCACGTACAATACTAATGACGTATAAAGGCCCGAAGAGCGGTGTGAATATGTTAATCAGTTTTAAGTTAGTGTTGAAACATAATTGAGGGAGACGTTTCCGGAAGAAGTCGAGGTCACCGAAAGCCTTTTTTTGTGGCTAAGGTTTCATAGAAAACGATCAGAGACATTGGAGTCTCCCCGCCCTCTCAACGCAGCTGACTTGAGAGACGAGACCGGGGTCTGATAATACCGATTTAAATAACAAAGAGAGGGAAATAGTGGCAGACAGGAGACGCTGCAAGAATTTGTGGACGCCGCTGTACCCTTCACATTCCAGGGCCAAGCAGGTAATCAGTCGCCTTTGTGAAAGACTGGCAATGTATGGACAACGGTATGTGTGGTCTACATGCACCGAGCATATCAGGGTCTATACCGATAAATATATGTAATATTTATTAAAATTACGGCAGATGAGCGATATATACCCTCCTCAATACAGATAATATCATTCAGATAAAGATTTTAGGTTTCCTTCTGCTTATTTGCGGGTCAGACAGACGGCAAGAAATTCCAAAACCTTTCACAGAAACTAAAGCGATTATTTCCTTTCATGCACTATAACAACTCTTTTTGTTTACACAATAAAACATAACAAAGTATAGTATAATATAATTGGCCAAATGAGGAATTTTTGATGTAAGTTGAGAGTTTGGCACTCGGCGCGGATTGATTTGAAGATGGGGGAAAACATACTTAACTTGTTTAGAACAATTATATATATATATAAATATATTGTGTATTTGATATTAAATCATTTAACATTAATTCTGTACTATTGCGGGCAATATCCTCAAATTACTTTCTTGAACGTGCATCAGTTTTTAGGAATAAGGCGATTGTTTGCATAATACAAATTGCTAAAACCATTACTAATTTGATATAGACTCTTTCTGGATGAAAGCACGTTAACGTACTCAAAATACGTTTTTTTTTGTTATATTAGAATTGTTTTCTGTTATTTCTCCGAATTGCTTAACAGGATTCGTCACACGTATACAGATACACTAACAATTAACACTAATATTGAATGTTAGAAATTCAATAAACAAATATTAAGAAAATATAAAATACCTAGATAGCTGATTAATTTATTAATGCGATTAAATGTCCGCAATCTTGTTATTTAAGTTGATGTCACAACAATACTTATTTCTAAATAGACTCGTTGTCTCTAAATCACTACAAACTGCGGATTAATTAAACTTTCTGAAACTTCTTAAAATAGAAGAACAGGAACACTATTTATTCACTGAACGATTAAGGTTTTCCTGGCGGCAATTTTCGAAAACGGAAAAAAAACCGAAAATGTGTAAGAAAATAATGTATATAAAAAAACTTTAGCAGGGCAGGTTACTAATTCAAAAAAGTAAAATGTGTCGAAATGTCGAGAAATATTTTTTAAACAGCTGAGAATACGTTTATACTATTATTTCAGTTAGTTATTAGTCGTTGGGTGTATTAATGAGCCATACTATAGTGTAAATTTTCTTGTTTGCTATTGTGAAATGCCAGATAGACGATCACTGAAACCCATTGAAAATTGTTATGATATACTTAGAATTTAACTGCAATTATTTACTATACAATATTTTTTTATATTTTTAAATGCTATGAAATGAAGAGGTTAGAATAAATTTGATAATCACAACAAAAACGTTTGACACTTTGCACGGTATTTGCTTTCTGAATATTAAAAACACGTTTCTGACTGGTCTTTTGTTTTCTCCTGGGCAGTTGAGAACTTGTAAATCATGGAAGAGAATGTAGTGGCGTCCTCTTCCTCCAAGATTCCTGGTACGCGTTGTTCTAACATGTTTGCGGAATCTGGGGAAAACCTACATGTTTCCGGAATTGATTTATTTAAGCTCTTTTGCGTACAGCAGAACTACCTAAAGACTGTTGAGCACTAACACTGCCTCCGCTCCTGGGATTGGAGGATTTAATTCTGGAATAATTTTATAAAAAACGAGGGGGAAAGGGTTGTCGACCAACTAATAAACCGTGTAAATATTGACTTTACCTAGTCCCAAATTCGTTAAATGTTTTTACAATATATTTTTGCGTAATACAGTGGCAGAATATGATACTAAAAAAGCAAACACTTTAAACTTTATATATCGATTATTCATTACACACATACACACAATATATATATATATATATATTAATGCATTTAATGGGTAGAGATAAAGGAGGTGGAGAATGATATCTTTATCAAATTAATAGCATAGGATAGACAGGAACAGAATAAGCTAGAAAACTACCCTACAAGCACTTAGTTTAGTCTAACATTCTTCACCAAAAGTATTGGCATAATGAAGCATAGTACTTAATACCATAGAAAATGTAACACTTCTTATTTGTAATTACGTATAATTTTTTTCTATACCAATATCTCATCACAGCGCTGACGACAACGAGACTTCTTAGCGCTGCAATAAATTAATAAATTACTTTAAGGTGCAGTTACCTATTAGTCTGAATTGCAATTTTTTAAAATAATAAAAACATTTAAAAATATATATATTACAATTTTCCATAATGCTGTACGGTCTTTATTGTTTACCTTTAGGATCTTTAGGTTAAATTGAGAAACCTCTTTGATTTATTTTAAATTTTATTTTACATAATTAATGCAAATTTTATTAAAATATTTTAATTTATAACATGATATGTTTTCCTCATATTTATTTGGCATGCTGTCACAATTCTGCTTCACCATTCTCATAGTTTCAATTTAAAACACAAAACCTGAACTAAACAATCCAGTCTGCAACCAACAGTCGTGTCAACATTTTGTGTCGCAGACAACCAAGATTCTACTTCGACTAGAAGTCTAAGAACAACAAATATCTTTGGTAGATGCTGAAACCACTGTTGCTACTGAATATTGCCCAGCACGTGGTCCTTAATGCGTAATTATCGCAATTTTGTAGAATCTCAAGCATCGGAAATATTGTCTCAGTACGTTGTATATTATTTCTCAACTATATGAACGATTATAAGTCAGATTTTTCCACTTATGCTTGAATTTCTCTCGTTTATGTATTTACTTTAATACATGTTTATATCACTTATAAATTGTCTGTTTCATATATTTTCACATATGCTTTGTATTTTTCTTATTTATCTACAATTCGTATTTTTTTACTTTTTTCATATATATATTTTCCTATATTCTTCATTCAAAATGGATAATTATTGTTATGATATACTTAGAATTTAACTGCAATTATTTACAATATAATATTTTTATTTCCAATAGTTTAAACATTATAGTAAATTTCCTTGGTCTATATCCTCAGTAGAACCAGTAAATCTAAAAATCTATATTACCCACAATATGCATCTTCTTCCTCGGAAGTCGCAAATGAACTAATTTTATAATAATTCTTCCTGCATTTATTTTTACACAGACGAGTTCAGAATGAGGATATTAAAAGAAATCTTTCTGGCTTAAGTTTCGTCTATGACAAAGTTACCCTACGTGTGTCACTGAGAATACAAATCCTTTTGGGCGCTTCTTTGAATATTCTCCTATTTTTGGTCCTTTTGTAGGTCTTGGCACACCGGGGGGGGGGGGGGGGGGGGTTCCATGCAGTGCATCTGCCACAACCCGCGGGGGTTTCAGTCACCATCTGTAGGGTTACTCAACACAAACATTCTACAAACAGCTGAGAATACGTTTATACTATTATTTCAGTTATTAGTCGTTTGGTGTATTAATGAGTCATACTATAGTGTAAATTTTCTTGTTTGCTATTGTGAAATGCCAGATAGACGATCACTGAAACCCATTCAAAATTGTTATGATATACTTAGAATTTAACTGCAATTATTTACAATATAATATTTTTATTTCCAATAGTTTAAACATTTAAATTATATAATACGTATTACTCTGTGACCAATAAGTACGTATATTGTACAATTTGGAAATTAGGAACTTTGCCATACGCCCCCGCATAGCATTAGGCAGACAGTTCTCAGTTAACAACGACTTGGAGAGAAGACGGACGCATCGAGTGTCCTGTCATTGAGATTTATTGCGCTATGCAAACTGTAAGCATCTGCTCTTGAGAAACGCTTCGTTTCATGTTACAGAGCTTACGTAACATTCATCAATTAATCCATTCTCAATTGGGGTGTGGTTTTAAGTAGTTCTGTAAATACTAGTAGCCTAATTAACCCGTAAGTGCATGCAATTGGTATTTTTAATCTACATTTTTAAAAATGTATAGTTGTACATACAATACGGAAAAAATAACCAAAAAAATATCAAACGTGACCAAAGTCAATTTCGCTCAAGTTGTTGCACATCCTCAACATAAATATAATCAGGTCTGATTTATCAATAATTCCATTAATTGGATAATTATTATTTAAGGGCACTTATAATACACTGAGAATGTCGTTTAAATTCTCTTTATTGAAAAATATATGTAAAAAAAGTAAATATTCTGAAGTTGACCGGCGGGTAGAAAAATCTGGATTAAGGGGTTGACTCACAGAATGCTAGGAAAGGAATGGTTTAACATATCCACGGATGCCAAAAATTTCACATATCCTTAAGTACATGTTGTTTCATATCTGCATAAAAAATTAGTTCTCTTAGAAACCAACAGAGCTAATCCTTGCCGATTTACGACCCGGCTAAGCATTCCTCTACCGTCATGCGGTTCTCATACAATCTACTTATCCCAACTCCTTCCAGGCCGTATGGTTTGAGGCTTCTATATAAGATTTCTTTCTATATCTTTGAATACCTTTAGCCCTAATCGTGTGAAACGGAATACAAAAAGCTTATAATGGGTCACTCAGAGTTGTTGGAAACATCCAATCGAAACAAATTCACGCAGATTTTAGGGATTTCAGATTTCTAGTTATTTCGCAAACTGAAATTATTTTTTTATCCTTATTTAGGTTTCTGGACGTCTAAAGCTTTTAATATAATAACAATATGAATCATAATATTTACTTTTTTGCTGTCGTTAGAGAATCATCAAGAGGCGACTGGCAGACACTCGACTTACAATTGTATTAGTCTTAATTAAGCATTTGAGGTCGCGTGATGGAACTGACTCCCTCGTCTTAAAAGATTGAGTTTATACTTTCAAAACGTTTCTTTTAGTCTTACTTCCTGATACTTCGTGGTACTTAATCCTATCCAAGGCACATCCTCAGTTTCGATACTCCAATTAAGTACTAAACGTAATTAATTTAGAAATAAAGAAACCTTCCCAAACGTCTTAAGAGTCCCTGTCACACAGTGCTGAAAAATATTTGCACTCCTCAAATCGTATACGTCATCAATTTGAAGGTTTGTGGTAATGGTGGACGTCGACGATATAGAAGAATATTTTCAAGGTTCAAGACCCTGACGGAGGAGAGAACCAGTCCGTGGCGACGTTAACAGCCGAGTAGTTTTATAAACAACTTTCCTAGCCACCTTTTACCCGAGCAAGAACACGAGCATAAGCTGGGATATTTTGCTGGAGCTTCCTGAGGATGGTGCCGTGTTTACGCACGACTTTGCTTGCTTGGCGAAGTTTCGCGTTACGCAGGACGCTCGCGTCACTGTAAGTAAATATGTGTGCGAAAGGCTTGCTGAGGTCTCCACATGCTCATAGCTCACTATCAATATCACCAACTTGAAATAATTCAATCCATATTGCCTACTCTCAAATGGTAATAAATAGCAACTATCAAAGGACTGCATCTGTTTCGTAGCAGGTATCAGAAGTAGTAGAAATGATACAAGCGAAAGAATAATGAGGAGAAGTGTATTTAGAGGAGATCGAAGAGAACATTATTAATTGACATTTCAAACACAAATATATTAAGTTTATGTTAAAGGAACGGAGTATATCGTTCTTAAACGTGAGTTAAAATGCCTAGAGCACATTAAGGACGTATACTTACTTTCCTCATAAACTGGATATGTCGACATTCTGCAACTGAATAATGAACTACGTTACACAAAATCAGGTTGCTAGGAATGCTCTTAAACTTTATTATGTAGTGTAGCTGCGATGAAGAGGAGAAAGGAATTTATTTGTCCACCCGGTTTAAAATCCTGTACGCACTTTTTATTGTGTTCAAGGCAATTTTTTACTTTTAATAGTTTTTTAAGTAGTAATAATCACATGAAAGAGTAAATGTGGACCTACTGAAAATAACGGCTGAAGAAGCCTGCAACTACCTGAAAAAAAAATCGATTCCTGAGCATTGTCAATGCCAATGCAACAAGCAGGATTTAGAAATGGATACAACATAAAAGATCGTAACAATGTAATTAAATGAGCCGCTGCTTCACGTCTCCCTTATTTCACACCAGAATGGACACGACTATGGTGGAAGACTCGACACCATTCATTAACTTCTGCTTACATTACTCTACTCTAAAAATTCTAAATTTTCTATCTTTCATCGTTGATAGGTAACAACTTGCTTATTCTCAAAAATTAATTTTCAATTTCTCCTCGCCTTAACTAACAACTTCATTGTCTCTCGTATACTTAAAAGCTGATTCCTCTCCTTAAATACGCAATAAGTACTTACAGGAACAGCAGTGCACCCTGTGAAGTGTAGGTTACTACCGAGTGTCTGGTCCCAACAAGTATAGATTATTTTTATTAGGCACTGCCTGTCTTAGCTCAGACTTAAGAATATCTTCTGTACCTTTCATGCAATAATATCAACAAAAATAATATATTAGCTTTTGACAATACACGAAGTAGTAACCCTCACTTGACAACATGTATTGTTGTTCGGAACACTGATTTATTTATAGTAGCGGAAATTAACTGAGCTTCCTTTCATTGTATTGTTGCGTGTGTAAAAATACTAAAACAGTAATAATATTCCTAAGAAATCAATATAAAAAAATAAAAGTCTGAAGGAGCATACTTTGAAGTACGATATTAAAATGAAATATACCATTGTCCATGAAGAGGCAATATAACTTGAAATTGCTGTTGTTGTTGAAGACATATGGTGAGTTGTACAATGAGTGCGTTCAGCGACACAAAAGCGCAATGGCGTCCCCGAGTTCTTCCGAAAGGAGGAGGAGTGTCATGGCGCACTTCCTCGGTTGTCGCGTGTCGCTCCGGCCAAACATGTTGTTTTCCAGAGATCTTCAAGGTCTCTTCACATCTGCTTCAGCACAGCTGCAGCATTCCTTTCATCTAATATTCCTTAACGCATGAAGCATGTGAAAACCAGGCGCCACACAAAAATGCATTTCCTCTTTCCCCACCAGGCAGCAATCTGCTGCTTCAACGCTCAATGGAAAATTGCATCCTCAGTACTCGAGGTTTGTGTGTTGTTTACAGATATAATTGCTGATTTCTGTTATACGGCACACCATCAAATTCTTTCGAGTTTAATTATCGTGTTAACACAAAGCAAATTATGATAAGATAAATTATATCAACACTAAGTTCTTGTTGTAGCACCGCGGAATCCATGATTTGGATAAATGAATTTGTTGTGCGCTAAGATATTATGGATATTTCCATTTTCATTGGCACTCGTAAACGGATAATTTATATGGCAATAAGGTAGGGGCTTAAATTGTAGAGGAATACAGCAATAAATATTTAGATTTATTTTTCTTTCCATTAGTCCTCTGTCGAGGAAATAGGAATATCATAATATAAAATTACAAGAAAATAATAAAATATTACAATTACAAAATTTAAAAATCAAACATTGTACTTTTACAAAAAAAAAGTAATTTAAAGCAACGTTAATTCCAACAGGAATTAAATAAATAATAATTTTCACTCGGCTGAGTTTCCAACAGCAAATATTCCCGTCGAACCTGACAAAGAAAATAAGTCGGCAGTTAAATTCTACAAGATTATAATCGTAAAATAATAACATAACTTCATAGGATACCAGCGAGCTATTTTATTAAAGAGGATTTCATCTGTCCTACAGATACGAAAGTTTATATTTGAGACCAGTAGTCAGCACATTTTACTTACGATGTTCACAACTGGATTTGACATTTGTTGAAATTTTTAAGAATTATTCCATGCTACAGATAATGGTATAAAAGAAAAACTTATCTACACTACTGTTACCGTAATCCTTGAAAAAAGCGGCTTGAAGGAAAGCGTGGCACCATTTCGATGAAATTTTATCTCCTGATATTGTTGGGCGCTACCTGCTGCTACATAAATATATTATATTACTCATGAATTTAACAAGTATTTATTACGATTACTGTAAAATGTTCATCAGCAGGGCGATGAGGCATTTAACCGCTACATCAAACGTTGTCACTTACTTTCCCACTTTCAGATCGTAACCCTCTTGTTTATGACTGTTTGCGTACTAACCTTCTTCCAATGCTAAGTCGGCGTCGAAAAAGTTAACCTATCTCCAAAAACCTTTCTATTATTTAAAAAAGTTTGAATATATTCTAAGAATATGCTATTACATTTATATCGCACTACAATAGATCCAGACGAGGTGCGAGTAGGATCTCAAGCCAGAAATGATATATTTATTGTAAGCACTAGCTATTTGTATGGGCATAGCCCGATTCCTTCCCAGAACTACCTGCGGGCCGTAATGATCGCCCGATTCCTTCCCGACCAGATGGCGCCGTGTTATGCGCGGACGTTGCATGAGCGGTCAAAGCGTTACCGTGTGATGAGTGGACAGACCCTTCTTCCGCCCATCCCCCTTCTTGACCGTTGTCAGGGAAATAGACAGGCAAAAGATACGCAATCATTTAAATAAACTCTAATTAAAAATAAAACAATTTGCGCCTTCAGCAGTCGCTTATATTATTAATGTATAGATATGATAATACAATTTATCTTGGACTGTAACAACGTATGCTGTAGTTGATTAAATGTCGATAGTAAGCAATTTGGGCAAAAATACTTGGAGAACAAGTTTTAAATGTGAAGTTTATGAATTCTGGATTTATAAGATCGTAAATATGGCTTACAGAAACTGTCTTGGTTTTAACAATAATTGTATTTATAACATACTTAATGTATAATATTACAGAAACTTATCTGGATTTATAATTTTCATCTGCGTCTAAAATATGGAAACTATTGATGATGGTATTGGTAAGGAAATATGCTAAGAAATTATCAATTAAGTTACTAATATTTTATCAGCCGTATTTGTCTGACTTCTTTAAATAAATGAAACCATAAGCCTTATTAGTTAGAAATTTATTATGAATTAATTTTTTTAAACATTATAATACAAAAAAAGAATCACAAAGTTATATTTCTAATTTATTGGGACCTCTTCAGGTATCGTAAAATTCAATGTAATTATTTAATTTCTAATTTAATAAATTCCGAATAATATTTACCTTCTTCATCGACAACTTTCCAAAAATTCCAATCGAAATTGTGCTACGTGTGAAAACTATACTATGGAAGTAATGTACTGTACGTAATGTTCTATATTAAATCCAGTGATTCGTCCATGAATCCATGATGTAAAAAATTATACCAATAATTTTTCTGTCAGATTTTAAGTTACCTTCGTATATCACTGCTGCATTCCCTAACAAGGTAAAAGTTCAAATTTTTAAAAATAATTATTTCCATTGTAATTTAAAACTCAACAATCGTGTAAAAATACCAGTATTTTCGCCTGCAATGTGTGGGAAAATCGTATATAAGAAATTTATGTCCACCACATTTTATGTAATTAATTCAAGGAATGTTTATAAACAGGAATTTTGAAATTAGAACATTTAATTGAATTTTACAACACCTGTAGAGGTCCTAATAAATTAGGAATGAAACTTTGATATGGTTTCTATGCTTTTTCTATTGTAATGTTTAAAAGTTTTAATTAATAATATAATAACTAAAATCATTTTATTCCGGGAAGGAATCAGGCCTCACACAAATTATGACCTAACAATTATTAATTTGCATGTAAGTGAAAACACTTTAGCAAACAAACCATTTAATATTTGAATAACGTTTATGTAAAACACAAAAATGAATAACCACAACGTCATTTTATAAACGGAAAGTGGTACCTGAGTGATAAAAAAAACCAGTCCCAACAGTTATGCAAAAGAGCAGCTCTGTATTTGGCGTGTTAAACTGCAGTCTAGTTCCATTCACAACAATGGCCTGGCCTTGTGACGTCACGGGGCAATTACGTAAGTCTCTAATGAAGCGCCAAACAGCCGAAAACACTTTTAACGCTACTTGGCCGAGTTTGCGATCGATTCTGTCACCTGTGGAACGCACTTCTTAGTCAAACGGATGGTAAATAGTTGCAAATTTTGATTGCGATAAAGCACAATGTTTTTTAAAACGTTAATATAACTTCGTCAGGTCAGCTGAAAATAATAAAAAATATACGAACACGAATTGATATGAAAGATTTTCAGTTTTGTGAGAAACAGATCTTAAACGACGATTGTAATAAAATAAATCAAAATACTCACTCGTGCATGACTGTATATAAAAATTTTACTGGTAATAGTGATAAATATGTATCAATGAAATTTCACTATAAATGGGTTTATCAAACTGAGACTAATCATAATTAACTAAATAAGTTATATAAAATGGGTGCAAGTATTATTTTGTAAGTTTTATGACCTAACGTTACGTATTCTACGAATCTTAATTTTAAGAAACGATTTGTCATCGTAATCTGATGATGTGCGATCAAAATAGCGTTTCCACTAGAACAGAATACTGCTGTACTGTTAGATTTAATAGGGTAATTTTAACGGCGGTCACAATTGATGTTAAAGAACCTAGGAATTTTGGAAGTGCA
Organism: Zhengitettix transpicula; assembly: GCA_037074705.1. Lineage (NCBI taxonomy): Eukaryota > Metazoa > Arthropoda > Insecta > Orthoptera > Tetrigidae > Zhengitettix > Zhengitettix transpicula. Next base: position 65,434,135 of record CM073595.1, on the reverse strand, counting down.
ACTGAACCGAGTCCACTTGACGCTTCATATCGGTGTCGCTAATTAATTATCGGTATTTTGCATCTACTTCTTGCGATTGGTTCACATTTCACTGCTCAAGGATTATCCGTTGTTTATTTGTATCCAAAGCCAGTTGCATCAGGAAAATACCGCGTACTCCATAAACCGCAACAATTTGGTGCAATTATAGTTTCAGCGAAGATAACAGGAAACATCAAATTTACGATATTCTTGGGTATTATATTTATGCATTGTTCGACATCTTTCATCTCATTAGCTTCACGGTCATACTTTAAGAATTTCTAATGCTTCTAACTTGAAGTATGACAAAATGAGGTATAATAGTTCCCAAAAGTTTGAAATTTTCTTATAAAAATCTTACGATCTTGATATTTGATTTCACAGCGCAACTACTTCAATTTTTCTACAGAAAATCTTACGCAAGCGTTGATATCGAGCTCAAGATCGCTTTTGCGATGTGATAAAATAAGTACACATGTTAGTAGGTCACCAGTTTTTCAGTATTCCCCAGTACTAATAACAGCCTTTAGCCTAGATATCTCCTTAGATACACAGTAGTAACAAGAGTGTAAATAAAACAGTGACATCGGAAATCTAAACTTTCAGACGTTTCAACCACTCGTTAACTTAATGGGCAGCTATTATGGAAATCCGCCACATACCTTGGAAAATTGAGTGTTGTAATTAAAAAAGGCTCACAAGAAATTAATAATATGGAAACCAACAATTATATTTATCTGTCGTCTTTTTTTATTGTTTTTATTAATGTTTGGTCGCATGGACAACCAGGGTCATTACCGACGCTGACATAAATTACCGCTTATAAACTCACGTAATGACAACCATGGGTTTACTCATTAACAAAGTACATTATGCAAAATTACAATAGCCTTTTACCAACATTTCAGAAAATATTCATTCGGAACAGGGGACCCTGATAAGAGCATTATAAATAAATGAAAAATAATCTGTTTAAAATTTAGTATGAAAAATTTAAAACAATTTAAAAAAACAGGGATTCACCGAAGTGACCGACAATTTATAAACTAACGTGTTCTTGAGTCGTATCAGCAATATTGACCTTTTGGTAATGGTGGCTTTTAACGCTGGTTTAATACCGTTCCGCTGTTCCATTACTGACGTGGACATAAAAAAAGAGTGGTAAAAAGAGAAATTTGATGTAGGTGAAGAGGAAAGGTAATTCAAATAAAGATCATCATTTTACGGTTGCAATGGCTCGTGGACCTACTCGGTTCAGCCCAGCCCAGGAAGACTAGAGAAAACATTTAATACTCTTCTCCAAATACAAGAATGTAACGCTCGGATTTCCGTGTATTTATTGAGCTTACAAGGGAATATGTAAGTAGGGGGTTTTGTTAGGACTTACAACGATTTGGGAACGCCATGAAAAACATTAAGCAGGATTCCGCATTAATTCATGCATCATTAGGATTATATAATGTGTTTAAAAATAGCTTTATAGATTAATCATAATTGAGTGATTTTAATTAGTACAGGCAATTCAATCGTTAAGAATGTTTCCATCACTTGACATAACTTCATGCTTTTGTATTGTACTCGAATAATTGTAATTAAGAGGTATATATTTTTGTGTGTACTCTCCGTGCCACGAGTTCAAGTTGAAGCAAAACTGTCGACCGGGTTGCGTTTCAGAGTCTGTGCTCTCTTTGGGCCCGGAAATGCCATTTTCATGTATGGTATACACAAGTAATTTAAGACGGACGATTACACGCAAGCAGAGGAATTAGTTGTTTATCATAGTCATTTATTCTAGCTCCGCCTTCCCTTTCACACTTACTTTCCATTTACTTAGTTACCTCCATAGGAAATGTTCGATGATTGCAAGCGAAGTCGCTACAGAGGCTCTATTTAAATCTGTGATTGTGCGTAACACTTCATATGTGGGATAGGACTGGGTAAGTCAGCTACTCTAGTCCCGGGAGGGCTAACTTCCTGCTCGGCCTCTTCCTCTTCCCTCTTAAGCCAGCGATTTTAAAATAAGGTTCCCGTAAGGCATGACACCTTGTCCGTATTTGAAGGGTGTATGTTCCGGGGTCGCAGACGTTAGGAATACAGTAAGAGTTGTTCGCTGTTCCTATTGGAGCAGTCGGTCATCCAAATCCGGTCGAGGCATGGAGTTGGGAATGCTGCGTCCTTACAGCAAACACAACTCCCGGTATTGGAAGGGCGTAGGACAAGTACCAGAAGTCCTGATGCAGGCTTCTCTATGGATTAAAATATATCCCGGTTAGGAGGGGGAGTAGTTACCCGCATCTCCACTTTCCCATCCCTTCCTATGCTATTAAAAAGGTCAGCCATCAAAACGAATAACCATCATGTAGCCTGTCACTAAAAAAAAAGTAATAACACTTCATATTCGCGACAACATAAATCCGGCCAATTGTAGCACGTAGAAGTGCGTATTGTAATACTCTATAACGCTAGAATTTTATATATGAAGGGGGAAGTTCTTTTAATAATGTACATAGTTTTTGTTTCTCTTGCGGCCTGCTGTCGGATAATTCTTCAAATAAAGTTGCTGAGGAATATTGGATGTCTCAGTGTAACATAAAAGTTTATTACGAAATGAATTGTTATTATCTTTCGCCATTGTTGACACTGCCTAGAATTCTTCTACTTAACTGACAGTTTCTGATAAAAGTGTTGGCTCGGCACAGTTTTTATTGTGATGACGTTAACTCGAGATTAGGGGCTTTCATAGATTGAACAACAATAAACCACTAGAAGCTGGTGACAACGGTTACACAATAATTTCATAGAATAACTACAGTTATTTGTTATTCACAAGAAGAGATTGTGTATTGAGCTAGTTTAAATCTTTTCTGGCAAGCTCATCGTTCTCAATTTGGATTGGCTGATACATCATAGTTTTATTGGAAAAAGAAAGATATCGACGCACCGGGTATCTTTCATCTGCCAAGCAGAACTCAAAATGTGTCAAATACTTAGTCAGCAGTGGTGAGGTAGGCCTACAATAATACAATAATATGAATCTGGTTAATTTGTACCCTGACTGGTATTATTCTTGAAATAAATCGTATCTACGGCTCATGTAATCCGTAATTCACTTAACAGAATAATTTTGTTTTTTTCTTTTGGATTTGGTCCACGGACAATGACCAACATGCCATCGTGGAGAGCTGTTTGCTCTTTATGAGATAAGTTTACCGGATATGGACGGCTTCCTGGACAGTGAGTGGCTCACTATCGCGACCACTTCCACACAACTGTTACGAAGTAACGGGGAATCCAACAATGGGACATCCACAGAGGCTCAAAACGTTGTCCAAGGCAAAATAATTCTTATAGATCTTAGGTACCTTTTCAAATCACTGCGAGTAAACTATCCGAGCTTTCGTCACGGAGAAGCTACAAAGTAAAAGAAAATCACGTAATTCATTTAATTTTAGTAATAGTTTTTTGTTGTTCTCTTTTCTATCATGTTTTAAATTCTACAAGCGATTTCATTGGATATCACCCTGATAATGTTATTGCTACCAGGACATTTGGCAGTCGTCAGCAATTTAGCTCATAGAATTATAAATGGTTCTGATTGCTAAACAAATAAATTTAAATAAATATATATATATATTGAGGGAATGCATTGTTTCGGATTATTGGTCTTGGCCGTCACAGGAAGTTGCAATGTGTACTTAGGGTCAGTATGAAGGAGTCAGGGCAAGGCACATGCGCGGGTGGTTTGTCGCAAGATAAATCTGTTTAGGAAAGGCATTGTGTCTAATTAATGGGCTGGACCATCGGCGTGTTGACTTAGGATCAAGGGGCAGTTGGGCGGTCTGAAGAATTTTAGAACAGCGCACATGTGGGGGTGAGGATACAAGTGCAAAGTAATTACGGGTCCTGTCTCGATGTGACAAGACAGAGCGGCTAGATATTTTGCTAGCTAAGGAACAGCAGCTGCAGAATGTAAATCTCAGTAATGGAGAAACTGTCAACGAGCAGTTAGTTGAGTGTGGAGGTAGGAGGTGAAAAGTTGAGTCTTGGAGTTGAGTGTGGATCTAGGAGGTGAAAAGTTGGAGTTAGTTAGAGTTGAGTGTCAGAGCGGAGGGGGAGCTGTGAGCACTCAGTATGGAGAAAGAATGCAGCCTGCGAGAGAAATAGCAAATTTATTGTTCAACGATAAACATTTTTGTATGCAGAAGTTCAATCTGTTGTAATATCAAAATTTGACCACTGTCTTCGATGGTAGGAGACCAGGACACGGCATCCAGCGTCGAGTAGTTTCACCACGAGCAAGTGGGATGTCCTTCACCGAGTATGGAGAATCAGCTATCGTCGAACCAATAATATGTTGTAGAGTCAGTGTGTAAACGTCCAGTCTATAAAGTGTGTGTGTAATGAACGAGCCAAATGTTCCTGAGTAATCGTGAGTTGAAATTTATGGTATTAATAGGTGTAAACGGAATTAAAAGATACAGTCAGATATCGTTCTCTTCTTTTGTGTTAATAAAATAAACTCTTTTAAATTTAGAATCAATCTGGTAATTCTAAGTTCGTTAATAAGTTTCGTCGCTGTCTAGACGATTAAATATTTCTGTTTAATTTAAAGATAAATGTTGGGTTCTTTGATTAATTAAGTGTTCTGTCCGTTATCAAACCCAGTAAAGACCCATGAGAGAAAGAGATATATGTTTTTTATTAAATTGTACAAAGTTTCAAGAATTGTTAAATAAATTTTGTTTGTTTTAAAGTCTATAATTTTTCATTTAAAAGCCCATCATATTTAATTATTACAATATATATATATATATATATATCTTCTTTTATTGGCACTATAACCCAATGTGAGTATTGGCCTTATTAACAATTTTCTTCCATTCCGCCCTCTCCTGTGTCAGTCTCCGGCATCCTCTTACTTATTCATGTCCTTATATAAATAAATAGTTTCGAGAACAGCTATCTTTTAACAGGAAGTATTTGAAATTACGGGCATCTAAAACTGCGGTGTCACATTTAAATTCCTCCGCCATACGATTGTCTACGTTACGAACTTGGCAGTCCATTCCCGTCGCAAGAATACAATCCTTGGCAACACTCGTATCCCTTACTGTATCCGTGGATACTTTTGCGTTCCAATCATTGAACTAAATCTTTCTTTCACCCAGATACAACCAAGTCAACAACTGCACTTTTTCAAGTTCACGTGCGAAATCTTAAAAAATCTATCGTTTCCATTGTTTTCACGAGTCTTGAAAACTAGAATGTATTAGTATAAGATTCCTGGCCTCTATTGCGTCGTTGAAAAAGGATAATAACCTCCAGATAATTGTCGTAACTGATTGTTATCATGTTGTTGTAACTTGAGCAATGATCGAGGTCGATTTCAGAATGATACAACACCCACACCGAACTTTGGCTTATCTCTGACGTTGAACTAATATTAGATACATTTAATCAGCTGAATTATCCTATGCATGAATGACGCAATTACATCATTTATAATTAAATACCATAATCGGTTACAGATTTTCAATATTGGAGAGAGTCTCGTGTGAAGTTAAATGGTGGTGCTTCGTACAATCAATAAAAATCCCCAATAAACTAAAGTGAAGTGTTAATAGAATTCATCATCTTAGTTATATTTTCCTTTCCAGGCCAGAACAATATTATTAAATATATTTTCATTTTCAGAATTGAACTTGAATTTAATATTTTTCTATATAATAGTTTATAGTTGAAATGCTGCCCTTTTCTCAGTTTATTTATTTAAAATATCTATTCTTGTTTATATCTGCCACCGGCCAAACTGCTCATTTACATTAAATAAATACATACACTCATTCATAGTGGATGACCACATTTAAAAATTTTGATTCGCTGAGAAACAAGTTTATAATCCATAAATAAAAGAACCAAACTCGTCCGAAAGTTTGATGAACTTTCTTCTGTTTTGAGCGGCGAGGCGACGCCGAACTTCAATTTCAGATAAGCAACCTTCTTTCTCTGTTTCCTTTCGAAACAAATTGTTTTAATTATTTTGACAATGTCACATTCTGGACTGCGGATGTTTTTCCGCGTGTTTCGAAATCGGTTGTGATAGTCGTCTATTGTTTAATTTTTTTTTACTTTCTTGTAAGACAAAATTTCTCATTTGTTCCACAGAGACTTCATCTCATACGAAATAGTTCCTTACGCAATATAATCTATAGGCGGGGAATTGGGCTGGTGAGAAAAATTTACTCCGTCGTCGTCTAGATCAAACGTTAGTTAAATTCACTGTTAATAAAAGAAATGACTTGAGTGACTCAAGTTAAGTGTTAATAGAGTTTTCCATATGTCGGAGCCCCAAATGATGAAACCGCAAAACAAATCCTGGCCGCAAATAAAGTTTACCTGAACTTAACTTGTATGTTTTCTTTCATTTTATTTGATACTAACTGGGTGCCGGCGTTGCCCACGACCTTATTTACATAAACCCGTAAAAGTATTTAATTCTATATTAATCATTAGTCAATAAGTGAATTAACCTAAATATAAATGTTCCTAAATGTCCGTAAATACTTTCGACAGATAGTTCATTAATTCAACAGCTATAAAATAAATTGAATTTGATTGCATCAATCCCAACAAACATACCTACGAATTTCTTCTTAAATATGCTCCTTGACTATTGCAGGATATAATTGTCCCTCAGTCTTCAGACATTACAAAATAATAAATTTATGAAATTGTTAGTTATATTCATAATGTAAACAAATAGTCGCCATATTGGAGTCACTTAATGTACCACGAAAATTAACTTACATTTTCCGCAAGGACCGTAAAGTATTTCATATTGTTTTTATTACCTTTCGATGGAGAATTACTGGATAAAATTATAGTTTTTATTCAATGAAAATATTTCTGTTTTATTTCATTACATTACGAAAAAGGAACTATTTCCTTTGTTTGTGGCGTAGTAACGTCTCTCTCTCTCTTGCGTCACGTCATGGTATCTTGGCGAGCAGTAATTTGACACAAAATTATCACGTTTTTTAATTATAATTATTTACACATTTATGCTATGGGTTTCTAAGCACCACAGTACCGTTTCTCGTGTTTTTAAGAATATGTGTACCAATTTTTGTTGCAATCTGTCCACGCGTTTATATTTGTATAGAAATTAACGTAAATACATCCTTTCTTATTATTTATAATTTTGCAGCTTAATGTTTAATTTTGTGCCTCGTGTGTGTTATACCGCAGCAGAAACTAATTAAAAGCTTGCGTATTCAGCTCCAATGATTTTACATTTGAATGTATTGAAAAATATTCCGAATGTGTTTCGTCTAACGGCTCCATAATAATATGATTTTAGCAGTACCTATTTGAATTATAATTTTCAGTTCCATGTTCAAAAATCTTTTCATTGTAAAAATATTTTTCGTGTCACTAAAGCGAAGTGGTGCAGGATTCGACACTCCTGTCCTAAGGTCATTTGTGATAAGTGATGAAGTGCTGTTTACGCTAGCCTGGTTCACTCTTAAGTAAACTAGCAGACGAAACTATAAATACTGATAGAAATATCTCCAATGGCAGCCAGTACGTGCTTCGTGACGTCACTGCACGGAATTTCGTGCCACGACGTGACGATTTAACAAATCATATCAAAGCTAAAACTGAAAATCGGAAAACGACAAGTCGCATGGGCTAGAGATATTCAATCAAAAATTTTTATATAAAAATATGTTTGCTGGTTTGCATTTCTGCTAAATTATTTCAGCGTTCCGACGAATATTTACAATTTTGTTTAGAAAAAAATATTTAGAAACCGTTGCTGCAAAATTGTATGCCACACTTATTTTCCTTCGGCAATAGCGAACTGGGATCACTGTAGTCACGCATTGCAAATATTCAAACTACAAAACGAGCCGTGAGAATAATAGCTTCCGGAAGTTGTAAACCTTTGTTCCGAAACCAAGGTATTTAAACCTCACCCAGTACTTATATTGTCGAAATATTAAAGTTGTTTTGGCGCAACATCGGCACTGAGGATCTGCAGGACACGAAGCATCTTCCCAGGTACGAATAAGGAAACGTCGTCTTAGCCTCTTTAAATCCACCATTCGTTATAAACATATATAATAGTCTCCTTATAGAATTATACTGCCGTTCTGTTTCCTCCTTTCATGTACGACGTAAATGGGCGCAACAACTGCAGATCATGCTGCTGCATGAATTGGCAACCCCAATGGGAGGAATAAAAAAACGGAGATCACTGCAGATCATTCATACCTAAAGTGACGGAAAGACAAGAAATTGAAATTCCAATATCGGCCAACTTCTTGCTCTCAGGAAAACAAACCATACATCACATAATATTTGCTTGCAAAATACTGAAAGATCTAATAAATAAATTAAAAACTAAATTAACAGCAAAAGGAGAATATTGGCCACAGCAAAATTCCGATTTAATAAGAAAACACTTAAGGGAATTCAACGAATTCAATAACGAAATAAACATCGAAGAATTCCAATAAACATAATAATAAAAAAAGAAACTCCCAATTAAATAAATAAAAGATCCAAAATTACCATTTAATAAAGAAAGTAAACCCTACAGGTGCAGCATTACCATGTAATGGAGTATGTGAAGAACGTCCTCCCCCACCCCCAAAAATGAAGGCCATAACAGAATATATCAAGGGTTTAATTAACTTTATTATCATGAAATGTTAATATTTGTGTATAAATATAGTAACGTGTAAGTTGTCAGTGTTATAAATTCATATGATATCTGTTTGTATAATTTTGTATGCATTTTATTGACTCATGCTGTTTCCTCTTTCGAGGACTAATAGAAAAAAAAATCTAAATACGTTCTTCTACATCACAATAAAATTACTAATTTTTATTTATTAAAGCGATATTTATTTTTAACGATATCAAGTTTCCAGTTGATGCATTTCAAAGCCTGGATGTTCTTTTGGTCTTCTTCTGTAGCCCCAACGTCTGATTTTATTCTTCCATTCAGTTCTATTACAAAAACTTCAGTTCCAGTTCTACTAAAGAAACTGTAAAACTGTTATTTAAACAGCAACTGTAAGTTTCTGCTTCGAAAATACTTAATATATCGGCGATATTAACTTAAGAGGTTGATACTATATTAAAATGCAGATAAAGTAGACGTCGCGATTATGTTTTAATTGAACTGAAATGTACTTTTCGTATGGGAATCTTTGTGGATTTTAAGAGCCGACCTTAATGGATCAGCGATTTCAGAGTTTTGGACCGGTTGTTTGATGTCGTAATCTTTAACAGTTAGTCGATAACGTATTCCCTTGTGAACTACGCCCATTTCCCTTGACACGGAGGGCGAGGAACGAGCCAACTTAACTTAGATTTCACAGAAACTGTCGTTAACTATTTGAAATAGAATCGCTGAAATAGTCCACCCCAGTCATTTTAAACTATTCCGTAATAAAGAAATGGCTGAAATATTTTAAACGATGCGACGACATCGAGTTCCTTGAACTATGCTCAGCGGCACTGAAATGCAGTGGTACAAGAATAATGAAGACAAATAGAACAGACAGACCAGCGTTTCCCAACCTTTTTTTTACCACGCCCCACCTAAGTATTTTAATGCACCCCCCCCCCCTTCACAATTTTAACACATACACATTTTTTATTTTAATAAATTTAATTATTTTCTAAAGAAGCCTAATTTCAACTTCTGTATCACTGTTTTTATATAGTAAATTTTGTGCATAAACAAAGTAATTTTTCATTTTAATCTAAGATCGCAAAGTTTTAACACGGGGAGTTGTCGTTAGACTACAGTAGACAATCAGGGTGCGCATGTCAGAGCAATACAGTACGTACTATTCCTTCACTTGACACAGTAAACAATAGGCCAACTCACAATTTTTCCATTTGTATAAGTTAAATCATAGCATAAATTAAATTACTTTACTTATTATATTTTTATTAGTTCCCTAAATGTATCTAATATATATATATATATATATATCTATTGTAATATTAAAAAAATTTACTTTTAAATAAAAAATTTATTCAACTTTACAAACAAAATTTTATTATCAATTTAAACACCATTACACAATTTAAACTTTATCTCAGGGTCATTACTGGGTTTGATAATGGCGAATCATTTTATTTCTCAACTTAAACACAAATTCCAATTTAAAAGAGAAAAGATTTACTCTTTAATTAACTAGGACGAAATTTACTTGTCAACGAAATTAAACTAAAAGATGGATTCTAATTAACAAATTTTAAACAAAAGAAGAGAACGAAATCTGACGCTATCTTTTAAAAAGGTTTACATACTTGGTTGTTTGTAAATTTTACTCACGGCTGCCCAGCATTCCGGGATACCTTTGATTTACGAAGCAATATGACGGGTTTTTGTACTTCTTTTAAAATTCACTGATTCTAAATTTAATATTTTTAGATCACAACTCAGGAACCAGGATGATCCTCCTTTCGTCTCTCACTCGGTTGATTGCTAATTCTACCCGGCTATTGTTCACAAGACTGTTTGTGCTTAGCAGGTTTCGTAAATATTTGAAATGGTCTTGTCTATTTCAACACGACCAATTTCCGTCGCGTCTGACTGTCAACTGCTTCTACTTAACTTTACTTTTTTTAAAAGAATATCTCGTCTATTTTAATACGGCCATTTCCTATCGTTTCTGCTTGCCAACTCTAACTTCTCAGTATCTTCCTGCGACCAAACCTTCCTGCTAATGCGACCTGAACTCTACCATATCATAATGTGAACTGCCTCTCGTCTTCCAAATCCGAGCGCCGCATTGCTTCTTCCGACAAAGGAAACAATACTTGGCTACATTGTTGCTGTTTTCTGTACCGCCGTCAAGAATAGATTTCTCAAACAATTTATTTTTTCAATTAATGTCTTAATTAATTGGCATTACAATATATATATTAGAGATTAATGTATAATGAAATGTTTTATAATAGATTGTTTCTATAAGTACTGGCGGCGTAACTTTGAGGCCAGAGTATTGTGAAGAACAGCATTGTTTGGCGCGAGAATGCAGAGACTATAATGGTTGCCACGGTGTATTTTCGAAAAGACGCTCAGAAATTTAGCGTCGACAGTCACTTAGATAGTCAGAGAGCAGTGTGTGTTTGGGAGACGTACAGCACAGTCAGAAGGCAGTATGTTGTGAGAAATAGTCAGTCATGTGTCCTCTGGGAGCAGGGCAAAAGCCTGTGGTGGTCAATTCAGCAAAGTATGGGCTGAATATCATCATTTTTTTATTATTAAAGATTTTCTACAGCAAAACTGAATGTGACCATACGTACGACAGTAAAGCAGAAAGGCGCCGAAAATGTTGCAAAGTGTTTGAAAGTGAGACGATAATAAAATCAGTGCTACGGCCTGTCAGTGAAAAATAGTGTTCTATGAAAATTAAAATAATCGCGTGTGCACAAGCCAGAGAAGATCTAAATAAATGATATTGTAACGTAAATATCGTTTGCCGCCAGATTTCTATAGTTTTGTTGTTGGTATAAAATTTTGTTATTGTAAATTTTAATTTAGATTCTCATAAAAGCTGAGGCATTTACTTAAAAATATAAAATGTAAATTCAACGAAAGTCAAATTTTTCAAATAAATAATCTATATCTTTTTAAAAAAATTGTTTTAATTTAAACTTCCTTCTCTTGTTTCTTTAATAAAATTGTGCATACCAGAATATATATAAAATAAGGAAATGTGACAAAGCCAATTAATTAACTCTTTTGGATAGGAAAGAGGAAAAAAGAGCAGCTGACTTACATTCAATGAACAGGTTGGTCCAGAATTTGGACAAACTGGACCAACTGTTGATTTAAGGTAAGTCAGCTGCTCTCTGGTCCTCTTTCCTATCTACATGAGTATACAGAATGATAAATATTAATTGGTCGCTTGACGCAAACGAAATGAAGCAGATAGCTATAACTCGTTTATTAATTCTATGACATAATTAGGATCCTACGACATGTTTTTGTGTTGATTCTTGACATATTTCTTGGAGTTCAATTACGAAAACAGCTATTAATTGAATCGTGATTTCTAGACTGCACGCGTATGGAAAATTTGAAATACATTCGAGAAAAAATACGGAGGAACATTAAATCATTATACTAATTATAGTTCCCTTGGCTTGGCTGTTTGACGACTCTTTTTCCTAAAGAGTAATTCATGTGCCAGAAAACAAATAATTCCTCTGTGCGTTATGAATATAACAAGTCGATTTGATAGTCGGGGTCTTCCGTGAAACGAGATTGATTAATCACGATAATTGTTTTCAACATAATACCTGTTACGAAGCATCTGCGAGAAACGGAAAAGTTTGCAATATAATCTGACGTCAATGCAGCGTCAGCATGGCCTCCACTGATCAGATACTGCGTTCAACTTTCAGAACCTATTATCTGCTTTGTTTTATTTCACACTATCTTGCAGTTAAATCATGTCATATGATAACAATGAGTAAGATACATTTCAGTCTGGGAATGCAGGTTACAGTATATTGTTTGATAAAAATTCTAACATTTTCATTGGAATATCTCTACGAGTTTGCGTCGTATTTAATAAATAGATAACAAATCTTGGTCCAAGAACTGCAAGCCCAAACAGTTGTTCCCTGGGGCTGGGTTGTAAAGATACGAACTGATGCAATACCAAACGTGACTCTGCTCATGTTCGCGTTTGCATCATTTTCTGTTCTCCCACTTATACCGTTCTTCTAAGCATCAATGTTTTTGGACGAAGGCTCTTTACCACCACCGGGGAAAGAGGTTTTACCCCTGCAACTCACGCCCCAACAAAAAATAGTAAACGTTCTCCTACACAATGCAGTTGAAATGTTTCAAAGTGTTCCCATTCGTTCTGCTATGCCTTCCAATTAGCCAATTCAAGGTAACGGAACTATGGATTCGGGGAAACAACATTTAAGCGTAAGCAATTTAAATCCCCTTTTTTGCATGTTGCTGCCGTACAAGAACACTATTCTAGCTCCTTGTGCCCTTCAACCCATAACGCTGAGGGTTTTTTCCCCCGATAAGGAAACCCTTCAGCTTCAATTAGGGCAGCCCTACGCTCTTCATTCTGTCTTTGTCACAATCTATCCCCGTGATTGACCGTATTATGCCCTCAGGTGCGGATCAGACGCAAGTACCCATTCCTTTGGTTCCATGTTAGTTTACTAACATTACGTGCAGAGGGGGTGTAGAAAGTGGTGAACCCTCAGGCTTGGCCGTGAGTGCTCTCAAGAGGGCACGGCCTTTAGCCCATAATAATAATAATAAAACATTTCTCTTCTGACTGCTAGCCAAAGATCTTCGCACTTCAGCAGTATTTGCTGCATTATTTATCATTACCGGTAATGAGAATAAGTGTTTACGGGTGAAGTTTACAATTACTTGATATTTAGTATTTGAAAATCTGCGCCGTTCCTTTCCCGCTAGATACCAGTTGTTGATAACATATGACGGGTTTAGAGGTTCATGGCCGCGCAGTCATTAAATCTGCAGCAGTGTATCAAATTGAAGCAATCGGCAGATGCTTTGCTACAGTTACAGCTAACTACAATAATAAAACAAATTGATGACCTTATACAGTCACTTTTTATTTTTTATTTTAATTGAAACGTCGTTTCGATACCTATTTGTATCTTCTTCAGGTAGTATCCTAAAGAGGAGATATTTACTAATGATTGATTTATAGTATAATTATATAAAGTATGTTTTCACCATAAATCCTCCAAATTCGACAAAAGAATTTGTAAAACTGATCACTATGAAATTATTAACATATTAGTTTGCTAAAAATAAAACAGTGTGTTTGTTTGTATGTATGTTTATATGTATGTATGTTCCGCATACAAATCTACACCACCAAATTTCGTACTCGTGTTCCTTGCGACCAGGAAACAAACAGTCGGTGTGAGACACGTCTACCACCCGCAGGATCAGGGGTGGAAATATTCAAACATGCTAAAACGGCCGATATTTAAGTGGGATAAATATTTGTAGAGGTCAAAGTGATTGTTTCTGCCGATGTTACCTGTGCATCATTTCTACCCCTTTCGGCGTGTGACGGGAGCACGCTTAGGGGTGGGGGTGGAGGAGCGTCGCATAAAAATAATGAAAAAGCAACCCATATTGGAGTCAAATCGGGGATTATTGATATATGACAACCGGGGCAAAGCCGGGAACCCAGATAGTCTAAAATAAACAAAAAAATATGCACCCTGACAAACTGAACACCTTTATGCTTGGCTTCTATACAGGATCTATAGAACATGACTTATTGTTAACACGTCATCGTGCCGAGGGGTTAGGTCGGTGAGGGGAATGTAAATGGTAAATGTTACTAACACTGGCGCTGATGCTGGTTAAATGAAATGTTTACCAAGAGTTTAGTGTCTAATCAATTCCTACTCCGGGTTAATTTAAATAAATACCCGGGCAACTCCTTGCACTCAGTCATTCTATATAAAGTTTCAGTAATTGTCCTAGGCTCATTTAGGGCCTTGCGCTACCGGGACTGACATCTTCCATGACCCTTTTCTGATGTTTTGGAGTGGCAAATCTCCTTAAATCTCCATAACTATAACGAGCATGAACATTCATGACCAATTAACATATGTTAAAAAATTATATAATGACACTTTACTTCTAAAAACAAAGATCTGAGAATTGAAATGTCTAATGGAACTGACCGAATCTTGGCAGTGAAACTGGGAAAAATGGTGTCTAATTTAATTTGCTGCGTTTCATAGAAATTAAAAATATAACGGCGATCTCTTTTAAAACTAGTGTTTACGTGCCATATTTAGCTGCTACAACATGACAACACGTCTAGACAAAATAATACGCTATAAACTCTAGTTTATAATCATTCGCCTTTTGTTTCGCGTTGTTTTTATTTAATCAACTTTAAGTACGCAATGAAACTATTGTATACTTGTCTACCTTACATTTCCAAGTGCACACCTTAATTTGGATGTTTCCGTGACATTAGTATGGTGTCTGTAGCGAGTGTCGCAGCTGCTCCCAAGGTTATTCACCATACACGTGTCTTTGCCTCAATCCTTCACAGCGGAAAAATCATTAACATTTCATCCTGCTGTATCTGCAATGTGACGCAATTTAATCTTGCTGTTGCCAAATCAAAAACAGAACCCATTAGCAATTTTCTGTTGTCTTTTAAAAATCATTTGATTGCGGAGATCAATGTATTTTGTTGGAAAAATTAAGTACCATTGAATTACTTCAAACTCAAATTAATAGATTGTCTCCTACTTGCGTAATAGAGGACAAAGAGGAACACTGAATATGCAGGTAAAAATGTCCATTATCATTGGGGACAAATATTGTTGGTTCAATTGCACTTTTTAATATATATTATGTGAAAATTGCTGATTTTATTTTTGCTGCATTGATTATTTAAAATTAATTGGCTTCGGTTCTTTAAATTAATAAGTTCGAAACAACATATTTATTAACACAAAATTTAAAAATACAAATGTTATAATTGTTAAAAATTGAGAAGTTAATTGCATCAAAATTGTAGAAGGTTCTAGTTTAGTCAAAAGTCGGCAGACACGAAAACACTGTTTCATCAAGATAAATAGGGGTGCTGTAAATATTTCCAGAAATTGCAGGATGAACACTACCGCAATAAAAACTTTGTGATTTGTCCTCAAACTGCATATAGAGTAAATTTGAACACTTTTACTTGTACTGTCCTCTTACGACAAGATCTCCACAGCTGATCAGGCACTCTCACAGGATAGCGTGTTTCTGGAGCTTCACTTCGGACTCGACAATTAGAATTTCCGCTTCAATTCCCTTGATTGTCGCTTCCGATTATTAAATAGCAATTTTTATTACTTGAACTCACGCAAAATAAAGAGTTGTCAATTATAAACAGAATAAATCGGTGGTTAAATTCTGAATTTAAATATCCTGAAGGAGTTAATACGTAGATAATATTTTATAATTACAATACAACTGTTTGAAAATAACTTCCTTCATTCCTGCAGATTTAACAATATTAAAAATAACCAAAAAATAATTAAATCGAATTCACTTCATTACAATAATATATATAAATGATTTTACTATGATTGCAATTGTTTTCCGACGACAGGACTATTTTAATAGAGAAAAAACAAGTGGCCTTATAAAAATTAAAACATTACTCTGTATTTAAGAATATAGTTAATTGATTTTCAGCTAGCAGCTTATAATTATTGTCATAAAATACATTTTACGCAATTTAAAACTAACAATATAGCTGTGTCATTATTCTGCACCATTAGGACAAATATTAAATGCTTGGCATTAACTGATGATATTAAATAGGAAAATGCACGATAAAATCCTTGCAAAATAAATAAAGCTTAGCTATAATGTTAGAAAAATTGAAGTTCGTCGATCTGAAACTTAGTACTGATATTTATCTGACACAATAACTGAATAAATACAATGACCATACAGACAGAAAGCTTTAATAATTGACAAAGGAATTAATAAAATTATGACAATATAATTACTGCGTTTTGTCCCTAATATGGGACTTAATCAGGTGAAAAATAGTTGAAAAAAGAAACAACTGGCATAGAATTCAGATTTATTCAAAATTATTCTATATAATATTAAATAAATTTTGGAACCTATTAATTGAAAATCTATGAAGAGTATACATTTAAATTTATCAGGATATTCAACAGCATTGAAGAAATCGATCATAAAATCGACGTCTCGTCTTTTTTTCAATTACTGTTTACCTGATGACCTCCCAAATTAGTGACAAAACATAATATCCTGCATTTTCGATTATTAAACCTTTTCTGAATGTTTGGCCATCATATTTATTTACTAGAAAATTAGTTTACATTGCATACTTTCATGCGTTACTGACATATGGTATTATTATATTCTGGGGGGTAATTATTATGGGAACAAGAAAATTTAATTGTTCTATAATTGGTTATTATACTTGTGTGTCAATGCATTGGGAATTTTTAATTAAGACCTTCTAACACATACAGTGATTAATTGTGTTTGTGATATATAATGGTAAATTTCAACCAATTTTTATGTGCACAATTTTAATACAGGAAACAAAGAAAAACTGTGTCGTTAACACAAAAAAGTGTCAATCATAACGGTATTAATATATTTCGTAAATATATCCGGTTGATATCCTCATTTCTTTCCGACATTATATTATTTATCATTGAATGTAGATTACTTACGCACAAGTATTGTTTAGTTTTGACGACATACATTGCGAAATGTCTAGCATCAGTGGAAATTTCACAAACCCCACTTAGGTATTACCATAGAGTGCAGTTGGCAAGAGATTAGAATAAGAATCACTTACTGAGAAAAATGATAAGCGAGAGTATTGTGTAGAAATTCTTTCTCGTTTCCCGATGTCTATAAGGCAAATGACAAATTGAGGAGCCGTTTTTCGAAAGGAAGGATAATCCATAACCCTGGATTTAACTCAAATATCAGTTATTATCGTGTTATTTTCTTGTAACGTGCCTCCACCCCCACCCCTAATGATCTCCTTTACCACGCTGTAAGGGGTTGAAATTATACTCAGATAACATCTCCTTGACCCCCAAAAATATTTATCCGACTCAAATATCGGCCGTTTTATCATGTTTGAATATTTCCAACCCCGCTCCTGGGGGTGATACACGTGTCTCACCCCGACAGTGTTTGTTTCCTGGTCGCAATGAACGCATACGAAATTTGCTCCACGGGTGTAGATTCGTATTCGGAACATACAAATAAACAAACACAGTTTTGTTTATTAGAAGAAGAAAAATTATTGAAAGAATGTTGATTCGATGATCCGTTATCTGTTTTGGAAAAGTGCTAAAGAGAGAAAATGTCAGTGATAGACCGTCGTTCAGACTCGTGAGGCCACGATCCTGACACACGTGGACCTATTCGGTTGAGTCCAACCCAGAGACTACAGAGGCTGTCCACGGCCTTCGGTGTCTGAGCGATGGAACACCCGAATATTATACCACTCTTTGAATCCCGTTCTGCGCCCCTTTTTGTATAATTCATTCCTAAATACCGGGACTTAATTTACCTGCAGTACTATAGTGATTACGGAGGAAGTAGATGGAAGATAAGTCAGTTGAGGTTATTCATATTCCAGCACACTGCCATGTCACTGAACACCGCTGCCAAGGCGCTGTCTTTTCGTCTGGAAAGTTTGCCAGCTTGGATTTCAACACCTTGTGCTTTGGGCACAGCACGCTGACGCGAAAAAGGAATGGCCTGTGTACAATATTCACCTTTGAGAGACACCGACAAATTTCCTATACTTATGCATATGTTTTTTAATTTAGATACCACAACTTATGGTCTAATAAGGAGATGTATTACAAATTACGTCGTGATGCTCTTAGTAGTGTTTATTAAATTGTTTTTGAGTCTACCTGCAAGTTGAATTTTCTTATCAAGTTATCTTACGTTTTCCCTATCATTAATTTCACTTTACTTTAATGCAACCATCGGAAGATAAACGAGTTATTTTTTACATAGAAAATCACTCGCATTTTGGAAATAATATCCGAACAGATAAGTTATTTTTTGACTTCCATTGTCTGATTTGACGTAGTCCTGATTGAAGTTTACTATATCTAGAATTCAGCATAGCCTTGAGTCCAAAACCCTGCTATTTCGGCTTTCTGCTCCTGAAGAATGACCCATCTGTGAACTTCAAGAGCAATTTTGAGGAGGAACGAAGTTTTTCCGGGATGTTTCAATTGGACACGAGCACTTAATAGGAGTGAAAATTAATCTCGCGTAACGTAAAATGTGTTTAATGAACACGATTTAGTACTGTGGCTGTATTTACTGAAGATAGAAGTGCAATTTTCTTTTGTTCATTGAGAAAGCCGGAAACTAAGTACAATACATATATTAAACCTCATCTTGAATAAAATATGTGAGGTAAAAAACGCGTATATAAAAATTTCGCTCATCAAGTGATGAAAATTCAAAACCAACTGTTACATTTTCAGACCCCTCGAAGATGTTTATTATTAAATAAAGCAGAATATTTCGGGTGGCATTCAAATAATGTAAAGCAAAACTTTGTGACCGAAATTTCTGACGCTCAACCTTATTTTTAAGATTTGAAATTAATCGCACATCGCGTCCCACAGTGAATAATTTTACGGCAATTGCTAGCCCGTATATTAGAGATACTCCTAGATACATGCAACCTTTGAAATAAGTACTGAAGGCAGGCGGTACAAATTTAATAGCCACTGACGAGAACGTAACGACCTCAACGCGAAAGTGCATATGGCGCATGAAAATCGAAATGCCTGGTTCCGTGCCAAGAACATAGCACTCAATCTACTACAAATATTCGATTATTCGCAACAATGACAACACTGAAAGACTTGTGCTGACATGTTAGTAGGTTGCAGTACAAGCAACAACGGTGGATTTTGAATTCTTCCAGTTGAGTTAGTGATATGGATTGGTTAAAGAGGGAACTGACGATATTTGTATGTTACGTAGGATGTAAAAGAGTGATGAAGTGCGTCTACACGCACAATATATTTAAATAATACTATTATTTCATCTAATTCTGTTTAACACATTTACCATCAACTGAATCAAGTTGTTCCATCGCACTTATATAAGTCAATTTCCACATTTAGGGGTTATTCCAAAGATCACTCGTGTCCTCAGAGGTGCTGTCTGCTCGGAATCTCAACCATTTGAATTATTAGCGAATGTAGTTCTGGGGATTTCAACCCGGGTTCCTTGTGTAGAACACTGCGTTTCGATAGCCAACTCCGTCGTCGTCAGGTAACTGATGTCATGATAAAAAAAAGTATTTAATCAGAGACAAACCTCGCGGCCTTTGTACGGCTGTGACACCTCTTCGGCACTCAATTTAAGTTCTAGCAAAGATTGTGTCTCATATTTATATATGGCCGTTTGCTACCCTAAATATACTAGATTGTGGTGTGGAAACGAATCACAGTGTGTTTTACATCGAGTTGTGGAGAACATCCTGGCTTCATGCAATTTCTTTATTTCTCGCCTATTTAGTGCCTTTATCTTTCGGAGAAGAAATATAAATGAAATGCGTAGCAACATCTCTTTGTTAAGTGCTCCACAGTCCTTATCAGAGACGAAAACTAAACTTAGCGTGAATGGATAGGAGAGTGAAAAAGTGATGTTTAGAAACTGTAGAAATGTTAACTAGAATATCAGTTCAGTTGCTTTAGGGGTTGCAGTGTGTTGAAAAAAAACCAATCAAAATGCAGTAAAAATGAGTATTTAACCCTTTTCGAACTATAATAAACTGTAGGTGTACATATTGTGTAAAATGCGTAGTTGGTAACACTTCGATTTTGATGATCGAGTGCTTTTGAACAAGTAGAACAGAGCAAGCAGAGCTGAAGGAATAGCCGGACGCTCAACAGTAACGTCCCGTGCGCATGTATGCTGTTTACTGGAAAATATAATGTGGTGGTGAATAATCAATTGGTGTATTTATTTTAAAAGCCAAACAACCCCCTATAAAACTATCTGTCTTCGGGGGACTGCGAGGCAAATGTCAGCTTCAGGGGTTTTTACCTTTCAAGGTACGAATTACGGAAACAAACCACAGCTCGAGTGTTCGATGAAATGAGATTACATGTAAATGGAAGAAAACCGCGTCATTGATAATTTTACTTGATCCCCATCTTTTTGATTTGTTTGCTTCTTGGTGAATTGCATAGCAATTATTTTGTCTCATTTGAGAACGATATTACCAACGTTTCCGTATGTTGGAAACTTTATTTCCGTTTCAAATTCTCCTTTAAAATGTAATGGCTATTAATATTGAAGATAGTCCTGGATACGTGCAACCTTTGAAATTAGGGATAAACAACTAATTAGTTTTTCTAAGAAACATCAGTATTATCAACGGTTACTTACCGCAGACACTTTTGTAATCATTACGTTATCCCTTCCCCATTTCTGGTGATATTTTGTCTTAGTTACCCGCCACAGTTTTTTTCGTTGCACCTTCTTTGGTTTTCTCTTAATTTTAAACGCGATGTAGTATCGCGAGGATATTATTCTGGCTGTTCAGAAATAATTTAATGCTAGTCGTTCTTACGTAGCTCCAGATTTTGCTCATACCATACATTAATCTATATCCATGTATACGCCAACTTACCTGCACACAAAAAATGTTCATATTTATTAGACGGAGGTGGTCGATCTTCTAAGGAAAGATTTCCAGATGCTGATTTTTCTTTTTGTAATATTGACGATCTTGGAAGGCATCGATAGAATTAAATATGACGGTTCCATAATTAATCTATTTAACCAGAATATATACATCTATGGAAATTGCAAGGTACATTTCCAGCCATTTATCATACACACACATTTTAATTTTGGATATGGGATTAACATTTTTTTTAGGTGTATCGTTGTCTAATATTCAGAAGAAAATAGATCTAAGTGAAGGTAAATGGTAATTCAAACAGACTACTGACATTACAAACAACTGTCCTTAGAAACTGTTGACCTGGACCTACTCAGTTCAGACAAGCTGAGGAAAAGTAGAGACCGTCAACAGCTTTCTGTCTATCTGTATTTCATTCTGAAATCAGGCATGAACTTTACCCATTTGTAAATAAATCATTTTCATAAAATTTCAAATCCTTGTGCTAGCTAACTTGTCACACTTCCCCCCCTCCGCCCCCCCCCATCTGAGTGGCTCAAATTTATCACTTATAAAATTGCAACAGCAACTTCATTACCTAATGCACAAAATATGAAATATTTTACTAGTGCTCCACCCCTAATTTTATTAACACCGTGAAATACAAAATATTGTTGGCAACCTAAGCATCTATCACAATCTTTAGATTAAAAAATTTTGGGCTTCCAGTGACCAATAATGCTGTCAAGTGTACCAAGGAACAATATTAAACACATTAACAAGCTGTATAATATTCACTGGAAGGAACTATTCAAATATCTAACCCATACTCACCATAGAAAATACTGCATCTCTCTGGCACCGACCGGCACCAGTCTTCTACGTTTCGAATAAAATAAGCAACGGTTAAACATATCGGAATTGTCGTTAGCAGGGAGGATATTAGGGCAAAATTGAAATAATTCAATTCAATCACTAATTTTTATTTATATATAAACATTTTTTTGCAAAAAAGTCATTTCCAACTCACCATCTGTACAACACACTGCACATCACACTTCAGATTCAAGTCTTTTGCAGGTCTAGGAAAGACAGAAGGGGACCACGGGAATTGTGGAATATGGAAGACGTTTGGTTTGACCTCAGGTCAGTGTAAAACTGATAACATTCAGATCAAAACAAAGGGTTTATCATATTTCAAAATTATGCTCCACAAGTAAATTACATACAAACATGACCGCTCATTAAAATTTTTGTAAAAGAAGGCACGAAGAACCAGCTGTCTACGATGGCACCGTAAGTGACGAAACAGATAGGTGGAAAATTTGAAGTAAAAACACTCTTGGTGAGCATTTCAATTCCTTTAGTATATCACAATTTAACAGTGTATGGAACTTTGTAATTAAATTTAAATATCCTTTGAGATTTAAAAGTTCAGCTTCAACACATCCCATTTCAGTTCCACAGTATAAAAATTAAAGAACACTGCATAAAAACACAAAAATCTACTTCATAAGTAACTTTTTGGAACATATTTAAGCACAATGAGAAATGCGTAATACAAGCAGCAGGAGTACAACAGGGTCCCTCACAAATGGAATGTGTTTAAAATGTTGGGAGTTAAATATTATTATTATTAGAAAGTAATATCAATTTAGTACACTAATCACATTTTGGTAATATATCCACAAACATAAAAACTACTCTCATATCATCTCGCAAAATATCTAAGTATTAATCTCTCTCACACACATACAAATATATATATATATATATATATATATATATATATATATATATATATATATATATATCCAAAGTAAATAACCTTTCAATTATCATATTCAAAATAATCTATTCATTTCTCAAAAATTAAATAAATAAAATCAATGAAACAATAAGAATAGGAAATATAACCATGATAGAAGTTCATTAAGGAATCTTAAAAACTATAAGAGCAAATAAAAGCAAACTTGTGAATGTCTATTGTCATTTAATAAGAAACTGAAAATATGACAATATGGAACTACTAAATAGCAGGCAGTACTTGCACAGTCGCTGTATCCATGTACAACTATGCATTTTAATATCTGACAAGCTGAAGGCAACATCTAAGAAACCAGTCTTTAGCTCATCACAGGAATCGTATTGTTTCTAGCAGTACCTTACACGATTCAATCGATCTGTTAAAGATACAATTTGCCTTTCACGTCGTACATTCTTTTCTAATGTTACAGCACTATCGCGCCTTAGCATCCTGTCGTCCAGGATTAATCCTTTCTAGTAAAGAGAATTTCCTTCATCTAATCCAACTTAACTGTTGAAAAGAAGGTCAACCATCCCAGTTTTACAGACTATTTGTAAAGCAATTTGGGGTCGCGATAAGCTGCCACATCAGACGTGAACCGGCAAATTGTAATCTGTAACTTTATTTTCGCAAAGTATCACAGAAATATTTACTTGCTGTAAGGGTGGCCATTTGCACCTGAAACTTACATAAAATGGTGACGCGGCCATCGGTATAGTAAACATTACTGTAATGAGAAAACAATTCATTAAAAGCTTAAAATACATCGCATAAAATCGATTAAATACTTTTTGTGTTTCGTAAAAATGTCACGGACATTTTTCCTTAACATCGTGGGCAAAATTGGTCGAGTCGAAAGTCCCGCACATCAATATAATCACTTAATTTCCCAACATTTCTTAAATACAAGATTGGCTAACTACTAGGCAACCTAAGAATGAACACAGTATTTATTCTAAATTATCTGCTTTCCCTTAGCTACATTATAGCTAGCTCATCACGTTCGAAATTAACGCGGTTATAAATTTCAATACATTTCCGAGGCACTGAATCTCACTTTAAATCGGTAGCAGACATTTCGGGCGCAGTTTAGGCCATGTCTTTACCGTCTAATTTATCAGCCAAATCCGCTACGATCTCCTTGTAAATGAGTGGATCTATATTCTTACCGAGCTGGTAGAGAACAAACCAGTCTCCGATCATGCACTTCTTGGCGATCTTCTCGATCTCTTCCTGCGACGTGTGACGAGAACGAGTTCGAAGCAGGAACATCCGAACTTGAGGACCCATCAGAACGAAGGCGCGGTACACCAAGGCGATGCCCGTCAACACGGACAAGATGACGAACCAGAACCAGAGGAAGACGTAGATCTTCTCGTTGACGATGTTGAGAGGGAGAACGCACAGCCCGTCGAACTTCTGCACGGTGCCGGAAGGACCGTACTTGTGGAAGGTGCACTTTGTAACCTTGGGGAACACTTTGCTCATGGGGTCCACGCGTTGATCTGGGTCCATCTCCGTGAATTTCACAACGTCGCGTCCGTACGTGGTGAACTCGCCGTCGAGGAAGAGGTCCATGAAATAAATCTGCCCGACGACGTTCACAAAGTTGAGCGCTTCGCAGATGAAAAAGCGTATCGCGTAAAAGTTCTGCTTCGTTCTGTTCGTCAAGAAGTAGTCTACAAGCAGTTGCTTGCGCTCCTTTTTCGTCTCTTCTTTGACGATCGGGAAGGTGAGTTCCATGACGAGCATCTTGATGCGGCCGCCTTCCCAAGTCTTCCACAAGTAGCGCGGCACGTAGAAAAGTATCGCCTGGAAGAACAAGACGAAACACACCCATTGGTAATATTTGTGGTACTTGATCTCGTCTTTACCGGGCACGTGCGGCGAAACGCCCGGGTGAGCGACGTCCGTCCCCACTTTGCCGTCGAGCATTTTAGGAACGGTGAACGTGGAGTAGATCCAGCAGTAGGTGTCCATCACGTTCAACGGGATCTCGTCGACGATGCAGTCGATCGGATCTCCGATGTACTGTCTCGAAGTAACCAGAAGCGAGAACGCTATAAGAATTATAACGGTGGCTTTGTAGTGAAGTCGGAAAATGTTGTTGTCGATGCAGACCGAGTCGAGCTTAAGCAGCCCCTTGACGGAGCCGAAGACGTCGAACATGGTGACGACGGTGAGGTGCGCAAGTGTGGCTCGACGAATTCACGATCGCCGCATGAACACTCCTATTCGACTCGCGACGGCCAAGGCTCCGTACTCATTATTCGCCTTCGCCACGTCCAGGAGAAGGGGGAATTTTGGTGGGGAACGCCGCCAGGTGGGGACGCAGGGGAAGCACTTCTAGCCTCGCAACAGGCCCTTGCAAGCCAGACCGGCGCTTCCGCTGCACAGGCGCAGAGGCGCAGAGGCGGCACGGCTCAGATCGCACTTTTCACACAATTCTGCCTTTACCGCTGACAATGGAAAACACACACAGCACTATTATTACGACAAACACTCGTTTCCTTTATTAAGCTGCACACGTCGTAAGTAACTCTCAAACTAAACTCAACGTTTCATTCATATTACTAGTCAAAATTGTGGTTCGAACCTTTCACTTTCCTTTTAATTGCAGCGAAGAGATGAAAGTATCTCTATGAGCTGATAACACTTTCTGCATCAGAACGCTCTGGAGCGACACCAAACTGATAACACGTCACTCAGATGATAATCGCTAAGAGCAAACATTTACTAATCTTATCACTACAAACCACTCCCACTCAAATTTAAACTACCCCGGGAGAATCGCTAACTAAAACGTCAACACTTCATCTTAATTGCAAAATTAAACTTACAAGAACAGGAGAAATGCAACGAATTATATTAAAGCCAGTTATGTCGAAGATAGAATCTTTTTTATTTTCAACTGTGGATAATTAAAAACTATACTTGTCCGGTAAAACAATTGTGATATTTAAAGAGAACGTTTATTCCTTCGGAATATACATAAATCAATCACTACTGTCATGTACACAAGAGAACAAGACGGAGATTCGAATTCAACCATGACTAATTTTTTAATTTTTATTCTATGCAATATTTAACAAGTTTTTTAATAATTTAAAAATAAAAACATACGGAAAAAATATAATTTACAGTACTTATTTTGTGTTCAACCGTTTTTCTCCTGGAATAATTGATTTTTCATGTTCTCAATAACAACAACAAATATTATAAACAAAACAAGAAAGTGTAACTTGAGTTCCACGAGAACTTCAAACAAGTTTACTAATTTTGCGTTTATTTATGCATCAAAAAAGTTTTACATGTATAGTGTTGAATGCGTAATATAAGACGTAGTAATAAAACCTTAAGACGGTCACCTTTATTTCACAACTAACGGACATATTAACCCAAAGTAATATAACAATTTCAATATGTTAGTAGTATAATATATTTTGTTCAACTACTTTTGTAAATTCATTAGCTTTTTGATAACTACAAAATTATTTTGTACAATTTCTCCGCAGCAAAGACCTGATGAAGGTACAGAAACGTACCGAAACGTTGTTTTCATTCAATAAATAAATATTGCCTGTAATTGGTCAGAAAATTGCATTAGTTAAATAACATGCGTAACAATAATCAAAAACCAGTATCTGTTACGTGTTTTGGTATCATATACGTGCAATAAATGGTTTTTCATATACTGTAACAGATTTTAATTATCTATATTTAGTGTATTTTATGGTGTTTTCCTTTCTAAATTTGTTATTATAATAGGAATGACAGAATTCCTTGCCGTGATGATGCAACCCTCAAATTAATAAAAACCAGTTCACTTAAAATAAATTACCTCGAAATTATTACGAGGAATTAAAGGAATGTAGTCTACTGAAGCTGGTCAAGAAAACTGGGCTTAAGGCTGTTGGAGAATCGACACTCTGACCAGGTGTCACTCCTAAATCCAGAATGTGTGATGTAAGATGACAGTCTGGCAGCCGTGTCGGTAGGCCAAGGCCCTTCATGGGCTGTCGAGCCAAGGAGTTAGTTAGTCTACTGAAGTCATTTGCGATGAAAATATTTTCTATTTCTTTGGAGTGGCCACAGCTCACCAAACAGTCCTATGGATTTTGTCTCTTTTTAATTTTTTTCTATTTTACATCCATTTTTTTCTTTCTCTCATCCATCACGATCGATTGACTCAAAATATATAAAAATTACAAGTTTAATAATGATATATATAAATATGTATTCTGACTAATGAGAAAATTAATAAATAAATACACATCAGCCAATTTTAAGTCAGAAAAAAAGGAGAATTTATTAAATAAACAACGTTTCATCGCTTAATTTTGCGACATCTTCAGGTTCCAATTTTAAAAAATGTTTGATAAAATCCTGATGAGGTCGCAAATTAGGCGATGAAACGTTGTCAATTTAATAAATTCTCCTTTTCCTTCTGAATTAAAATTGGCGGATCTGTATTTATTTATTAAACACAAGTTTAAGTTTTCTAAAATATATATGCTTCGATTATATGAATGCTAATACTCAAGTATCGCAAACGTTTATCCATTGTTGCTTCAGTGGCACTACAGTCGCTGCCACGTAATTAAGCGCGTGAGTGTTTTTACAGTGTTGAATTGATTTATTTTATTCAATTAGTCCTCGTATGAGAAAATAGGATACGTCATTACATAAAATTACAATATAATTATTGGATGCTACAATTATAAACAATTAGAAGTTATAATAAAAATAAGTAAAAATCGGGAACACAAATTTCCCTGTAAGTAAAAGAACTATTTAGTAATAATAATAATTCTTTAACGTTACTAAGGGTAGAATATAATATTTACAGTACTCAAAAAAATTCAATACGCAGTAGGTAAAATGTTTAGAGAATTAACTGTCAGAAAATATAGAATTAGACATCACACAAGATTAAACATAATTAAAGTGACTCAAAGGGAATTAAGCTGATGATAGACCTATATGCCATGCTATCAACTTTTCCAGTTCCATTAGGGGTAGATTTTCTCACCGCCTAATATTTATTGTCTAGACCAGGGGTCGCCAACGGTAGCTCGCGAAAGGTTAGTAGAGAATCAAGAATCCTGGAATTGTTCAGTTATCATAGTAATAAATTTTGTTTTTCGTCTGTATAAAAGTGTTTATTATAACACTTGGCGACAATCAGAGACTATGAATGTTGCAAATTGCAGGGGAATAAAAAGGAATTAGTCGAAATCATATCAGACATACGATCATTTTCCGCTAAATTGGAGCTTTGGGAGACAAAGTTAAAAAATGGAGGCGTCAAATGTTTTTTTCTCTGTTGAAGAAGCATCTTGAAACACACAAATGTTCACAATCCTTCAATTATCTTTCGTGAATCGAACACTCGGTAGCATTACCGATTTGGCGACCCCTGCTTCGATTTTCTGTACTCTGTACTTGCTAAAGATAATATTGCTCAGGTGTTTGCCTGATAATTTGACTATGTGACGTAGTAATGAGAGGGAGGGGTGATGTGCACATGTTCGTCAGCAGGCGCACAAGTCTAAGAAAAACTGTCTCCTGGAGCAGGGGCTGGACCGAGTAATTTCCTGGAATCTCGTGTCCGTTTTCCGAACGTTGAGCTTCTTGATGAGAGAACGTCATACTTCTTCCGCAGCAGATTCGAGGAAGTTGCCTTGTCACCTAACATTCTCTCGAAAGCCGTTGCGCAATGCTGCAGGAGGATTGCCAACATTAACAGGATTCGATTTTCTTTCCATTAGTCCGCGGGTGACGAAACATGATACGTAATAATTTTCCAGGTGAGTGGAATGTGCCTCAAAATGCAACACATGTGATTAATTGGACATTTCTTACGCGTTATTTCCTTGGTTTCGTTTCAGAACCTCGACATGTTTGACACCCCACGCTGCTCCATACTCACGAACTGGACAAATTTGATTCGTTTTTAGTAACGATCCCCAACGCATTGTGGAACTTTTTGAGATCCGTGTCCAGGACCCCGCATCTCCTTTCCGCAGCTTTCCTTTCAACAGGTTCGATCCGATATTTCCTGTGTGGGTTCTGTGCTCTCATTAAGGGTGCACCAGAGACTTGCAGCCGAGTCAGCGAGTTTGTGTTTTAACACAACAACCGCAGCGAAGCCGACCTACCAGATGCAGGTTTACTAGGGTTTGTCCTGCATCACTTTTAGGCGAATGCCGGGTAGGATCCTTAAACCATACCCGGGGTCCATAGATAACCATTGGCTACCTTCCTCTACCCTTCCGCATCCCCCTTTGAAATCCCTCCATATGCAACACTTTCTTTCGAGGCATCCTGCATTATGGATGGAGCTCCTCCAATTGGACTAGCCATTAAGGAAAAAAATAGAAGTATACAAAAAGAAGGTAGGACTCAAGGCAAAAGGTATGCAACACGAACCGCCACCCACACTTGAACAAAGGCCACACCCGGCGGTGAGAACCATAATTGAAGAATTTAAACAACATATGGCAGATTATTAAAGGAAACACAAATTAATTGAACGTCAACAAAAGAACGTGACCATTTAAAATTGGCAATCCCGATGGGAGGAATAAAAAAAACGGAGCACTGCAGATCATTCGTACCTAATGTGACGGAAAGACAAGAAATTGAAATTCCAACTTTGCGCCACTAGCCACAGGCCACCAAAAAACAAAAGCATATCTTAAAAGTTTTACAATTGAAAGAAACGAGTTATGTCCCTGAAAACACACAACACATAATATTTACCTGCAAAATACTGGAAGACCTAAGAAATAAAACAAAATTAACAGCAAAAGGAGAAAATTGGCCACCACAAAATTCCGATTTAATCAGAAAGCACAAGGAATTCAACGAATTCATTAACGAAACAAACTTCGATGAATTCCAATAGACATAATAAAAAACAAAGAAACTCCCAAGATAAAAGATCAAAAATTACCATTTTAATAAAGAAAGGAAACCCTACAGGTGCAGCATTAATATGTAATGAAGTATTTGAAAAAACCCCTCCGCCACCCCCAAAAATGAACGCCATAACAGAATATATCAAGGGTTTAATTAACTTTATTATCATGAAATGTTAATATTTGTGTATAAATATAGTAACGTGTAAGTTGTCAGTGTTATAAATTCATATGATATCTGTTTGTATAATTTTGTATGCATTTTATTGACTCATGCTGTTTCCTCTTTCGAGGACTAATAGAAAAAAAAATCTAAATACGTTCTTCTACATCACAATAAAATTACTAATTTTTATTTATTAAAACCAAACTTATTTTTATCGATATCAAGTTTCCAGTTGATGAATTTCAAAGCATGGATGTTCTTTTGGTCTTCTTCTGTAGCCCCAACGTCTGATTTTATTCTTCCATTCAGTTCTAATACAAAAACTTCAGTTCCAGTTCTATTAAAGAAACTGTTATCTGAACAGCAACTGTAAGTTTCTGCTTCGAAAATACTTAATATATCGGCGATATTAACTTAAGAGATTCATATTATATTAAAATGCAGATAAAGTAGACGTCGCGATTGTTTTAATTGAACTGCATGTGGAGAATCCCCCACCCCCCATTAAAAAGATTACCCTCATGAAAAAAAATGAAGTTGTTGCCTACGAAAACTGATTTCTTTGCTGTTACAGGCCAGATCATTTTGAAGGGGACAGGAACAGTTATCTGGGGTCAAAAAATTCATTTATCGACTACCGTGTTATTAAGATCTTCATAGTTTTATTTACTTGTTGGTGTTTTTTCCACATCGATTTATCTTTTCGTTACTGAGTTATAGAGAATGATGCATTGTTGATATAATTTCTGCAGAACAATGTTTGAGAAATTAATTGCCATTTCGATTTATCAGTTATCGATTACATGGCGTGACAGCTGTCATAGGAGTAAAAACTGGTAAAGTTATTGATTTAGACGTATTACCTACATCTTTCAAGTCATGCCAATTTTGGAAACACAAAAAGGACACAATGCATAGAGGACAGAGAAAATAAATGTATTTGGCATAATAAATGTATTAGATGTGCTGCGGATACCAATAGGAACAAATATTGTTGACTTCTTTAAGAATGAAGATAGAAGAGGAGAAGGTTTAGATTGGATTCTGAGATAATAAAGAAGTAGAAGGAAGAACTTATGTATCTGGACGGTTCTAGCTCATGGAGTGAATTTTAAGATGCAGTAATATGCTTTTGAATCTTTAATATTGATATTCTCAGAATGTGAATTTTGGAAACTGCTTCCAAAATAACTCTACAACTAATATTTGTATTTGTTTCTAAATTTTAGAAAACATCTGGAGTATATATATATATATATAATGCGAAATATAACGCTGAAATAAATAATGTTGTATAAATATTTTTATTATTAAATAAATATTTATATTATTAATTTTTTTATACCTGAAAAATGACTCGATTTGTTTGTTCCTAAAATATAAATTCTAATAAAGACTTGGGAATCATATAATTGAAATAAATGTTCTACCCAGAACTCTAACCATTATTTTTCTCATAAATTAGTGAAGTAATTTTAATAAAAAATTGAAATATGTTGGAAATACTGAAATGAAATAATTTTTATAAGATTTATTAAATTTTAAAAAATTATTTATAAAATAGAAAATGATACTTAAAATTATAATTTAATTAAAAGATAAATGCTACAAAACGTTGTTGAAAATTTTTATGCAAGTCCAAACTTTGTCTATATACAACATGTGATAACTGATCCTACCTCCATAAATATATTGTTATGGACTTCGTCTTTTTAGAGGAGATCAGAAGGTTACTGTTGGGACTATGGGATTTTTCTTTTGGCGAGGTATTTAAGCTGTCAGAGATACCGTTATGAGAAACGGGAAACCGTCCGAGATAAGAGCCGATGTCATAAACCAAATAAATCCTCCCTTTACGCACTCGGGCAATGCCAAAATTAGCAAACTCCAATAGTTCACTATGAAAAGTAGAGACTCAATACATCATTTACATCTAGTAAAAATTAAATACTTTATTTATGTCATAATTTAAGTACAGATTACAAAAAATTGTTGTTAAACAAATAGTGTATATCTACAATAATACGGGTTCTCAATCACAGGGTATTTATATACGTTACTAAATCCGAACAGTTTTCAGAAAATACAATTAAGAAAGTAGAAATTTAATAAATAAAACAGAGTGTTTGTATATTTGTCCCCTTTAGGCATGGGAGGGGAACACGCTTAGGGGTGGGGGTGAAGTGGCGTTACATAAAAATAACGCAAAAGCAATCGAGATTCGAGTCAAATCCGGGGTTATGGATGTAGCTGAGCTTAATTATGGCATTCAACTTGCCGTTTAACTCCCCCAAGCGGGGGTGGTTGGGAGTGCAAATTTTCAAACATGTTAAACGGTAGATATTTGCGTGGAATAAATATGTCAGGATTAATAACATTGTTATTAGATCTACCGATGTTGTTTTTGTATCATTTAAACCCTTTCAGCATGAGAGAGGAGCACGATTAGGGGTGGGGGTGGAGGGGTGTTACATAAAAGTAATGCGAAAGAAACCGAGATTGGAGTCGAATCGGGGGTTATGGACATATGACAAAGTGGGCAACGCGGGGCACCCAGTATCAATATGATTATGACATCTTTCAGTCCTCACAAAGGCGTTACTCACGTAAACCCGATTCGTGACTCTGTAGTCGTGCAGTGATGTTTGTTTTGGACTGCATATTGACATAATAAACGGCCATTTGTATCGATTGGATAGGTTAATAATTTGTCGAAGTTGTTTCTGAGCTACGTTTCGTGGTAGCAAGCCGATGTGATCAATTTCCCCGTAGATTGTCATCACACTGTAACTTAAGAAATAACGTGTGATTTGAAGACTGTGGTCAGCGAGAAAATGATAAGTCATTTTTGAGAATTGAGCTATATCCTTGTTGATGAAATCTAAACACACGAAGGGACTTCAATGTCTTGGTTTTTCTCCGCAGAAAACAAGGAAGTGTCCCAACGCTGCCACAGAGACATCCCGGTAGTTTCCAGTCTTCTAGCACGCAAACGCCGGTGTAGTTTCCAGAATAAGACGGTTGCAGAACAACTACCACTACTTTTATGGAACAAAACTTACGTCAGAGTGGTGTTGTGGGGAACTTGCAACGAGTTCAAATGGAATCTACGTTTCTTGTTCCGTCTAACGGTATTGTTGTGGAATACATTTGCATTTTTCTTCCTTAACTTAGAAATACATAAACAGTCTTCATAATAATAATAGTTCTCAGTGAATCTAAATTGTTTCCTTTGTAGAAGCTAAGAATGGCCTCAGGTAAGTGTCATACAACCACCATAACCAAAAGGTGGGCCAACAAAAAATCCTACATAAATAATAACTGAAGATAATTTGTACAATTTCAGCCCCTTTCGGCACGGGAGAGGACCACACTTAGGGGTGGGGGTGGAGGGGTGTTACATAAAAATAATGCGAAAGAAACCGAGATTGGAGTCAAATCGGGGGTTATGGACGTATGACAACCCGGGCAAGAAAAACCAAACTATACCGTAGGGAAAAATAAAATATCCCTTGTTGTTGAGTGATAAAGCAATTGACATACAGACGTAAGGAATCGTTGCTCTCCATTCTCATTCTCGTATCAGAGAGGAGTGTGTGTTTTGGGGCGGGAGTGGGCGTGGAAGGGGCAGTTAACCAGAAATTAGTCTGTCACTGCGGATTAAGGAGTTACATCTTTCCAGTACGTTAACACTCGATTAAGACACACATTTGTTTCGTAATTATCTGTACAGCCTTTTTCAATTATCGTTTAAAACGGCGGGCATCGGAGAATAATGTCAATAAAAACCACAAATATTACTTAAAAATAACCTATATAAATTATAAATAAACAACAGCCAATTTGAAGTCAGAAAAAATATATTTATTTATGGAAAATTAATCGACGTTTCGTCGCTAACTTTGCGACCGCTTCAGGTTAAAGTTTAACACTACAAAACGAAAAAATTCAAAAAAATCGACCACGGCAGTCAGGGGAGAAAGACCTGACTATCAAAATTTGTAAGTCCACCGAAATTTATATCGTCTTTTTTTCTGCACAACAGAACACTGTACGTGGTGGCTGTAACGGTCTTTTTTATTTGACCACTGTTTAACACATCGCGTTCGTACATGATTATGTCTCGAGAGTCAGTAGGAAAGTTAAATAAGTTTTTTTCTTACTATTCATAATTTATGAAAGAAAACACAACTATTATTTAATTAAAATTGACTATTACAACTCACACGGACAGGCACAGTGAAGGACAAAAATGAAAATGAGTAGAAATATTGACGAAAAAAAATATTGACCGTGTGCGGCCTGCTTTAGAGATGTAACTAAAATTATTAAATCAAAGAATCATGATACTGAAATATTGGGTTATAAGAATCTAGACTCTTAAATTCTATGAAACGCATCGGAGTTCAAGTACGAATAGTAGTTAGACTATATGCTGTACATTCAGCCAATTTAATTATTTTTC
The DNA here is from genome assembly GCA_037074705.1 of Zhengitettix transpicula. Classification (NCBI taxonomy): domain Eukaryota; kingdom Metazoa; phylum Arthropoda; class Insecta; order Orthoptera; family Tetrigidae; genus Zhengitettix; species Zhengitettix transpicula. Next base: position 65,399,508 of record CM073595.1, on the reverse strand, counting down.
TTCTACAGAAATGAATGTAGTAATAAATATTAACCCAGATGGAAACCCAAAAACGTTTTACTCAAGAAATATTGTATTATGAATTGGTTTCGTTGAATATTATGTATGTAGTGACACAAAGTTTGCACTAAAAAAGCGTGTATTTTTTATTAAGTCTAGAATATAAAAATTATCATGCCAAACCTCGCCAAAAACTCTATTTCATTACTCAAGCTGTCCTTTAATAGTCTTACAAGAACGCAGGAGGTTCAGTCGTCAACGTTTGTACGGTTCACGTTCATGCAAATAACTTTGAGATTCGTTGGTGAAAAAAAGGATTGGTCCAGTTCTTTTCGTCGACATTGTGAAAAGTTAACCTCTAACCCGGAGTCCCCCCACTTGACATCTGACTTGACATCCGTTGCGACAGCAATTATGATCGAGTTCCTCGATCGAGCCACAGCACGTGCATGGAAAGCAGTCGCCAATTGCTTCATTAACAGGCCGATGACTTGTTCAAAATTCTCCACATATTTTTATGTTTCACTAGTAATTTTTCTAACGAAGAACGGGTAATGAGAAAAAAAGTTAATAAAATGGTATCAGCAATAAGAATAAGGAAGTATAGGGACATTGGAAACATCGGACGGTATCGAATTGATCTGCTACAGTTGTACAAAATAAATGTGCATTACATGGCAAATATATTTTGCGAGTCAGTTCAGTAATTCCGGTACACTTTCAGCGTTATCAGACAAATTGTAGAGCTCCCGCTGCCACTATCATTAACCGGCGTCTATTTAACATTCCCTTTCTCTACAATTGGATTGCGTATCTCACATACGCGTGTCAACAATTGTTTGGATCTCACATTTGCTCGTCACATCACCACAGAAACTCTATAGACGTCAATATATATTGTGGTCATTACAAATAAAAGTTAGTTTAATAAAAACCAGGTTAAAATGTGCCCCACGTTAAGGCGTCAATTTATAGTCATCACAAATGAAATACAGTTAAAATTAAAAGCAATTCCTCACGTTGAAGGTCAATTTGTAGTATTTTACAAATGATCAAAGGAAAATAAGTTAGAGCTACAATTTGTGGTATTTTACGTCCCATAAAGAATGCAAAATAAATTAAAACAAACAATTAATGTTTATTAATTGCAAACAATTATAATTTACACAAAAGTTATTAAGGAATTAAATTTCAATATACATGATCAATTAATCTTTTACAATAAAAAAATGACTATTTCTCAGGGTCGTTTAATGTGCCTTTAATAAAGAAATACTTGTTAACAATTAAATTTTACCAAACTATCATGGACTTAATTCATCAATAGATTATTACAATGCAAAAACATAAAATATGACCTTTAAATTCTGTACGAAATTCGAAATCTGACGATAATATCTTTACTTATGAGTTTACAGATAGTAAGTCTGTGGAATTTTACCTTACTGTCTCTGGTACTCAAGGAAATTGTCTCGTTCGTATACACACACTGATTGCACTTTATAGACAGGCCATTTTTTATCCACTGAGTCTAAACAAAAGTTGGTTCACTGTTCGTTTAAGAAATACTACTAACTCGTTCCGAAGATTGTCAACTGCTGGATGCAGTTACCTGAGCTCCAAAAATTGACGAACGTGGTCTGAATCAAGAATACAATAATTCAGACTCAGCGCTCTAAACATTCAGCGCTGAATACCAAGTAGTTATCTCACTGTCCACAACAAGTAAGAATTTTCCATCTGTTTTAGTTGTTGTTACATGTATCCAGACACTTTCTGGATCTTATAGTTTTCGTCTGTACACTGCTATATTTCCAAGAAGACTTTACTGGAGCTCGGCTCCCCACAGACTCTGTTCTGCGCGTCTAGCGAACCAACCTCAACCTCTGCAATACCCACAAACATTGCATTCTTGCCACATTCTTGTGTACGACTTGTGAGTTTTATGCCGCTAACAATGCGAGTCCAAATTTTTCTTTATTAATTAATTATTTCCTCTTAATCACCATATATATGTATATATATTAAACTAAATTTCAAAATGTTGGCATAACTACTGCGTGTACCACATGATTTTAAACGAAAATCTGGGTTCGATTAACATTTAATTTCAAGCAAAGCAGCTTCCCAGTGAAGCGTTACCGTGCCAAATATACGTAATTCCGACTGAAATTCGTCCTGTAATCAATTGTTTCCACTACGGACCTTCCACCCTATTTCCGGTATGACTCGCAATCACAGAAGACCACCTCGGGTGGACTGGACTGAATTAAGTATGGCTGTGTAAGTGTTCACACCGTGATTCTTTCCTCCAAAACACTCCACTTTATTTTCAGTTAATCTTACGGACAACGGAAAACCTGGAAAAATATGTGCTTACAAAACTGCAGCTCAAAATGGTCATCCAACGAGTTGCTTCCAGGTGTCTGAGACCGTTTCAAGCTGTATGCTGAAAACTCATAATATCAGTCAAGACGAAGTAGCTGTTGTTGGATAGAGACAAAAACACCCAATTTACGATTTTCTTAATAAATAACGAACGGACAGAAACAAAATTTTTAATTTCATTATGATGAGCTCAAAAACTTTTGATTTTCTTTTGAGATGGTGAAAACAGCACGACACTGATTTTCGGAAGAGTTTAACTCCCGCAGAGATGAAGCTTAGTCTGTGGAAGGGTATATTATGATTTTTGTAGCTTCTGCCTATATAAACATAGTTATAAGGATTTTCATAAAAATTCCAGTAACAAGTACAATTCCGTTGTGAGCGTCCTTTTGGAAAATTAAAAATTGTAAAATCTAACCATCGGTCGTCTGTTCTCAAGATCGATTAACAAACATGTCTATAATATCAGTTGAAAAAGATGTTTCCAAAACATTTAATTATTACGATATAAAAGACGAATTTTCCAAAGAAAAAGAGAGAAAAATTACTGTATAACATATACTGAACTATTTTGTGTTATTATATTATTTTAATATAAACCTATGTTAATATGTTATTTTGTCGTCATTGAATTTGAATAAATATGTTTTAAATTAATTTTGATGAGGTTACTGGTATTTAGTAAAATTTAACTTGTTACATTAAAATGTTTTTTTTTGTCAGCCGTTCCAAAATGAAACCCGCTAAATAAAAAGCTGCCACTTTGATGCGCAAAGTAGCAATTGACAGAGAAACTGCGTTACGAAGAGAAATCCAGAAGTCGGCAATACTGCTAATCATCATTACGACTCAGTAGAAGTCGCCTTTTGGGAAATGTATGCGCGTCACGGTTTTCTCTTCCTTATCTTATGAAGGAAGTGTCAGTCGCTTCGTGAAACCTGTTTCTCTGCTAAAATGATGCAAGTTGTTAACCGCGCCCGTTTTCTTATTCGGCGTCACAGCGATCTCACAGCGTGGACTGCTTTAAACCATAGAGCCTCTACGTCAAGCCGAAAAATAAGTTGAAGAACAATTGTTCTGAAATAACCAGCGTACTGATGCATTGTTGAAAATATCGCTATCAGAACAAAGGAAATAAGTAATGAGGGTTCGCTTACATAATTTTGTGTTCCACTACTTTAGTTTTGTATCAAATATATGTATATGGTGGTTCAATTGGGTTAATATTAAAGACGTGAGAAAAGTAACGTATTCAGAGTAACAATTAGTTTACGTAACTCATCGATACATAATCGAATAAGCAAGCTGGCTGATATCTGAACAGTTCCTGCTCACGAACGGTTTCGTCCACGCAGGAAAAAAAATTGGAAATGATGTTGCTCTTTATTGTACACTAGCTGAGTGCCCGGCGTTGCCCGGAAAATTATTTAAATTAACCCTGAGAAGGAATTGATTCGATGGTAAACATTTCATTTAACCAGCACCAATAGCGCCATCGTTAGGAACATTTACTCGTTTACAGTCCCCTCCCCGACCTAACCCCTCGGCATCTAACTCCAAATAAACCACACTGACGTTATTCGGAAACTCTCCGGCTACATAAAATGAAAGTGTCTTAAAGATCGCGACGAATTAAAACAGTAAAAAATACTCGATAACTCAATAAAGTTGAAAACTATTCCAGATACTTTAACAGAGTAAATACAGAATAAAGACGAAAATATAGCTCGTACCCTAAGAAAAACAAAAAAATTTCCAGTACCGAAACTACTCCGGGTAGCCTTTTTTCAACCGTGTCCACTATCAGGAACATAAAATTTTTTCAACCACCACGAAACTCTTGCTCAGGCTGCGTTCTCAAAACTTTGCAGTTCTTATGTGAGTGACACTGCAGAGAGCGTGAAAATAAAACAATTAATTTTGAGGAAATGATTAATGATTGTCACTTTAAAGACAACTTCATGTTAAGCCCTAACAACTTAATTATCCCCACAGTTTATATTGGAAAATGTAAGGCCAGGATCGGTTCCTTGGTGATGGCTCCTGCTCTGGAACTCTGTAATGAATGTTGGCGGCGATACGGCTCGCCGAGTGAAGCTAATTACCAAGTCCCAGGCAGTGGACCAGTACGATAGTCCGATAACTTGGTCGTATCGAGTTGCAGACCCCCAACGGAGCTATACAACTGGCTCGATTTTCCGATGTCTGGACCCGCCTCGTCTGGAGTTACCCGACACCGTGACCTTCAGATTTGCAACAAATTAATCTATTAATGTTATTGGTTCAATCGTTTTCGGATTCGGATTAGTCTCCTCATTGATTATGGAACTTTAACAAATCACATACGGTGATCATTGTTGCGTTATAAGCTTCTTCGGTACGCAGGTCTTAAAAAGTACTCTTGAATGTACAATGTTCAACAAACGGGAAACAATAAACTATTCTAAAGTATGTTAAGACCCACTTCTTACTTCCGAACCAAGCGTGTCCCAGGAGATTTATGAAGAACTAAATGAGTGCTCAGCGTTGCTCGGGTAATTATTTAAATTAACCCGAAGTAGGAATGGATTCGACACAAACCTCTTAATAAAAATTTCCCTTAACCATCAACAATAGCACCAGTGTTAGGAATATTTATCCTTTTCATTTCCCCTCCCCGACCTAACCACTCGGCATCTAACTTCAAATAAACCACACTGACGTTATTCGGAAACTCTTCTAGTACATAAAATAAAAGTGTCTCAAAATCACGACGATTTAAAACAGTAAAAAAAATCCTCTTTAAGTTAATTCAGTCTAAAACTACACCCGCTACCTTAAAGGAGTAAATAAATACAACAATTAACTAAATACAGACCAAAATATAGCTCGTACCCTAAGAAAATAAAAAAAAATTTCCAGTAACTTAAGAGGGTCGAAACTACTCCGGGTAACCTTTTTTCAACCGCGAACCACCTCCATGAAGAGGAAAAAAAATTCATCAACGACATAAAAATACAGAAGCGCCTAGCCTACACGCTACACACTACACAGTCTAGATCAGGCCCTGAATTCATATGAATAGCGTAACTTGCTGACCCAATCAGAACGTCGTATCTACGTCACGAGATTGATCCTGACGTTCTGATTGGCTGCACTTTTCGCCTCATGTGAACGTTGGCTAGGAGTATAAAGAAAGAGACTGTGTGATGTGCGCGCAATAATGCTTGCCTCTGTCTAATTAGTCAGGAGACGTCAAACGGCCAGTGACACTAGGTCTTGATTCTATAGACTAGAATGGTCAACTATGAACCGAGTTGATATCCTTTGTTTCTGCCCGAAACGTAGTGGCGCCCGTGGCGGCCGCCATCTTCGCCACGCCCTCCTCACCGCACTGCCCATAACCCGGGAATCGACACTAATATCGGTCTTTTTTGCATTATTTTTTACGTAAAACCCTTCCTCCACCACCCGCACCATAGTAGTGCTTCCCTACCTTTCCTTTCAGAGTTGAAATTAGACGCTTAAAAATTCTACTTCGACAATATCAAATTAAGCAACCCGGAAACATTTATCCAGACGCTCATAATGGCCGTTTAGGGATGTTTTTAAATTCCACTCCCGGCGGTAGGTGAGTCTTAACCACTCAGTGCTTGTTCCTGGATCGTAAGTAACATGTGTATGAAGTTTAATAGATATTGGTCAACGATTTTAAGCTTCTAATCGGAAATTTGTTTCACCCCCTTCCACCCCCCACTCCTAGGGGTTGAACTACATCTTAACCAGTATGGTAAATGTCAGAATTGGCCTCGATGACTTCCATAACATCAGTTTCAACACCAGTCTCCGTTGTTTACTCACTACTTTAAGTAAGACCCCTCCACCCCCTCCCTTAGTGGTGCTGTAAGGGGTTGAAATGTGTTTTCGAATATTGGAACACAATTTCGACGGTATATATCGGTGTTTCACAACGTGGGTGCAACGCCCCACAGGGGGGCTATTCGAAAATGAGCTCGTCTAAAATTTAAAAACCGCTAGTTATAATTTAAGTTATACAGAAGGAACAATTGTCTTGATATCTCAATTTGAAATAATTGGTAATAGAGCCACATTTGAGAGATTGTATTGATATAAACTACGAATAGTACGTACTGTAATGCTATGACATGAGCTAAGTGCTTGTCTACTGTAGTTTAGCGACAACTCCGCGTGTTAAATGAAATAAGAACTTTATTTAGTACAAGAACTCGAAAGGGCGTTAGGTTTTGCGATCTCAGATTTAAATAAATTATTACTTTGCTTATGAACAGAATTATTACTATAGAAGAATCGTGAAACACAATTGAAATTGGCTTCTTTCGGAAATTATTAATTATTTTAATATAAAAGTATGTTTATGTTACATTAGGTGGGACATGGTTGGGAAACGCTGCTATATATATACTATTTATCCCAGAATCACAGGGCCCGATGATAAAATGAAACGGAGTCACGGACGAAGCGCAGTACAAATGATTTTCAGTTTCTTCGAACGACTTCGATTGAAAGAAGATTCGTGCGGAGAACGACACGAAACGCTTAGCTCAATACTGGGATTCGATCCAGGTCTCGCTTTCTTCGAATCAGCGGCAATCTGTAATACGTACAAGCTCCCTATTTATGGAGCAGACGAGGACGCAAAAACCACGAACAGTCTACGCTTTGTCTGGAGGCAGTGACTTCCCTCGCACGCAGACAACTTGGCACATTCACCTCTATTATTACAACTGCATCTTTTCAATACAACAAGTAGCCAAGTAAAAATTTCTTTCTTCCGTTTCAAGTTGATTGGTGATTAAATATTGTTTTTTTTTTGCAGGTTCGAAACATTTTTTTTTTTAAAAAAAACCAGAGTATTATACTGTAGTTTTAGTATTAGGATAACTACCAAAGTACATGTAGCCGCCACTGAGCAAATACCAAATTGTAGCTTAAAATAATAACAAATGCATGTATAATTATTATAATTAATATGTAATATAATTATGATATATTTGTGTTGTTAATAAGTAAATGCAGCTCGAAAGCCTTTCATTAACGAAACAAATTGTCCCTGTTTTTCAAGGAAGTTTGAAGGCGCATGATCCAGTAAACGCTGCCGAAAATATTTGCTTTGGTAAGGATGGATTCGAGTGCGTGCCCACGCATTGTGGAGTCTCGGTCACGCGTAATAACCAGCGTGTGTGACGAATTCATGGAGCGGGCTCGTGTCACAGTTCTGGCCACCCAAAGAGAGAATCTCCCCCTATATCTGTTCATTTCTCTTCTTACCTTCTCTGCTAACGTCGATGTGCTTGATGAGTAAGTTGAATAAACAAAGAGCGGTCGACGGAAAGTCAGAGATAAGTACAACGTAGATAGGAAAAACTTTCAATGACCTCAATTAAAATTCCAAGACTGCTAAAAATAAAGTACAAATTCAAGACAGCAACCTATTACAGTTCTCAAACTAATATACTTCAGTTAGAAATATTGACACGTGTATAAAAACATATAAGAGCATTCCGAAGTGCAACCATAAATTACTTTTTAATCTCTCTATGTATAAAACTGTATGTCTGTGTGTCCCCTATGCACTCCTAAACCATTCAACCGATTGCGATGAAAATTTGGCGAGTCGTTATGCGCATCCCCGCGAATATTTCTGTCGGTTTTTCGAAGCGTTAAGAAACTCCCAAGGGGTGAACGGGGTTGAAATTTTAAAATTATGCTAAAACGGACGATATTAGCTTAGATTCATTACTTTTCGGGGTTCATGTGATTAATACTTTTTATCCACACGTTTCTAGTGTATAATTTCAACCCCTAAAAGCACAAATAAGGGAGGGGTTGGAGGGGCGTTACATAAAAATAGCGCGGAACAACCGAGATTGGTGTCAAATTCAGGGTTATAGAATTCAATGAGTTTAATTCAGACATTCAGGTAAGTTGTAGTTCAGCCCCTAAGTGTGGGGGTTGGGGAGGATGAGGGTGAAAGGCCGTTACATAAAGTAATGAGTAAATAACAGTGGTGGTGGAAGGGGTTTACAAAAAAAAAATACAAAAATAAACCGATATTACTGTCGATTCTGGGGGTATAGGAATCGGCGCATTAATCAAGATGGTTAATGAATTTTTACGTTCCTCTTCGAGGAGCTGGACGCGGTTGAGAAATGGTCATTAACATATGAGAAGCTGAGAAAACTACCCAAAAATGGTGAGAAGGGAATTGATTTAGAAGGAATGAGTAGACAGAAGAAATACCTTGATTTAGACAGGAAAATGTTTAGAATTACTGTGACATCTGACGAAGACCGTGACGTTGAAAAGTTTTTAAGACTATTAAATAAAACATGTTTTATGTACTGCCACTAGTCTAAAAAATGTAATAAATACAATACATAATTGTAAATCATTATTTAATAATAAAAATGTGATTTGAAGACCCGTTAGTTCGCAATTATATTTTTATCAACTATATATATTATCCAGACATCATTACGTATTTATTGTACGAGGAAAAAAATCTCGTTTACCGATTTTTACATGGAGCTGTTAGTATCATATATTTCATTTTATTTACAGAACATTTGCGTCTACGGTTGTCTTTCGTATAAAATTATTGATGTTAGTAAAGTTGGTAATTACAATCGAAGAAAATTGATGTGTTAATGTATTAGACACTATTGTAGTGTACAGACCATCTGTGAGTAATGTGACATCGGAGAGTATGTAACATCGGAAAGAAAGGAGAATATTTGTAGTGAAGAGTAGATTAACTAATATAATTATTGTTGTATAAAAAATATATTGAATTATATAAAAACGGATATTTAATGCTATGTAAATTGGTAATATATCGGTAACTACACAACTTGATGCTAATATAATCAAATATAAAAATCTTAAAAGCGATAGTGGAGTCCTTCGAGCTGCCTAAGAAGAGTCATTTGCCAGATTATCTCCGGATGGTAACGACAAACCCTTCAAATTCAGTTCAAGACCCTGTATGAAATAGTTGTTATTTAAATACATTTCAATATTATATATAAAAACATTACGCTACAGGGAGATTACCATTTAAAGAAGTATGGTAATAAACATTCGCTACTTAATGTAGGAATAAAAGCTAATCAAAATTCAGGTGTTGTAAAGTCATCTCTGCTCCAAACATAGTTGATATATTACGCTGAAATTCAGTGAATTATAGATCATTTTTCTTGCGTAGAACTGATAGAAATATACTAAATATTTGATAATAAAATGTCAAATAAAATAAATCGATGTTTGATTGAAAAAGATCCACTAGGTAAACAATGAGGCCTTTCCTACCTCCCTACCCGCTATTTTTACCACAAATGGGAGGCAACCAGCATCGCACGTCTGCGAGACATGGACAACTTTGGATGAGTTTGAGGTAAAGCGCTGGCTGGAGTGTCCCTGCTTCATCAATCAGAAACTAATCTACTTCGGTAACGCAATCCAGGCCTTTCATAATCCTCTGGTTCCAGGGGAAGATTCTACCTGTGACATCGTGGCCTTCCACATTTGATGCACGCCGTTACTTCAAATAGTAAGTAATCTTCCGCGAATCCGTACTGGAATCACCTTTGGCGCCGAATGCTTTGTAATTCGATTAAATCGTCAAATTGTGTGCGCCGATGCACGGCTCGTTAGCTTTAATGAACGGAATACGAATGTCTGGACGCGATAAGGACGGCCGTTCGCCGTTACAGCGCTACCTCCAGATACGCTCATTATATCCGGCCATAAAGGAGGAGTTCGTGACAGGAGGAGACCAGGGAAAATCCCAGCTTAAACGACTTTCCGGGGGAAAAGGGAAACATTTTAGTCGGGCATCTAAAACATTTCAAATACAATAAGGTAATCTCGACTGCGGATCTGCCGCAGCATTGTTCGGTCTAAGTCGTGTCCGCCCCGGGGAACCAACGACAGCGAAAGAACACGTACTTTCTCTCCTCCATAAAACTTTATCTAATCTCATGACGAACGATTCCGTGTCCGAGGTTCGAACCCGGATCTGAGAAGGGGGAGCAGGTGCAGCTAGGAATGCCGGTGCAGGTAGTGGCTCGGACTTGGCTCCACCCAGGCCTCAATGCCTCAATGCCTCACCCGTGTTACCCGCCATCAACAGGTCGACGTGGCCATCGGGAGCCACTAGCATAGCTCCACAGAGACTCCGTGAGCTGCACAACATATCTTCCTTTGCATTCAATTTCTCTCTATTTAAAAATTATCACGTTACGTAATTTAATTTCCTTCCATGCCTACGGATTTGTGTAGCAAAAAGCGAAGCGCCCCCAGTTTTTATCTTTTCCACTCTCTCTATAACAGACAAAATTAAAAAAAAACACTTAAAATAAAATAAGTAAAATTTAAAGCTGCCGGACGTTTCGACGCGGATTAGCGTCTTTTTCCAACGGTGAATCCGCGTCGAAACGTCCGGAAGCTTTGAATTTAAATTTTACTGATATTATTTCAAGTGTTTCTTTTTTAATTTTGTCTGTTAAAAGGTCTTATTAATATAATTATTTTGTTTATTTTTGCAATATCTCCCTTTCTACGTCATTTCGAATCCGGACCAAAAATTTGTGAAATATATTTGTAATTTGAGGAGGAATCGCGCATCTGGTGTACAAGGAAAGATACTGGATTGTTCTACTAACTCCATCAGGAATACGGAAGATGTTTTAGAACTCAGCGTGGAGGTAAAACCTGGAAGAGCTTCAAAAGATTATCTAAAATGTTAATTAAAGGGACGCAAAAAAGGAATGGAGAGCAGTGAAGGCGGTAGAAAATTTCTACAAAGAAAGGAATGTCGAAATAGAAATGTATTACCATGTAGGTGACCATAGAATTAAAAATATTCATTGTTGAAGTTATTTATCAGCAGAGGCATTAAGGGAAAATTTTCAATTACAATATATAAGTGACCACATAAATTTTTCAACAAGGACGACATAAGTTAACCATAACCACTATATTACGTCCCTTAAGTCTATTCATATAATGTATCAAACGTAAAGCATCCTGAGTCATACATATTTCGCTCTGTTGTTTCGGATGATACGTTCAACTCGTCTTAAGGAGCATATATTAGCGGTCGTGGTTAAATTATGTTTTTCTAATAGAAAAAGTGGTTACGTCAACTGTATCTTGCACGTGAATTGAATTACATGAAAATATCGTCACATTTCCCTTAGCTACTTGTTGGTAAACAGTTTAAAAAAATAGGTACGTGTCTGTATTCTTATTAAGGGCTCCGAAAGACGATTCGGGCCATTCCTGTTATCAAACGTGAATTTAACTAACGCTCTGTACGTTTACCTACATTCGATTTGCCGGTCTCATGCACACCCGCCTAATTACCTGGCTACGACTATTGCAAACACTGCAATAAAATCATAGAATGCAGGAAGTCGCAATTACAGTAATGTACGTAGAATGAGCTTCTAGGTTAGAAAAACAATTTATTTATTTAGCTTAAGCTAATAGCATATTAACAAAAACAAATAAATTACTAAATACAAAACTAATACCTTACAAATTATTATTTTTAGCATACACTCTGATTCTTTTCCTAAATTGACGGATACTTGTGCAATTGTTTATTTCCACAGGTCACTTATTATAGATGACTAAACCCTTATTAAATACTCATAGTCCTACTTTTATTTCTACATTCCTAGTAATAATTTTCCTTATTCCTAGCTTGGTAACAATGTGCATCATTTTTCTTACTCACTAGATTCTTAAGGTAATGTGGTAACGTATCACACTCTAAGTGAAATATAAACAAAGTGAAGACTTTAGGAAACGTGCAGATCAGGCACATTTAATCGCAAAGTTTCTGAAGAAAATGAATCATCCAATATGTAGAGTAGAATCATCCTGATAACACTGAAACAAATTTGTTAAGAGGAGTTCGTCGAAAAGTGAAATTATCCACTAAAAGCTCGGTGTGTGATCTGAAACAGTGTTTCGAGACGTTTTCGAATCATTTCAGTCTCGATATCAACGTAACTTTAGAGATGTGCTCTTTTGTTCTAGTAGCTGTAAAAGTGAATCAATTTTTTAATGTAAAATAATAATTTTGTTCGTGGATTTAAGAAGCCGAATTATTCAGTGAGTGTATTTAGGTAAATACACTTTAAAATCCCGATAAAATTTACACAAACCATCTGATAATCATATTAATTTTGTCTCGGGCACAATACGTCGTACACTGCAATTTAGAACTGGCTGTTTACAGGCGTGGAAAGAATAAAGAAGTAAAAATCAAGTGTGATTTGCGAAAAAGTTAATAATAATTAATATTAAATAAATACAAATTTTAACATTATTTCTATTGATTTATATAGTTATTTATTATCGTTGGTGTGAGGCAATATGAAAAGACAATTATTATTTAGGAGATAGAATGGTCTCAATCGTAGGACCAATGCTTTAAGCACTGAGTGTCTGAAAGGACGACACTGGTTTCAGGTTGGATAACCACGAATATTTTAGGCGAAACTCAAACTTGTTTGTAGGTAGTCAGGTAGTTGACTCGTGTCTGGGATGCAGAAAGCGCAGAGCTCGTGTACCTTGACCTTCAGGTTCTGCAATTCAGCCACCCGTGTGGTCCTTCAGAACTCGGCGAGAAATCATGCACGTGTACGCTAAATTGAGTTCTAATAACTTTACGTTTTATGCGAGTTACAAGAAAGAGGCCAAGTTGTGCAGTGAACGGAAAACAGTCCCGTAAATGTTAACGTTTAAGAAGAAAGAATTAGAAAATCTGTATTTAATACAGTAAGAAAGCAACAATCATACAGGCGTGGAGCTACTAGGTACAGCACAGTTGGGCTTCAGATGAAGTAGTCATCATTTGAAGCATTTTTGCCTTGAGTATCGTCCAACCAACGACATGAGTGCCGTGGATTCACGTCACCGTGACTTAATATCGCAAACCTTGCTACGTCCACGTCCTTAACGGATTTATATACTCTGAATGTCACTCTATCGTCACACAGCAATTACTCATTGACTCTTAAGCGCCATTCCAAAAATCCTCATTTTGGTGGGCTACTGTCAACAAATATTCTAGTTTTCAATAAAGAAGCATCTTCTTTCTGTCGCACAGAAGAATTTTTGGGCATGCTATATTAATATAATATCTCCGAACGTTAGCGGTTTCCGCCTTTGCTAAGTGGATAACCGAAAGGGAATATTTATTTCGGGTTCCGGAAGACAACTTCCCGCTCACTACTTATCTATAATTACATTAATTATTAAAAGATAGGAAAGAGAATTGAATTGATTCTAAAAGCGTCAGTATGCAATCGAATATACCACATAATTAGGTATATATACAACAGCGCCAACGACAACTGGTCTGACCATGCACTTCTTCCAAAACATTTTGACTGAATTATTATGGAAATGGGAAAAAAAAAATATTTTCCCACCTAATATAGTACTTAAAGCAAACAAGAAAACTGCAGTCCATATCCAACAATGAACCGAAACAGATTAAATTGAAATATAATACGTGTATACTAATTAGATATCTTGAACACTGTAAAGAAATCTAACTGAAAACTCGCTAATAAAGTTCTGATTCTGTATGTACGTTGCGATTCGGCTATTTGTAACCTTTATGCTTTGGGTTTCGTCAAAATTACGCATTGCATCGCAAAACAGTAGAGATATCTAAAAAAACATACTTTATTTAATACAAAATTATATTTTACACGACAAAATGAAAGACAAATATAAGTACTAAATAAATATCAGACGACGTTTCTGCAATCCTAGTTGCCTTCATCAGGTGATTCAATAACGCAAGAGCCGTACAAACTTAAAAGCAAAGCTAAAACGAAATTAAAGGCAAATACAATGGAAGAACTAAGAGGGATTAACGTAGCAATAAGGGATCATAGCTATTGTTGAATGTCTTCAGGATCAGTTTAATGACAGAGATGTTAGATTTAGTGAATAGTGCCTGATGTCAACATCCAAAATCTAAGCCTTTTGCCAATCAAATGAATGTTTGGAATTGATTAAATTTTTGGAGTCTACAGAATGTTTATCAATGGGAAGTTTGATATTGGACATATGTTTAACGATACGGGTATTAAGAGATCGTTTTGTTTGGCCAATATAGCAGGAATTACAGAGCTTCATATTTTGTAAACTAAACAATGTTTACTGTATATGTAAAGTGGACAAACTTAAGATGTAAAAATTTGTAAAAAGGAACAGGAACAAAGACTTTGGATTGAGGTGGTTGGGGACGAGTAGCAGTAGAATCCTGGATCTTGTTCAATCTAATCCTTAAGTGTTTATTAATAAAATTTAAAGGGTACTCATTAGAAATTAAAATTCTACGGACAATATTTATGTTGTGTTGATGGGACTTAAGAGTTAGAAAGGAATATTGCTCTGCCTAGAAGATTGTATGCCATAGCTAGAAATTTAGAACAGTTTTTATCGGACATAATAGTAACAAATATCCATCTCAAAAACACCCGGAGAATAAATGGCAAAGATCTGATGTTTTATACTCAATGCGGGAAACTGTATAGTAGAAAAACAAGAAGGCTCGTCGCAGTAATTTCAGAAATGAAAGAAAATACACGTGAATTCGACAATAAATTTATTTTCCAGGCTCATCGCATCTGAGCCCCATACCTTTAAAAGAAAAATTTTAAAACAAAGCAGTCCCTGACATCTGGAACTCACTAATCCGTGTCTCCTACAAAAATTCAATTTTCCATAAAATGAACAGTGGAAATCCTGATAATATATTTACCGTGTGGGTTGTCTTTATCTCAGTCACGTAGATATTCTGAGCCCTTATCAGATTCTGGAAATGATTCCAAGACTTGTTTAGAATTGGAGCACAATTTTTTCATTACCAGACAAGCTGAATTTATATTTGTAATATAATATCTCAATTGTGTAAGCTCTGGTGCAGTGGAAGCACCACACAGGAAATCATCTACGTATGTGCACGTTCTGAGTGTATTTTCTGCAAGTGTGTAATATTTTTCTTGATATTGGCAGAGTTCCATCACAGCTCCTGTCGCTAAATAGGAACTGGAAGCTAATTGATTTTCAGGTTCGAGTCCTGTCACGGTCGCCAACAAGTGGTTACGCTGTCGATGAAAATTGTCCATGTAGCTGTAACCATTTGAATGATTGTGACCCATGTTGAATGCAACTACTGAAATCTTGCGTAAATTATTTACGAAGAAAGAAGAAATATATTTAAAAAGGTATGTGTCCTTATCACAGTCAACTAGTCGCTCTGAGTCTCTGCGCATTTATATATTCATGGAGACAACTGTATGGGGTAATCTATAAAAAAAAAAGTTGCACATGAGAAAACATGTCTCTGGTGTCGACTTTGAGCTTCAACACTAAGACAAAGACAGACGTTGAATTCCGACCGTGTTTTTGAGTGCGAGGTAATATAAAGGATGTGTATCGATTCAGATATTAAGCGTGATAAGCCGAAGCATACTCAAACACACAAATATTACTAAATAAGTTCTTTCAGTAAATGTCCTCTTTTGGCATGATAAGTGCGATTTCGTTAAGAAGGTCCTCATTCGGGATGAAAAGGTTTTTAACTGACCTAATTCTACAACGCGAAGACTCTCATTAACGTAAAATTCACTCTCGTCATGAATGTCAAATACACGAAGCACCTTTCCATATATCCCCAACCTTCAGCGTGTTTGTCTTCAGATTGAACGATTTACTGTACGACCAATTGACAAGAATAATATATTTTTTTTTAGTTTTAAGGAATATTACTTTTAAATATTAGACAACGTTTATAATATCAGCATGACCGAATTTTCCTTATGTAAATAAATTAATCTTTACACTATTTAAAAATTGTATAAAGGATATTAAAATGGTCCCAAGCTTTCTTACGATTGTGTGAATACAATATTTTAAATTAACATATTATAATTCCAGTCGTAAAGCTGGGTTTGCAAAGAACTATATACTTTGAACGATACCCACCAGCTTTGCAAAATTCCTTGTTCTGATTGTAATATGTAATATGTCGGACAGACAACTGAACAATAAACTAGAATTTACAATCATAAAACAACATTAAAGCCAAAAGTCAAAAACAAAAAACAAACATTATCGACACACGTTAAACACATGAACCATTAAATTGACTTTGAAAAAAATATTCGTCTTATATAGAAACTACAAGTTTAAACTACGAATTATAGAAGCGATTTTCATCAATTTATACAGGTATTAATTAGCTAATAATACGTATGAAGGAGCTGAAATCGAGACCCATTGTGCTCAGATCATAAGAGTTTTGTCTACAAATAAAAATTGCAATAATATAACTTGACTATTGTGTTTGATTATTTTGTAGAATATAGTTCTGCAGTTTCTTTTATCTTCTTTCTAACTATTTTACTGTATATAAAGCAAACCATTTTGCGCAATAAAATGTAGGATACAATTACTATTCTTGAGTAACAGATAAACATGAAACTCCTATAGAGATAAAAATTTTGTCTACCTAATTTTATTTTAACCTTTGGAAATGGTTTTTGTGTATTTTAACGTATAAAACTTTCCGCTTTGAGATTACTTAGAAGAATAAGGGATTTTTTTTAGGGCAACAGGCTACATGAGGGTAATCCACTTTGGGCAACTCCCCTTTAATAGCATATGAAGGGATTTGAAAGGGAGGGATCCGGAAGGGTAGAGGAAGGTAGCCAAGGGTTAACTAGGGCCCCCGGGCTATATTTTAAGGATCCTACCCGGCATTCGCCTAAAGAAATGCAGGGAAAACCATAGAAAAACCTGCATCAGGTAGGTCGGGCATTGGGTACTTGTCCCACGCCCTTCCGGGTAGCGGGAGAGAAGTTTGCTGTGGGGACGCAGCATTCCCTTCTCCGTGCCTCGACCAGTTTAGGAGGCAGCTGGCCGACTGAAATAAAAGATGATAAATTACTTGTGAAGTGTTACACCTAGAAGAGCGACGAAAAAAGCCATTCAATGTTGTTTGAGGATATCATCATTTTCATTACCACGGCAGCAAACTATTACGTTACTATCCAAGTAAATGTTGGCTCTTTGGAAAAATTAAACACAATATCATAATTACTGCTACTCCTAAATTTGTCGTGTTACTAATAAAATGTGAAATCAGTTTCGCGACCAAATTGCTCAACTTTTAAGTTCAAACAGTTCTTGGGTTAATCCAAGTCAAAATGGTTAAAATAAAATTAGGTAGACAAAAATTTTTATCAGCAATTTTTATTTGTAACTTCTCCGATTACATTCATTACTGAAAATTGAGTTGAAATTATCATCAAAGAAGTTTGTTCTAGAATTACGCTCACCAAATCAGTTTGCTTACGACAATCAAATTTCTGGATTCCAGCGTCACGCGCTGAGATGACACCATCTAAAAACGGCAATTATTCTTCTCATCATATTGAAATAATTAAGTTCATTATTGCTTGGAGAATTTTATTTATTACACCAATTGCAAGAACTGATAAAACATTACCGTGTAGTTACTGACGTATTTAATAAAGTTGACGCATTAGTCGTTCCTTCAATTTGGGGAGAGCTCGAGTTTTTGCTAGTTAGTCACCCACACCTTCAGTCTGAGATGAATCTAGACTAATGTTTGTTTCTTTTAACGTTTCTATCCATTTTTATACTCCCCAAAGTTTGGCCACCTTTGATTGTGTTTTACCGCCGTATTTATTTTTTATAAATTCTGCAAACGTTGACTCAACTCTGGTTTTGAATTAAGTATTTGCCGATGAAATAAAATACATCTAAGATGTGTAATTAATTAATTGCCGTGTTAAAATATTGTATAATTAATATTTTAAAAATTCTGAATACGACTTGTTAAGCCTTGAATATGTTTTATAAAATTTTAATTGAGACTGTACCGTGCGTTTTTATTTCTACAGTTTTGATGAATCTTCTCTGAACGCGATATATAATTTATTTGGAGGGGGATTTCGATATTCTGCCGTACACTTCCGAACGGAACGATGAAATTAAGACCACAAATGCCAAAAAAATTATGAAACGGAAAATGAACGTAGATTAAAATAAACTCGATTACGGAATGTGTCATTGATCAACGTTAATAATTAATTTAAAAAGTTCTGCGGTGCTGTGATTATTCATGAGAAATTTTCACATTGTTAACTATTTTATTTCTAATTAGTGAAATTATATATTTACCATATCCAGTGAATAAAGATAATGGAAATATATTTATTATTTGTGTAAATTGTATGAAACATTAATTAAAACTATTCCTAATTACTTATATCTCTTTCAAAGAACGGCTTTATCGTACGATTGTGAATTATGTAATTTGCAAATACAAATGTATATCAGTGATTTCGGAAGTTCTTTAACTTTACTAAAGTTACTTAATCAAGAATACGGATATTTGTTTGTCAGCGTGATAAAGACGAACGCCGCCATGAATTGTTAATATTTTTGTAATGGCGGCTGCGAATGTGTGGGGACAGAGAGCCTGTCCCTGTCTTCTCCACCCCAAACTCAAAGCTTGTCCTCTTCGGCTTCATGTCTTCCTTTTGTGAGATGCTACATTCCTCCGCTTGCTCTGCGCTTCCCAGGGATGCACAAATCAATGCACCAGGCTGCAGCACGTCTGCCTCAGCGTCACAGCCTCTCTCTCTCTCTCTCTCTCTCTCTCTCTGTCTGTCTTTAAGGATATTTCCAGTCACATGGCTCAGACTTCTTCGATTGAGCTGTGCACGGGCACTCTGAACTCGTTCCCATCTGTCCATTTTCGTATATTTTTCTTATTTTTTCAGTGTCTCAGTTTCCAATTACTAAACATTTGCCTATTCTTCGCCAAATGCGGACAAAACCTTTGCCATTGTATAAACGCCAATTTAAACAACCTCGACGTGAAATGAGAAACTACCAGAAAACTTAAAACGAGTAAAAGTTTTTTTTTTCTTTTTCTTCTGTGACTAATTGTTATAAATTTGATCACAGATACTCGAGACGCGTACAATATTCGGTGGAATAGCCATATCGGTAATTATTACACAACAGTTGCTGGTAGCGAAACATGACCACAAGAGAACTGTGAAAATTGTTACGCAAATTTAAACTCAATATCTAGGTCAGAGAAATTCGTTTCAATACTACTAATTTTGTTAAAAGAAAAGTTATTATTTGGTAAATATAGAAGAGCAACAACTATAAAATGTCCCTCTAACCATAATTACATCCGAACTAACTGCCATAAAATTAGCCCTAGACTTTTGCGAACTTCCTACAAGTTGCTATGAAGCAGATCATCAACTTTATACATGATTCGAAAATAATTACATGGATCACTGCAAAATCCCTTGAACTCAAATTGGCAGGGAAAACCATAATATTTGTATGTACACCAGCCCACCCAAAATATATAAGGGAATGATGCTCTAGCAAAAGCTGCAGTTGCAACACTTACATCTTTAGCATGACGAAAACCCGAGAAGACACACGGATATCAACCAACTGCGGGAAATTACAAAGAAGACTCTCAAAACCAGCGAACTCCACAACTCAACAACGTTTCGGACATAAGTTACCACCCGGAATTACTAGAAGTGAACAATCTGCATTATCCAGAAACAGATCCAACCACTCGTACCTTTTCCAATGTGAATGTGGTGCACAACTTTCAAGTATCCATATACTAACCAAATGCAAGATATTTGACTCTCAGTCCTCGAGACCACAAACATGCAAGAATTTAACAATTCATGCGATGTGCAAACAAAAAGTGTTACGTTATTTCAAATTCATTAATTTATTTGTTAAACTATGAACAGTTGTCTGGACAAAGAACAAATTTACCGTCTGGATCTTCTGAGTATAGAGGTTGACGTTTTCCAAGGTGAGGGAACGAGGTATGAAAATTGAGAGAGTAAGGAAAGAACAGTTGTATAAGTGGGATTTCACTTAACCAGGTAGTCGCTAATTACCACTGTAGTAGATGCGACTATAAATAAAGTTAATATAAAAAAATTATATACAAGTTATTATTCAGATCAGTTTTCCAATTTACGGAAAAATAGGAGTATGGTAGTCAAAACGCTGATAAAAATTTAAACTATTATAACGAATTCTCCGAATTCAGAGGACTGTTTTTCAGTCTGGATTTGAAATTTCTTTACAATGGTGGAATATTATTATTGAGATTAATCGGGTACCTCTTGTGGTAGAAAAAATTGAGAAAGAGGCAGGTCAAGGAGATGACGAGGATGATCTTCTAGAAGATCAGAAAGAAGGTGTAGAGATATATTAAAAGCGATGGAAACAAAGGAAAGAAGAAAAACAGAAAGAGAGGCAGTGTGAAAGAAACAAGTTATGTTAAAGATACTCCAACGTTTCGAACAGTACAGAAAAAATTCTGTTCGTCATCAGGGAGAGACCAACACATGAGAGTCCGAACACTCATCAAGGGTTCAGACCTACTAAATTCGGCCTGGTCTTAGAGTGGCAGTGGACTACTCGAAGACAATCGAATACCCAATTAATCTCAATAATAACTCTTATTTAGACTGAATAACCTGTCAAGTAACCAATAAGAAGTGCCGAAAGCGGTCAGTGTCATTTATTCAATTAACGTGCACTGTTTCCATTTTCATATGTTTAGAGTAGACCTGTTGAATCCATACTTGTGTTGTGTCCGCCAGAAAATTTTTATAATTTTTCTGTCAAGTGTCCTTCGAGATCTTAAACTGTGATATTAATATATCTTCAAGCTCTACTCTGAGTTCTTTCGAGGAAACTTAAATTGTGTTTTTAGCTAATGTAAATCTGATGTATGTAGAGTTCTCATGTGTGTGGAAAGTCTAAATTCATTACATTGTGATGTCTCGTATCATATTAATGTATGTGTTGGCTTCTCCTCGTCCCTCAGCCCACAATCTCAGAATAAATTTAATCCAACTTAATTTCATGTCAAGTATCTTTGCGCCTGCCTAACTTTAGTAATTTTCTACTCAGTTCCGGAGAGATTAATTTTATAAATTTCCTGGCGAGAAGGTAAGCGTTCGCTGCAAAAATCTTTGCAGTGTTGGAATGTTGAAACAGTTCAAAAGCGCAGATTTTTCGCCTTATAAGCGAAGAAAAGCGAGTCATGAAATGGCTAACTACGCAGTTAGACGAGAAGACTGAGCAAACTTAACAGTCATCCGAACAAATATTCGCTTTGTGCATTTCTTCGTAACAGGCCGGCGTCCTTCGTGCATCCTGCAAAAATTTGCTACAGCTAGATTTGCAATTCTCGCGCAGATTTTCAATTACATATGAGTTTCCAGACCATTAGACGTGATATTTCAGATTGTTTGTAGTCTGCGTATAAAACAAATGGTTGATTCTTAACAGCTCTTAAAGATAATGCAACGCCACTACTTATCTCTTCTCATCTGTAAGTCCAGCGATCTAAAATTTTCCTCATAATGGCCGTGTATGTCTCACTAGAAAAACCAGTCATCCTCAGAGGAAAAACAATCTTCATTATCGTGTAACGTTGAATTTGTATATATGAGGCTTGTTTGATAAGTCTAGTAAAAATGTAACAAAAAGTAATTATATTTTAAAAAAAACTTTCATTTCCTCCCTAGGACCAGGGAGTTTCCAGTTTTTTCAACCCATCACAGACTCGATCACTTCTTCATTTGATGAAAATTTCATCCCAACAAGCCAAATTTTCAAGTTCGCGAACAAGAAGAAGTCACTTGGAGCTAGGTCTGGTGAATATTGAGAAACCAATCCAATTCCCAACTCTTACAGATTCGCGATTGAGACTGCTGCTGAGTGCGCTGGCGCATTGTCCAGGTGAATCAGCACTTTCTTGGTCATTTCTCAATCAGCTCCCGTTTCAAACGATTCAACAGAGCAGCATAATAGAGCCCAGTTATAGTTGTGCCTTTTTCCAAAAAATTATGCATATAGAGAATTCTAAAAGACAGTGGCCAGCACCTTTCAAGCTGACAAAAGGAACTTCGCATTTTTCGATGCACTTTCAGCAGCTGTTGCTTTTATTCTTTTTGTCTCTGGAGTTTAGTGATGGATCCAAGTTTCATCGACGGCTACGAATCTGCGCAAAAAGTCTTGTGGGTTGCTAGTTTCTTCGTTGAAATGTTTTCCCGACTACGTTTTTGGTCCAACGCCAACAGCCTTTACACGGCCAGTTTTTCATGCAGGATGAAATTCACTCATTAAGTTGACGAGCCTACGGCAACAGCTACCTCACGCACGTTTAGTCCGCGATCTTCCATTACGATATTGTGAAGTTCTTCGATGTTTTCTTGAGTAGTGACCTCAATTGGGCGGCCGGAGCGAGTTTCATCGTATGTGCTTCTTCGATCTCATTTAAACTTATTAATCCAGAAGTAAATGATCTTCAATGCTGTTGTACAGTCCGAATGAACTTGATCCAATTCGGTTTTGATTAGTGCAGCTGTCCAACCTTCAATTGAAAGCGCGAAATTGGTTTTTTTTTCATTGTCTCCGCCTGACTACACATCTAACACTACAGAAGGCTGCCAACAATAAACTACGACTGGAATATGTTTAAAAATTTTATGAGTATCTTTGAAATGATCATGTTTAATACATTGGCGTGAAAATTAAAAATTTATCAGACTTATCGAACAAGCCATGTAATGATATTTATCAAAGTCGAATTTGCTATTTAAAATATATTTTCCACATGCATAAGGATCAACATTAAATTTTTTTAAAAAATCTATGATAATTTAGTCTGTTATGTTATTCTACCTTCCTGTAACAAGTGGGACGTGAATATTTAATTGCTATAAGTATTAAAGCAGTTGCCTTAATTCTGTAAATCGTTTGCACTAGGCTTTTATTAATTCAATAGTAGATTACTATTGAAATCAATTCTAATGTTACCGCAACAAATTAAATATAACTGAAACTGATGAAAATCTCGTCAATCGTGGGCAACATTTATGAAACGTGACCTAGCTTGCAACAATTGCCTTATTTTTAATCTTCTTTTATTTCTTCAATGTAACACTTCCATATTATTACATCAGTGTCACAGATGGAACTGTGTAGCACTTGTTCGTTGTATTTCGTACAAAATTTGCAGGAAGTTACTTTGTGGCTCACCGCAAAACATCTTCCGGTGTGAGCCTCAAAGCCTCTTTTTGTTGCAATTGCCTCGTTGCTACGTGTAGACACTCACAGGGTTTCGGTTATCCTATTGTTGCCTTGGGCTGTTTGATCAGTTGCCCTCATATACGTTGTCATGAAGTGTGAACACGCCTCACCACAAAACCGCAGCTGCAGTCACACTGGAGACGTCCTTCACACGAACCATCTCACTAACATTCACTCTACAAAAAATGTACAATCTAAATAGTGCCTACGTTCGTAAAAATATAATATAACCATCATTTAAGTTAATATCTTTTTTATTATATCTCCTAAGAGGGAAAAAAAATCTGGATTTGAAATTTGTTGACAAGACGGGTAAATATTTTTAGAGGAAAAAGAGATTGATTGTATTTCTATGGATGTTGTTTGTTTATAATTTCAACCCCTTTCGGCATTGGAGGGGAGCACGCTTAGGGGTGGGCGTGGAGGCGCGTTACATAAAAATATCGCAAAAGCAACCGACATTGGAGTCAAATCGGGAATTATGGATATAAAAAACCCGGGCAACGCCGGTCTCCAAGGTAGTTTTATAATAAAACATTTCTTACCGGATCACTATTATAAATTTCAATTTTTTTTACTAACGACCCATTTACATATTGTCATTAATGTTCAACTTCAAAGTTGACGAAATTTCATGTAATAATTCAAATCCCACTCCTGTCGATTTTACTGACAATTGTATTTTTACATAAACAAATAACATCCAAAATATTTCCCTTTAATATTATCCGTTAATGTTTCAACACACTTGCTTTTAACAGACAAAATTTATTTTTCTTTAACACATTTCACTTATTTCATTTATTTCTGCGGTATAAATAGAACCAGAGATCACGTGGATACCTTAAAATTACCTCAAACAATGCAGCAATAGTAACAGTCGGTAGACAGGGAGTTAAATTGTTAATAATAAGAAATATAGCTAAATACAGACAAAATAAGAAATAATATAAATACCACACAACGTAGATTGTCTTTTATATTGATTCGGGTATTAAGGGAACGTTTTGTTTGCCCTATGTAGCAGGAATTACAATTAGAGCGAGATATTTTGTAAACTAAAAAATGTTTGCTGTAGCTGTCCTTATGGATTTTAATCAAGAAGGAAAGAATGTTAGTAGATCTTGACATTCTTTAAAAATTTGTGATGTAGAAATTTGTAATAAAGGATCACGATTTGGATTGAGGTGATTGTGGACGAGTAACAGTTGTTCAATCCAATGTTAATGTGTTTATTAATAATATTTAAAGGTTACTCATTAGAGATTAAAATATTGCAGACAATATTTACGTTGTGTTGATGTAAATTAGAGTCAGAAAGTAATATAGCACAGTCTACAAGATTGTATAGTTGTTGGTTAGGAGGGTGATCAGAAAGAAAATTTCTGAACCAACTGGTGAGAATGGAAGTATGGTGAGTGGCCTTCAGTTAGAGATTCGCAAATCGATAAAGGTACATTATTTTGGAACTTAAATGTAGCACATTACGGGTATTTGTGATGGCGTATATTGAAAATAAAAACATTTGTGAATATTTGATTTGAGAATCTTTGCGAAAAGTTCACTCTTTGCTAAACACATTTCAATAGGTGGACTTATTTTCATTCATTGACAGAGTTAAATAAACATTTCGAACGAAGTGCGGTCGTGGCCCTCACATCCAGGAAGGCGCGCTCAATTTTTGTGACGAGCTGTGTACATGCATATCCTTAATTATCTGATTTGTTGGAGCATCTATTCAACGTTCACTAGAAGTTAGTCCCATTAACTTCCCGCCAACGACTTCTTTCCTAACAGACTTTCTCTTAAACTTTCTCATTCCTTATTTTGACTGTCCATTTAACATTCTTTTACACCATCCCACTTGAACGATCCCCGTTCTCTCTTCGCAGTGCAGGATTCAGTTCTGTATAATACTGTGAGACGTGCCATTCTGACCATCACCATTTTATTATTATAGTAGGAAGTAAAATTTCGTTGTTTTTAAGTTTTCGCTGTGGATTTAAATTTCTGAGATGTATATACTCTTTGGTGCAAGGAACGCGGTACGCGAAGTTATTATTATTGCTAAGTTATTTTAAATATTTTACTAGTATACGATAAGAATAGTTGTGTTACATAAACTGTTGAATTCGGTAAACAATTGAAATGTTAAGTTGGTTTTGTGAATTGATTTACCATTAAATGTCACAGAAACCCCATGTAACACAAAGAATAAATGTGCGGCCATGGCGAAACAATAGACATAAAAAAAGTTTCATGATTTGGTAGCGATCGAACAGTAAATATTGGGTTTAAAGAATGGAACAAATTGTTGAAGTATGATTGTAATATGTTGTATAATTTGCAACGTGCATTTGCACTGTAAATTGAAATGAGAGTTTCTGTTATGTGTTAGTGGCAAAACCTCAGAGCGTCGTGTTGGATTAAAGGTTATTAAACAAAAAAACTTGACTCACGGCAGTGAGAAGAAAGACTCACGCTCAAAGGCTAACTTGTCTACTTATTAAAAATAATGAAGATTTATCAGGTATAATAGAATGCTAGCTGGAGCTTGAAGACTCTGTAAAAATGTTGTGTATTTTAATTCGGGGAAAAATAATTTATTTTATGTAAATCATAAATAAATATTTATGTCCAAAGTTAAATTCCCAGATTTATTTAATGGTATCTGAAAACAACACCCAAAAGTGTTAGAAATCTACTCTTCCAGGAATCTTCTTAGTTTGCGCTATATTAATTTCGTTACTGTGTTACGCTTTTAACTTGAATATTAAAACAGTTTCACATCTTCCATAACATTTAAATCAATCTTAAAATTAAGTACGAGTAGCGTTTTCAGCCTTTCAGGTACATAACTATCTTAGGTGATTTTATTCTATTTCAACACACTGTTACAAAATTTATTAAATATTGTAAAAGTCAAGACTTCATTTATAATTTTGCTTTTATATAACATGAACCGTGGTCGCTGTCTAAACATTTAAAATTCTTCGTTTTTATGTTATTCAGAGTGGGTAATTAATATTATTTGTGAAAAATTTCGTAATGTTACGCACGTAAAGCATAAGCAATTACGACCAGTTTGAACTCGAGAACTGTAGGAAATTCTCAATAAAACCAGAAACTGGCTCCACGAGGTTGTCTGTGAGCCACATTACGTCCTAAAATGTCTCAATTGGCAGAGCTGTATGTCTCGTCTCCTGTGACAGAGGAAGTAATCAATGCAACGAGATGAGAGAAACCACGCTCCTATTCCTATGCAATAATATTTATTACACCACACACGAAGATTATAAACAGTTTCTTGTGTTAGACTGCATTAAGAAGAATTTCACCTTATGGAGTGTTCGGACTTCCTTACTCAGACCATACAACACCAAAATCTATAGCTAGGAAAAAGTTGCTTTTTACTGAATCCCGTACGAATACACTTAACGAATTGTAATTAATAACTGTGTTATAAATACATATTTCCTCGTGTCATCACCACTTGAGTTACACGACTACTTCCTGTGATTCACTGCTAATACCAAAGGATGTGACACAGCTGGGAAATGTTACAATCGAGTTGCTCAGCGGAGTAATGATTCCTCCTTTACATCAATAGAACAAAGAAAGAAAATAAATAACGCGAGTATCAAAATATCTGCATCCTCTGACCATATTTCTTCTCGTTGAATTATTGTCGGGTAAAGCAAATGACTCGATACAAATTACTTCAGAATCGTTGAATTACCTCACGGTTACGTTTCTTAGATCGAAATTAAAATATCCAATTTTAAAGCTGGAATAAATTTCGCAGAGTTCTAACTGACTTGAGCCGTTCTTCAATTATATGAAAACAGTTAAATTTGTAATTAATAAAATCTGTTTAAGAACCAGTTCATGGTCCTCTGTGTTACGATTATGTTCAGTTACTTGCCGATTCAAGTGTTTCTATTTATTATAAGTCAGTAATAATATGTTAAATTGAACACACTAAAATTTTTCGTTAAGCGTTATTTTCTCTCTCGCACACACTCTATTTTATTGATTTATTATATTTTTCAAGTTTACGTAAAGATCATTTCCTACCCTCACGTAGCCTGCTACTCTACCAAAAATAATTATTTCATTAGTTTTATGTTAATTCCTTTTCACGAATTACTTAAATTGTTTTTCAAAGTTTTAGTTTAACGTCTGTTTTGAATTGATAAAACAATTGATGATACAGACACTTTGTATTTTTATTTATATTGTAACGGCATTTCGTTACCTTTTTGTATCTTTTTGAGGTATTTTCCTACAGAGGAGGTATTTACAAATGATTAGATTTATACTATAACTGTACACAGTAAACAGAGGCAAACTAAAGTACACAAAAAACGTCAAGGAACTCTTTCACACTGCCTCTCTCTTTCTGTTTTTCTCATTTCCTTTGTTTTATTCCCTTGGAGTATATCTCTATATATTCTTTCTGATCTTCTAGACGATCATTCTCGTCATCTTTTTCACCTGCCTCTTTCCTCCTATTTTTTTTATTGTTTCTTGGGTTCCCATTTCTTTATTTTACTTTTCTTTCTTTATTTTCTCCACTACAAAACAATTTAATACCCAATTAATCTCAATAATAATTAGTGATACCAGACCTGTTGTGACTTGGGAGTTTTTCCCCGTGATCGTCAACCCTCAGCTTACGTTGATAAATAACTTATAAATTAGTAGATAAATGGAAAAACAACTTACAGGCACAGTTTATATTAACAAAATAGAATAAACAATTTAGACAAATAAAGATTTATAAACATTGCTTAATATAAGTGTGTCGTTGTGCGGATTGAGTGTGCTTTTGGTGCTTTTTATATGTATTATTTCAGTTAGGTTCCGTTTGTATAATTTTGGTTCAACATCTAACACCTCAACATCATCCCAATTAAAATCGTGATTTTTCTCTAATCTATGGCTCGTTACTACATTGAGGTTGGACGTTTTGTAATTATTCTTATGCTGTTTTAATATTGTTTGGTCTGACCAATATAGGATTTTCCGCAATCAGGTTCACTACAATTAATTTTGTATACTACATTGTGTTGAGAATTTTTGTTAATTTTGTCTGTACCGTTTTTTGATGAATTTGTTAAGCTTATTGTTTATTCTGAAGACGACTGAGAAGTAAAAATTTGTTAGAAGATTTTTTATTTTTTCATTTGTTAAACCATAATAAGGGTTTTCCATAGACAAATAGTTTTTATTGTCAATTACGCTGTTATTATTATGATTGAGTTTATTAATTCTTATAGAGATATGATTATTGATTAAGTTCAAAGGATACGCATTAGTAATTAAAATATTTTTATTGGTGTATAGGGTGGTTAGAAAAATAGGTATCGAAACGTCGTTACAATATAAATAAAAAATAAAAAGTGTCTAGATAAGGTTATCAATTGTTGTATACATTGTTTTTCATTAAGAAAATGACTATTATATATATATAAATATATCTTGTTAATATTTTCAGGTGTTAATTGAAAATATAATTACGTAAAACGTCTTTTGAACATATGAAAATATTAACAATATATTTTTAAATACATTTATATACTTTAACAGTTGTGTATATTTAATTGTTGTATTTTATTATCTTTGTATGTAATGTGCTATAACTTATCATAATGAAAAGCTAAAGCTCTCGTGTATGAGACCGTAAATGTCTCATTTGTTAATATATTATCTTATTATAATTTTACGACGTTCGTGGACAGAAACCCGAGAATGATATTCATCAGATTCAGCAGCAGTTAATAAAGTAGTTGAAATATTCTATATATGTATCGTGCAGAGTATTAGAAAAATCAAGTGTCATCTGTAAAAGGCGTGTTCATTTTAGAATTTTATATGAAGATGCGTATAAAGTGACACGAGTCCCAGGAAAGCCTATATTTTGCTATCGTCAAGTCTATGCGGTTTTCCCAGTCAACCAGGAAAGGAAAATAGGTTTCGACATAATAAATGTGCGTCGATTCTTATAGCGGATGGAATAACTGTGGCACATTTCCGTCGACGTAACGCACGGGATTTTTGTTTAACTTTAATATCGCTTAAGCGAGATTGCAACAAACACTATTTAGCCGATTCTCTCTTTTTGAATCTCCTTTAATGAGATTCTATTGTTCTTAGCGACCTATTTACACGGTAGTATTTTTATGCTAATTCGACAAAAATATGTTATGGCATTCAGAAGCAGCTCACGTAAGCTGGAACGAAATGCGTGAGTATTGAGCGTGGAACAAATGACACTTAAAGTCATTTAGACAGGGCACCAACATCCTTGTCACAACAAAGCCACAACAACTATGCAAGCCAATTAAAAGCTCTACTTTCGGAACTTGGCTCTGAATTTGTAATGTATGCTTCAGTAGAACGTAAAAAAACATCTCTCTAAAAAAATAAAAATCATGTCATGCCAAGGTCCGAGAATCCTTTCTAAAAAATATATGTAACGTAAGTTAAGTCTATATTTTTTTTATTACTAATCGATCCAATTTTTATAGGAACGCAAGGACACCGAAACAATCATTCATTTTTGCTTAAAAATAATTCTCATCTCCCAAAATATTATATTTCTATTTCATTTAATTTTTCCTTTAGGCGTGTATGTTCATGGGTTATAATAATAATGGACGTGGTACACGAAAAGCAAATTCTTGTTTTACGAAGCTTAAGAGTTCGTCAGCTGATTTGGGGGCTGTGTCGTTCTTACGGGTCTTCCTTTACTTGAAACACCTGGCAAAAGCAACAAGGATTGCAGAAATGTTGTGTGGAATTTATTCAGTGCGTTTTTGCCTGTTATTTTGTTATTTTTTAAATATAATTAACAGAATGTTCATTTCTCGCTATCCACAAGTAGAATCTAATAAATAAAACGGAGTGTTTGTATGTTCATACATGCGCATACTTACACCCGTGCAGCTAATTTCTTCCATTTTCGTACAAGTGTTCCTTGTGATTGATGTTTCTACCGACGTAGAAATTTTCTAACATGTTAAACGGCCGATATTTGCGCGGAATAAATATTTTTCGATATTTAAGTCGGATAATTTTTTTTAGAGGTTTGTGTTGTTTGTGTATAATTTCAACCTCTTTCGGCATGCGAGGGGAGCATGCTTAGTGGTGGGGGTGGAGAGGTGTTGCATGAAAATAATGCAAAAGCAACCGAGATTGGAGTAAAATTGGGGGTTATGGATATATGACAACCCGGGCAACTCGGTAAAAATAAGGAAATAAAAAGCTTTCTTAATTTTTGTTGAATGTGTGGGTCCATGAATTTATTTAATGAAGGTGGTTAACTGAATTATTTTTAAGGTCCTATTGAGTTTTTTCCAATTTTAAATTTTCGCCGTTATTTATGAGTTTAATTCAATGAAATTTGATAATTGGAACAAAACTCTTATTAACATCTAAATGGTTAAGTATCTTAGAACTTACAATCGTGGGCCTTTTAAAGTTCTTAACTAGCAGATCCGGACCGAGACATTTAATTAGGAGGACGTGTGTAATTAAGATAAGCTCTGTGTCCATCGTTCCTTTCCATTTGTTTTAGGACAGAGTTCTTAAGACATTTGACAGACAGTTCTGATTGTTCAAAAGACGTTTTACGTAATTATATTTTCACTTAACACCTGCAAATATTAACAATATATTTTTAAATACATTCGAAGCTAATTCAGGTTTAAAACGAATTTAATATTGATGTGAACAGTCATAATTTTTTTTTCAAAATTGGCTGGGCATTTCAAATAGTTTGATTTGTTTAATTATCTGAGTGTAGAGGGCAAGAAAGTTTAAAATATGCATTGCGGCAAAAGTAAGTGCTTCGAGGAGGAAACAATAATTTGGCCGATAACCTTTCAAATACATTTCTGAACGATTACGATACGAACATATTAATGGCAGAAACTGACAGAGACGCTCACAGCTACGACCTGGAAAGCACATTTATTTATTTTATTTACGTATTTACGTATATATAAAGAATTTTACTACTCTCTTTGTCTTCCTTTTCTTTTTTCACGACCAACGTGACATGTCGTCGACTTTCAACCTCACTGCGATTGTATTGAGTTGATTTTATAATAAAATCTTTTCTATTATTTTTTGCGCATTAGTTTACTAAAAATCTATGAAATTTTCTCATTGATGTATAGATTATTTCATTAAAGAAATAACTTTTCCCATTCATGTTATGTAATATTTCCAAATTTAAATACTAAACTTTCTCATTATGTCCATGTTTTCATAATTATTTATAAAATTTTCTGATTTTGTGTTGACGTTTCTTCTTATTTTTTCAATTAAATTTTCTTATTTATAAATTATTTTTTATATTTATTTGTTTTCCTTTTTTTAATGTTACTTTTGACTTGTCCTATTTCCTAATAAACGAGAAATACTTGTTAATTATGGTTACCAAGATCGAATATTTCAGTTGTTCCACAGAATATCAATCAGTTTTCCGCGACCAAATGTTTAGTATCCATTGTAATTGAGTTTTTCTTCGTTTTATTTTTAGACTCTCATGTCTTTTACTTAATCGCTGAACATCCTGATCTATTGTTTTCAGCGTTCTTTCAGGACGTGACTTTAAATTGAATTTCCCTTTCTTTGTAGAATGTATACTATATTTTTAAAAAATTCGTCCTTCATCAGTGAAACAATATGAATTTCGGAATACTTGGCCCTTGTATGCGAGGGATACACACAGCTTGCTGTTGCTCCAAGCCACGGCCTTTGGGTGCGCTCATCTACGAGTATATTGCCCCTAATAACACACATCTGCCTCATTGATAGTTACTAAGTGCGTATAATAATAAAATAATAACAATGTAGGGATGCCGGCATGGTTTCAAACTACCTGAACGTCCAACAATTGAAATTATGTACTATGCTGTGTTGCGGAGGATGTTCCAATTCGTGCATCTCGCAAAAATTGGAACAGTTTCCGTTTTCGAGCGGTCCAGAGTCGGCGTCCGATCGTCAGTGGCCTGATTTACCTTAAATTAGACTTAAGGACATCGGTCTTGTTCCCGTCTGACATGTCCTTTCTCAAGAGGCCGTCTAACACGACTCGACGTTCCGGGGGTCCTGCCCGAGGATGGCGTTGCCCGTCTTTGGTGTGCGACTTCCATCACGCGCATCAGCGGTCCAGACAAAGTATTAGTCTGTTAAAGGTATATGAATCGTCATCGCGGAGCAGATTCCACGTGGAAGGAACTCCGACCACTAGACTAGGAGGCGGGACCTCCAGTTACAAGTCACTGATACGCTGCTGCTAGAAGACCGAAGATTGTAAGATATATTCTTGTATATTGACCCTGATAAGTGGAACTTGCCTCCACAAAACTATTGTATAATATTGCCTCTTGGCCAGATTGTAATCAAATGAAGGTTTAATAAATGAAAAGTTTGTAAACCAATTGCTTTAAATTATTATGTAGCGCCTAGAAGACCCAAAGTAAGGTATAATGAATGTAATTATCATAATAAGGCTTGTATGATGGCCATAAGAAAAATATTCACAGTGGGAGCGGTGTGTGAGCTACAGACAGAAACGGAAAGACGTCGACAGTGTTCTAAGTGTTTGCAAACAGTAATAAAGTAGAATCAGTACAAGTGGACTGTTAGTGAAAATTAATCAAAAAACAAATTAAGTGAAGACCACACAACGGTAAGTAATAAAAACAAATTTTTCATCTGTAAACTTTACATGTAAATATCTACCGTCAGATTTCAATCAGAATCCGATAACATTATTAAAATATTTTAGATTGGGAATAATTCTTTTGTTGTAAATTAAATTTCATATTTTTGTAATATATTTGTCAGAGGCCCGATAATTGAGCTATGACAAAAGCCGAGGGTTAATATTAAAAAATTGTTAAGCAACGACGACTACAATTTATTAAATAAATTTAATTATATTTATAAATAATTGTTCAATTTAAATTCCTTCATTTTCCCCGTAATAAAGAGTGATTAATATATATATTCACTTGTGAGGAAGAGACTTGATATGATTTAAAAATTATATCGAAGTTTTCTCAAAATTGTTTCATTTTCAGCATTCTTACTTCCATATTTTCTGTTTCTTCCAGTTTAAAGAAATATAATAACAAGAATTTCTTTGAAAGAAGGTGGATTGTAAACCGACTCTTCATTTGCAAATTAACAATTTCCAAACTCTTTCGTCAGACGCGAAGGCCTGGACAGCACACTGGGAAATACATTAAAACAATCCGTTTTCCTTCACTTCTATATTGTTCTAGACTTCGGAGATAGTTTAATCTCATTTCCCGAATCTCATTTTTCTCAGTAACTTCCTATTAGTACCTGATTCTTCCATCCTGATTCGTAAAATTATACGGAGAGTTCAAGAGCTACCTTGAAAACCAATTTTTCCCTTAAAAACATTTAATACGGTCGCTCCTTTTTAGTTAAATGAAAGTCATTTACTGTTCGGCGAATGACGCATTTATCAAAATCGTCCACTTCAGATTTGTTTTTTTCCTACACCGTACCATTTGTGGAGTTTCATTTAAAATCCGCTCCAAGCTTCTGATAGATATTCCAGTTCCCTCCGCAACACGAGCTTGGATTCCTGCTCTCACAGTCCCTTCTTATGAATTTGTATACGTTAGAAATAATTTCCCTACTTTGGCTGTGGATAATTTTACTGCCTCCTAATTTTTGTTTAATAGTTTCACTTTGCATCCTGGAAACTAATGAAGTACAATAATAGTAATAATAGTACTTACAAAAAATTTCATAACATAAATAACGACAAAATTTACCTACACTGAGTACAATATATTTCTTTACGTCAATGTTTTTAGAATAGTATTAACAGTTTCTAGTTGTCGCAGCAAAGAATCGTGTTCAACTGAGCTCATCGTTACCCCCACTACATCCTAAGGGGCGAGGACGACAGCGCAGCTTTGGTGGACACGACATCTGAAACCTCTCGAGATATACGTAGAACGTGTCTGGTTGATTGAGTCGCATACGTCGATACGATTTTTTGTCACTTCCACTTCTCTTACTACGTCGATGTTGGAGTCCCCGTCACCACGCGTTGATGACGGGAAAGGTTTCCATACAACCGAGATTATTCTGCGAGTGAAGAATTAACATGGTTCTGCTGGTCTGATCCAGAGTAACTTAGAATCCGTTATCAGCTGATGTACTGAAATGCGTAATTCCGTGTGGCTGAATGCAGACTGTATATATTTATTTTGTTTGATACATTGGTGATCATTACAATATATATAATTGTAAAAAGTGTAACGGTCCCAAAATGGAACCTTGTGGAATCCCTATCTTTATTTGTCCTTATCACCTACATACTTTTTTTCTAGAAAATAAATTATTTAACATTACTCTTTCTTTCCGATTGACGTTTTAGTAATTCCATATTAACTACATTTCAAAGATCTCAGATTGATACTTCAGTAAATGTTGTTTTAGTTTGGTATGGATATTTTGAGCGACACATTACATCACTACATTTAGATCTGAATTCAGTTATTGAGATATACTTAAATCGATCAAAATATTCTACTATTTAAAATAATTGAAAATAATTATTCGATATTTCGTTAAATACGACTTCTATAAATTACATATTCATACAATATTGCAATATTCTTCGTCTTATCTAATACTCAAATTATAACATAGCATTCGAATTAGTTTTAAAATTCAATGGAACTGAAATTTTGTTTTTGGAAAAAAGAAAACCTTATTTGCTCTTTTAACAAAAACCCTCAAGTATTTTTACTACTTCAAAGTACTATTAAAATATTTTTTTCAGTTGTGCATTCTCAATTTATCTCGTGTTACTGGGAAAAGTAGTTTTCAGAAATCGTTTCCTTTTCCTGCTGTCTTGAAGGAATATCGTGAGGCAGGTCGTTTGAAAGCGTTTCCCTCACGTTAACATAATTAGATTTTTAACTTTCGGCTGAATATCAGCTTACGCTCCATCTGATCCCACAGTGATGTCTGTCCAGACCATCCTCACTAAAAATGTGGGCGTTTTCTCCAGATCAATCAAAGGTAATCGAAAATTGCCCTCAGCTCTGGTACTTTACGACTCTTGATTAGAGCCTGCCTAAACTGTTCCCGTTATCACGCTTTCCGGTCGGAATTTAAACTAATAATTCAATTCGGGATTACTGGGGTTGTAGGGGGAGGATCCCTACCCTCTGCCCCATCACCGATTTTGGGGCTGGAACAAAAGATCAGCCATTTTTGCGAGCTGGAAATTTAAAGAGATTATGTGGGCTAATCGTACACGTTCGTCTGGCATAATCACAGAGAATAGAGACCATCTCCAAGAAGAGATCGCTACTAATTGTAAAAGAAAATCACTTCTCTTAAAAGACGACAACTCTCGTAAGTTTGTTTTGTAAATATATCGATGGTAATATAATGATGAGCCACATATTGGTAATTTTGGTAAACTTTTATTTTGTAAAGAAAAATATTTGAAACTCTAAAATTTGTGAAGATAAATCGAAACTCGGTCTTTGAACGTTTTCATTGAAAGCCGTGAACACCAAACACACTGCCACATTTTTATTATTATCACTAGCACCCAGCACCCGGCGTTGACCGGGTTGTCATATATACGTTTTGACTCTAATTTCGGTTACTTTTGCGTTATTTTTATGTACCGCACCTCGACCCGTATCCCTAAATGTGCTCACCTTCCATGCCGAAAGGGGTTGAACTCATTGAACCCGAAAAAGTTTCTTTCAACGAATATATCGGCCGTATAAACATGTTAAAATAATTCTATGTTCGTCCACTCCCGCTACTGAGGTTTTAAAACAAGTTTAATGTCATAATGAATCTCAGAAACATCCATAAATCCGAATTTATCTCGAATCTCGGCTGTTTTTGCAATATTTTTATGTAACGCCCCTGCACCCGAACCCCTAAGCGTGGTTCCCCCCCCCCCCCAATATATATAAATTAACCCTGAAAATATTTATTCAACGCAAATATCGACCGTTTTAGCATCCGACCGTGTTTGTTTCCTGGTCACATGGAAAACGTGTAAGAAATTTGCTCGATGGGTTTAGATTTGTATGCGGAATGTACACACACACACACAAACACACAGAGACTGGTTTATTTATAAGAAGAAGATAAGGGCCTTTTCGCCTGTGTTTCTCATTATCGTGTACAATATTTTCTACAGAAATTATATTCGAAAAAATAATAGTTATTATTACATATAAGTAAATAAATTAATAGAACAGCCTAGATTAAACGATATACTATTAGTCTTTAAACACGATTTATTTTAGATGCGAGCTGAACCGGATGCATTTTGAAATACTCGAAAGTAAAATGAAGCTTCCGACAGAGATAATCTAAGACATTTCTATATTGATCTATCAATTCAATTTTATCTTGTGAATCATCCTATTTTCGGGAAAAATCGAATGAAATATAATTGTGAAAAAAAACAACTTTTAAAAGATTTTGGGACATATTGTGATGGATTCTGTACATTTGAAAGTATCTGGGTATCCGGCGTTGCCCGGGTTGTCATAATTCAGCGACGTCCAAAACCCCGGACTTTACTTCAATGTGTTATTTTTATGTAACGCTATTCCACCCTCATCCCTAAATGATTTCCCCTCCCATGCCGAAAGGGGTTGAAATTATACACAAAAAAAACACCGGAAAAACACTATCAATCTTATTGACCAGAAAAATATTTATCCGACGCAAATATCGGCCGTTTGAGCATGTTTCGAAATTTTCCATCCCCGTCGCTGAGGGTGGAAGACGTGTTATTGCCTTCACTTTTAAAATTAGTAATTTATTTAGGCACAAGTAACAAAACTTAATTTTTTACTAATAATAAGAAAAGTTTAAGCGTTGAACTACAAACATCGAAACAGAAATACATTTCGAGTACAATTAATTTTATAATCTAATTGTATATTGTGGTTTAGTCTGCTTCAATCTTCATGAAATCTTGTTGTGTCGTTTGTTAATTCTAAAGATTATTTTACCAAAAATTATTCATTCCTTCACGTCAGTGTTTAGGTTGGAAGGACATACCATCGTACCTTATCTACAAGCATAATCAAATAATCAAACGAAGCGATAGTTTCACAGTCGACACCAAGCCAGATCCTACGTGTGATCATTTTTGGTTCGACATGTCACTAATAAATATTTTCCGCGTCTAATAAAGAAGCTTGATTCTCGTGAGGCTATTAGTAGGTATTACTGTATATAAAGCATCGAAAGGTGGAATCAGACCTGAGTTCAGGAATGGCGAACATCGGATGATCAGGAACGCGACACGCGATGCGTGATCTCTGACTGACAGCCGGATCATTATCCACAATTTGGGACTGAGGAAATCCCAGCTGTCCCTCTCCCCCTTCCAGATTAGTTGAACCTCGACACGGTGTAATTTCCATGTAATCACAAACTTCAAGATTTCTCAAACAAAGACCGGAACTGTTGTTCATCCCTGGACCCATCCATCATCTATAACGATGGTGGCGCCACACATCACCTACAATCATTCCACTTTTTCCGTGATTAATCTAAGTTCTTTTCTTATAGGTGTTTATGAAGCCTATATTGAAGATCTACTTGACATTTTTCCAGATTCTTTGTCCTCCGTTTTTCAAAAATTTCTCATTCCACATTTTGCACGTCCATTCCATAGAATACAACCACGTTTTAAAAAAATTCGTTAATGCGTTAATAAAATAGTAAAGAAAACATAGCGAGGAATGTCGTTTCACGTTTCAAAAGTTCCGTTAATGTGTGGAGAAAAAAGT
Organism: Zhengitettix transpicula; assembly: GCA_037074705.1. Lineage (NCBI taxonomy): Eukaryota > Metazoa > Arthropoda > Insecta > Orthoptera > Tetrigidae > Zhengitettix > Zhengitettix transpicula. The sequence goes on along the minus strand of CM073595.1, from coordinate 65,361,016 downwards.
GAAATATACAAAGCTGTAGTGAAAGTGCGAAATAGGGAAGACGAGGGAAAATGAAAACAGACAATTTAACGGTGTCCGAATGAAGTTTAAGAAAAGACAGGAAGGAAGTAATTACAACGTTTCGAGCATTAATGCTCAGAGCAAGAGTATCAACATCCTTGTTGAGTTAATTTCAGCCGTATCGAGAGCAGCTTTTCCCAGTTTCCCTCGTTTCCTTATATACGATATTGTAGAAAATAAAAAGCACACAAATCAAACAAATATTATATCAAATACGTCGCCGGATGGACTCCAAATTTTAAAAATTGAAATAAAGAAACCGACACTCCAGAAATAACAGAAGACGATGAAAAAAAAGCTCTGAAAGAGGCAAAACATGGGAGAGCTCCACGACCAGGAAATATCCAAACAGAACTTTTGAAATATGGAGGGGGAATGTTAGTAACCCTTTTAACGAAAATTTTTAATAAAATTGTAACTGGAGACGATACTCCAGATGATTGGAATATATCATATATCACCCCTATTTTTAAAAAAGGTGATAAAAGAATGTGCTAACTATAGAAGTATAAGTGTTTTAGCTTCGACAGCGATAATTTTCAGTAAAATTATAAATTCTAAAATTAATGAGACAATAGGTCAAATAAAAGAGAAACAATGTGGTTTCCGGAGTGGAAGATCAAGCACTGATAACATATTCTGTATTAGACAATTACAAGAGAAGATGCTAATTAAACATCAAGAACAACATATGGCTTTTATCGATTTAGAAAAGGCTTATGATAGAATCCCTCGACATCTATTATGGTCGGCAATGAGAAATATGAATATCCATGATAAATGGATTAATATAAATAAATAATAAACTAACAGAAGAATCAGAGTGAATAAAGGCCTTAAGCAGGGATGCAGTCTATCACCGATACTTTTTAATATTTATTTAGATCAGGCACTTGATTTATGGTATAAAAAATGTTCTGGAATGGGCATTCCTATAGGAGATAGGATACTACATTCATTGTTGTTCGTCGACGATCAGGTAATATTTGCAGGAGATGAAGAGGACATGATAAATAATCTCATGGAAGAATATAAAAAATGGGGACTGAACATAAATTTACAGAAGACAGAATACATGTGTTTAGGAAAAGATGTAGAAGACATAACACTCGAAACAGGAAAAATAAAAAAATGCGAATTTTTTAAATATTTGGGGTCAATAATTACAAATGTTGGAACATTTGAAAGAGATATACAAACTAAAATTGCAATGGCAAAGAATGCACGGAATAATTTGGAATAAAAATTTAACGAAGGAAACAAAAATCAAAATTTATAAGATCATAATACAGAACCTTCTATGTTATGGAAGTGAAACTTGGCCCCTGGCAGAATTATAAAAGAACAAAATTAGAACAGTAGAATTCTATTATCTGAGGAGAAGTCTTCAAAAAACAAGACAGAATAAAATTAGAAATGAGCTCCTTTGGAAAGAAATGAACGTAACCACGTCTGTCGTTAAAAGGTTGAAAATCAAACCCTTAAATGGTATGGTCACGTACAAAGAATGGAAAATGGAAGATGGTCAAAATAAATATACCAATGGTCACCTCCTGGAAAAAATAAACGGGGCAGACCCAGATTAAAGTGGGAAACCCATGTGAAAGCCATAATGGAGGATAGGAATTTGAAAGAGGGAGATTGGAACGACAGACAGAAATGGAAATTGAAGACGGCAAACCTATAAAAGGGGGAAAAACCGAAAAAGAAGAAATAAAGAAGAACGTTGAACAACCTGTGCCTGTGCCGTCTACTTCTAACGAAAGGACTGTGGCACGGGATATATTTTCAAAACCTGGATTACGTCGTTTGACACTCACTTTACAACCAATCACGGTGTAAGTTGTCACATCGCCACAAAAACTCTTAAATAGAAGTTGGATAATAAATATTGTAGTTCAATAACACAAATAATGTCAAAATTTTAGAAATATATTCAGTGTGAGTATAAAATGAACACAGTGCATAAATTTTTTCATTACACGACACAGACAATTCTATTTCTTATCAAAAATCACTGGGTTAAAGGTACGAGGGTTACAGAAAACAAAAATTGAGCAAACAAAACATTATGTACTGGTATTAATTTGTTTTCGTACTTATTAAATCTTATCAAAATAAAAGTTTCATATACAAAAAGAACAGGCGCTTAATGTTGTTGTTCTTTAATTACACAAATTCTTGACTTTTGTCTGCGACGGTCGCATTCCTACCCCTAAAACTGTGTGGGGTATATTGAGGTCGCCAAAACCGGTTTGATGCACGGTAGCCAGGTGCTGAGAAAAAGTTGCCGTCATAAACATTCCAACATGGAAATACTGAAAGGGTCCATCAAATACCTAACTCCAAAGTAGATTCACTCGTGTTCCTTTCATCCAGTATAGTTAGTTCCTACTAGGTACGGGATGTGTTACACCATTAACCGACTGAGATATGTTGCGTTTGTTCGTTCACTTGATTATTCTCGATCCTTAACAGTCAATGTACGAAATTCCGAACCTAATGAATATAATAATATTCTCTTGATCTGACATTCTCCTTGCACCTTCTCACGGAAAATGAAAATGCCAGCAGGAAATTTATTAAACAACATTGTTAGTATAATAGCTAGAACACTCTTTTACTTTAATCATCTAATGAAATTATGAAACAAAACAACACCAACTATTCCAAAAAGAGTTACATTTCTTGATATCGGATCTCCCAATGGTCGAAAATATTGTACTAGGAACGTTTGCAGATGATACTGTGACTCTAACCTCACATACGGCTTCATCACACATACAAACATACTTCAAGTATGGCTTCAGAAATGGAGAATAAAATACATGAAAAAGAAAGTCGTCTCGTGTGACGTTTACATTACGTAAAAAACAGCGCCCACTGATATTATAAACAACACAGCTAAATCACTCTCTGTCAAATATTTGGGTCTACATCTCGATGGCAAGCTCAATTGGGAAATCCACCAAGAAAAGAAAACAAGTGGATGTAAAACAAAAAGGTTACTAGGACGCAAGTCCACACCTCTCCATAGAAAATAAACTTCTACTGAAACAAATCCGTAACTATACCAATATGGAGCTACGGGATACAATTATGGGGATGTGCCAGTACGTCAAATACTGCAATAATCCAAAGATGCCAGTCTAAAATATTAAGAGCCATCGTTAATGCCCCGTGGTACAAATTAGAAAATAGACAATGACTTAAAAATACCCACTGTTGTAGAAATTGTCCATCACGAAAAGCTCAGATCACATTCAAATACGTTAAACAACCGCTATTAGAAAATTATGTAATAAGAAGACTGAAAAGAAAATGGCCAGCACATCTGTAGACATGATTTAGGAGTTCTCCTCTCTGGAGGGAATCACATCTTGATATCATGCAAAATATGTAAATAATATGTAAAGCTACCACATTAGCTTAGAGATTAAAACAGTAATCTGATTGATGATAAATAAAATGTATTAATAAAATATTAAGTTTCTCGGCCATTAAATGAAGTTATTTATTATAATTTTTATCTGCTAGAAATGAACGATTTACGTTACCATGTTTCTGATAAATCTTGCCATTAATCCGGTCCCTAAAAGTGTTTTAACATCCCGTATTACGTCATTTGAAAATTTAAATACTGCGAGAGCAACTTTCTTATTTAACTTTCCGTTATTTGTATCAGCCTTTCGCATTTATAAGCTCATTCTTAGCTGAGCTTACTGATTTACTATTTAATAACCTAATTCCACCTTTAAAATCAGAAAACTTATTATATTTTGCAGTAAAAGACGATAACTTAGTCATTTGTAGATAGATTACAAGTTTATTAGTTTATAAATATAGTATAAACAATTTCACAATAACTTCGCTTATATCGGTCTTAACTAAGTACATAATATTTGTTTTGATTGTAAGGGAACTAGTCAGTTCATGAACTCTTCGAATAAATCGTTGAATATTCATATCCGAATAAAGACTTCACGGGTTTGAAGCCGGGCAATAAATTGAAAACCGTACGTTTCGACATCTACCTCCAACGTCGCCATCTTTTTTCAGATTTGATGTTCAACCAGGTTGCATAAAATGGAAAAATCCGTTAGGATCTTAGTTCAAGGTTTCTAGAGTTTATTTTCAAGTAATGTCCACGGATTTGGTACATGAAACATGCATTAATTACTTTAAGGCAATTCAATTGGTGAGGTGTTACGTTTTTCTTTTTCATTATTTGTCTTTAGTTTGCCTTGAATAAGAAGATGCAGTTCCTCTGGCCATCACTACCTCTGCAATAATGTTGATAATTCGTTTTCAGTTTGTTGAGAAGCAGGCGGCCCTGTCATTGTATTAGGATTTTAAGAGCGTACTTGGGTATACACTGAGGAGGGACATGTACAAATTCGAATCCTGATTATTCCAATCGCGGATCGTGAAGCTGGCCACGACACCAACTGGTTTGCTACGATAACTTTTAGTCTTTTTACGGTGGTCATTGCGTTCTTTACGCAAAATTGCGGCTAAGGAAGCAAAGTGAGAATTTTTCACATCACCACGCTTCAAAATGAAGAAAATAAAGTCGGCCAGTCGATTGTTAAGCGACGAGGGAGGAACTTAATTGGAGTCCTTCGTGTTTGTAAAGTTTTTCGAAGTAATTCACGGTGAGTATCGATAGGAGCAACCACTTCTTAATTAGCGCGCGCTTCCAGCATTAATATATAATTTTGGATCGTAAAAGTCTGTGTATGTTGCCCAATGAGGCAAGTATTTGCAATTAAAGATGATTTCATGGGCACTTTTCACGATAATGGGTTGTACGTGGTACGCAGCAGATTCTAATAAAGCAGAAAGATCTTTCCCGGCCCTTTGGAAGTGATTGCCACACAAATTTACCAAATGAAAAGAGATACATATACATAAACATAGACTTTATTAGTAGATCGCAAACGCGTGATAATAAATAACTGATGGGTCGAAATTCTTCGTCTACTCTTTTAACATTACCCAAATATAATTTTTTAAATTTCCAATAGTTGATTACTATATGATGTTGGTTACGGCGACTTCGTTTGGTGGTAAGGGTTTCTTTTTCAATTATGTTATCGCCCCAACGTCTGCTGGAGAAATTTTGATAAGACAAACTTTATTTACTTATAATTCCGTACATACAATATGGGAAAACGTCAAGTTTATTATAAAAAAACGCAAAAAAACATATTTAAATCATCAGCATAAAGTTTTACAATCGTGGAGCTTCTATATTACCTTATTTACTAAATACTCTTTCAGAGTTCTTTTAAACAAGCTATTATATACAGTGGCTAGGACAACTGAAATATATAATAGTCGTGTATAATGCAATGATGTACATTACAGTTAGCAATATTTGGTTTCGAGATTTTAAATAATTAACTATTTCGAGTTTGGGATCTGTCTTAATAAATTTTTAGTGTATCATTTTATTACAGCTCCTTTTTCAAGACCAGGCTTCCAGTATGTGTTAAGCATAATTAATAATGATTAGGTTTTGTTGTATACACAATACTTATTTACTTACATGCATTAGTTATATCAAAATGGAAATTTTTTAATATATCGAGGAAGATTGTTGAACACTATTATAAAGGAAGGTGGTGATTAAAACATCTGTACAACACATCTATCAAACTAATCTCATGTTTTCTGTGTGTCATACATGAAACGTACCCAAGTTTTAACTTGAACTATTTATCAGCAATGTTAAAAATTTAAAAGCAGTTAAAAATAAATTTTATGGTCATATTTGTGACAAGAGCAACTACTTTCCATTGACCAATGTTCATACTGTACCATAACTGCATGATCCTAAAATCATAAACAAAGTTGAACCCATATAGTTTATGAGTAAAATATTTATAGTAATGAATATAGGACATAAATAGAGAATATTGGCAGATAAAATATCCATTTTATTTGTTTTTTTATAAAAACATGAATACATTTAAGAAATATAATTTTTTAAATTTTATGTGTACTAATTTTATTGTTTTCCCAAACAAGCAATGTGAAAAATTTGCTGAATTTTTTTTAACTATAAAATTTACTATTTTTTCACAATTTCATTTTGGTTGTGATTTATCTTACTATATATAAATGGAAATTACCAAAACAGCTATAAATGAAAATATATTAAACATCTATGGTTTAAAGAACAAACAATTCAATTATAACTGTATTATTTCCAATCTGTTGTACTTAAAATAAAACATATAGCAATTGTTTCCTGAATTATATTTCTTAACACTAACATTGAGATACAGAAGAAAATATGTTTTGAATTGATTGAATGACACTTAGAAACTTGTAATTGCAGTATTCTTAAAACCACTTAACATGTAATCTTCTAGCATCTACAGTAGAATTCTATTTCTATAGTGTTGAAATCAACAAAAAATTCTAGTTACATGATATGACAGAAAATTCAACAAAAAACTAAATTATATTTGTATAGAAAATAAAAAAGGAGCAAATATGACAATTGTCAACACACAATTAAGAAGGAAGGATTATGTAACTAGTAATTACATTATTAATTTATAGATTTATTAAACATCCATATTCACTCTATAATATAATTTTCCTTTTTATGGAAAAAATTTCGTAAGTATTTCTTTTATGAAAATCAATAGTATAATTATTACGGAAAAACAGTGTGCAAATTGCATGCAATAAATTCCATTCACAAATAAGTTTTTCTCATATTCTATAAAACAGTAACTACGATAAATACATCATAATTCTTCTTGTACAGCAAATATAAGTAATAAAATTGATCAGCATATATATATGAAAGTAAATGAGACAATACTATAGGCATTAAAAATTATATTTTCCTTATCAAAGGAATATTTTTTTTGTAAGCTGGGAAAATATTGTGCAATTTGCAGTAAGTTGCAATTATCTTTCACACCTATTAATGTCATACATCAATAAAATTTAGTTTAAAAAATGTGACAGCAATCACAACATACATATGTTTGACAATACAGAGGAAATATTATGTTTATTGAAACATCAACAAATTCATCAATGATCTTATTGTACAGAAAATATAGTGATGAAATTGATAATTATAAATTGATATAAAGCAATGAAATTAAATGAGGCAATACTGTAGGTATTAAACATAAAACTTTTCATAAAATATCAATGTTCTTATTGTAAAGCAAATATAAAGTAATGAAATTGATCATTATAAATGATTATAAATCAATGAAATTAAATGAGGCAATATTGTAGGTATTAAAAATAAAATTTTCCATAAAATATACGAATATATTGGGAAGTGACATAATTTTTAGTAAGTGACAATTATTTTTCACACCTATTAAAGAGTTATACATTAATACAATACTCAAAAAAAAATTGGCACTAAACACATGATCACATTCTTTTAAAAGTGTTACACACTGAAAAGGTTGCTGACCCCAGATATACAATAAATTTATATTAATGTGTAGAATCTGGCCAATTTTAAATTTCTAGTTAAAAATACACATTGTTTAATTTTTTTTAAACTAGAAATTTAAAATTGTATGCAATTGACCAGATCCTACATGTTAATATTAAAACCACCAACAAACATCTATATGATATTATAATATATATTTTAAATAAATTGATAAAAGCGTAAGTCTTTATGCAAATTGTGTGACAATTTAAAATAAATTTAAAAGAAAATTAAAATTTATTTATTCAATATTGATCTTAAATTTTCAAATTTATGCCATCAACCGCCTAACACCTTGCTCAGTTTCTATAGTGGATATTCAAAAATGACCATACTTTTAGCTATACCATCATAAATTAAAACAAGCAGTAAAACTGTTACTGAAGTACTGATTTCATGCTACATAAATGTGTGTTCTTGCATTCAAAAGGGCAACAAGATTCAGAAATTATGAGTTGATAAATATGGTGTAACCTTCACAATCATGCTGAGAAATGTTGGTTATTATTTTTTTGTATCAAATGATGAATGAGCTGCAAATACATCACAAACAATTAATTGGCTCCTTTCCCTACACTGTTGTTCTATAAGTTTAATACAAAAAATAACAATAATTCTATGATGGTTTAGAAATTGTCAAGTCAATCTTTTATTTTTTAAGTTTATTTTAAAATGTAGTGTTTGTATATTTATTTATGAAAATCAATTTGAAAGAAATTAAAAATTAATAGTCTACCTGCTAGATACATTCATAATAACACAAAACTCAAATATGTAGATACGATAAATTTACATGATTTCTAATAAGCAACCTCTCATGTGAAATTGCAGTTTGTTTAATAACTTCATGGAGACCAGTACAACCATTCTCAGCCAAATATTCCATTCAGTGAGGCTGAAACTAAGGAAAATATAAATTAACACTACCCTAATAGGCCTATAACCAATTTTTTCAACAATTCTTCTAAAGTAATTACTTCTTCATTTAATGAAACTATGCTAATTATATTTAACAAATATGTGATAAGTTTAGGTGTGCGTTGTAAAAGACTCTAGTGTTAACACTCTTTAGCAATCACTTACAGAAATTGTAATGATGGCATATATGTAATACATATTCGTTACAGATTATCAACACTATTTGACTCACAATTTAGTTGGACAGAGGGACTTAACATTTGGATATAGTGTGTGAAACAACTAGTTGACACACATATTTGTCTACTTCTAAGCATTGTTGTTTATTTACTAAATAATAGTGTCATTTTATTGATTGATACAAAAATGGAAAACAGTCTTTTCCACAGAAAGAGGACTCTTGAAATACTATAAAAAATTTTAATACACTCCGAGATTCCATTAAATAGGTAAATAATAACAATGGGAGATTGAAACAAAACATAACTGAAAATTTTAGTCAGATAAACCTTTCTTGACTCCATATTCAACTTTGCTAATTTTATAATTTTCTGTTCCTAATGCTTCTCGTGTAGTTGTTTTGAAAATGTGCTAAATATACTTTCTTACAATAAAGTTATTAATTGAATATTAGTAAAACAACTGATTATTATTATCTACATTATTAGCAACTTCTTCTGACACATGTTATTTGATCGATACTAAAATATTGTTACCTGCAAAAAGTATAGCCTGAAAGATTGAATTGACAGCTTCAGACAAATCATTTGGCATATTAAGAGAGTAATGTGTCCAAATTGAAATTCTGCATTAGTTAATGCCTATGTGAGTGAGTGAAAAGTTAGTCCAGTATGTAAATCCTACTTTCTCTTCCATTCAAGTTAAGTGAATAAGTGGAGAACCATGAATGACAGTTTAGTAATCAAATCATAATTCCTTTTGTAAAAGAAACACTATGGGCAACACAATGAGACTCTTTATGCAAATGTATATAATGATTTTAAGGTCACTAGAGGGTGGTTCGAAAAGTTTAAAAGGTGTACTGGTATGCACAACACGAGACACTGCGAAGGAGAGAGTTTGGACAAGGCTAGGGCTGAAAAATTTGTCTTCAAATTCAAAGATTATGTTGAGACTGAAGTATTCATTCCCCAACAAATATTCAACTGTGATGAGACTGAATAGACTGAATATTCAGCACTGAATAGCTCCAAAACCTTTGTTTACACTACAACAGACATGTGATGAAACCATTGCTCCAGATGAGGAGGAAAAGACAGAGATGAATGTGCCTTCTTCCGAGATTAAAACCATCTTGTCAATATGGAGTACGGTACAAGAATTTGTGGAAAAACATCGTCTAGATAAAGCTGTTGCAGGATGCATGTGCAACTTGTTCAATGTAAATGTTTTGCCCCATTTTAGTCAAACTTTAAGAAGGTGACAAAAACAGACCTCTTTGGATAACTATTATGTATGACATGGGCCCACTAATTCTGGAGCTGGTCCTAGTACTGGATCAAAATAGCAAAAAGAGAAGTTACCCCACATAATGATTTACACCTGTTGTTACTTAACTTTATTAACTTGACAATAATTTACTTTTTTCTTATTATTTAAGTATGTGTTTTCTTATGTAATTTTTAGTATTGATAATGAATTACTGGGATTTACATTGAATTATATGAAAATAATTGCTTCAGTTTTTGTTAGTTTTGGTTTTTGCTGATCACATTCGGACAGATTATCAATGTAAAGTAAGGTATGAGTGTATCTTATAACAGCAAATATTGTTGAATATTATTTCTTGAAACCAAATTTATAGGTAACAGATTATGTTCGAAAGCAAATATTGGTATATGTCTATTAATATAACAGTAGATATGAAGGTGTATTATGGATGAACATAAGTGGTTAGTAACATGAAAATATAAATCTTGTATTACATTAAACAAATTAAAATTCAATTCTTACCATGATCCAGGCACCCCATGGATAGCCTGAAACAAATAATATATACATATAAAAATGTATGTTTTAATTGCTGAAAATAGAATATACACTTTTCTCTACATTGATAGCCAGGAGCAAATAATAGATCTTATCTCAACTTTTACATAAGTACATTCTGTAAGTATAATTATTCCTTACCGTTTCAATCATTGATAGACATTCATAATTAAACACATTCAGACTGTCATAGAAATGATCATTCATCTGACGTCTCACCCAATTAATATTAGGAATATCATAGGCAATCTGAAAAATTAACAAGAATTAAGTATTCCAAATTTACTGAATGAATAAATGAAAAAGAATTGCAACTGTCTTTAACAGTTTCTAACAAACCTTAAAACTTTGTCCATTTTTTGTGTATCTATGCATTGGAGGATATTTGATGCAATCATTTTACAGTTGATAGTATTAAAATATAATTTGGTACTGTAATAAAACTAATGATATTCAAATTAAAGTATCAGGATGAATAATGTCGAGCAGACCAGGAATCAGTCCCGGCAGAAGCTCTATACCTGAGCTCTGCCTGTCAAATCCAGATTCAATGTAAAATTTCTCCATCCATTAGACCTGATGTAGGCTTTTTACAAATCACAATTATTTCATGGCATAAATTTTAATGAAGAGCGGATTCCTGGTACAGTCGACATTTTTCCAGCCTAATACCTTAATTCAATATAATCCCATGGCCTGTAGAGGTTGAGCTTGGGTAAAGTTTCTTCTCTATTCTTGAATTATATTCAAATTTATTCTCAACCAAAAGCAAAGATTAATGCTTACAATGATACATAAATTAGAAATTATTTATATGGAAATCTACTGTTAAGAATATTTTTAAAACTTACTGTGAAATATTTGGTCAAAAATTTATAATAGCTGCCTGATTTAGTTGTAAACATATATTTACCAAGGCTTACTCTTAAAATAAGTGTTATTTGTATGTAATTGGAGAGACTAATAACTTTAACTTATAACAAGAAGTCTAAAACCAATCTTTAAGTAATGAATAACATTTAACTGCATCAGAATAAATAAAATGTTAGTTTCGTAGTCCACACATTATGATTCAGACCATATCCAGCATTATTTACCTCTGTTTTATGAAGTAAAACTTCTCTCACATTCAAAGTAATAGTGTTTATAATGTATCACAAGCACTGATGTAGAGTAATATTGTAAGACTTATTTCAACACTTACCACTTGGATTCCAATTTTAAGTATTTCTTGCAATCCTTTAACAGTCTTTTTATATATTTTGGGCATGAGTTTTAGGTGGAATCTCATTTTGTACAAGGCAGTAGACGGATCAGCCTTAAATGCCTGTAAATAAATAATACTTAACACGTAGTTTACAAAAACAAATAAGAATATACTTTCATTTATATGTTAACCTGAGTTTATTTAAGATTGAGGGTAAATACATATATTTTGAAAAGACAAAAATTGCACTTAATATGGCTGTTGGTGAAAAACTAACAAACTATTGAAAATATTCCAAATATTCTTATAAATTAGTTAACATAAATTGTAAACTATTACTTCAAATCTGTTAAATACGTTGTAAACTCAAGATGAAATTATATTATATGTCAATGAAAGTGTCTTTTTAATAATATAAAAACTGAACAAAAATACTCGAGAACAAATAGACTGGACTTACAGTGAAGAAAAGAGTGTTGTTAATGTATATTTTGCCCATTTGTTTGTTACCCTTAAACTAAAATTCACTGAGTATATACCTACTTACTAATGATGAGATATCAACAATTATGTAAAAAAATGTAAATTTATGGTTATTTGATACAATCTTAACAAATCATGAAAAGAGGGCTTGGATGCACATTGCAAACTACTATAACCAGCAAATTATTAATACAAGATTTAAATTGGATAAGATATTCAATGTGCTTCATTGCCATTATAAATACAGGAAAATGGGGAATTTTTGAAAACCACAATGGTAAATTGCTAATTGTAGATAAAATAAGTTATGAAGTAAACTTCAATATAACCAAAGTATTACCTTTTGGATTAATATTTCACAACTTTTCTTGAAAATATAAGAGTAATACAAGGAAATATCTTTTTCTTCAGGTTCCATATCATACAAATATCTGGTAATAGTTTTCACAAACTGAAAATTAAAGGCAGAAATTAATGTTTATATATTAAGTATTAATCATATCAATGGTTATCTAATTAGAAAAATTGTAATTCCTAATTTAAATAAACAGTTATTCACTTGCCTCACTATCTAATTAGAATTTGTACCAGGTAGTTATTTGAACTTTGAAATGTGCTTGAAATATAAGTTTGGCATGATAATAGTTAATGAGTAAGGATTAGAATTATTTTAACGTAAAACAATTTAACAGCTATGAGTAAATCTGTCCAAGGGCATAATTATTAAGTGTTCAGACTAAAGTAAATTATGCTTGGAAAACCTTTCCTATACTAGGGAAATTATTGCCAGTCCTCGGTGGTTTCCTGATCCCTTCCACCAGTTGATGATGAGAGTAATGGACCCATTTCAGTAATCTACTGTGCAAATGTAGCATTGGGAGCTCTGCAATGGGTTTGGTTATTATGCTGAAAATGAGATAGACACACACAAACATCCATTCCCTCACCGGGATTTGATACCGAGACCTCTGTGGTGTGAGGCAATGACACTGACGACTACACCATAGCAGGTCAGCAAAATTTTATGGCGAACTATATTTTTCACAGGTATGCTCCTATACATGATGGCTGGATAGTTGTGATTCAATGCCCATGCACAAACTAATCATTAACAAACCTCATAATATTCACAATGAAAAGACACACATGTTTGAAACTATTTACTAGCCAGAATTTTATATAAATAAAATTTTCTTTCACACAGCAGTTAAAATATCAGTAAACTAATTATAGGGGTTTAAAAATAATACTTACTGATGGAAATGTGTAACCATGACATTCAGTTAAGGGAAAATTATGCCATCCCTGTTGAACATACTCTAAGAATATTTCAGGTTTAATAGTCCTTGGACTATTATGTCCAGATGCACCATTATTGTTTCCAGATGTGTTGGAAGCTGTTCCTTGGTTTGTGTTACTGGCTTTTGAAGATGATGTTTCTTGTTTATAATTTCTGACATCTATCCCAATACATCCTCTAAGGGTTCTTAAATTATAATCTCGTTTATCTGCATGGACATGATTTGGATTTTGAAATTGAGCAAGTGGATCACGCCCTTTCATAAGTGCATTTATAATTCTTGCATTTGTAATGGTTCCAAATCTATGATTAGGGACAGTAATAACATAGTCTCCTCTCCCTTCGATGACTTCACTATCTTCGCTGTAATCATTATCTTCATTATCTCCACTGTAATCATTTTCCACACATTCTTCATGCTTTTCATTAACTTCATAATCTCCATAGTCTTCACTATCTCCCAACTCTTCAGCATCTTCGGTGTTTTCACTATCTTCATTATCTCCACTGTACCCAATGTCTTCACTGTTTTCACCGTCTTTCATCTCCATTCTTCTATGAAAGTGACAGCAGTGACCTACAGATTCACTATTTTCTGATTCTGTAGACATGAAATATATCTCACGAGGAATTCCTTCACATGGAAAATATGTCATGTCTTGGAAACAGTTACATACTACACATTTTGTGATTTTATGCTTCTTCCATTCTTTATTTACTTTAGGATTAATAGCCAAATGTATAGTGGAAGAAGCAAAATATGCTTCCGCAGCTTCGAATATATCGAATTGCGTGTCAGGTTCTTCTTGACTGTCTTCATTATCTGAGTCGTCATCAGATTCATCACTCGTATCATTGTCTGGAGAATTTTGAAAATGGTACCAATTTCCTCCAGGTCTATTTAAACCAAAATATTCTCTTAGAGTAGATTTAATGAACTGAGGATGTGGATTAACTGAAAGTAAAGGTGCTGAAATATAATAGAAACATGTATTTTAGAACTGAATTAATTATTCAGAGCTATTATTAATGTAATAAGTGATACCAATTTAGTGAGAAATAAGTATGTTTCCAATCTAAAGGTTCCAAATACCTATCACAAATTCCACTTGCCTTCAGAAAAATTTGAATGGATGATATTAAAGCAAAAATATCTAACATCAGAAGTTGCTACTATAATGAATAAATTAAGTGTCTAGACAGAAATACTTACCATATTCTGGCAGGACATGTAATTTCTTTCGAAGTTGAAACAGATTCTTGGACAGGTTATTTGACCAAGTAAAGATGATTGCTTTTCTCTCTCTGAAATTTTGAAGTAAAATTTTTGATCTCTTCACATGTTATATACAATCAGGTAATTCTTCATCAATTAATAATATGAATAATGTTCTTTTCTTTGCTGTGAAAGATATGCAATTGAAAAATAGAATAAAACTAGACATTACCAAGAATCAACTGCTAATTAAACAGCTGCTCTAACCATTTAAGCTACCTTGTCAACCAAAGTTCAGATGGTTGGATTCCACAGATGTACTTAGCAGTGGTCATGGGTTTGATACTTGGTAATGACAAGTTTTTTGATCTTACTTTATTAATATATATTTGTGTTTTATTTAAGCTTTTCGCATAATTAGTTTTGGCATCTAAAAAATATGAACAAGGAGAAAAAAATTCAATATCTATAATATCAATTTGTGCAAAAAATATTTGATCAAAATAATTGGTTTTATGTATTTATTTCAACACAACTAAAAGTAAATCATTGTTTTTCCACCTAAATCATTCCTATATTCTGAAGGAAGCGAAAATCTAGGGCTTATGAACTGTGTCCAGTTCATAATTACATATTGTTAAATATTATCATTACTATGTATATGAAAGATCTAAGCAGAGGTATGTAAAATGTAGCAAACCAAGTATTTTTCTAAAATATTTTACCATTCAAATTTATATTAGTATTTGCTTTCAAATTATTATTCCACCAATACTTCTTTTCTTTCTGAATTATTATTCTGATTTCAGTATAATCTGACAATTATCATTTAATAATAAATTAACAATACAGCCAATATGTCGATAGATTTATTTATTAATTTACTCAAAAAATAATTTCAATATTCCATTTCGTCCCCAATTTTGGGATTTCTTCAGGTAATCTGGTAATACACAGAACCAGTTGTTACACAAATATTCAATACACAATACTTGGTGCCTAGCCTGTTAATTGTTTTGATTAAGAGATATGCACTAACCAATTTTTATTGCTGCTATGTCTTACATGTGAGATTCTTGGGTTAAATAATAACAGTAAAACCTCAACATAATGGACTTTGACATAACGGACAGCTGGTGTTGGCGATTGGGATTTTTGAAGCAGGTTTTTCCCCCTTATCAAATAGAATTTGCAACAATGGTGCACAGTGGCAAGTATGTGCCTATCAACAATGGTCATAGTGTAGAGGAGGCACAATATACATATCACATGAATGTAAATAAAAGCAAGTGCCGGATGGCTCTGGCGTTTTCGCGAAAGGCATAGAATACTTAATAAAGGAATTCATGGCGTACCCAAAGAAGTGACTGAATCTTTTAGGCAAAACTAGTTGAACGAATAAATAATGAAATGTATACTGACATTGTCCGAAGATTATTTTTACTTTATATCCTATACCTAACAATAACAAAATTTTGTTTCTACTTGATAGTAATGAAACCTTGCTTTTATACAATGGACTTCTGGCTAATCCACCACATTAGTCCATTATATCGAGGATTTACTGTACTTATTTCTGAATGGGAACTGAATATAAATATAAGTTCCTACTATCAGGAATGTCACAATGTCAATCAGGCCATTATTTTAATATAAATTATAAAAATCATTTGAATTCTAGGTTCTATAAGTAACATACTGAAATTCTACTTTCATTTATCTACATAAAACTACAATTTAGTACTTAAAGAAACTCACTTTTCACATTTGGATTGTAAATTTGGCAGCTGAAAAAGTAAATTGGTTTCAGTGAATACTTTATACATTTATTTTCAAATATAAATAAATTTATTGTTTCAGACATAACTTTATAGCACAAAGAAAAATAGAGAGAAGATATTAAAGGGATTATAAAATCTCACTGGATACTGAGATTTGTTAAAGTAAGTCAAAAACTTCATCATAAGAGAAAGAAAAATTAAGAAACCAATTCAAATTACTACTCATTTCACACAATTAAATACATCGATCTATGAGGCGCGAAAATAATACTTACTCTTTGGAACAATTGAAGTGATTCATCAACAAAATTTGTTAATGTAAACCAAAAATGGAGATAAGAATGTAAATCTGTGTCTTCTGTAAATCCGTTTCTTCGAAAAAGAGGATACTGTAATAAATAATTAATCATATTTAATTATTAATATATATATATATATAAATTTAATTGACAGGTTTAGATATCTACAATCAGATTTGTTTTTTAAAATCATCGTAATTTGTGTATATTCTGAAAATATGTCTCGTTGTTTAACTTGGTATAAAATTATTTTAAAATTAACTGCTGCTAGATAACAGTGACATTTATTTAGTATATATGATATATAATGAGCTGAAAAAATCACTTATATATGATTATAATATATACTCAAGAACAGATATTGCCTTTTTATATTTGCCTACATTAGTCAAGAATAAATTGCTTCACTACATGTATGTGTCAAGGAATTTATAATATTAATATGTAATTAATAAAAATTATTTTAATGTGTTTGAGAAAATTAACAGAAATATGTATTGTAATACATAAACAATGTAAGTTAAATTCAAGTATATAAATTTAAACTGAAGATAGTAGTTATATACAACATTAAAATTATGTATATATTTCTATTATTTTTTACCTTAAATTGCAATGTTTTTGCCAGCCTCATATAATTACTCAGCGTTACATAATAACACATAGCTATAATGCTGTCTTTCTGTTCTCTGAATGTAGTGGTACGGTAAAATGCCTGTGAAGAAATAAAACTCATTAAGGAGCCATTCTACTCCAACAAAATCCAAAAATATTTTAGTTTTTCACTTTTATTCAACAAAAATTACATACACACAACTATATATATAATAGTAGTAATTATGTGACAGAGTCAAAATTAATTGTGATATTGATATTGAAAGGAAAGAGAGATAGTTTGTACTTGGACTTACCTGAAATTGAAGTACAGAGTAGCCACAGGGAACCGAGGGAAGTTCTTCAAATTTTTGCAGGTTCTCAGACTGCTTCTTCAAGAAGGAGTGTTATGCCATTACATGCACTGGCAGTCCACTGCTGGCCGGTGTGTAACACTCCTTCCTGAAGAAGGGGGCTGAGAGCCTCCAAAAATTTGAATAACTTCCTTCAGTCCCATGCTTGAATTTCATGCAAGGCACAAACTATCTAACTTTCCTTTCCATACCAATGATATATATATATATATATATATATATTGTAATAGTGAGAATGTGACATTGTCAAAAATATTGGTATGGAAAGGACAGAGAGATAGGTTGTGGCTTACCTGAAAGTGAAGTACGGTGTCGCCATGAGGAACTGAAGGTTGTTCTTCAAATTTTCGGAGGCTCTCAGCCTCCTTCTTCAGGAAGGAGTGTTACACCATTCCGTGCACCGGCCGGCAGTCCGCAGCCGGCCGGTGCACGGAATGGTGTAACACTCCTTCCTGAAGAAGGAGGCTGAGAGCCTCCGAAAATTTGAAGAACAACCTTCAGTTCCTCATGGCGACACCGTACTTCACTTTCAGGTAAGCCACAACCTATCTCTCTGTCCTTTCCATATCAGTATATATATATATATATATATATATATATATATATATATATATATATATACACATATATATAAAGCAAGTAAAGGTAACATGACATTGCCATATTAATTGAATTGGTTGGGAAAGAGGGATAGAGTGTATTTGATTTACTATGAATTGAAAGTTGGAGTTGCCAGGATGGGAACCAGTAACATGCCTAATTTTCAAGACCCTAAGGCACCTTCCTCAAGACAGAAAGTGGGCTTAGGCCCTTGAAAATTTGATATGTTACTAGTTCCCAGACTTTTTAGATTTAAAGTAAGTCAGTGGGTGGCTCTCTGGCCCCCTTTCCTATCCAACTGATTTATTTTGACAATTTCATATTACATTTCATTGCTTCATTTGGATATTCATTGATTGCAGTTTACACCAATATTGAGAGTTGAATTATAAAATAATGTTTTTTGTTAAAAATTGATTCCTGAAAACAAATTGCGTTTTCCAATTTATTATTCAGTCAAAGCATTTGTATCCCTGCCTCTACTTGTATAAAATATTACATTTTATTTGCTAACCCATTATCCATTTTTTCTCTGAAATGCACAATTAAACTGAAATGTTATAATTTAAATAAATCTGACCAGTTATTTAATAATAACTGATGACTATTAACAATATTAAATTTATTACTATTTTCAAAATTTGTTTGGTTTTTAATGTAAAGCATAAAATTGTATATGCATGCTCATACATGATAAAATTTCAACTTACGTGAATGAAGTTCCATTTTGACACCATATTAGTATGAAGCTGTACGATTTTTCTTGAAGTGTGCTTAATCATTTGTATAACTGATAACAAATTGTAGTTACCTCGGAATCGATCTAAAATCAAAGTGGTAAGATATTAGATATATCTATTTATCTGTGTACTATGTTTAATTATATACATTATTTTTACACAAATCATAAAGATATTTGATTTTCTATATATTAATCGAAAAACAAAAATAAATGGACTGAGACGAAATGTTATTTAACATTAGCGAAGGCTGGCTTCCGAGTCTGTGTCAATGACAGACATTTTATCGAACAGGTGTCTCTTGACAAATGTGTCATTTTAATTGCTTTCTCTGTCACATGTCTAAAGTTGTACTTAGAAAATATGAGAGAATTTCACACACATTTGTTTATATTTCTTTTCTTGTGTTCAAAAGACGTTGAAATTTTATTTCTAAATTGTACCTCACCTTTATATTTTCTTGAAACATTTGAATAAATATGTAATCACATCAAATTTGAAATAGTATTGGCAGACATCAACCTTCTACAGCCTTAAATTCTACAAGTGGCTGTTGATTTTCAGTTTTTCAGAGCACTTCATAACAGTAGCTCGTGGGATAGAGTCATTGTGCCACGGTACCAGTAAAAATGGGATTTTTATTAATTAAACATTTCATTAACGCGTACATATAATATAATAAATTTGAAGTAGCGCGTCGATTTGCTACATTTGAAACATTGCGCGAGTGTATCATCGCTTTGGCGTACTGCACTCGCGCATATAGCCACGATCAGTGTGGCGCAGCCTAAGATAATGTCTGATACTTATGACGTTAAGGCTTTAGACGCAGGAGGAATCCTTTAATTGAGTTTCACTTCATTTCGAGAGTGCCATATGCCCCAAAATTTTATATATTTCCAGTAAAATTTGTATTTGTTGGCACCACTAATGCTTTGCTCCAGCGGCGGCCACTGCTTCATAATAAACTTACTGTATAATTCCAATTATGGACTGGACAAATTTTTCTTCTACAACAAACATTCAAGGCCAAAATGGTCAGAACATATTTCCTCAGCTTGTAATCGGAGGGTAAGATAACCAGTGTGACAAATCTTTGCGTCTGTGAACTCAGTTTTCTCAGTCAACATATAACTTCAAGATACAAAAGTATGATTTTGCCAGGAACTGAATCTCGAACAGCACAGGTTACAGTATACTCAGCAAATAGTTATTATTTTCCAAAAAATATATAGCAGGTGTAACATCAGCCTGACGGCACAGGGTCAATTATTGAGTTCCTTGATATTTCTTACAAATATATTATATATTTATAGTAAATAAAATGTGATAATTCTATAGGAAATTTAATATACAACAGATTGAATAAATATTCAAAAGTAAACTTCGTTCTCACCTTCTCCCTGACTTTTGTCCAAATACTCCAGAGGAACTTCATTCATAACATCCTGTTGGTATACAAACGTGAGACGACGTCTGGCGGTCGCCATGACTCAGAATTCTCACAAAACAAAATAGAATCCTAAAAACCAGATATGTATTTTGTAGTATACTAGCTACAATAAATAGAATTATCAAGGTAATTAACATCATTGAGAGTTACAAAATATCTGAAAAGTTACATAACCTAATTATAAAATCCATTCCATGTAAAATAAAAATAATCATTGTATTATAAGCTCAAATTATGGCGACTGGAAAAAGAAGAATAACTTAAATGTGCCAAAAAGTAAAGAATAATCAGAAATATAAAGACAGTTGAATATTTAATCTTCAGTTTATCTCAGTTAAAAATTTTAAGATAAGATTGTTGTTAAATTAATTGAAAGCTAAGGTAAATATGCAATAATGATCAAATTTGGCAAATAATAACAGA
Source organism: Zhengitettix transpicula (assembly GCA_037074705.1). Taxonomy (NCBI): domain Eukaryota; kingdom Metazoa; phylum Arthropoda; class Insecta; order Orthoptera; family Tetrigidae; genus Zhengitettix; species Zhengitettix transpicula. The sequence continues at coordinate 65,340,075 of CM073595.1, read as the reverse complement.
ACACTTTTTACAAATACATTAGTTGATGTGGAATTGAGATGCAATTGCCATAGTTTGACCTCACAGTGTTGCATTGTGCTGGGAAACATTTCACTAATTCAAGACCGGCGACGTATAGTGTGTTAGGTTCTAAAATATAGTCTACATGGGAAATACTTGCTGGAGGAAGAATAATTGGTCAGACTATGTTTGACTATTCTCGCCTTGACAAATAAAGCGTCATTCATTAGGGTTCAGCTTAAACAGAAAGCTTTCGTTTCAGAGCGTTAATGGAATCAGATTTGATGAACCCATCATGTATCATAAACATCGTTCATAAATGAGGTAACGTAGTATGTTCGTTATGAAATTAAAATATTATACAATTACCAAAGTAAGGTGTTGTAGAAATATTCTGATGCATTCACACGATTATTCTATAATTACATAATCAAAGTTCATGAAATGTCCAATAATTTACTTAGCGTTAATTCTCGTTATAGTCCAGTAGCTACATACATTTTACCGCGCAAAAGATCGGGAATTTTATTTTTTTCTTCCAACTTGTATATCTTGTGTCAATTAGTGAAAAAGCATGTTTTCCAATTCGAAAAGTCACAGGAAAAGTTTCTGTGGCCTACAAACCACGACATTTTGCACCTCTTTTCAGTTTTTCGCTAATAGTAAAAGCGTGACGCATTCCTTTCGAAATAATGTTCGGTAAGAAATTGTAGAGCATAAAATTCTACATCGGTGTACTCAAGCACGAAGTTCAGTCGAACGAAGTGGTAGAAACCGTTCGTCAAATTTACGACATTTTCGAAGAGAATGCAGTTTGTCATATTTCTAGTGCTGATGTCTCCAAAATAGTTGGCAGAAAAGTAATGTGACATAGGATAAAGGTTTTAGAGAATTTAATTCAGTTTCCAACGCATGATCAGGTTTAAACATTCCATTGAGAATGGCCGAAAATACACCGAATTTGCTGTCTGTATACCGCCAGAAAAGTTGCGCTAATATTATGGCGCTGAAGATGCGAGTGACGATTGTTATAGACGCAACTTGAGTTTGCACTGCGCAGTAGCACGCGTGACGTCACTGCACTGCTGAACTGTTGTACTAGCAGCATTGCTGAGCTCAAAGCATTCGCTTCGGTTTGGTTGTATTCTGTCAGCTTGCAGTTATACCTCAAGTTTGCACATTTATTTTTCAGCTTGAATAATTGAAGCGTTCAGACGAGAAACACTCTATGTGAAAATTTAAAACACAAAACCTTTATTAATGAGCACAAAAAGAATTTTAAATTAAATAGTCAAAATTTCTGAGTCGTGTCCAAACATACATACCTCCATAATCACATTTTATTTGGAAAAAGTAATACTTTTAGTTGAAGAATTAAGATATTTTCCTAGATTGCTGAGTGAGATGTAACACATCTGTTCCCCTCCTACATCTTTACATGTTAAATCTGATAATAATTTAAACAACATTTGTGATGCTTTGTTAAATTTAGATATAATTTAAAATTATTAAAGTATTATTAAGTGTTTTCGGTCCCACTTCATTGTCACCTAAAAGTTTCATTTCGTTTACAACAGGAAAGGCAGCGATGGTTCCGATGTTCCATTGTCTGATTTGGACAAATTCTCAATTTTTCTGTCTGTATTTTTTCTCCCTCTCCCTACATCACTGCATAATAATCTACATGTTGTAAAGTTACTATTTAGTTGTGCATCATGGAAACACGAAATTATTTTGATAATTTCATTATTACACTCAATAACTCATCTATTTTAAATTATAGGTGTAACATAATTTGGCGGTCTATGTATAATGATAATACATTATGTTATACTCAATCTAGATCGTCTGGATACGTGATGAGAGGCGGAAAAAGTTATCTTTAATCGATATTTCATTACAAATTTGTCATCTACGCAAAAAAAAAATTCTTCAAATAAAAGTCACCGAATTTCGTTTCGACAGAAATGACAAAGCGACTGAACCTATTCATTGAATGTGATAGAGATGCCAACAAGAAGAGTTGGTTCCCTTCATTCCGTGATATTTTCGTACGTAGCACAATAGTTTTGTAAACCGACCACGGTCACGAAGAACAAGGGAAAGGTTTGCGTCGTAACTCAGCGGAAACTGTTACGGTCATAATTAATGGCGCACAGAAGTGTCCTTTTATGACTTTCTCCGCGAAGGTTATTTTTTTTCCCTTCGTGGAATACTTGGTTGGAACAAAGGAAGTCATTCGTGTGTTCAAAAAAGGAACAACATAAACGTTTCAATAAAAAATAAAGCTGAAAGCTTGCATGAAGTATAAATATTCTCGTCATATTAATACAAATCGTTAGTATAAATGTTAATTGGAATCTGGATGTTTCATCTGAAATACGAGCTTCTGCACGAAAAATGATCTCGTTAATCGTTTACTAGAAGAAAAACACAAGGATTGGTATTAGGACTTCGAGTGGAAATAGCCCACGGTCGTAATAAATAGAGCACAGAAGGGTCCTTTTACGACTTCTGCGCGAAAGTTATTTCTTTTCCTTCGGCGAGACTTCCTCAGTTCAAACAAAGGAGTCCTTTGTTCAAGAGAAGTGACTCAGTACCGAAACGAAATTATAATTGTAAAACATTAAAACTCCATACTGTCAATATGGAGTTTTAATGCTTCACAATTACTATTTTAAACAAAAAAGGTAGCAATTTCGGCATATACTGAAAAATAAGGGAAAATTTCTGTAGGTACGTTTCAAAAAGTTTTGCAAGATTACCGTTATACATAAAATTTAAATAAAAAAGAAGCAATTATAAATATCAAGTAACAAATATAGCCCATTCCAAGTTGATTGTGACAATTGGCGAGTTTCTACTAATTTCAAAATTAATTAATAAACATTCTTAAAGAATTTTATTAAATTTTTATATGTTGCTGACTGATCGAAAACTATTTATAAAGAATACAATAAATATTAATCATAATAATTTTAAAATATGTAGAAAAATAGCCTCATTAATGAACATCACATCCGGAAATGTAATATTTAATTCAATCTGACAATTGTCATTTAATAAATAAACAAAACGGCGAATATGTCAGAAAAAATGTGTAATAACTAATTAAAGCCAAAAAATTAATTATAATACGACGTTTCGTCCTAAATTTTGGGACTTTCTCAGGTAATATAGTTTTACACGTATGCATATACATATATGTTAAAGCCATTCCATTTACTGTCCGCCCATCTTTCAACTCTTAAAGGTTCAGAGGGCAATTTCCTGATTTTCCTGCCAATTTTCTCTTAGAACTTTATATATGTATAAAACAGTTGTGTGTGTGTGTGTGTGAATACAGACAAAAATGTATATTGCCCGAGTAAGTCCTAAAATTGTGGGCGAAACATCGTACTGTAATGATTTTATGTTTTAATTAATTAATACATACTTTTTCTGACATATTGACTGTTTTGCTTATATATTGAATATCTCCGCACTCAAATCGTTACTCTAATCTTTTGTTGGAATGGCTATCATGTATGGGAACGTTTCACCACAAATTCCTGACGCGACAAAAAATAATCTAGATAATCATTTACAAGAAACACATTTGTATGAGCATTATTTGATATTAAACAATTTTCAGTGTACTCAAAATGCACTGAAGTGTACAATAACGCAGGAACGGAAATATATAATTTCAAAACATGCTTACGATAAAGTAAATGAAAAGTACATTCACATGGAGCCATTTCGTGTCGCCAGCCATTGTGTAAAGAACGTTTCGTTATATATCCTTAGTATTTAGAGTAGTCAACTTAATCGTTTTCGATTTTGAAAAACTACCACATACAAAAGTCAAGAGGACATAAAGGAACCCATAAAAAAAGCGTACTTACGAAATTTGATGGAAATAGCGTCTCTTCCGGTAAAGCAGCAAACAGTCGTTGATAATGGACGAAGGCTTCGTCAGCTACAAATTAAAAGTAAAATTAATCGTGGCCTTAAAAGTAGTAATAGTTGGAAGGCAACCAAAGTAAATAGTGTAAACGTGCAGGAGAATACAATACCAAGCAATACCACCGTAAGCGTGAAGACGTCAGTCAGAGTCTAACAACGCCCTGCTTTGCCTTGCCCTTCCCGGTTCCGACGTCGCGGCGTCATCAGCGCAGAGTTTAAGCGGGAAGATGAAACCATATCGCAGATTTCATGCATACACTCGGCTTTCTCAATACAAATTCATTTACTAATTTGTATACTCAGTTTTAAGCCAAGGGTTTAATCACCATATAACAAAATTATTAAAATTTAAATTCAGCTCCTTAAGCCACATGGGACAGAATCGCAGAATTAACAACTTTTCGTTGATTCAAATTATGTTAATATATGATCATCTGCATTTTTACAGACACATATGGGCAAATAGCCCGGTAGATACAGTTACAAGAATATTCACGTATTGCGTACGTGTCACGTTCAATTTAAATTTAGTTAAACTTTAAACGTTTGATAATATAAATTATTAGTCTTTGACAGTTGCACAAAATGAGTGGAATATACCGGTATATCAATTTTTAATAACCTTTCTGATGACATTAAAGAATTAAGAAACACTCCAGTTGCATTAAGAAGTGAGTTTCACAATATTCTCTCTGTAAATTAGTTTTTAGAAAGTAATTGTATTCATTCATAAACTTGGTATCTTAATACAATTATGTAAATTATTGGTCTTAATTACTGAAATATTTAAGAGTAAAAAACATGATTTCTTGATGGCATTAAAGAATTAAGAAACACTCCAGTTGCATTAAGAAGTGCGTTTCACAATATTCTCTCTGTAAATGAGTTTTTGGAAAATAATTGCATTCAATCATAAACTTTGAAGCTTAATAAAATTATGTAAATTATTGGTATTAATTACTGAAATATGTAAGAGTGAAAAACATAATTGTATTGATTTTATACTGTAAACATTTAATATTAGTAATTTGATCGTGGCCTACTTAATACGATAAGTTAGCGTATTACACATAAGAATTATGTAAATTAAATGATTAATTATGTATATAAATTAAGCAAAGAATAGACCTGATAACTGCTGGGGTTAAACCAAATATCTGAAATACTGATTTAAAAAGTAAGATGCTATAAGCTACTTTCAGAGTAATTTATGGAATTAAAGAAGTTTTGCTTAACATAATTTGTTTCAGAATTTTCCAAACAAGCAATTACATTTTACGCATTTCCGAAATACTATTAAGACACCACAGGAGAAATTAATGCTCTCAGTGTATAACGTTTTGAAAAGACATAAATACAACAAAGGACACAGTAACAATTGGAAACTAATCTACGAGAAAAAGTAAATTGCCCTATTGTTCCGAAGTGACAAAGGATCGAAGAACCTAACACACAAATTAAATAATAATATTAAAATGTGAGGACTAAGAATTACTTTCACATCATGAAGATAATTTACAACAAATACGTATAGCGAAATGGTTATTAGTCGATGGCATTACTTTAGAAAATTGAGGTGTATTGAAACTAATAGAAATAACATTATCCATAATACCGATAAATAGAATAGTCGAGCTTGAATGATGCACAATTTTGATTATGTGTAAAGGAATTCAAATTCAATATGGCTGTAGAAGTGCAGAGGAATGTATACGTCAAACAATAATCAATTTGCTCCACTGTGTAAAATAAATCGTGAATTGCTCGAGTATTGACGGAGACATGTTGGGGAAGACTGGAAGAATGATTCGCAATGGTTCATATAATAAACCTGAAATGGTGGATATACTCGCACAGGTATAATTGAGATACACTGGTTTGGTAGAAAACGTAGTTAGCCCTCTTAGATATTGATTATTATGTTTCTACAATTTTTAAGGTTCAGGCAAGCACAAATAGGTCCAATTAAATAGGCAGTTCACATCTCAAAGAATAGATAATTGAAATAATTACTACAGACACTTGCAAGTATAATGGCTCTTGTTTAAACAATTTGATTTAATATCTTATTTTTAAATAGAAACCCTTCATTTTATTTTGAAAATAAGGGCGCAACGTTAAAATATAATCCTAGATGTATCATTCAAAAATTTATAATTTAGAAATTAAAAGACCTTATAAATTGAAGTAGCAATAATTAAGACTCCTATTAAGAGAATGTAAATTTACCTGAAATAATTAATCGGTGTATTATTTAAAAAATAAATTTGTATTTTTCTTAATTTGTGACTGACGTACCACGATTATCGTTTCCAATTATTTTATAATTAATTAAACTTCCTTTTTGAGCTTTATTAAGATTTTAAGAATATAGGCTAAGCCAAGTTAAAGCAGGGTTGGGCGACATAGTTTTTGTCAGTTTGATGCAAGTCTTACAAATGCCGCCCCTTAAATGTTTTGTCTTCAAAATAATCTTCAATTTTAAGACTACGGTTAATTTACGAATACAATTTTTGAAAATATAGTATTTAAAATAAGTCTTTTTATTATTGAATGGCTCAAATTGTATTTTGATTTGACTTTTATGCCGCCCCATTGCGGATCCGCCTCTCTCTATCAGCACGACACGGCCCTGAATAAAAGTTATATTCATTAAATATATTTTGCACACGAAGAAAAGAAAGACGACGGGGTTTCTGTAATCTTTGTTTGCCTGTGCAGTCTATGGTTCTGGACACTTGAGCCATTGCCGCTATCATTGCTGATAACTGTCATGGCTGACTCATCAATACATATCACTCCTTCGTCTGTGTTGTAACTCACTAAATACCTGCCACCCAAGTTGAACAATTGATATGTTGTGTTTCCCACAATATTCAAGCACATGTCCCTTATTTTCCCTGTTCCTTGCGGATGTATGTTTCTCATATGAATAGCGTCGGAGACATTTGTTTGGCGAGCTACAGTAGCCGTCTACAGTCTCGTAAAGTTTGTTTATCCGAGTTCAAGTCTTCCTCTCCCAAATCACCCCACTCTCCTCTCTCCCGCGTTATGTTGACGAGTCTATCACTTTTAGTTGCTGCTATAGGTGTCAGAAATAACTTCAATTGATTCAATTTATAATTATTGTAAGCTACTCTGATGATTTTTTTTAATGCGAACATTGTGAGGTGACTCAACTGCTTAAGCAAAACCCAAACCAATTTACACTTCGACATTAGGAGAAAACGCACCGGAATTGGTTACGGTATGAAACAATTCTTAGCGTCAGGTTTTCAGGCCTGGAGCCAGGATTAAGTGTCGAACTTTTGGTGGTCAAGAAACGGATACACTGCAACTTATAATTGGTCTCTCCTACCACTTGGCATGGGAAAGGTTTGTCGTCCCCTTACACTGATTTAAGGCACCAACTTTAAGAAAATATTCTATTGGGCTCGACCTCATTAAATTCTAAGGTTCTGACTACTAAATGAGCTACATTTCCCGATAAAAGTCCACGCCATCCAAGTTCAATACTACAGACTCATTCACATCTCCACAGATATAGTTATTTTCGATTAACTTGTTTATTACATTGTCACAGTCAAAGACAGTCCAGTAGTTGCGCAGGTTCACTGTACTTGTAAATTCTATTACTGCTCTATGATTGGCTGTTCCTGTTTTATATTTTTGTCAAACTTTGACACCACTTACTTCCAGGCGGCGACATTCACGAGAACTTTTAGTGGTATACAGAGCTTCGTTTCAATGGCAGTACCGGCAGCCGCTTAGCCTCCGACGCTACGCGATATCCAGCTATCGACGCTAAGAAACTATTGCAGGACAATAAATTAAATTTGCTTGTATTAATATTGGCCGTTGCTCAATTTCAGAAAACTTCTCTAAAGACGCGTATTTAACCCTATGGTTGTACGACCCTCTTTCGGTAACATCTAATTGATATGATTACGTTATCTATTACAATTCGCGTTCGTATTTCCCTCGTAGCGATAAATTGTCTGGTGACCTCCAACAATTATATAATTTTTACGTATCCAGGTTTACGTTACTTAAGACATGTTCAGTGGCGGCTGGTCAATATGTGCTCGGCAGCTACAGCACAAATATATTTAGGAAGAATTAATTTTTCGTAATGTTAAGAACGCATTTAACAGTGGGAATTTCTCCGCTATGGTAGCCAGCTGGCTATCTCCGTGCTACCCGTGGCTCAGCACAGGATATCTCACTGGAATGAAAAATGAGCATGCGCAGTATTCCACTCCACTACCCGCAAAGTTCAAAAAACGGTCAGCACATACAACAGTGCCATCATGCGTGGCGTGTTCCTAATACTAAGATTATTTAAAATATGTACGAGGGAAACATACTTTCGTCTTATTGTGTGTCAACTTGATGCTAAATCATTACGGAATCAAAAATCAGACTCTATTGGAAACTATGTAGACGGATATAGAAATGTAGCGTATTACGCGTAGGGCCATCTTTCACAGACTATTGGTAACATTAACGCTGTTGCAGTATTATTATTTTACGTATTTATCCTAGTAAAAAATTGTTTCTTGTTGTAAATGCGGAAAATGTCTACGTCACTATCTGGTTCTCTGTAAATTTAAAGCTTACAATAATGTTCAAGTTTAATTGTTCATTCAAGAAAACTTTGTCGGATCTTTAATAAATTTTTTTTAGCAAGTCTGCAATTATCAAAAATTCACGTTTCGCAGAGAATTTATTCTAACTATATTTTGTGAAACCGTCAACCTCCATGTTCCGAAATTGAAATAATATCGAACGTAAATTTATGAGCGTAAATAAATGTTTCTATTTTTAGTATTCTGTTCCGAGGTACTATATCTTATGATATAGAGAAAATGGAGTTTAATATTATTATATTTATTAACTCATTGGAGTGACAGTTTAACGAAAATGCCGATTTTCTAAGAGAGCACTGAAATATTTTTTGTTCCGATGTATTACTGTCAAATTTACGCTCTCACCTATAGTTAATTTTATGAGCTCGCGTTGACGGGATTTCGAAAATTTCTAGACGTTAGGAACCTGCGGGCCACAAAATACAGTTTAGGAGACGATGAAATACCGGAAGATAAAATCTGCCAATATTTGGGAACAAATTTAAACTGGGGTGATCACATAGCACGAAAGGGACGAAGATCTTAGCACTTCTTAAATAGAATGCTAAAGAAAGTACAAGGAAAGCTAAACTACTAGTTCGAGTATGGAGCCGTGTCTTGGGACCGAACGTAAACACGCGTTGGAAAGAATTCGGAAGAAGTTAACTAAATTATTCCATACTCGGGATGACGTGATTTGATTCTTTGTTATCAGGTTTATTATTTTTTTCTGATTTGTACATTGGTTGCTGTTTGATGGCATGTAATGGGTGGTAGTTTTAATTCCATACAATACATTAGGCGACGGTTTCAATGTTGCCGAGTTCCGGGTCGTCGATTCACGATTATACGGGTCTGCTTTCATTATCAGGAACAGATTGTCGAATTAATTATTGGCCTATTGCCCTTGTCATTAATAACAGTATAGGATATAACAGCGGGATGTGACATTCAATAATAATTATTATTATTGTTAGTCGGGTTTTCTGTTGTCTCACGAACAGAAAGAGTTCTTATTCTATCCCCTGTGAGTGTGGGCTCTGTTACGGGAGTGAGACATGTAGGAAAGAACACAACAATCACGTAAACTTAGGAGAAACAACAAAGTCCGAATTAACTCAACGCAAACTAACATTTGATTTAAAACTTCAGGCTTCATTTTCCAAAGCAGCCTAAATTTTCCATAAATTTTGAATTCTATATTATTCACAAACCTCAAACTCCAAACAACAAAGCTCAACTCACCAGAATGAAGTCCCCCACAAACTACGAACAAAACAGACCCTTTTCTCTTTCTTCTTCCACTGTATGCATTTAGAGCAAGTCCTGGATCCTCTTCAGTCAGATGAGATGAATTATTAGTCCTTTCAGAAGTGATGGGACCCGTGAGCCCAGTTCTGGTTGCTATTCTTCTTCCCTCAAAGCGAACAGTCTTTTACTGTTCGAAAAGTCGGACTGTTTCGTCTTCTTAAACAGTGGAAAAACCAAACGACAAGTCAAAAAGACGCAAAAGATCGATTTGATTGTCTGACTGCTGAAGATTCTGTCGTAAATGCAAATGTGTGAATGAAAGTCTCTTTGATACATTCAACAGAACGCTGCTTTCGGACGGGACACGCGATTAATTAGTTTCTAGAGACTAGTTGATACATTCTACGTCGGCATTGGAGTCGCGAATGGAACCACGACTCGCCAATAACAGGGAATATTCTGCAAATCAAGCTTTCTTACCAATCTGACTTTCCCTCTCATTCGACGTCGAATGGAGTGGAGTTTTGATTATTATCTAAGAGAAACCAGCGTTTCGAATAATTAAAACTCTATTCCTTTTCATAGATATGTGAATGAGTCCGAGTTCCAATATCCCGGCGGATATAGAAAATAAATCTTATCGATGGGGTTATAATTTTCATATGAGGCATTTAATTTTAGACTTAACCTATGCTCGTCGATGTCAAGGAAGATTTAAAAGCGTTAATTAAAGACATTCGAGCTACATTACTCATTGAGATTTCTGATTTTCTGGCATTTTTTCCCATGCAAATACACAAAACATTCATGCAGACAGAACGTTCAGCCACCGAAAGTAAAACTTACCAAGAAAGTTAGCTGTCAGCTCTTTAAATTCTACTCTGTAACAAACGTAATTTATTACTCTCTGCGCCAATCACATAAATTAGACATCAATTTACAGAGACAAACTTATTATATCATATTGCTAGAAACGACCACCAACTTTGATCGCCAAATGATCAAATGAACGGTGGCCACCTCCCCCACTACTCTCACGTCTCCGTTCGTTGTAGTTAAGGTACGTTTCCATTATTACAAATTTGTCCCTCAACATGTGTCCGAAAATTTGTTGCAATGGAAACAGTTTGCAACGTGTTGTGCAACAAGTTGGGGAGCAAAATGTCCCAAGTGATTGTGGAACACAACTTGTTGCATGGACAAAGGAAACGGACTGCAACATGTTACCATTACATGCGCATGCGCAGTGCAGCCAACACTCTTGGTCCAAGCCTTAACCTACCCTCAAAAACGTGCTTTCTTGTTTGACGTTGTATCTTCATTGTTGTGCCACATTTTATGATGTAATGGCTTAAATATAAAGTGACGAAACTTATTGAACTGTATGAACATTAGACAGTGTTGTGGAATATGACAAATTCAAACCATAAGAACGCATTTCAGATAATATGGAATGCACCATCGAAGAAGATGAGAAGAACCTTCGCTCAATGAGTTCGCAATACCTTACAAAAGAAATTAAAATAAAAAAGAGTAAGAAAAGCGGTGTTGGTACAAAATAAATTTACGTGGCTAATTATTAGAAAAAATTCAAAATCATTTGCTGTCATTGTAATAAAATTATCGAGCCCAATTTGGTGACTTAAGTCTCTCATCAACTATTTATAGGCTCCTTCCGAATGTCTTATCGCTATAAAAAAACTTCTAATCCACCATCACGGTCGTTTTCGCCTTTTTTTTTTTAAAAAAAATAATAAGTTCGTGGAACCCGCATTCCATTATCACAAAAACTGAAGTAGCCGATTAGTCCATATTCGCTCAACTAACCTAAGAAACACTGTATCTGATTAACAGTAGAAAGAAACTATACAAATGTTGCAGACATCATTAAAATGGCAACATAAGAATGAATGACGCGCAACATGTTGCCGGGACTTGTTGCGCGACATGTACCTGGAATTTGTCAGAATGGAAACGATCGATGTGCAAGTCACAATATTGTACTAATTTATTGTAATAGGTGATTTAAAGGGGTGAATATGACAATGCTGAAAGCTTCTTAATAATTTGAAATGAATTAGTACACAATTGTGTCTGTTTTTCGTTTAACTTTTTCAAGATGTGCATCTTATTATTTTCTCAATTATGAAAAATATTTTACGGAACCGGTAAATATTTTTCCTCATATGTCATGATTAAAAAATTGTTTGGCTTCATAGCCGAGCCTGCGTTTTACAATATATTAATTATAACTTCTTTTGAATAATTATAGAAGTTTAATATTTATATTTTCATATTTATCTGCAATGGCGTAGCGTGGATTTCAGCCGCACGGGGGTTAGGTCAAATTCAAACTTAACTATTTAAATACAAAATTCTCCAAAATTTACAGAAATTCTGAAATATTGCCGCCGCGAAAAAGTGCCGCCCGGAGTGAACAGTAAAGTATGTTGCAATTTTCAGGAAACGTATGTTCACGTTATTCGTCATTATTGATTTGTTTATTACATGTTGTAATGGAGTATTATTTAATTAATTTTTATGAATAGAAGTTTTTTTCAAGTAAATTTGATGGCCGGAAGATTGCCATCCACTAGTTTTCGGTATCTCATCCGATTGCAAAAACACATATAATGAATGGTTCCCTATTCCCTTTTGTTTATGTGAGTAGTCCAAGTTTCCATGAATTTCAAACATGACTATTTTTATTTGCTGTCTATGGCCTGCGTAACAATTTGGTCTCATGGTCTGCACGTATTAACCAACCAAATTTGTGACATACTCATGAAAGACAAATGTACTAATCACTTCAGGCTAACAAATCCAAACAACTAATTTATTACAATGAAAGGATTATAAAAAAAGTGTTCCCTTAAAAGAACTAACCTGCCCATCACTAAATTGCAAATAAATGCAAAAATGCTTTAAACTTCTTCCAGTTTCATATCACAGTTATATAATACTCTTGCGATAATTGATCAGATTTGTGATTCTTCGATTACATGATAAATGCCTTACCTTGGGTTACTAATTACATGACTTGCAAATACATATATTTGTGGGCGTTCGATGGGACTGTGCCCACACAGATCGTAACTATTAGAATTTAGAAAACATTACATAGTTGGATGTGAAGTTCAGAAATCAAACTAATGAAAGTAATGAAAACAAACCTATTTAATCATATTATATATTAAGCCATTTTTTCCTTGAGGATATTTAAACCAGATAGTTTAAGAAGCTTTCCATGAACCATAAAATTATTATTTAGACAATTCTCTGAGCTCTAAACTGGGCCGCCAAGAAATTTGATGCACGCTATTGACATCTGGAAAATTATGCTTTCATAAACATTGAATTACTTTCAAGTTTAAATAAATTTAATGTACTTTGCATTTACTATTCGCAATATTTTTTAGATATAATTATGTTAACTTAGGTCAGGTGTTCTTTTGAAAAATATTATACTTTAATTTCAGGTCTGTAATTAAGACAATGGATGTGGATCACAAAATAATTGGGCATTATTATCATTGTTGTGCGTGTAAGAGGGATGATTGTTATTGCAAAAACTGGCACTGCTCTTGACATCTATGTCAAATCTAACTGTTTATGTAGTGAAACAGAGCTGCCTCTACATCAAGTGTACTTGTAAAACCATAAAACCATAATTGCATAAACAAAAATGAAGGAACTAGATAAATAGTGATAATGTTTAAAAAATAATAAAATCAAGAAAAAATAAAAATAACACATTAATCACTGAAACATGCAACCTTGATGATGAGATGAAAATAACTTGAAATGGAGCATTACAAAAGGAACTGTGACCTATCCACAAAGAAGAAACACATCTTAATATCAAACATCCTAAGAAAAACATAAGGAAGAAATATCACATTGAACAAAATACCAAAGGACAAATAGAAAAGAAGAGGTTCTGTGTAGTTTTCCATCTAAAGTTTGGCAGATCGAACAAACAGTACACCATGGGGCAGAAGTTGAACTCGAAATATGAAATGTCTCAATAATTATAATAACTTTAATTCAATTCCACAATTTTAGGGTTTCCACACAAAGGAAACCTCCTTTAGTTTCAGGTTCCTCATGATAGACAAAGAAGAAGGGCACTATTTGTTATTTGCATTGCACACAAGCATGCAGGAAATATATGTTGTACATCTGACACCAATAATATTATTAAATACTTCCCCAATTAACACACCAATATATCTAAAAAATTATAAGCAACCTCTCATGAAAAAGATTTTTCGAACATTCAGTTGCAAAATCTGAGATAGCCAAATTTGCAATTTGAGTAGGTGCAATCCACGTTTGAATCAAGGTGTACTCTGCTATTAGTGAGACATTTACAATTAAAATGCAAGTGCAACTGCACAACTGTGTCCATACTTTGCTCCACAAAATCTCAAGTATTTTCATACACGGCAGCCCTATAACCAAGTTCATTGACTATTAGAATATTATATATTGAGACAGTCTTCAATTTGTCACATTTCTGTACCACCATCAACTTCAAAGACAATTCTTTTATTAAATGCAGTAACTGGACTCTATAAACCAATTGTATAAATTTTCTGCAAAGACACACTTTATCAAAATGATAAGAATAAAAGAAGACACATAGTACAGGAAGACAATAAATTTTGTTTGGTGAATACTCGTGTAGATAGGTAAAAGAGAAATATTTATCTTTAAATCATATTTACGAGTTTTTAAGATTAACGTAAAATAAATTTACACATTATAAATATAATGAATTGTAGTTTGTGAGAAGAGTTAATGGCCCTTCTGGGCATAACATTTTATCACTTTCCAAACACTTAAGGAAACAATTACAAAGGTGCCATTAATACATCAACGTCAATTTTGCACCAAAGGAATTTGTTGCAGGTCATACTTACAAGCAAACACTGAATTGGCTGCAGTATATACTTACATGCAAACACAGAATTGGCTGCATATTATACTTACATGCAAACACTGAGGAGATAGAGTGAAAGACAAATTATTATGTTATTTATGTTGCTTACTTAAAAGTTAAATGTACTGCACATTTACAAATCTCCTATTGTAGTATATTCACCATACAATCAAAAAATTACAGCCATTGGAATTGATTATTTATTAATGACAATCCAAGGTGTAAAGTATTTTGCGAATAAATTAATTGTTCTGTTTTAATTCAGTTGTTATTAGTAATAAGTAAAGTTTTACAATTGGTGCTCAATGTGTTTGTAATAATAAAAAGCAATTTATTATTTTTAACCTCTTATTTTGCAGACTATATGAAGGCTGTACAGTAAAGAATAGATTGTAAATATTTTTTGCAACATACCTTTTCTTATCCTTCATATATTGATACCATTTTTCAAAGTAGTCCCAATTACTATCATACACTTGTCCCACAATTTATTTTCATTCCTCAGAGAAACGCTGGAAGTCATTATTTTATAGGCTTTCAAAATAACCACCACCACCTTCACTATTACTTCTAATGATGAAAAATGCTTTCCACATCTGTGTTGCTTTTCATTGGGAAAATGAAAGAGGTATGAGACACTAAAACTGGACTATAAGGAGGAAGAGGAACTCGGTTCACATTGTTTGAGACATATTTGGCAAAATAGTTTACAATAAGCTAGCATTATTATTGTGCAACATTCAGTATGATGCTTTTAGTGGTTTAATGGTCTTGAATAATTTTCAATTCATCTCTATTGAATGCTCTCATTACTGTTATGAATGCTGATACACCATTCACTAAATATAGAATAATTATGTGACCATAATGTTGGTGATATCAAGATTTAAGCAAATTACACACAATATTTAATTCCACATATATTTTGTGAATAACAAAATTATGATTATGTTTTATTGAACAGCCAATGTATATTCAATTTCATTCCCTTGTTTAGTTCAGAAATAAATCAATGTAGACATATTACATCTATACATTCTGAAATAGTCCCAAGTTGGACACTCAATTATTTTTATTATAATTAGTTCTACTATTAATTGAAAAATACACAACAGCTAACATAGAATATTTCTGTATTGATAGCTTGAGTGTGACATTTTTTGAAAAAGTACATATACTCTACTGATGATAACAGTTTCAAACAAATACAAGGTTTTTATTTATTATGCCTTCTGTTTCAAATAAATATCAAGTTTAATACCTAGGAAGAACACAGACCGAAGGTATGAAATTTATTGTTCTCTGTAACATAATGGAAAAACTGATAAACAATATTTTACCTACACACATGTACACAGTGCTGCCATTGAGAAAATGTTCCAGCACAGTTTTGAACATCATAACAAAATAAAAATTAAGATTCTACTTCTCATGTAGCAACATTTTGCAAACTATGTTATACTTTTGACAAACATTTCCAAGTCTGGGTGGGGAAATTTATTTGCATATTATAAACTTTGTATTGTGTATTTACAGATTTGGAATTATACGTACAGACTTTTCTTGAAGCATATCTACAAAAAGTGTAATTTTCCCTATTGAATTCATTATCTACATTTAAATAATATATTATTTTCGGACTTATGAATCAAATTGGCCAACAAATATAAAAGATTCCATTTTTGAAATCCTGCTCCCTCAGCATTTGATGAAAATACAGAAATATTTGAATGGGACACTCGAGAATCTTGGCTGAATTATGAAATAGGAAAATATTCATGTTACAAAATGTAACACTATTATTTAACTCACATATGAATCATAATAATGTATTTCACAATATTTCAAGGTTTTTTAATGTGCAATAATGTTATTTCCTTTTTTGAAATGCAAAATATCTTGATGAAGTTGTGACAATTATTTGAATGAAAGTGTAACACATTCTAGTTCAACTGCACTTCTCCAGGATTAATTTTTGATGAAAAGCAAATGACAGCAGCATTAAATAAATGTTGGTTTCAGTTGGTTAAATTCCTATTCATAATGCACAGTTATGCAATTTAATTAATTATAATTGGTCAATATAAAACTACAAAGTACTTTATCAAAGTTATTTATAAATTGTTATTATCAGTCTGTTTAATTTGCTGAACGTTATGTTTTCAATTTAAACAGTTTTTAGAGTCAAATGAGGAGATAATCTAAATTTACTTCCAGTTTAGCCATGTGACTTATTTCTGAAATTCAAAAAAATTTCTAACCTTCATCTAGTCTCTACATAAATCTTTACCTCTCTCTCTCTGATATTTGCATTCAAATATACTATGACATTGTCAAACAATTGGTTAAGTAAGAATTAGGGGGAAAAAATTGACTTACTTGATGTTAAATTTTGAACAAGAGAATCTGTAATGTTCAGAACTTAGCAGCTCATCTCCATCCAACTTTGTTTGAAATTGTAAGTGTCCACTTGATGTTGAAGAATGAGGAGGGAAAAGAGGGTAGAAATTACAAACACTCTGTAATTGGATACCTGATAAAGAGTATAAATTCAAACAATACATTTCTCTTCATTTAAAAGCATATCCTTTAGTTTGGTTGTGACATTAATTTTACTCGCAAATTTCACATATGATTAGATGTTAGAGAATTTTATAAAACCAGGACTGATAATAAAACATTTTCTCTATACTTTGGTTAAGATTGTTAAAAATAGAACACAAATATTATGACTAGACATGGGGCTTTGTGAAATTATGTTTAAACATATTTTGTGAATTGTACAATATAAACAAACATTCTTAACATTTCACAAAAACAACAAACACAGAATAATCACTGGAAGGTATCAGAAATTAGTTGACAACTGTTTTTATTTTTTATTACTACCAAGGAAAAGGAATGATATCAAATGATGTTCACAAAAAAGGAACCATTTATTACATAAAAGTGCAAGAATACATTTATTAAATTTTATTTTATTAGAGAAATAATCTCTGGTACACTCATTTATAACATTAATCTGTTTAAAAATTAAGCAAAACAAATTGTGAAACATGCTGTATGTATTAAATTACATACAATAGGTAAAGGTATATTTTTAAATAAAGCATATTACATCAAAGATATTTGATAAAATGGTCAAAAATAGAACAGCCAAATGTTTTCATGCACAATAAGGTTCTGGAAACAATTACTTACATTTAACCAACAATGCCAAAGTCTATGCCTTCACTGCATAAAATACCTCTTAGGTGAAATTGTCAGTGTAAGACATTTTGAAAATTGCCTATGAGACAATTGCCAGATAGGGGAATGAGGACTGTTTCTGCTGCAGGCATAAATATGATGATCTAATAATTTGTTGCTATTATCAAATTTTACGAATATCAAATGAATTTGAAATAGTTAATGTATTTTCACCTTTAACAATATATTTATATTAAATTGTTGAGTTTCATAGAAAATTCTCTGCCAACTAAGTTAAAGTTAGGCTTTCCTGGAGCTAAATTATGTTAATCTTCGGTTACCAAATGAATTAGCTAATAATTGTAACATGTGTCAATAGTTACACCCAACTGTTACCAGGAGAAATCTTCAAAGAGAGTAGAGAAAGGATTTCACTTCAACACAACCTGAAATTTCATTGGACTCGCTCTATGGTTATAAATTTTTTTATTACAATTTGATATATATATATATTGTAATAGTAAGAATGTGACACTGTCAAAAATATTGGTATGGAAAGGATAGAGAGATAGGTTGTGGCTTACCTGAAAGTGAAGTACGGTGTCGCCATGAGGAACTGAAGGTTGTTCTTCAAATTTTCGGAGGCTCTCAGCCTCCTTCTTCAGGAAGGAGGCTGAGAGCCTCCGAAAATTTGAAGAACAACCTTCAGTTCCTCATGGCGACACCGTACTTCACTTTCAGGTAAACCACAACCTATCTCTCTATCCTTTCCATACCAATATATATATATATATATATATATATATATACTCTTCCTTCGGTCCCATATGGCTACACCATGCTTCAATTTCAGGTAAGCCACAAACTATCTCTCTTTTCTATCCATACCAATCATTACAATTATTTTGACAATGTCATCTTCACAATGTTACTATCAAATTTCACATGTGACTATTGAAAACTGAAATGACCTCTTCCAGTATTGTTTTAGGTAATTAATGTAAATGTATAAAAGAATCAACTACTTTTGATGCTATGTTGTAATAACTTCTACCATTTTGGTTTTTAATTTTACATCTACAAATGTTTTGGATTTCAATAGAACACACTATTCAAGTTATGCTTTTTCTGACATTATTTGCCAACATATTAAGTTATTCTTTATTGGAAAAATGAAGTACTACATTAAAAATTAATAATGGTGTTGTCATATCAATAAAAATGTAAGTATCCTAACTTGGTGCTAGTGTCAGAAATGATATTAATTTTTAATATATATTGTCAGGTAGCACTGAACTGCATTCCATCTTGAATAACACTTCTCAAAATCTGAGAACTATGTTTCCTGTACTGGTGGCTCTGTCCTCAATTACAGGTAAGTCACTTTCTAACTCTCTTTTATTCTATACATATTCATTTATATATATATATATATAATAGAAATAATGAAAGAAGCAACTTAATATTTTAGGGTTGAAATGACAAAAAATATACTAATATAAAAGCAGCATAACTTGGTGCTAGTGTCAGAAATGATATTAATTTTTATTATATATTGTCAGGTAGCATTGAACTGCATTCCATCTTGAATAAGGATGATAACACCTCTCAAAATCTGAGAACTATGTTTCCTGTACTGGTGGGGGGTCTGTCCTCAATTACAGGTAAGTCACTTTCTCACTCTCTTTTATTCTATACATATCCATATATATATATATATATATATATATATATATATATATATATAATAGAAATAATGAAAGAAGCAACTTAATATTTTAGGATAGAGACCAGTTGCAAACTTATGGTGTAAGTGAAATGACAAAAAATATACTAATATAAAAGCAGCATTGATATACACCAGACAAGGATGAAATACTAGAAGCAATACTAAGCAACATGCATGTTACAAATTCTTTACCCAATATATTTTTCTGTACTTTACATTTTATGTGCAAAAGTGCCATCAATTGAACATCACCTGTTTTATTAAAGCTATATCAACAGAATGTTGTTTTAATTGAAAAGGTGATTACAAGAAGTAATTTATCCAGTACATCCAAACATAACACAACACATATTTTGTGAACCATCCTGTTCACACAAATGACACATAATCAAGACATTTAATCATTATTTGATTATGGTCATTATTTTAAAGATTATATGGATTCAACTGTACCCAAAACTATAAACAGGAGAAATTCCCAAGCTAATGAGAAATCTCACATTATATTTTGGATTTATGCAAAGCTTTCAGTATTTTACTCCAGTGCTCAGATCAAAATACATGGAGTAAAGTATTTGTGTTTAATCGGTGACAAATAATATACATACATATTTACACAAATGAAGCATTTACCTCTAAAAACTTGACACTTATTATTTAGCAAACAAAGGAAAGTCATGTTGTATATTTTAACATGCAGGGGAAAAATTTTATAGAAAGAAGAATTTTGAAAATTAGAGTTACCTTATAACAGCACAACACATGAACAAATGACATCAAAGTTATTATATTTCAACCTGAGTATATAAAAGCATGTTATTAAAAATGTTCACATACATTTATTTTTATTGTTTGGATACACACAACACAAACAATTAACACATTGTCGACCAGGAAATAAACATATATCATCGACTATTATTTTGTAATTGAATGTGAAACAACCAACATAAACTTAAGTTTACTTTACATAAACATAAATAAAAACATGAAATATGGCACATTTTTTAAAACACTCTGTACTCTTTGTTCCTGCTCTCAACAGGTCGATACTTTTAATCATGAAGATGTAAAGGTACAATTGGACTTAAATTGTAACATTAATTGTTTTCAGTGGCTTTATGGAAGAAAATATTACAAAATGGAAATTGAAAGATGTTTTAATTAAATCTAGTAATGGGATTTCACAAGCGCGTTTGAATATTCCCGACATCTGGATCGTCGGTGATTTCGCCCCCAAAGTCAGAACATTGCAACAACACACGCCCTGCCCTTTAAATACCTCGTATAGTTATTTATGCCACATTCTGCACCCCACTGACCAGTTCAGAGCTTAGGTACACCAGTCCATTGCAGGTGACCAGCTCAGCTCAGCCCGGCCCGGCCCGGCCAGGCCCGGACCAGCCCAGCCCAGCCCAGTGAGAACAATGTCTACTGCTTCCTAAGTCCCAGTGATAGTCTCTGAAGGAATTTCGTGACTTGATACTATACAAAGCTGTATACCATTTATAGTCATGACTTTTCTTCCCAGACTATCACTCAGAAGCAGAAAGCTGTGGACGTTTTTCTGCCTGGAAGTGACGGAACCGAGTAGATCCATAAATTTGACAGGCGGATTCAAGGGCTTATGTTCTAAACTGATATTCTTACTCCCTGAAAACTAACTATATACATTACTGCAAAAAAAAACGTCGGTCAACCATTTTTTCCCCTCTTTCAATTTAATTCTAATACTTTCTAATAATTTCCCACCTGACTATTCTTCGCCCACATACTGCTCCTCCAAATCCGACAATACTTCAACCGAACAAAACTGTCTCGCGAATTTCGGTTTGATAATTATAGTTACCTTGCCGAGAGCCACGAGAACATTAATTGTAAAAAGAATAATTACTTTAAATTACCTGAAACCCAGAACCCGAAACTTACTGACACCGGGCACCAAGCAGCCTGACGCTTCGCGGAGTAGAACAGGCAGGTAAGCCGATCGATAAGCTTTTATAGCCTCAATAATGCAGTGTGTTCAACATAAGAAATGGAAAACTACCCTCGAAAAACGTTTTATGGCACCAAAATGAATTATTTGGGAAAAGAGGCAAAACTGAAGAGCAATATTTTTACAGAAAATTCATAATTATAATGAATAACAAAAATGTAACAACAAACCAAGTTTTTATAATAATTTAAGAATAAAATTGAAAGAGTTATTTACAAATTTTGTAAAATAATGCATGGACCAGCGCCTGTTTTCTGTTACTATTGTGACAATATACATTTTTTTTGGTGAAATATCCTTAAAGAGACAATATTTGAATGCAAAAAAAACCAACAAATTATCAATGTACCTATCAGAATTTTGTAAACAATAAAATACTTTTATTTTAAAGCAATACCAAATACTTCTTTACATTTCAAAAGAAAGTATAGAAACCATAAAATTAGTCGTAAATGGGGAAGGGGGATTTGCTGAGAAGAAATTGTATGGGCTTTGACATACACTACATAAAGCAGAATAGTACTAAATAAATACTATAATAGATAAAGCTGTCATACAACGTCTTAATGTTGCAATTTGTCTCTTCATGTTCATATTATTCCTTACTCTTTTGCATTTAATATCTTTAGATCAATTTAATTTTTTTTTAATTGTGGCTACTAAATCTTTCTTGAATTTCGCTCTGTAATATTTTACTATTGGCCTAGGCCCTACAACAAGCAACCTTCCACTGCGAAGTCAACTTTCGCGCTTTTCGAAGTTGAAAGAAAAATATTTTGCTTTAAAATGCATAATAATGTATCACATATAAATATTTCTATAAAACTCAATATTTATAATTTACAATGAATGAAATGTCACGATCCTTTCAATATGGTCGTTTTTATTCAGTTTGTTATTTACCTCTGAGGGGAAAATTCTATTATTTTTCACGCTGAGGAAATTCTTTTCTTAAGGACAGTTTCTTTTTTGCTCTTAGTACTTGAGAAGATTAATTGTGACTTTAAATAAAGGGTAGATAATTGTCATAGAACGTAATTTGGTACTTTTGTTTGATCTAGATCTGGACATGGCTCCTACCGTGCTTCAGTGTGCAACATGCTTTTTGTGACCTACAGTGCAATTTAAACTTCACGTGTCAGGAGCAAGTGTCATTTACCTTTCTCTTCAGATACAATGGCATATTTGATTTAAATATCATAAAATTTTTTCACGTGTGCTTCATCAGATTTTATCTTCCTACTGACTTATGGTAATACGTATTTAATTATATTGATTACGATAGTATAATGAGGTACTTTTTAAAAGTTAATATTAAGCCCTTTTCGTATTCTGCATTATTTTAGCCCCTTCATTGTATTCATATTTTTCATTGTATATACAGCTTTAGATCAGTTTAATAATAATATATATTTGCAGAGATTACATTTTCTGTCTGGTACTTTTTTGGAATTTAATATTAAATTTTGCGGGATGTAATGTTTTGAATTTCCTTCCATCCATCCTGATTTTGGTTTCCCTATTTCTCCCTAATCGTAAGGGAATGTCTGGAATTGAGAGAATGTTTCAATTAAATTCGTGAGGACTACAAGGCTAGAATGAAACTGCATTGTTTATCAATATTTTGGAGTTCGGCACTCGATGCAGATAAGCCAGTCGTTGACGGAGATAAATGTCTCACAAAGTATAGTACATGAAGTGAACCTGAGCTCAGATTAGACATTGTCATGACGACAGTCATAGAAACCGACAAAACTGGAACACCTCCAATCAGAACCTACAAAAGACGATGGCTCATTTTATTCATATTTATGGTTTATTCGATGACAAATTCGTGGCAGTGGATTCAGTTCTCGATTATTTCGAACATAATTACAAGGTATTACAATGTATCGACTTTATTTGTGGATTGGACATCAATAATATTTTTTCTGGCCTACATTCCAACCATATTGCCAGCATCTGTGTTCATGGACAAGAAGGTCAGTAAAATCAAGCTTCTAGAATTAAGCTTTAATTGAAATTTTATTATTTTATATGACAATCTCATCTGAAATGTAAGCTTGTTAAATCGGTGTTACAAAAGTTTATTAGTTGCTTCTTCAACTTGTTATTTAAATAATGTAGCTCGATAAGGTTACAAGTTTGGTATGAGTAGGCCTATATAAAGATGAAATAAAACCCTAGTGTCCAGTCTATTTAATTTCTATACACTTAAAAGTTCTTCGACTTATTATTTTACAAAATTTGTAAATACTGCTCATAATCGTCTAATATCACGTACGTTGATGTTCGGTAAGTATAATATAAAACCATATATCTATCAAATTATCATATTACAATAAAATTATTTTTATTATAACGTTTCTGCAAATAATGTAGTTGTTGGTGTCGAATATCAACGTACGCTATATTAGGCGATTTGACCGGTATTAAGTCGAAGAACTTTTAAGTGTATAGAAATAAAATAGAGACTGGATACGCGGGTTTTATTTCACCTATATAAATAATGCAGCAAGAAACTACGATCCTGAATTAGCATTTCTATAATCAGTTTTTCCGTTTACACTTCACTTGTTGACACTATTTCAATTTTCATTTTTACACTTTAAATAGTGAAAGGTTTATTACAGTTCCATGACTCCCGTAACCGATTCAGACTTAAATAAGGTCCATCAGCTGAACATTTCTTTTGTTTTGAATATTCTAACATGTCCTCTCCTCCTTGAATTCTACTGTATTTAATTCATTCATAGGCACATCTTGACTCAACCTTGAGAGTAATTTTATTATTCGGGACGATTCATTGAACAATCGTCGTATTACCTTAGGATCCATGATTAACAGGAAGTAATTATAGGTCCAGAGAAATAACAAGTTGTGTAAAGATAACCACTGCCCGGGTATTGTGGGCTTAGGCCGGAGCTCATCCGTAAAAGTTAATAGGTGATATAATTAACGTTATTAAGAATGGTAGCGGCGTAGTTCAAGGTTCTCCGCCTTCTCCCTTCTTCTACTGAGCATGTGACACGACTTACTATATCTCACGACCTATACTTTAGCTTCCAATGAAGAGCCCAACGAGACGATGTCGGTGTTTACTTATTTTGTCATTTCCTTACCAAGGAATTAAACTACTTCACATATGCCAACTAGAACTAAAAATGATTTCTATGGAGTCAAGGTATGAATGCATTTTTGGGATAATGAATGGTCGCTTCATTGCAGGGCCTCAGGTGGTGCATCTTCCTGGGATCCTTGGGGACCACTGTAGGAGCTTGGACCAAAGCGGCTTCTGTGGACCGTAATTTGTTTTGGGCAGCGTACGTGGGCCAAACAGTGACAGCTTTAGCCCAAACCTTCATGCTTGCCGTGCCTCCTCAAGTCGCCTCCACTTGGTTTCCATCTCATCAGATCGCTACGGCTTGCGCACTTGGCGTATTTGGAAATCAGGCAAGCAATTTCAATCTCAATGTTCACTTTACAGAATTCTGTGAAGCATCTTAGTAACATGAATATGCAATAATTTGCATGAGAAGGAAATTGAAGGCATGTCGACTGTGTTCTCAGTAAAATATAGGTCTAACTCATCATAGGTTCCCGTTGTGGCTGGGACCTTGTCCATTAGGTATAAAGGCGACCCCGTTGATAGCATAGTGTGTTGTTGCATCTACGAGGCTGCAGTGGGACTGGGGAGTAGCGTATCACCGTCAATGTACAATCCTTCATGAACCGTATGTTTACGCAGGTGGGCATCGCTTCTGGGTTCGTATTCACTCCCATGATCGTGAGGAACCATGACAACGTCGACGACATTGGCGTTGATCTTAGATTCATGCAATACTTCATGGCGGCCATGAGCACCGCTGTCCTCGTCCTAGTCATCTTCTGTAAGAAACATTTACATTTATTTATTTTTCCATTATCTCTGTATATATATATATATATATATATATATATATATATATATCTGTCTGTGTGTCCCCCTCTTAAGGTACACTTTTTTTTATTTTCTTAGTGTATGAGCTATATTGTGGTCTGTATTTAGAAAAAGGTTGTATTGATGCTGGTTAAATGAAATGTTCACCAAGAGGTTAGTGTCCATTCCTACTCTTGGTTAATTTAAATAAAAACCCGGGCAACGCCCAGGTCCCCTCATCTAGTACTGAATAAATAGGACTTTTCGAATTATCATTACATAGCTGAATTAAAAATATATATATATATAATTTATTATCAATTTCATTAGTTGTCAGTTGAGGAAATAGGGTACGTCATTACATTAAGTTATATATGTTATCAGGAACAATGCTATGCTAAACTATAATTAATAGTATTTATAAATACCCAATTACAAAATTCTACGCTTGAAATATAAGTATAATGTTACATGTCTGTATTTGACGCACTTGTGATGACAAACATAGGAAATAACTGATTAATATTGAAGTTTCCGTTCTTCCTCATATACCTGGGATCCAGATAGTTATTTTACCACTTCTTTTCTGTATTCCTTATGGAGTTGTGCACTGCATCGTTTCAGTTTTCCAGGCTAAACCACCAGAACCTCCCAGCGTGGAAATGATGAACCGCCAACGGCTGCCTTTTGAATTCTGGGAACCTTTGAAACGGCTGTTGAGGAACCGGCCATTCGTTCTACTGATGTTCTCTTATGGCATCAGTGTGGGCGTCTTCAACGCGCTCTCAACTCTGCTGAATAGACTAATTCTTATCTACTTCGAGGTAATACTAATATGCGAGTGAATAAAAAATTATCTACACTTTATTTACCTAAAGGTAAATTCGCTTCTGCATAGTCTCCTACGTTGTCAATACGTTTGGTCCAGTGGACCGTAGGGTGCGTTTTCCGTTCAAAAAGTGCTTTCGGTTAGACGCGAAGCCACTTTGAAAATCGACCATTTTTGTACAGCATCGTTGAACGGCCTAAAATATAAGAAAGTTAGAGTGAGCGAGATGTAGGAAGGTGTACCTTAAACCAAAGTTGGTGGTTTGAACGGTACGACGAGCGTTCACGTGCAACAGTGTCACTTGACATAGACGATTGTTGCGAATTTATATGTTTCCACACCTAGGCCTACCTCTGGCGTTTCCATTCTGACTCATAGTTTCACAATCGGTGATTATTCTGCTCAAAAACGTAGCATCTTCCTTGAGGAAGAGTTCTCACTGTATTCAAGCACCACGCAGAGTTTACTGAACTCGAGCACGTCGTGGACGATTTGATGCCAGAAATATCACACTTCCTATGTTAAATATTTTTAGAAATAATGCAGCAGTTCATTCAGTTTATCGTAACTGGAATTTGAAGCAACTACATATCGCAATAATATACCTCAGTTTCCAGCATAATTCGGTTGGCCGAATCGGTATGTAGCTTGTGTTCGGATTTATCTGTGGAATTCTACTGCACACAATTGTCTCGCTTGAAATGAAAAGCCTGCACTATTCTTCAACCTTCAGCAGCCACAGTATAAATGGAATTTTGTTTTAGCACGGAGAAGAATTTGCTGGCCGAATCGGTATGCTGCTTGTGTTTGGAGGCTTGGTGGGAGGAGTTATCTGTGGAATTCTACTGGACAAAACTCATAGATACAAGTATGTAGCATTTTTCATCCAGTCGAACTATTTTCAGTAATTTACTGTAATAAAGGATGTTCTTGGGCCTACTGGGTTCCGTAATAACGTTGTAAATGATCTGTCGCCCAAAGTTTTGTCGGGTGATGGCATCACAGGGACCTCGAGGATTATGCGACAAGTGTCACTAGCGTCGTTTCTCCTGTATTGAGTTATATTATGTGCAGTCTCTACAGAGTTTCACATCGGTGTTAGATTCGATTCGAAGCCTACTTTTACCACAAAGCACAACAAGGAAGTTGGCAAATGTTTACGCTAGAAATAAAAAAAGAAAATAATTAAATTAATATTTAAATGAATAATTGGTTCCCAACCACATAGAGAGAAATTAACAGGGAAAGAATTACACCACATAAAATTATCATAAAACTAATAATTGTTATCAAAGTAGATGAAACATTGGTTCACCGTGGTCGCGGGTGAAATATTTGAACTAGATACGTGAAAATGTCTCATTACTTGTAGAAAGTATCCAGTAAAAAAGAGACAATGGGCGCTGAAAATTATCTGGTCTCAAATCTGAGAGATTAGTAGTAGACCTAACGTATTTATTAATAGTTCCAATTCCTTACAGCGTCCTACGAAGAGAAATCAGGAATTTTATGTGAACAGTGTACAAGAATAACTCTGATCACGTAAGAATTTTTAGGGGACTCCCCATTGATTTTACCAGAAATCTAGATCTGACGGATTAACTAGGCAGAGAAAATAATTGTTAACCTAATGCGTTATCAGATGGCATAATTTGATTTGGAATATACAGATGAATTTGGTAGTATTTGCATTCAGCTTCCTTAATTCGGTGTTTGCCAGAATAAAGTTCATCTCCTAATATAATTTTGGATCGTAAATCCTTGGCTGTAATTAAACGCTCATCTGTTCGATCTCTCAAAATGTTATGAATCACTTTGTATGCACTCGCTCGTAACATTCGTGTTTCCGACTTTATTTTCGTATTTGCCCCAACAAAGCTTCCATCAAATGAAAATATTTCAGTTGAAAAGAAATGTCAGTTCTAGGACTTAAACACTACGGTCTTCATTTAAATCTTCGTGGTTTTTCGTTTCGCGAGTAATGCCCATGGATTCACATCACAAATTACTTATCTTGCAAATAATTCGCATTGCACACTATCGCTATGGGAAGTCGGAAGCAATTACTTTTTTTTGCAGTAAAATGCACAAGTATGATCTCCAAATATTTCTTTGTTTCTTTCAGAGAAATTGCCGTTGGTTTGTATGTCCTGACCCTGTTAAGTATCGTGGGCTTTTACTTGACTTTACAAACACAGCTCGAGGTTCCCGTTTACGCGGTGTCTCTAGTTTTGGGGTGAGTACGATTACAGAGCGGTCTACTGTACGAGTGCTGGCGTGTACTCACTTGCTTTCCTGCTGCAGGCTTACTCTGAACGGCTACGTCTCCGTGGGATACGAGTTCGTGTCCGAGCTGACGTATCCGGAGTCTGAGAACCTGTCCGCTGGTCTGCTCATGTGCCTCACGCAAACCATCAGCATGGTTTTCAGCATGTCGTACGGACCGCTTATCGACATCGTTGGGGACAAGTGGTCTAGCGTCTTCATGAGTTGCATGGTCCTTGTGGGTTGCGTCTTCACCATGCTGGTCCCTCCAGATCTCAAGCGCCTGGCAAGCCAAGACGAGCATCGACTTCCAGAAAGCTAAATTACTCGTACTACAAGTCCAAGACTCAACAACTTATTTCACAATATTCGCAATTTAATTCTATGGAGACTGCGAAATACGTGAAAAATTACGTCTCCGGTGAAGCCATTTCATTGTCATTAAAACTCAAATGTAAAGTTACATATAAATAACCAAAAATTAATGTTTTCAGTGTTTTTATTTTTGATTATTAGTATGACTTAAGATTTCAATATTCATGGAGACCAATAATTGAAAAACTGTTAGTCAGTTCAGAGCTTCAGTGTGACTGAAAATCTTGGACATTGTGAAGTCCATATGGAAATATCTTAGGATCCTGGATGCACACAAACCTTTCCTTTGAATGTATATTGATAAACAGGTAGTTGCCTATCACATAAAACGGTGAACAGTTCCAACAATTAACTTATAATTAACAGTTCGAGTAAGATAATCGTATCTTCCTTAACTTCTATGATGAAAGTGGCAAGTATTATTATTTTGTTATTGGAATCATTTTTGCAATTCATGTAGGCATTAGCCTTTCATTGTGTTGTGTTTGTCAGGAAAGTGGAACCTGTCACAGGTCTGCTGAACATTATTAATCCTTTTGCTACTCTTACACAACACACAAAGAGAATCTGCACATTATACATGCTATACTACAGATTTGGTTGACATTAGCCTGGATTGCTGATCAAGTACAGAAACATTCCAAGACTCAATGATAGATTTTAAATTAAATAATTTAATCAAACAGGGGTTGATTTACTTAGGTGGACTGCAAGATACTTATAGAGTGTAATGTTAGTGGTGTCTACCATAGTTTTTTAATTGATACAGCTGTATCATTGTATGTTCAAAGAAATGCTTTAGCCATTAATTTTGTATCTATTGTAAGTAGTAGAAGACCCATAGAACTCTGTGCAAAATTGTTTATCTGGTACAATTCTTTGTTTTGTGTCAGACGAATATTCAAGATCAGGGCTGATTTTATCACAACCATCAAAATTGTATAAAAAGTCCTTTCTCCTTCAACTAATTTAATTTGTTATAAATTTATTACTAATAGGAAAGAAATTGAAAACCAAAAAACTAGATAGCAAAACAGTTTATAAAATTTATTTTTAGCTGCTAACACAATAACTGTGTTAGTTTAGTTCACAATTAACTTTGCTATGATTGCTTTAAATTTGAACACATAAGCAGCAATATAAAGACCTGAAAAACAAAGTACAAATTATATATAAAATAAATCTTTAGTCTCCTATATATTATTTGAAAACTATTTTTAAGGTTAAAATATAAGTTATAAAGCAAATATTAAAGAATACAACATTGATATTTAACTAATAAAATATTTCAGTACAACATTTTCATGAAAGATACTTACTTATGTAATCAGTAGCATATTAAAATATGCTTCCAGGTTTCCCTGATGTCTCCTTAATGAATGTGAGTGAAAATATGTTATTTTATGTAAGTATAGGTTGAGAATAAGAACTAAAGTATAACTTAGCAACTCTGCTATATTTCTTCAATAAATATTAACGAAATTTTGAATTCAATGTGTGTGCACGCTCATGGCCATGAATTAATTTTAATTATTTTGAGCCTACAAAATGAACTTCTGACAAACCATGATACCTACTAATGTCAGATATTTCCAAATTCTATTTTTAAAGTAATTAAAATAATGTTAATATAAATAAATTTTTTGAAGCTTAAATAGTTCAAGATCGTTTAATATATATTAACATGAAGTCTGGTACTTCATTTTCTGTCAAATCCTGAACAAAAGAAGGAATGAGAAAAAAGTTAAAAAGGATGCTGCAAAACATAGAGAAAAGAGGAAATAGAGACAAAGGTTTTTCTGAGGTCAGAGGTGGAGATTAGCATCTGATAAAACAGGAGATGGAGTTTTTAGAGAGTTGTTATGTAGTAGTGGCCAAACGATTTGCATATTCTCTTTGATTTGTTTACTACTTTTCTATTAGGTGTAGTGTAGGTAAAGTATATCGTTTTTTAACGGGCTTATGTGGCAAGTGTGGTAGAATAAGATAGTTGTCCATAACAAGGAAGGTTGAGGAGTTGTTCCAAGTAAAAATGACTCAATATTTGGAATTGAGGTTATTGAGGAATAAGCACAATAATTTGACCATGTGATAATAGATATAAAATATCTTGAAATTTGATGACCATGGTGTGGTAACATTATAACAAGTGTTAATTGTTAATTCCACTTGAGAGCATAGATCGGAAACAAATAAAAATGATCAAAGATGACAGTAGTGGAAACTGTGTGTAAAAAAGAATGGAAAATATTCCAGTGAGAATGTATAACATGAGGAGTGGCTTAATGAGAAATAGGAGGAGAGTTACATACATGATGAAATTTACGATAAATCTGAGGGGAAGGGGCATATTGTGAGAAGATACAAGTTATTAAAGTACAATTTAGGGGAATGTGAACAGAATAATTAAAATTTTTGTCTGTGAAGGTTTTAATAAAAGACAAAGAGATCACTGTAGTATTTAAACATTACATATTCCTTGGTCCTCAATTAAACTAATAATATTATACCAACAATATAGTGTATTAATAAATATGGTGGTATATTCAGACAAAGAAACTCATAGAAAATCATTCAATGGGATGCATACAAGGGAACTTTTTTAATCACAAAAATTTGTCCATAACCTGAGAATAATATAAATGTAACTGTAACAGAGATTATGCCACTGGATATTACAAGCTTTGTTAGAGATATTTGTAGTGAGGAAATTGTTTCCAGCACTATACTAAATTTCTGAAAAAGATGACATGTCAGTAGAGAACTAAATAATTTTGAATAATGTTGACTATGCACCATTTCTTAAAGATGTTGATTCTTCCTTTTCTTCTCTATAAATCATTTCAGAAAAAATTAACAAGACATTAAAATTTCTCTTACAAAGTTTTTTATACCAAAAAAATATTTTACAGTTCCAACAATTTATCCCAAAATCTTATATCCAAGTCAAATGAAATGACCATCTAAACTTAATTAATTGTTAAATGTACAATTCCCAATTAGTATTAAAGCTAAGCTCATTCAATGCAAAATCCTGAGCCTAAAACTAGTGGGAATGTTCAAGGATTTCTGATTTTATACTTTACACACAAAAACCTGAAATGATTGACATAATTCATTAAGGTTACTGATGTAATTATTTCACCAGTCAGTAATGTAAAATCAGCACTTTTAAATAACTACTTGATTATGGTCATATAACATTTTCCTTAAGCAATCTAAAACCAAATAACAAGTCTAAGTAATATTATTGATCGAAAGATACTTTTTTGAAGGGAACATAATAGCAACATTCCTGCATCATAAATGTGACTAATAAAAAGTTCATAACTAATAAACGTAAGTAAGTGGACTTCAGTAATTAATAACACAACTACGAAGACTATAAATTTATTAAATCATATCATAAAAAGTATCCCAACCAATAATATTGGAACATAGTAATAACCAATTCATGTGAATAAACCAGTAACTTTAGAGCTGTCAAAAAAGTTTAATGCAATAAATATTCTAATGCCATTCTTGAATTACAATAATTTTATAACAGCTCCATATTCAAACTTCAAATATAACAGTAGTTTTATGAATTGTATAAAATAGAATTGGGATCAGAATAAAATTGAAGATGTTATAATACAGAAAGTACTCAATTTAAATTGATTTTCAATTTTTTCCAAAATATTTTATATAATGAAATCTAAAATTTATTAAAACAACATACTTTTTGAACACACAAATATTCAGACACATCACAAATAAAAAACTATTGAAGTACAAGATTTACATCAGTAAAAAGTCCATGTGTCAAACACAGCTACAATGCATGAATCTAATACCAAAGGAGCTAAATCAATAAAAATCTTTGAAATTTATGGTTCTTTTTATAAAGGATCTTAGAATTTATTATTTGTTAATCCTGGCAAGTAATTACCTAATAAATTTTATTAAATAAATTTTACAAGCATGTAATAATTACAGAAAACAGTTCAATGTGCTATGGTCAAAGTTTATAAAAAGTGATGAACACAAGACCCAGTTAAAAAAAGAAAAAACATTTGAATTAAATTGGTACTGGCAACAAATTTTGTGGCAATATAGACCCATTATATAATAATCAGTCCTTAACAACACACCTATATTAATTAATGGTATTTACAAATCTGTGGAAACTACTCATATTACAAACTACTCATCAGTTTTCAACATTAGAAAATCTCATCTATGTTATGTTTAGATGAGGTTATAATACAGTTCATATATCTCAAACCATCCCATTGTGGCTGTGTGCATTACAGAAGAAGCCAATCTACAATATTATTATAAGTAACTATGAAACTGTGAGAAGCTGTAATAAGTGATTTTGATAATCACAACACGTGTTCTTAGTTTGATTATCTATTATGTTATTAGTCTGCAACCAGACGGAAAAATGGTGGTGTTCAATTCAAAATGCCAAACAAAAAAGGCAGTCTCCAAAACAAAAAATGTACAACCGAAAATCATGGTATAGTTGTAAGAATACAAAAATATAAAAACACAAATGTAATGAGTGTAAAGAGTTAGCACAATTTTGCATTACTATTATACCAAGCTCAATTTTAATCAGTCAAAATTACAAGTTCAACAAGGAAAGCATGGACATAAGGCACATAATGCTCAACATGTGCAAATATTATAGATATTACATTATACATTAGTTAACTGTGGCTTGTGACATTGGGGCCATTCTTCTTGTACATAAGATTTTAAACAATTGAAATAACAGTTTGTGAATTCTATGACAACCATAATTCAAGGCTGAGGGGGGAATTAAAATAGAAATACACACACAGAATGAACAAGTTATTGATACATTTAAGTTTTATTAATAATTTAATAAGTTTTATTTAAGTATACTTTATAACATTGGATGGAAATAAAATCTTAGTTATTAGAACAAAAAAATTCTTCTTGCCGGAGTGTGAAATATTTTTGCAGATTGGATTTTTATAGCTGCACAAGTATTAATTTTGCTTTCTCTAATGAAAGAAAATATATTCTTTGGTAGGAGTACTTTTATTACGTGGGTCATATGTT
Organism: Zhengitettix transpicula; assembly: GCA_037074705.1. Lineage (NCBI taxonomy): Eukaryota > Metazoa > Arthropoda > Insecta > Orthoptera > Tetrigidae > Zhengitettix > Zhengitettix transpicula. The sequence goes on along the minus strand of CM073595.1, from coordinate 65,305,925 downwards.
GCCTTCATCAGCCTTATCCTGATGCCTTTGCTCGAGCTTTGTGGAAGACCCTATCCCGGGAAACAAGCGGGAAACAAGTAGTTACAATTTGGGCTGTTGATGGCAGTGAGAATGATGGCTGGCTAGAATTGTGAATTAGATTCAGGAAATACACTAACACATATCATATCACAGGAATTTGTCTTTAAATAAGAAGAACATGTGTAGTGCAAGCAGTTGGACATGAATTTTTAATGAAAACTACAGTTTGAATAATTTGGTGCTAACTTTTTGTTGGCTTTACACATATATGCGTTTTTGTGTTAACTTATTTACCTTTATATAGCCCATGGATGATTCTTATAACTAATTTATATTTGCAACATCTAGAAACTTTTGAGTTAACAACAGACTTACAGAGTTAAACTAGAATACAGAGATGGAGTAATCTATGGAAATTATACAGTAGCTTTCCAACTCTGTTGACTGCAACAGAAAATAAACCACTTGAACGATTCTCATCTATCTCTCTATAATGGACAGCTACAGACTGGTTCACAACCCAATCTTATCAATTGGTTTATTAGATTACATGTTAATTTGAAGCACATTCATTAGAGTTTAATCCTTTTCAAAAGTGATGAGCATAGGAGAATGAAATATTAAAAAGCTAGCCATGGGCACTCATGACAATCTTCCACTTTTACCTTACTTTCACTATTCAGGCAAATATGACATATCTTAATGCTTTAATAATTATGTTTCAATTTGAAGCTACCCTAAAATAATTTCACCACTTAATTATTGCCGTGGTTTGAAATGTGTAAAACAGTTGTAAGTTGAAGGTGATGTCTAATTTCTAGTAGAAGTACACCAAAACCAGAACCATGGGGAGTAAAACACTAGCCAAAATACTGCTTCACACCACTAGTTCAGTCTAGTGGTTTTTAGTTTATTTATCTCCTGGGAAGAATTAACATCAAACCTATAATATATCCTGGCACTTGACTTTTAAATAAGGGGAGGCAAAAATAAAAATAAAATTTTATTATTTAACAAGTTCAACCTTCAATGTAACACCAAGTTTAGCCTCCCCTATTAAAAGACACTTGGCATTGTCTTCCATTCCAAGTATAAGCATAGATATCTTACAATAATTACATGCATATGAAGAGCAGTGTCCTTCCTCCTTCAGTAAATATAGCCATTTTTCTTCACAATAGTAGTGTTCAGTTCCACTCTTTATAACAATGGTACAATTAGTTGCAACAAACTTACCTAGTTGTCTTTTAAAACTATTCAACATGTTTATCCATTCACAGTCGATTAATAACTTAGTGCGCACTCACAGGTGTCCTGAGAGGAGGAATGGATGGGATGTCAAGGAGGACACTCAGATGAAGGAAAACAAGCAGGAAAGAATAAAAATATCCTGCAATTAACAATAAATCAATTTAGATCTTTAAAAGAAAACTGTAAAAATGCCTGCATCCACATGCAGAACAGACTGTTTACACTCCACGATAACTTACGATCACGGTTCGAAGTCTACTCTGTGATTCTACGATTCTTGCCTGTCAAACACTAAGAATGAGTCCACTCAACTGTTCTTCTCGGCATTTCCGCGACGTCATACGGCGATTACGGGTGTAGATTGGACACAGGTTAACTTGAATCTAGACGACTACACCGCCGTTTCTGTGTGACTATGAGATGACAAACGTTCCACATCGATTTCTGGAATTGTCAATTCATCAAGAACATTATCTGCATAGTCGATGGAAGATGTCTGTGATAGGCGCTTACTGAGAGAAGACTGTTTTCGGAGAACCTCGGCGAGGGTGGGATTGTCGCTGTACCGCGCGTCTAGACCCTGTCGGAAAGCGTTAACAACGCGTATCTGGAATAAAATGTGGAAAAGTGTAAATCACAGAACAATTTTTAAAAAATATATTTGTAGCTGATGAATTTTTATATTTCATGCATGTTAAAAATAAGGTCAATATTTCCCTTCAACGTAAAACTTAAATTCTAGAGTAAGCCCTTCAAGATTATGGCCATCCAACGATTTAATCAAATTTGTAAACTAAGTTAAACATAACTAATTAATAACAGTAATATTAATATCAAATACATGCTTTAGAGGTTATGTTAGCACTTCTATTAAAAAAATTGGACCCATGTAGATTCCATAAAGACTTTGAAAAAATGTTTATTCACAATTATACTTTGACAGTATAATCTACAAATGAAATATAGATTTATATATGATTCAAATGGGCACATTAGAATTGTAATTTACACCGAATTATAATTTATCAAGGCAAATTTATTTTTTATTATAACTGTATCTCAATATTTTGTACATTCATATTTTAATACTTCCCCGACTGTTTTATGATTTTATATTTATTTGCATAGACAATTTTTTAAAAATCTATTAATTTCAAAGAAGAACTCACTTATGAGAAAAATGTACTGTGCCTCAATAACAGTTAGTCATGTCTGAATACAAGTTACAATTTAAACATAGACAAACCTCACATTTTTCTGCCAACAAATATTCACCCAAATTAAAGGCAACCTTTATTTTTGTTTGGTGCAACATCAGTTGAAATGAATATCACACCTTCATTTGGTAGGATGTCTCGTTTTAAGAGGATGGACCACCTTTATTCATTGAATCACAAATGTGACATAGATAAAAGTAAGGTATCAAAGATATCTAAGTTTGTATGAGAGAGAAAGGAAGAGGGGGGGGGGGAAGGACAAGAGAGACTATGGTAGTCACATGAACAAACAAATCAACATTTGTGCCAACACTGAAGTGATCAGAAGGGAGGCAAACCAGAAAAAGCTATTTCCCTCCTAAAATAGAAGAAACCAAATCATTACAAAGTTCAGGTTAAGAAGTTCACTGGATATCTAAAAATGACAATTTTAATGTACTTAGAAAGTTAATTGAGATTTATATTTTTTTCAGATAAGATATTTATAGATAATAATGAATATGAAATTGCATTAACATTCTAATATTTATTAACAGAAAATCTTAACAATAGTACAGTTATTTCTACGGTTAAAACTAAATTAATTGAAGGTCAGTTTTCAAAGATTATTTTAAAATTTTCTGACGACATATATAAAATCTTATAAAATTTTACATATGCCAACAGTGCCATTTTCATAAAAAGCAAAAATTGTTATATATTTTTCCTAAGAAAAAACCTTGTTTTTATTTCTTTTAATAAAATATATCCATTTTTGTAGATAAACAACAAAATTAAAAAATGTAAACATCTGCTTGGAATTAATGTAAATTTCCTGAAATATCTGTTATTTACTAACCAACCATTTATCACTTGCCTTTACTCGATGTAGCTAACAATAGTATGGGAGTTAAACTGCCTGTCTAATGCTACATTATAAAATGGATACTTGTGTTAAATTGAATGCAAGGGTCAGTAAACTTGTGGGGGAATAATTTCTTTACAGATCAATAAAATAGTGGGATAGATAACTTTTAAAAAATAGGCTTTATCAGAGATTGTAACATTTTACCCCTTTACAAAACAGAGGAGAGTATTATCTTTTAAATATTTAGTTCTATACTTCATACAATTATAAGTTTTTAATCTTATTTGTTTGCAAAAATTTCTTTTTTATTTGAGTCATTACTGGGGAGTAATGCCATATTTTTTGTTTGTTTTTATATGTAAAGTAATCTGTAACTTCCAACAAGCTGTTAAGAATAGTGTTAAATATATTAATTTATTCTGAATATTAATCCCCATCCCAATGTTTTCAAAGAGCAGATATACTAGCCTAAAACTTATTTTATGTCGTGTTTGTAGTTTTCATATAAATTCAAATTGAAGTGCACCTCTTTGAATATACGGCGAAATTTCAGATTGATTGTAATCATCTGTAGTCAAACACAGCAAGCTTATTTCTGTTTTTAATGAAACGTTCCTTTTCATTAACCTATTAAAATAATTAGAATTTTAAATGCATTCATCTGAATCTAAGTTTAAGTTATATGCTCCATTATTTTTTAATAATTTTATTGATTTATATTTCAATTTTATTTAGCTATTGAAATGTTCCACCAATAGGGTCTCCATTATTCTATAAATGTGCAAACCATGCCAAGATCTTAATTTCAGATTTGCCACTCAATTCGTATTAATATTTTCCAAGTGTCCGGCTTCAATTTTTTAAAATTATTACTATAATAAATATCTGAATTTATACATTTCAATTAAAAAGTGTAATTCTAGCCTCTAGTGACTCCAAAAGATCAATTTAATTGCAACATAATATTTCTCAGATAACTCACTCATTTGACATTTTTCAGGATTTCAGAAACATAGTCCTGTATTCCATGCAATCCTTATTCATTTCTTCAATCTAGATAGTTTCTTTTCTTGAAGAATTATTTCTTAATTCTTTCTTTCATTGCAGTCCATTCTTGGAGATCTTTTTTCCTAATTAGGAAAACTATAATTCCTTTTACTATTGCGTAACCAATTTTAATTTTCAGTGGATCAACATTTCCAGTTTTGCTGTTTATCGTAGCTTTAGTTTTTCTGCTTTATGGCTTGTACATTCCTTGTAATGTCAATTCCAAATCTATCTTCTTCTCTGTCAACATGACAATGTCATCTGTAAACCATAGCATTGGCAATCACCCTCCTCATATGTTGATACCTGCTGTAATTTTCTCATAACTGTCAATTCATTCTCACCCAAATTCTACATATAACCTTTCAGATCTTCTTCTTCCTTTTTTTTTGAGAATTATGTAAAAATGTAAATTCTCAGAATATATACAATCTTATCTAATATATTTATCCATATTATTTTCAAGTTGAACTATGTAAAATTTTACATGTATTTACTACCAGTTTATACAATTGTATAAATCAGTTATCTCTCATGTTAAGCCAAATTGTTTACCCACGTAAGCCCATAGTGTGTGATACATATATAAGCACTTAAGGGATAATGTGACAAGGTCAAATTAATTAACTCATTAGGATGAGAGAGACAGGGTAGCTGACTTACCTTAAATCAACAATTGGTCCAGTCAGGCTGGGCAGAAACAAATTTTCAAGCACCTGAGCTGCCTTCTTCGGTATAGTAGGTCTGAATTGCATGATGACAAGGCACAAATTGTTCAATTCAAGCCCTTATGCACCAGCTGTTACGACAGCAACAATCGGGCAACAAAGCCAACGTCTCTCTCTCTCATTCCAAATGAAAGGAAAAATAACAGAAATTACAAACACACATACATAATATACACACACACACACAGACTAGAAGTGGAAGGTAAAAAGTAATAAAAACCCAAGTTAAAAAGTGAGTGAGATTGGGGAAATGAAAAAGTATGTTATGAATATAAAAATCACTTATTATAATAATATAATAACTACTACAACAATAATAATAATAATAAGATGTTGAGTCCAGAGCTTTGCCTAGACTGTAGGAAATAAGTTACAGCTATGGGTACTTGGATAGCCTCCTCCTATGCCAACCAGTTAATGGGACAATTGGAACAGCAACATCTAAATTCCGCTCCGCTGAAACCTTTAACATGGCTCTGGTTCATAGATAATATTTTAATACTATGAACCCATGGACGTTTTCTAGAAAATCTAAACACCAAATTCCCCGTTAAGTTCACTTGGAACTGATCCCCATCGTCCTTGATGTTGATATACACCTCAGTTCTGACCTCATCACTACATCAGTCCACATTAAACCCACCAACACCTTACAATACATTCAGTTTACTAGTTGTCATCTGAACATAACAAAGGCTCCCCTTCTGTACAACCTTGCCCTTAGAGCAGCTTGCATTTGCTGAACTTGGAACAGTCTGGCAACCTACACCAACCGGATCCACAATGCTTTCATAAATAGAAAAAAACAAATGTCTCACACCCTATCCACTATTAAATTACCCAAACTCATTCTTGATCAACATAAAAAAATGTAGTCCACCCCTAATCACAACCTACTTTCCTGGACTTGTTTGTATGTATATATATACATATACATACATCAAGGAAAACATTACCTGCATCTCCTCTGACATCTACCAGATCAATTGCAAACTCTGTCCTGCTTTCTATAATGACCTCTTCCTAAATACATTGCTAACTACTGCAGCACTGTCAAACTTTCCAAAACCATAGTCTCAATAGCTGCTCATGCCTAAAGTCACAACAACAACTTCGACCAATGCATCACTCTGACCCTCCTTGCAACCTCATCACATGCTCCATCCCTGGGAACACATTTTCCAACACATCATACACTCTAGACAAAGCCTTGGGCTCAACATCCTCTAATATTAATAAAATAATTATTATTGTAGTAGTTATATTAGATTAATATAATAATAGTAATTATGATTGTTAATATAATATTATTTAATCCTTTCCCTAATCTCACTCACTTTTTAACTTAATTTCTTTACACTTTACATTCCACTTCTAGTCTGTATGTGTATAATATACATACATATATGTATATTTCCATTATTTTTCCTTTGTCATGACCTTTTCTTCAGAGAGAAAGAGAGAGTGAGAGTGAGAGATAGAGATGTTGGCTTTGAGGGTGTAGATTGTTGCCGTCTAATGGCTAATGCAAGAGGGTTTGAATTCAACAATTTGTGCCTGGCCAGCCGGCCTACCTGGCAAGAAGAAAATTTATTTGTGCCCAGCCTAACTGGACCAACTATTGATTTAAGGTAAGTCAGCTATCTCTCTCTTACCCATTCACATGAGTTAATCAATTTGACCATGTCACATTTCCTTGTTTGATTTATATAAACATTGTGTTTGTGTATATATGATATTAGTAAGGATATGACATTGTCCAAAATAATTGTAATATTGGTATGGAAAGGAAAGAGAGATAGGTTGTGGCTTACCTGAAAGTGAAGTGCGCTGTCGTCATAAGGAACTGAAGGTTGTTATTCAAATTTTCGGAGGCTCTAAGCCTCCTTCAGGCGACGCCGCACTTCACTTTCAGATAAGCCAGAATCTATCTCTCTCTCTCTCTTATATATATATATATATATATATATATATATATATATATATAAAACTACAGTGTTACTTTTCATCCTTCAAATTTTTTACATGAAGCAAATTATGCTCCTTAACTTTTCTTAATATTTTACAAATGATGGAAACTTTAATAGCCCTTAACTTTGAATCTATATAGCTCCCACATAAGTAAAAAAATCTATCATCATTAAATATACATTTCTTTTAAGTATTTCTTATATTTCAAGTTGTGTTTTACATACTTCAACATTAATATTACTATGAATGTTTTATGCAATACACTTAAAAAGGCAAATATATATAAAGCACTAAGGAAAATATGACAAGGTCAAATTAATAAACACATTTGGATAGTTAAGAGAGACAGAGTAGCCAACTTACTTGAAATCAAAAGTTGGTCCAATCGGGCTGAGCAGAAATATAAAAATCAAATTTTTGATGACCTGATTTCCCCTTCATCAGGATAATAGGTCTGAGCTGCATGCTGGCTGGGCAAAAATTTGTGACCAGCCAGCACGCAGTTCAGTCCTAATATCCTGATGAAGGTGGACAGAGTTCCTAAAAAAATTGATTTTTTATTCTCCAGAACACGATTAGGGTAACTGTTGACTTCATGTAAGTCAGTTAACCCGTCTCTCTTTCCTATCCAAATGTGTACAAACATACAATAATACAAATAGTGCGCCAAAGTTAAATAATTGATATGGAAAGGAAAGACAGCGACTATAATGACTTACTTAGCATGAAAGATGGATGGGCGGCATAAAAATTAAATTCATATGGAAGAGTCCTCCTCCTTCAGATGATAGATGGTATAGTTTGTATGGTTTTTGACATCATAGTTAATTCCAGAATTCTGAATTGTGCACACATTGATGTGTCCAGAATTTTACATTCAGCTATCACATTTGTTTTTCTTGTATACATATACATACATCAAAGAAAACATTACCTGCCTCTCCTCCGACATTATCTACCAGATCAATTGCAAACTCTGTCCTGCATTCTATAATGACATATATGTATGTGCATATATATATATATATATATATATATATATATATATATATATATATATGTATATATATATTCACACACACACACACACAAACATACATATACTTAGCACAAAAAATATATTTGTGTATGTGTGTGTGTGTGAGGAAGGATGTAACATTGCCAAAATAATTACAAAAATTGGTATCGAAGGGAAAGAGACAAAGGTGGTGGCTTACCTGAAATTGAAGCTTGGCATCACCATTCAGGACAGGATGATGTTCTTGAATGTAATGGAAAAGAAAGACAACACAGCCTAAGTGTGGGATGTGTCGTATTCACCTTAAAGGAGGCTAACACCTCCAAGAATTTTAAGAATTTCCTTTTGCCATGAGCTTAAATTTCAGTTAAGAAACCACCTTTCTCTCTTTCCTTTTAATGCCAATTATTTGAATTATTTTGACAATTTACAACCTCACTTACTCATAAAGCACTTAAGTAAGATGTGACAAAGACAAATTAAATTAACAAATTTGGGTAGGAAAGAGAGAGAGGGTAGCCGACTTACCAGAAATCAACATTTGGTCCAGTTAGGTTGTGCAGAAATATGAAACCAAATGTTCGAAGACCCTGAGCCCCCTTTTTCGGAATAGTAGGTTTGAGTGCGGCCGGACATAAATTGACGAATTTGAACTGTGGTGCACAAGCCATTACACAGCAACAATCGACAAGAAACTAAGCTAACAACTTAGTCTCTCTCAAGGAAACGTCACAACAATGGAAAAATAATGGACTAATAAATACACACATACATATAATACACATAGTGACTAGAGTTGAAGGTAAAAAGTAAAGAAATGGAAGTTAATTAGTGAGTGAGGTTGAGGAAAGGATTGAATGTTATAATAATAATAATTATTGTATTAATACAATATATTATAACTACTACAATAATGATAATTAGAACAATATCAAAGTATGTTGATTCCAGGACTTAGCATGTGTTGGAAGGAGAGTGTCCAAAGATGTGGAGTTCAGAATTGTGAACCACAGCAGCATTGTCAAACAACACCAACCTATCCGATTGATTGCTTCCCCCGACTTATCAGAAGCTGAACTCCTTGTTGGGAAATCTCTTTCAAACACTTCCTGCAGACTAGGCAAAGTCCTGGAGTCAACAATATTATAATATTAGTAGTTGTTATATCATATTGTATTAATATAATAATAATTAAAGCAATTATTATTATAATGATATTTTATTCTGTCCCCAATCTCACTCACTTTTTATCTTCCATTATAGTCTGTGTCTGTATAATGATGATGTATTCTTCTGTTATTTTTCCATTGTTGTGACCTTTCCTTGAGAGAGGGAAAGAGCTGATAGGCTTTGTTGGATGTTGATTGTTGCTATCTAACGACGTCTGCGCCATGGTTTGAATTCATCAATTTGTGCCTGGCCAGTACATAGTTCAGACCTACTATCCTGATAAAGAGGGCTCAGGTTCTCAAAATAAGTTTTTAAAAAATTAATTTCTGCACAATCTGACTGGACCAACTATTGATTTCAAATAAGTCGGCATCACTCTCTTTCCTATCTAAATGTGTTATTTAATTTTACCTCGTCAAATTTTCCTTTAGAGAGAGAGAGAGAGTGTGTGTGTGTGTATATATATATGTGTGTGTGTGTATACATGTGTGTGTTTGTGTGTATACATGTGTGTGTTTGTGTGTATACATGTGTGTGTTTGTGTGTATACATGTGTGTGTTTGTGTGTATACATATGTGTGTGTGTGTGTATACATATGTGTGTGTGTATATATATATATATATATATATATATATATATATATATATATATATACACACACATGAGTAAAAATTTTCAAAGCCATTTGTCTTCTTTCTCACAAGATAGAAGAACCTCCTGCTGGCTGAGATACATATAGTGCAGACCTATTTCAAGAGGAAGAAGTGCTTCTTAAAATTTGAACATTTACTGCCAGACATATCAATACTGACTTTAAATTTCAGATTAGCCATTGTCGCTCTCTTTTTCCTGTACATATCTATTATATAATTTTATTCACAATCTGAAAATGAAATAATGGATCATGTTATGCTATTACCTAAAATAGTGAAATATCTAATACATACAAAGTTTCCTGTTCCTTGACCAACACTTGTACATTCCCACATTTTCATAGAACTATAAAATTTAAAAGCATTCAGGAATCATTATATGTATATAAAATTTAAATTATTTATGAACATGCAACATTTCATTCTCATTAAACCTTTAAATCATGAAACAAACATGCAATAAATATAGGTGCACTGACGACTTACACCAGTTGCATTAAAAAGTGATGAAGCTGTTTGGCACAAATTATCTTTACTTTTGGTATAGTAAAAAAATGTAATTTAGTATTACTAATAACTGGCCTAGCCATGCATCATGCATACACAAGATGTTTTTATCAATTAAATATTTTTTTATCAGAATTATTTGCACAGTCACATTCAACTTTAGGAATTACTCTCACAATTTATATCATTTAGATAATAAATAAATTCACAAATGGGTTTCCACATTCATTAAAACTTTTCATGTATTTCTACATGCAGGCTTAAAACAATTACAGGATTTAATAATAGTCAATATCAAATAGCAGACAAAATTATTTTCAGACTTACAATTATTGTACCCTGTGGAAAGTAATAGTTAAAAAATGGTTATAGTTGGTATCCACAATAGCTGGTAATGAACAGCCAATCTAAACATTAGACAATGTTTGAGCTTAAGTCATGAATTATGTCAACATTTAATTGAATATTATTCTCAAAACAGTTAACTAGTTAATACACAAAACAATTATTAAATGACACTGAATGTAAGCTGATTTTGACAAAATAAGTTCCATTCAATATGGTGCTTAAGTGACAATTACATTCAGACACATGTATTTTAAACATGATGCTCATGTGTACATTACATAAAGAATTATACAATGCTGCATAAGACAATGACCTTTTCTTGAAAAACAAACTGCAAAATAATAAAGTATGAGGGTTTTATAACTGGATTAGGATAGGTGATAAAAGCCTAATGTCAAGAATGAAGAAAAATTCATCAGGACAAATATTACAATGGCATAATTAAGAATTCTTTAGCTTTGAAATGGCTGTTGTTGAGATGTCTGAGAAAGACATATAAATATAGATATAGAAGCAATATCATGGATAAATGTTAACAATGTGAGTTGTTTAGTGCAAGCACAGACCGTCCTTTGATAGTTGTTAAATATACAAAGAAAAATTGAAAGTTTTAAATATATATGAAATATGTTGACCTTTTCTGTCAAAATAAATATGATTGAATTTTGCATCATCGATTGTTTCACCTGTAATGTACAAATCATATCCAAAGAATTCTGTGTAGTTTCTCCTCATTTGCCGATGAGCTAACATTATTCAGTGCAACTCTGTAGACTGATTATATTTAGGTTATTATAGGACAAATTGAGTCAAAATAAACTTGTATTCAAGAAAATTAATTATGGTCAGTGTCATATTTCTATATTTTGGATAATGCTCCAATAAGAATGTATTTGAAGTTTTCACCTGCAATGATTAGTGTTTACACACACACGTTACTATAATAATTATTATTTTAAAGTTACACAGATAACTACACAAATGAAAGTTGTACAACTTAAGACTCAAATATAACTTATACACATAAGAGCACAACAAAATCTGAAAGTGACAAGTCCACCAGACATATTTTAATACATGAACATCTTTCTCCTTCGTTTCACAAAAGCAGAATGGCCATAGTTTTAATTTCAGAGAGAAGGTAACCATTATGTCATTAAAGTAAAAAAAAAAATACAAATTTTGTCCATTTTGTAGTGACAGTGTCTCAAATTATGAACAAGTGTCCTGGAATCTTCAATAAATCGGAATAGTATTATAACATCATTATAAAATTATAAAGAAGCTTAGCTAATAAATAAGAGATTAGTTTTCATAATTCATAAATTTTTGTTCATCACACCTTAGTCTTATTCTCATAAATTTGAGGCTGGTGTGATGTGTTTGTGAATATATCAACATGGTTTCAATAGTTAGATTAATCTGAAGTAAATAAACAATTTTTAATATTTGGAATCTAGTATTATGAAATACTGACTTTAAAATTTTGATGCATATGGCAATAAAAAGTTATCCTGATATGTGTGCTACAATAATTAACTATTATACACACTATTGTACACACCCTCATAGATCTCTCTTGTCTGGATGAGAAAGAGTGATAGAGAGTTGCTGACTTACCTTAAATTAATAGTTGGTGTCACCAGGATAGTTAGTAATGAACATGTCAAATTTTCGACAGTCCCCCCATCTTCAGGGCAGAACATAAATGCATGTTGTGCTGGTGGCCACACAATATAAAGTTCCCCAGAAGTGAAGGAATGGACAGACATGGAACCTGTTCCACCACAAGGCTGACAACCTAGTTTTTGGTGGGGTAGTGTGACAGTGGGATCTATAAGAGTGGACAAGGATGTTGTGGAGGTTGGGTATCTGAATGTGACCCTTGAGGATATAGGGAAGATCTTTTTAATGTCTAAGTTGGATTGCAGTCCTGTGTATGCTATGTGGTGTATAATATTTTGGTTGATAACTGGTTCGAATAATTGGCAACTGGATAGAGCACAGGAAATCTGTATTGGTTCTGTGGGGTATTTTCTATCGTGAAGGCATTCAGAATTCAGTTTGTATAAGCAGAGCCATTATATTTCATGTGAGATCTAGAGGAGCCTTTTCACATGGACAGAGTGACATCTGATGAAGTGCTAATTAGGCCAGTACTAGGGTTGATGTCTACATCAAAAGAGATGGTGGGGGTGTGGTTAATTATAAAGATAAACATATATTATATGGCATGGTTTTTGATGAATTTGGAAAGTAATCTGGTCCTTGGATCCACAACATGGTTAATGGTTTCAATAAGGAAGAACTCAGCAGTATATTATATTATAAACAGGTTGGTGTAGGTAGAAGCCATCTGTGTGCCCATTGCTTATCAGATGGCAGATGTTGTCTTGAATATAAAACGAATTCCAGGAGAGGATAAATTAAGTAAGGGCAGTCAGGAAGTTTATGGCGAGAAAAGAATTTGATGGTCTGTGAAACAAGAAGTGTCCAAAGTGCAGGAAGGCCTCTGGCATAGGAATAAAATGTCTTGTCTAGTATGGTATTGGGAAAAATTAGATTTTAGAGTTCCTGTACATAGCAGAGGAAATGGTTTGTGACATTGATGAAGGAAGGTAGCTTCTCAACAATTGTTTGAAGTGATTTATCCACTGAAGTGGTAAACCTTTCAATGGGGAAGTTGTAGCCTGCAACAGTTATACGTCCTAGGACACCGGGTATGTAGATCTTTGGTAGCCGATAGAAAGTAGATGTTATTGGCTATTCTTGTGTGATGAGTTCAATGTTCAAAGGGGATAATTTTTGTGGTGGGCTGTGTGCACAAACAAACTGGCTTGTTTTTTTGACATCCTCCAATGGGTGAAGTGCTTCAGTTGTGTAGTTTTCTATGTTCATGTTATCTGTGAGAATGATAATTTTACTCTTACATACATACACACACACACATATATATATATATATATATATATATATATATATATTCGAGCAACTAAGGAAGATGTAACATCGTCAAATTAATTACCGTGCAGTCAGCTGTCACAAAGTGCAGTCCTGTTCTGTCTCGAGGAAGGGGTTTAGGCCCTTGAAAAGTTGATGTGAGCCTTGCTATGTGGCATGGTGATGTTAACTTACAATTTAACATAAAGTCAGTTGCATTCTGTCTCTTTCCTGCCCATATTCATTTATCAATTAGATATAGATAACATCTCCAAAGACTAGCTATTAACATAATCTTCATGGTTAAGTTGAAAATAATTTGAATAAATAAACTGAAAATTTTATATGAAGTAATTCAGAAAGCAATAGTTTCAATTTTAAATTGTTTCACATATCTAATTGAAGCCTTACAAGGTATACAAGGATGTTCTTACATTTTATCAATACTGTTATGCTACAATGTTAGCACAATAATATACGAATGTTTAAGTTTTCTATCAAGATATCCATTATAACACAATGAATTACTTCAAGCATATAAAACAAAGAAACTATAACATAGTGACAAAAAAATAAATGACAAGTATTTATATGTATGTATTGCAACAAACTGAAATTATACTTTCTATAGCAATAAATGAGGATAGCTACAATTTTAAGCAAGCAAAAAATTAGTATAAATAATTGTGAATCACTATTTTCTGCATTTAACAATTTAAACAGTCTGCATCTAAAAATATATCAGATGTGTATCCAATTAATTTCCTTTAAATTATAAAAATACATTATTCAAGTAATCCTAGAAAGAATTGAAATTTACATAACACAATACATCACGATGAAACAGTTATACTTAATGCACCATAGAAATAGAATTAAATATACATACTTTTAATTAAGTTTACAAAATATACTTGTGTGCTTACTTACCTGTCAGAATGAAAATATTTTCAATGGAAATATACATTGATGATATTTGGCAGGCCAATTAATTAGAATTACCTACTAAAATGTAGGATCATTTTAAACTGAAACTGCATTACTTATATTGAAGAACCAGGTTTCTTGATGTGAGCCAATTAATTAGAATTACCACCTATAATGTAGGATCATTTTACACTGAAACTGCATTACTTATATTAAAGGTCCATTTCTCTTGATGTGTTAGTTAACCAATTTACTTTTCAAGTTTGCCTAGAAGCTAGTACTACATATTACAGAAATATGAACAGGTATTCAAAATGAATATATTATGGATATAATTGCTAGTATCAAATGCTAACAAAAATATGCTTATTGTGTGCTTAGCAAAAAAACCACATATTCATGATGTATTTGCAAATACACACAAACATACAAATTTGTAAATACATTTTTTATTAAAAAAACTATTGAGTAATAATGACTGATATTAAAAGAATGAGAATGGATGAATGAAGATTATTGACAGTCATGATATGAGTAAACAAAATTAGGAGAAAGATAGAACGAACTTGTAAACAAGTTACATAGGAGCAAATGAAATATGAACAAGATTTTTTTAATACAAAAGAGTATCGAATATTTTTGAACCGCTATTTTTTAATGATCCTTATGTAAACATTAAATGGAAACTGCATGGCAGTTAAGAAAATACCACATATTTCTGTGTTGAACATTATATTTATAAAATGTGCACAATATCCTAATCAGTTTTGATCTAAGAACATCATTAATAGTGAATATTAAACCAACAAGTGATCGATAAAATTGAATGTGTGTTAGTTGGATTGAGCTTGAACTTTGAAGTAAGAAGAACGATATGGTAACTATATTTTGCATTTAGTGCAATAGGTATAAAATATTGCATTTCTGGAATATTGCATGGCATGTTATTGAACCAAATCACCATATTTTAGTGATGTATTTTGAGACCATAGTTACAAACTGTTCATTAAGAGGTGTATATTGAATAGGAATATGAAAATTGGTGAGCATACCAAGTATCATAATAGCTTGTTTGAAGAAACAGTAGTGCTTAAGGAAAAATTGTGTCACAATGTCCTTCAGTGATAGTACATAATTCAAATAATAACTTCCATTTAGTGTGCACAGATTTTAAAACTAAAAAAATTATTATTAGAGAGCAAAGTTTTCAGACACATTATAAAATTTTGAACAAAAATAAATTTTGCTCACACCAAATGGTAATATCATCTGAAAATATGTAATTTAATACAGAGGAAATAAGAAAGATTAAATGAACCTAATTTCATAGGTGAAAATGTTACTGTTCATTTTCTGTTGGAGACCAGGACTTAGATTATGATAAAGCTTTATATAATATTAGTGTTTTGTTTTCTACTTGAGATTATTTACATAAGAAACAGGGTGTAGTAAGGTGAACTGCTTTTTGACACTTTCTTTTAAAAATAAATACTTTTCCATTCAGTACACGATTCTAAATATATGCCTTCTTTCAATGACCCTAAATGTGACTTAGAACTATTTTGAAGTTTGATATAGGAGGTAGGTAAATTTTTATTGATCCGAGCACGAATAAAGTTATGATGTTCTCATTTTAACATACACCACAGTTAAGTATTGAATTTTTGTTGTATATAAGGAAACACAAAATTATCATTTATAGTACAACCACTACTATAGTGCAATATAATATAAAACTGGATGTGGAATTATAAAAAAAAATAGAAAACCTTTTACTATGTATCTGTACAGAAGTACACTTAAAATTATGAAACTTCCAATTAAAATTTTCAAGACTTAGTCTTGCATATGGTCAATAAACTAATTATTTGAAATTAGTAGCTTGGCACGGTACTAATATTTATTGTAACATTTTGCTACATAGTTTTATAGAAGAAAATTGAACTAATACTAAAAATTACTGTAAAAAACCTTTACATGCAGAGAATCCTATAAGGGAAATGTTTTGCTAACTGATAAATCTATTACGGAATGAACCTTGAATTTCATCTTTTAATAAGACAAATGCAATCAGTTACTTACAACCATTGCTACACAGTTTAATAAACCAAAACAGTTATTCATATGTTCTGATTGAATTTTCTTCTATAGAAAGATAAATGTGTAAACTCAGTATTTAAAATTTATTTCACTGTATTGTTATTTGTTGAACATTCTTAACAATATTTTTAGTGCTTGTGATTGGAAAGGTTGCAGGAAATATTTTGTTGATAAAAACAAATATAAATTAATTTATATCATTATAAAGACTTTGCTCTTTGAGTATATTCAGTTGTGAATCAGTACGATAAAAATACAAGTCTAATTTTGTAAAACATTCATAAGATTTCACATAGAACAGTATAATGTGTATAAGGAAATGTGCAAATTTATGAACATTTTGAAAAAAGGTAATGTGACATTGTTAAATTAATTAACTGATTTGGATAGGAAAGATTGATAGAGATCTGCTGACTTACCTTAAATTGATATTTGGTTTCACCAGGTTGGGAAGCAATAACATGTCTAATTTTCGATGTCCTACGCCCCTCAGGACAATAA
Organism: Zhengitettix transpicula; assembly: GCA_037074705.1. Lineage (NCBI taxonomy): Eukaryota > Metazoa > Arthropoda > Insecta > Orthoptera > Tetrigidae > Zhengitettix > Zhengitettix transpicula. The sequence continues at coordinate 65,288,678 of CM073595.1, read as the reverse complement.
GACAAAGCCATGCTGGTGGCTGACCACACAGTGTGACACTATGCAGCTGGCTGTCACAACTTTCAGTCCTACTGTCCTTCAAAATTAGACATGTTATTGCTTACCAGCCTGGCAACACCCACTTTCACTTTAAGATAAGTCAGCTGCTCTCTTTCCTATCCAAATGAGTTTATATATATATATATATATATATATATATATATATATATATATATATATATATATATGTATATGTATATATGACACACATACAAGAACTCTGAAAAACTTTTACTAGGTGCCAGTCAAATTTTTATTGCTCTGAACATTAAGAAACTGCTAAACGAAATGTACAAGACTTTTTTCGAATAATTATTCACTGGAAACTGTATTTACTCAAAAGAATGATTCTCTTAAATCAGCAACTTGGCATTGTCGTTATATCTGCACTACTACATTTTACATATAATACTTTAACAAATTCTGAATTTACATTACTAAATTAATTTGTCCTATGTTTATGAACCTTAAGTATAGTTTGTAAAATTTTATAGAAAGAGGTGTGCACAATTTAAAGATTTGTACAATATTTAAGTCAACTTTTCAATGTTTTTGATATCCTGAACTACTACTGAAATAAAAATTATCATCATCATCATTAGTTTATTGTACAACACTTTCTACTAATAAAACTCTATTTTGACCTATGAGGTAAAAAAAAATAATTCTATAATCAACCGAGAATTTACTGAAATTATTAAAACTGTTACCAGCTTAATGTAATTGCGCATATTTTGTCTTTGTGTAAATTCTAAGGGCAAGTTGAGATTTTAAGTAAACTTATAAAAAAGGAATTAAAGTTTGGATAAAGTGGTGAAAACTGGAAATCTCATTGAAATTAACTACCCTGAACAATATAATGAGGTTTATGAGTATGTTAGAATTTTGAGCATGTCAAAGGTGGTGAGGTGTTTAATTTTTGTAAACAGTGAACAGATGGTTGTTCATTGACATCATATTAGAAAATAAAATTCAATAAAAAAACTAACAAATATATGTATGTTACATTGGATGAAAATTGTCAACAAAAATGTGTTACGAACGAACAAGTTCGTGCACGGCCGGCACGCAGTTCAGATCTTCCTTCCTGATGAAGGGGGCTCAGGCCCTCGAAAATTTGAACTTCCACCTTTGCCAGACTGTGCCAACTATTGATTTCAAGTAAGTCGGCATTGCTGTCTCCCTTTCCTATCCAAATGTGTTATTTTATTTGATCTCTGCACATTTTTCTTAAGTGTGTATATATATATATATATAATGGTATGACATTGTCAAAAATTCCCTATAGAAAGTATTGCACCAACCATTTTGCTATCTACTTCTGTAACATTCTATAAAATTACTCTAATAATTAACTATTATATGCTGCCCATTCATTATGAAAATTCAGATGTGAAGCATTATATTTGAATGTATTTATATCAGTCTTATTCTTTAGTTAAATGAAATAATTAAAAAGTAACTAAACAATATAATAATTTGAAATTATTAAGTTGATCAGAATTTCATTTGAATTATGTATTTAAATGTGAAAACTCAAATATGCATTTTGAGAAATAGCTTTACAAAACATATTGTAAAATATCTATATTTGCAATACATTTATGTAAAGTAGTTCCTTAAATGAACTGGATTTAACCAAGTGAATTGGTCAATAACTTGCAATAATAATTAGATATTAAAATATACTATTTACAATTTTTGTTACTTTTTCCAATGAGATGTTCTATAAAAAAATTGCCAATTAGTTATAAGTTACTGCAGGGTAAGAATAATTTCCTATTAAATTGTTTAAAATACAAGTAGCATAATTTTCTGTTAAATGAAGAATTCAGAGTTTTTCTTTGTCTCTATAAAATATTTGTTTGCAACATTTTTGAAAGAAATTTGCAATTGTCCAAAATTTATTAAAAATAAATTTATTTAAACAAAGTTTAATAAATATTAAACAAATTAAATTGTTCACCATATATTCTAATAATATTCCAGATAAAATAAGAAAGTGATGAAGGGGTGAAGACTGAAAGTGTATGAAACTAAGTAAATGCTATTGGAGAACAAAATTTTAGGAAAACTACGATAATTAAAAGCTTGTGTGTGCCTTATGTTGACATTTTAGACCAGTTTAGAACTTAATTGTGTAAACTAATGAAAGGCACATCAAGTCTAAAATGCAGCCTTTATTAATATGTCATACATTTGTGTTTGGTATAATTGTACAACAAGTCCCAACTGCTTTGAAAGGCAGCTGGACAATGTTCTCATTTCCTAAACTCTTAGACAAAGAAATGCATTGATCAGACACATCATATCATACTGATATACAATTTAATAAACAATGTAATATTGCTAACAAGTTATGTAATAAGCGTTCACTTGATATACTGTAAACATTTTCATGGAGTCTAACACTGGTTGTAGCAATTATCAACAATTTTAGAAAATTCAGAAAAATGCAATTCTTTTCATATTTACACATCTTAATAAACCATACAGCTATTAATGAACATTTGTACAACGATTTTAAAAGGAACAATGTTTCAGACCATCATTATCAAGGAGGTGAAACAATCACTCTCATAATAACAAGTACTAAACTTTACAATTTAACACATTTTCTTCTTAAATATGATTATTTTAATACTAAACATTTTATCATATTTAGTACCCAATTCTTGAGCAGCGAAATTTAGTAATTTAAATCTGATAAAGATGTCTTTAGTCTTTTGGTCCCAGGATGTGTTTCATAACAGACCATTTTTACCAGTGGCTAAAATGCATAATCAATTCAAGAGTAGCTTTGATTAAAATAAAATTGTCCTCAATTTCCATTCACCTACATTCAAGTCAACCTTGACCATATTTAATTTAAGAAATGTAACATCCCTTAAAACATTGAATAAATGAGACAGCACTCAGCCCGATTCTATTTGTCTAAATCAAGGATTATTACTTTTGAATGTTATTACTTTCAAAGTAAGACATAATATTAAGTATTATAAAGTTTGCAACAGTAATGGGGCACTATATATATATATATATATATATATATATATATATATATAATAAATTGTGGGGTAATTAAATTAATTAAAATGCAATGATTTAAGTTGTTGTATTAAGACATTCAACAATGAAGTTTTGATGTGAACCACGTGTGGTAAAAAGTATTTCACACACACAAATGTTTAAGATAATGAAGTAATAATATATTAAGGTTAATGAAATAATACAGTTTGTTGTAATATGTTCAATAATTTAATAAAGTGTAAAAAGTAATACTAATTGCCCTAATTGCATGTTATTTACATACTGCATAAATAAGCACAAAATTATAGTTATATAAACTACTAAAATTAATCAAATTTCATAGCAGTTTGTACATATTTAATTGATATGATAAAAAATTGTGAATTAATCCATACATAATGCTTCATTCTCACAAATGGATCTTCAAAAATAATGTATCACCTATTCCACATGAAAAACCAACAAAATTTAAGGACTAGAGAATGTTCGAGCCAGTTTGGATTTCTTATTATTTTAACATTTAACATTTTAAGGCACTACAATACTTTAAATACATTAAAAACACGCTATTTTATAATTAAAGTCTTGATTTTCCTTACATACCAGTTACAAAAGTATTAGAATCAGGGGGGTGTTAAATATGTATATGTAGTATATAATATTAATACTGTGTTCGAAATGAACTGTTATTCCAATTTGAATTTCACTTTTGTCAGTACTTATTTTTCTACAACTGTGGCAGTGCATTGATCATGTAATAAAATAGATTGTTTGGGTTTGAAAATTTTTAAAAATGAAAATGAAAAAAAAAAACTAATCAGGATAGAACTTTATTTGTAAACAGCATAAAGACATTAATTAGATGACACCTATTAAACAGGCAGATCGAGAACTGTGTGCATGAAGCGCAGCTGTCAAAATTATCACAACGTTGTGAGAAGTACAATGACAAATGATCAACATTATAACAGTTGTTCAAAATTATCCATTTAACAATATCCTGAACATTTGTATTTTACCGTTAGGTTAAGATGGTAGAAAAAATTAACATATATTAAAGTGTAATACTATCCTTATCAATGTAGGCTTACTTTGAAACAAGAGCAAGAAGTGCAATTTATAATATTGCTAGTTAGAGAATCAAAACCATACCAGGCATTTAATATCTAGCATAAGAGTTTTAGATGTTCATTAATTATTATCGTTATATACAGTACTTTTATAGAAATGCAACAATTATAAACAACTTATTAGTGCACCTCATTGTTTAAACTAAGCAATGTAACTACATATGTGATAAGGATCAATATCTACAGCTACACTGTGTTGGATGGCCACATTTCTGAAAGGATACCCTACAGTTCTGATGACTGTCAGTGTTTCATAGTCAGAAAAAAAAGTCTGAATATAGTGCCATTTCCAAAAACAAATTTTGGATTAAATTGTGAAATTTAAATTTTTCTTATAAAAATACATCTACATGCAGGAATTACTTAAACGCAACGAATCCACACAATCTGTGGGATGCCAAAAAAATTCCATCATGCTCGGTAATTGATGGATTCATGCTTTTCAGAAAATTGTAACTTCAAAAGAAGACTTGAGTAAGCATTCCTGACCAGCACACTGCCTTGCCAATCAAAACATAATTTACACTTAAAGCCAATAACACCACCCCAGAGCAGCGATAATGTCAGTCTATTATATAATATCATATATATACTTATATGTATATAAATATGTCTTGTCTTCGAATCACGAAGCAGATGTTTCAAAAACACCAAAATTAAGGTCAGCATAAGCTTAAAAATTGTTCGTAACATGGTTAACAAATAATCGAGATCTTAATTGTAAAGGGGCAAAAAGCAGCACTGCACGCTTGAGTCAATACAACAAACATGAGCGATTCTCAGTTTTAAAACTTAAGAAAATTAAATAAAACACACATCACGCACCTTTACTAGCTGCTATAAACACTCTTCATAGCAATAGTCAATTTTTTTAATTTTTTGAAAACCATGCAGAATGTCTCATTTCAGTTATTTTATTTCAATGGGAGAGCACTGCAGTACCTCAGAGAGGTACTTGCTTTCTGCATGCAGCGTGGGATGGGGGTACCTGCAACATTGATGACTGGACCAAAGGGATGGTGAAAGCATGAATAGGAAATCAGATGGTATGTGCACTATATTTACCAGCCAAGCACTGCAAGTATTATGCACAAAAAGAGTGGCGAAACAACAGAAAAACATGCACTAAAAATAATCACCTACCTGGATTGAACTTTTCAAATATCCTATTAAAAGAACACTTATACACTACACAAAACACTAGTTGGACTGGATAAATAGAATGGTTTCATAGAAAATTTACTAACACATTAGCTACCAGTCAGTAAACTGTTAGGCTGTTCGTATCACAGGACACAGCAAGACACAAAAAGACAACACATAGAAAGCTCTTCTCGAACATTGATGAAGCCCACAGGATGATTTACCATTTCAAGAAAAATGAATGCTTGGCTCCCAATATGACAAAGTGCAAGGAAATTTGGTGAGACATCGTGTGGGCTCCACAATGTTTTCCTTAAAAAAAATAAAAAATAAATGCAAGCGGACAAGAAAGAAAGTAGGAAAGCGGCTTACAGCTTGGTCAGTGGAGCTCTTGCTGTAGGGGACCGGAATCAAACGTTCTTGCAACTCACCACCTATCACCTTCAAGAGTAAAGGGTAACAATGGTCAGAAAACAGCACCAAGTGTTTCAAACTGAAAACAAAAATTTATAGGAAGGGGATGATCAGGAAGATTTACAGATGTCTACAGCAGGTGGGAAGGAAAACAGTGTGCTAGTACCTTCAACAAGAAAGATTGTAAAGAACCCATGCCAAGCAGTGAAACAACCACATCGTGCGCCAGCTGTTCTCGATCGTGATTAAATCCCTAGAATTGACCGGACAGAATATAATTGCTGGAATTGAAAAAGAGGCATTAAAACAAAGATGGAACAAGTGATGTAATAAACACTTTTGTAGCTACAGAGAATGAAGTGAAACTAAAAATTAAAACAAAAATTATGTATATACAGACAAAATACACCTTATTTGTGTGAAAAGTGGAAAGAAGAAAACGTGTTTGTATACCCAAGTCGAACGTTACAGATACTACATACACAAATATATAATATTTATTTATTTATTTATTTAAGTTATGGTCAACAGATGCAAGGTAGGTATAGGAGAAGAGTATAGCAAGCTCTCACAGTTGACATCCATTCACAATACAACACTCATCTAAGTGAAGAAAATAAAGGGATGGCGAAAGGGGAATTGATGATGTTGCGGCACTCCCATCCCATTCCACTCCACTCCACTCCATCCCATTCTGCCGCCCCTTCACCTGGGAAAATTCTCTTCAATCTCCCTCACATCTTCATTTTGAAAGTTTCTGTGAACTCCAATTCACATAAAGTGATGTGAGTGGACAAGTCTGTAGGGCAAGCAACTAGTCTACAGTTCACAACGCACAAGACATGCAGTGCTCTGTGCTATGCTCTCCCCTCCCCCAAGTTACCATTTAAAATTTGAAATAATTAATAATTAAAAATAATTAAAAATTAAAATAACAATAATAGTAATAACAGTAAAGTAAAAAAAATTAATATTAAGGGATTTACAGCATCACCACCACAAACCTGAGTTTTGGGATTCAGCATTTAGCAAATCCGAAAGTACAAAAATAATTTAATGCATACAATCATGTTAAGTACAATTTGATATTATATGCTGGTCTCGTGTACCAGTTTGGGCAAGTCTGAGACCTGGGAATTATTAGTTTGTGATGACAGATTCTGTAAGTGAGCAGGACTGAGAGGTAAATAAGGAGGTATTTTTTTCGTGAACATGAGCAAGTGTGGCGAAGGACGATGGGGAAAGCGATCAGTACTCTGTGCAGTTGTCCCTGCTGCGGACGACGGTGGCACCAGATGGGGATCCTCGGCAGGAGATACCAGCTTATTGGTTTTGTCACGCTCATTCAGAGGTGACGGCGTTTTGACAGGGTCCTCGTCAATGTAACTGATGTCTGACAGGGGGCGAGGGCCAGTGTGGCTTCGGGAGCTGCGCAAACTGTGTAAGCTGTGTAAACTATGTACAGAGCGACGCTCCTCCAGGTCTTCCAGAGTCGACTTGAAAGCCCTGATAACTCGCAGCTGCAAACACAGGGAAGGACATTCATGAGGGGGAGGGGTTTCTGTACAAGTAACTCTGATTTCCTTCCTCTATAATACCAAAAATGGTGAAATTGTTTGCCAAAATAATTGAATAATAATCTCTAGTTATATGATGATATCAATTTTAAGCCTTTAATGGTGATCATTAATGTTTTAAATCAAACTCTGTTCAACTGGAGCCCATACCAAAAAAATGCATAACGCATTATTTTGGATTCAATGCTGTATTTTGAGACATTTATTCTCCAAATTGATGTTATGAGAAAGCAGGTATATTTGTCAGTTGTAAAATAAACATTAATGAACATCATTAAAGCCATAGATCAATGTTTTTTTTTTTTCAAAAAAAAAAAAGGTTCTGCTAACCAAGACCATAAAAAAAGAAAAGAATGAGAACAGATTAAACATGATTAACTTAAGAAAAAGAAAGGAGTAAAAGAAATAAGGATAATAAGGGGAGAGTCAAGTAAGAACAACCGTGGTATGATGGGGAGAAGTGGGAGATGGAGTGGACAGGAAAAACTTAAATAGAGTGATCCAATAAGTTGAGGGAGAGAGATGCAAAAAAAATATATATATATGTGTGTGTGTGTGTGTGTGTGTTTGTGTGATGTAATTGTGTGAGACAGGAGGAGGGAAAAATGGAAATACTGGTGGGGGCAGGATGGAGTGGCAGTTATGGGGAAAAATGAATTGTGGCACAGGAGAGTAGGAGAGGGTGTGATGGAAATAGAGACTGGGTAGCAGGGTGAGGAGAAAGTCTGAGAGTGAATATGCAATATTTGTGTGCATAGTTCCAAATAATAATAATAATAAAACTTAACTGAAAAAACAATGTGCAAAGCAATTTAACTTTAGGAAGAGGAGGAGCTGCGCTCATAACATTGTCATGCAGGGACATCCCAAGCCAGTGCTAGTATGTCACACTTCATTCACGCCTGCAATCACACCTGCTAAGCACATTATAGCTCTAAGGGTTTCAAGGGTGGGTGTAATACTTGCCCACATTACTGTACATTTCTTTATTTTATATTTAAGGATAGGAATGGAAGAGAACCTTCCCTAGTTCCTCACTAGCCACATTTCTTTTTATATTGAAGGATTGTTATGGGTAATATTGTCTATAACAATTTTGAATTGTTGAATTATTTGGTATAATATTAATTTAGACACATGGGACAGACAGAATAGAGAAGAAGCAAAACACTGCTAACATTACATGTATTTCTTTTGTGCACACGGAAAGACAGAGACTGAAGAGAAAGAAGGCACAGTGGTATCAACCTGCAGCAGTAATCTCATCCGTGCACTTTCCCATCATCTTCAACATTACTGCTGCAGGCCTGCCAACTCATTAAATTTCTTTCTTATATCAGAAATTTTCACTAGATCTAAATGGCTTAGACTTAAACACATTTTTTTAAAAAAATGATGAATTAACTTATGAAATATCAAACACAAGACTAATATATCTTAGGCTTCCACACTGCACTTGTACAATCACAAACAATAACACTAGAAGACAATACAGTTCAACCTAAACCTAAAGTAAATAAACACTTAATACATGACTGCCAACAACATCTATTCTTGAGAACTGTAACAATCACTTATTATTACAATTTTAAAGTGAGGAGGCAACAAAAGTATTACTGTTTCCTCCAAGACAGGTGTCCATAAAGTGGTCACAGACAAGACAATGTGCATTCAATCAAAAGCTGGGTAAAATACTGAAAGCATAATACATGTTAAGTTGACAAGAGGTAACAACACACTTTGGGATTGTGAGTGACATGGTTTCTAAGCTATTCCTTCAAGAATACTGTATCTAATTTCTATTCTCTACACAGCAACTACGACTGGTTTCGCAGACCATCTATTCCAAGCAATCGCAAGCAGTCATCTACAAGCTACCTCACTTGTTCGTGCCTAGACCATAGTTTCTCGCCCCGTCGTGACAGGCCCCCAAACCCTCGAGGGTTCGGTTCGCTTGCAACACGGGTTGCTCAGAACTAGAACTGCGACGCCGTCCCCAGCATCTGGCGATTCTGCCACCTGCTCGGCACAGGACACAAAATCATTACGCCACGAATTTGCATCCAAAAGATATTCCACCGCCATGACTGGAAATGTCGAACCACTTTCGAGGGGTGTGATGTGGGACTAGTTTTATGACGCTACGAGAGCATCTCCAAACCGAAAAGGAATAGAACTCTCGGAATTGTTAACAAAAAACTAGGTAATCAGGCCCATTACATAGAAACTTTGAAATAACACTGAAAAACAAATAATGTAACTAAAGAGAGACCTCCTATTGCTTTTGCTACTGTTACAAACTTTAAATATTGCAAAATAAAAATAAGCTGCAACACTTACTTGATGTGGATCTATCATAATTTAAACTTATCTGACAGCTACTATAGTAGTGTGCAAATAATATACAAAGTTCCACTTGGAAATTTGGAAGAAAAATACATGCAAAACAGCAAAATATGGTCTTCAGGGTAGTCAAACGATTTTACAGCAAAGCCATTCATATTTACACAAGTGCAAATAATGAATTTTATAAAAAATCAACTATGATGCAATAAATACAATTAAACTAAGTAACTAAAGTTTTGATAACATTAATTTGTGACACTTTATAACTCCTACCAAATTAAGATTTGTTGCAATATCAAATCTTTCAGAATGATATTTTTCACACATGTGTATACTAATGGTTTCTTTGAATGACACCACTAATACAGTCTACGCACTACAGCAAAGCAAGTCTCTCTTCTTCAAAAGAGAACAAATATTTAATACATTTGTTAGTAATAAATAAAATTGGATTCACAAAAAAATATTACCAGCCAGGTAAATGTGATTTAATGAATAATTTGATGTATGTACATAATGCATGCCTCTCTTGTTATCAGCATGATTATACACAATCAGTGTACCATACTTCAACAAATTAACAACTAGCCTATGTTATCAAAACCTATACCTCAAACTGTCACACCAATCCCTCGAGTTGTTACCAACTTGACACTGGATCTTGATATTGATTCTTGGGCAGCTGGAACATGTCTTAACATTTAAATTTCAAATAATTTAGTGGTTAAGAATTCAGACCACTTTATGAACACCATACCCTGACACTTCTGGAATAAACGCTAATAGCACACTGGAGTATACTATTAGATAAATATTTGAAACTATTAGATAAATATTTGAAACCAAGTAGCTTCATAACTTATAAACCTTGAATTCATAAGAGTTTGCCATAGCAAGCCAAAACTAAACTTTCTTCAATCATCATGAATTTGTTATTCTTTAAATTTATTCATAACATTATTATTAGTTTTGAGGAATGTACCATGTTAACACCACCTCTTTCCAAAATATTTAAGGAATTTTGGGCTATACATGCTGCAAGTTTCTTACCAAAAACAGTAATAACACACTACTAAGATATGAACAACAGTTTACTCCAATATCCCAGTATTGGTCACAATTAAAATTTGTGGGCACTGTTAAGTATATGCCAAACTTTTCAACTAATATTGAGAAATAATGCATAGCATTTTTGAAACTTAGTTTTCTAGCCAACAGAAATGATGGAGGTAATTTGCTAAATAAATTCCTCTTACCTCAGAATTTTAATTGAATTTTGCAACAAAATGATGGTCATATCAGCTGAGAGTATGGAGATTGTTTCAAAACACACACCCAAATACTCCTCATACCTTAGAAAGGCAGGAATAAAGGGAATTATGAATTGAAACCACAATGCAACGTTAAAAATGAGAAATATCAAAGTAATGATAATTGTGTGTCCTCATAATTAACTTTTAATTAATTATATATACTCAACTCATGAAGAACCCCACAGGCATAATAAAAATAAAAGGTTAATATATTTAAAATTTCGTACAAGTGTTTGGAAGTTGGCTATCAGTTTTACTGCAGACGGATACAAATATATTATAGTGAAATACATATTTGAGATATATATATATATATATATATATATATATATATATATATATATAGGGTAGATATGAACTCTAGTCTTTTATTTACATAATAAATATTCTGTAGTTGCTAAATTTCTTATTCAAATAGTATAAATGCCAATCAATTTGTAGGACAAAATTTTGGATTTGAGAGAGAGCATATTCTTAAGCTGGCTTTCATACAAAATTAACATGTCACCGAGAGTTTATTGCATAATTAGATTTTAATCATAATAAAATGATTAAGTATAATAACCAATAAGAGTTTAAATTTAATAATTTTGGCTTTGTATGGCAAACATTCTAGTATTGATATAACTAAGTGTAGCAGCTATACAAAAAAAGTAAACTTATATTTAAAACACTAATAGAAGGAACAAAATATGACAAGGCCAAATGTGAAACAGGACAGACATACGCAAGAAACATTCAATAAATAAATTGATAACAAATGATAAGCAGTTAAACAAATTATTGTAACCTTACATACAAATATATTATATATGGTATAATACTGCAACTATTAAAACAAAGAAACGACTAGTTGTATCAATTCAATACCCGTCATAACCAACATATAGAAAACTTAGTAGTATATGCTAGACAAATCTAAGAATGGAAACCTATTCAGGATGTGCATAGAATCTACTGCAAGTCATACACAAGTTATAAAGAAAGAGTAAAATATAAATGAATTAATTAGCAAGTTTCAAGTTAGGTTTTTATTAATTAAAAAAAGACACAGAAAATGAAGGAAAATTCACATGGTGTGTCATGAGTGTGTGTGCTAATACAAAGATATAGCAACTGAGCATGATGCAACATTTTCAAATTAATTAATGTACACAAGAATGAGATTTAGAGCGGCTGACTTATGCTTTGCCATCTCTCAATTTAAGGCATGTCATCCACTCTCTTTCCTGTGTGTGCATACACACACACACACACACAAACACACACACACACACACACACACACACACACACACACACACACACACACACACACACATCGTGGCTTACTTGAAATTGAAGCTCTGCATTGCCACTCAGGACAGGAGGAAGTTCTTCAAATTTTCAAATATTTTAAGGTTTATTAAAAAATAAGGTTTATTAAAAAAATAAGGTTTATTAAAAAAATAAGGTTTATTAAAAAAATAAGGTTTATTAAAAAAATAAGGTTTATTAAAAAAATAAGGTTTATTAAAAAAATAAGGTTTATTAAAAAAATAAGGTTTAT